>CM044400.1:17695000-18295000 GCA_024322285.1 Musa beccarii
AACCCCTCTAATTTTGTTTTTATCCTCTTTTTTATTATTTTTTTCTTCTTGACGACTCTTGCATTTGCACCCTATTATCATATGACTCTCCATATCATTTGCGTACTATATTATCGTCGCTACTATTATTGTCGATTATCCCTATCGCTCGTTGTCATCAATCACCATCTATTATCATCAATTGTCGACCTTAGCTTGCCCAGCTCACTTATCATTGATCTTCTATTGATAGTGTTATTATTGACTTTATTGGTCATGGAAAAGAAGAAAATCACTATCATTTTTCTAAATTAAAAATTATTAAAATGAAGGTTATAAATAGTAATCACCTTTACAACTCAAATTTGAATATTTTTAAGTTATCCATTTATATATAAATAGACATATATATCTTTAATTTATAATTTAATTTTAATAAAATCTTTTCACTTAAAATAGAGCTAATAACGAGGAGTAGTAAGGAGAGTTGTCGACAACAACGTGCGCAAGTGATAAAAAGCAATTGAGGATATGCTAGGGGCAACGATCAGTGGTAGAGGTAAACTTACCATAGCGATCAACATCAATGATCAATGGGGAGAGTTGACGATAATAGGATACGCAGGCAACAGTTGCGATAAAAAAAGAAAAAAATTAATAAAATTAAAATATTATTTTAATTTAAAAAATATTATAAATAGTAAGAATAGACTTTAAATAGTAAATTTTTTAAATAAAAAAATTGAAAACCGAGCACCCTTCGAGAGAAACCCAAACATAGGAGTTTCTTATATTTTTAAAATATACTTTTAAACTTTGATATTTTTATTTTTTAAGATGATTACCGTGATATTGATTAAGACAATAATATGAATGAAATAAAAGAAGAAACTAAAAAAAAAGAATATATGATAGAATTATTCAATAAGGATATTTTTTAAGATGATTCCGGTGATATTGATTAAGACAATAATATGAATGAAATAAAAGAAGGAACTAAAAAAAAGAATATATGATAGAATTATTCAATAAAGATATTTTTTAAGATGATTACGGTGATATTGATTAAGACAATAATATGAATGAAATAAAAGAAGGAACTAAAAATAAAAGAATATATGATAGAATTGTTCAATAAAAATTACAGTATGACTATGATTTAGATCTTATGAATGAATGCTATATATTGACATTTGTTCTGGAATCACTTATTTCTAAGCAATGACATAATCACACAGAAGTTAATATTAAATATGATTATGATCTTTTGACTGGATGGATGATGATGTCGTGATGGTGTCCACCGTGTTGAGCAGTAGACCAAAACGATGATAGTTTATATGATCGATTAGGTCACATTAGACTGAATAATGTTCAAATGAGGGTGATTGGCTTAAGAGGCAAACTTGGATTTCTTGACTTGTGTGAGAAAGTAAATTTTCTTCTTGTCTACGATTACATTATCCACTTCAAATATGCCCATAAATACATTTTATTCATATCTAGTTTAATCGTAGGTCAAACTATGATTTAGCTTATTTCTCTCTTCAAAATAGTAGATAAGATTTCCTCCAATTATATGAGGAAATCTCTCTAGTTGTTGAGGGAAATCCTCCCTAATCTCTCTAGTTGTTGAGGGAAATCCTCCCTAATCTCTCTAGTTGTTGAGGGAAATCCTCCCTCTTAACCTGTATAAATAGACCTCCTATTGTATTGATCAAGATATACTTATACAATTACTTTTCATCTTATCATGGTATCAGAGCACTTGCATTAAGCAAGAGTTTTTTTTTTTCCGCCCGGCAGCAAATCGGCCGACACCTCTGACCGCCTCCTCTTCTCTTCTCGCTGCTGCGGCAAGACATCCTCTCGCTCCTCCGCCTCCTCCTCCGGTGCCTCTTGTCGATCCGGGCCTCCACCAAATAGAGGAACACCTTGCCCATCGCAGTGGACACGAAGATCCACCCGCGCGTCGTGTTGAACGACCGATCTCCGTATCCAATTGTCGTCACCGATAGGTACACGACGTTCATCCAGTCGAGATTCTCCAACAGGCGGAGCACCATCGTCCCCCCTCGATAGAGAGTAGGACGGCCCCAACCGCCCGCCCCCTACCTTCGTGGATTCGCGATCCGCCGATCTGTGAGATCGCCACCAGACGACCGCAGACCTTCGTGCGGATCCGCATCCGCCGCATCTCGCGAGATCACCACCCAACGACCGCAGCAAGCCCTCGGCGGCGTCGTCCACTATCGCTGCTAACCCCTTTTCTCGGCAGAAGCAGAGTACTCTCTGCCTCGACAGCCATAGATAGCCTCGCCAACACTACCCCAGTAGCTTCCACTAGCGGTGAGGGGCAACGAGGCGGCGGGTATCCAAAGATCGGAGGATCCGCGGCCTCCTTCTCCTTCTCCACCGCTGCCTCTACTAGTGACCATTGACACTGTTGCTTCTTCAAACCGCCGCAGCGAGCGTGCGGTGTGACACAAATAGGACAACGCCACTGACCTCTGCCTCGACGCTCTCTTCTGACGAGAACGCTCTCTCCCGTCGAACTCCACCGAATGGTGCGATCTGCATCGGTTGAGTCTTCGACGCATCGTATCATCAAATGGCTTCATTAATCGTATGCTCACTCCAGTCTTACAATACAAGTCACCATTTGAGAAACTATTCCACAAGCCTCCAAACTTTCACAAATTCAAAGTCTTTGGTTGTCTATATTACCCGTGGCTACGTCCTTATGCCTCTCATAAACTTACACCACGATCTAAGCCCTGCATTTTTATTGGATACTCTCTTGAATATAATGCTTTTCGATGCTATGAGCCATAATCCCAAAAAGTCTTTCTGTCACGTCACGTTATTTCTGTGGAGTCTTCTTTTCCTTTTCAAAATCCTGAGTACTCTACCATGCAAGCTACTCCGACAAACACACATCACTGGAGCATCTCCTCAACCCCGTCACATGAACCTCCCACAACACCATCTAATCCTAACCCTCCTGCTCAGTGCACTCCTCCTGTTCAACACCTCCTCCCTACCCATCCAATCCCTTCTTCACAAGTTTCTCCTATTAATGAAACAATACCCTCAGCTACATCATCAGGTGCTATTGAAGTCCAGCAGACTAGTCCACTTGATCTCATTGACTCACCACCGACTATGCCAACAACCCAACCTACCACTTCCGTAGCTCCTAGCCATCATATGATAACACGCTCCAAAAGTGGTATTGTTAAACCACGTCAAGTTCTTGATCTATATGCCATCACAAACTCTTCTCTTGAAGCTAGTGAACCCACCACAATTAATCAAGTGCAAAAATCTCCACACTAGCGTAAAGCCATGTGTGAAGAATATGATGCTCTTCTTCATAACTCTACATGGACCCTAGTTCCCTCTTCTCACACACAAAACATCATCGGGTGTAAATGGGTCTTTCGAATTAAGCGAAACCCAGATGGATCTATTGCTCGATATAAAGCACGTCTAGTTGCCAAAGGGTTTTATCAACGATCTGGTGTTGACTTCACAGAGACATTCAGCCCAGTTATTAAACCAACAACAATACGGCTTATCTTGAGCTTGGCTATCTCAAACGGCTGGCATATACGACAATTGGATGTTAACAATGCCTTTTTACAGGGGACTCTAACTGAAGATGTCTTCATGTAGTAACCCCCTGGCTTTGTGCATCCATAATATCCAAGGCATGTCTGCAAGCTACAAAAGACTATTTATGGACTTCGTCAAGCTCCAAGAGCCTGGTATAATGAACTTGGCACATTTTTAACATCCATGGGTTTTATCAACTCCAAGTCTGATACATCGTTATTCTTACGACAACAAAATAGCACCACAATATATTTTCTCGTATATGTGGATGATATTATTGTTACAGGTAATGATCCCTTGGAGATTCGGACATTCCTAAAGCAATTGACTGATCGATTCTTCCTCAAAGATCTTGGCACCTTAAGTTACTTTCTGGGAGTTGAAGCAACATTTACATCTTCAGGTCTCCTCCTATCACAAAGAAAGTATATTCAATATCTATTATCCAAAACAAACATGCAGGATGCAAAGGAGGTTACAACTCCCCTCTCTACGAATGAATCACTCAAATTATGTGATGGAAGCCCTGCTTCGGACGCTACTCAATACCGACAAGTACTTGGCTCCTTACAGTACTTAGCTCTTACCCGTCCAGATATCTCATTTGCAGTCAATAAATTGTCCCAGTTCATGCATCAGCTATCTACTATGCATTGGTCTGCAGTCAAACGAATTTTACGGTATCTTAAAGGGACCCTTCATCATGGCCTCTTTCTCTACAAACATGCCTCACTTAATCTTCATGCCTTTGTTGATGCTGATTGGGCGGGCAACTTTGATGATAGAACTTCTACGGGTATATTGTCTTCCTTGGAGCTAATCCTATCGGTTGGAGTTCTAAGAAGCAAAAAGACAATACACGGTCTACAATCAAGCTGAGTACCATGCCATCACTACTGCTACTACTGAAATCAATTGGGTCACAAATCTCCTTAAGGAACTCAACGTCAACTCTACCCTTCCTCCTACAATATATTGTGATAATATTGGAGCTACCTACTTATGTGTCAATCCAGTGTTTCACTCACGCATGAAACACATCGCCATTGACTTCCACTTCGTGCGAGATCAAGTTGTCAAAAATCAACTACGTGTCTCTCATGTACATACGGCTAATCAACTTGCAGATCCACTCACGAAGCCTCTTGCCCATAAATTATTTTCATTACATCGATCCAAGATTAGCATCCTTGATAGGAGTACCATCTTGCGGGGGCATGATAGTAGATAAGATTTTCTCCAACTATATGAGGAAATCTCTCTAGTTGTTGAGGGAAATCCTTCCTAATCTCTCTAGTTGTTGAGGGAAATCCTCCCTCTTAACCTGTATAAATAGACCTCCTATTGTATTGATCAAGATATACTTGTACAATTACTTTTCATCTTATCACAAACATCACATTAAAAATCGATTAAGTTTGGATCAAACCGGTAATAGAAATTCAACTCATTTTTATCAGGTTAGAAATCGATAGGTTTGACCTAAACTGAACAGAATTAATATACATCATATTTAACACCAATCTAACCCAAGAATTTAAGCTCATCCAATTATAAGACAAACCCAAAATATATATCTTGATTCTCATAATTTTAACAATATGAAACTATTCTCTTAGTTCTTTTTGAATTTTTACTTTTTACATATGAATATTTTTTAACATAAAAATATTTTTTAATTAGTCTGAATCAAGCATCAAAATAGTAGAATCAATCAATCTTATTGATTACTAGAATATGGATGGCTTAACAATGTGACAATATCATGTAATTTAAAATTAAGAGCTATACATACGTACATACATTCATATACACACATATATAATCAAGATATTTTGTCTAGAAAAATATTCATATGAGAGTCTCAAGTATATCATATTTAATATTTAATTAGCTTTAATATTGATTATCATGACTCGGGTTGACGAAGATAATTGACTCATTAATTTTTTTAAGATTAAATTATTGACCCAAACAACTTAAGCTCATCCCTCTTAGTAGAAAATTTAATTTAAATATTTATTCATTTTTTTACATGAAATGATTAAATCAGAGTATAATATTAAGACTATAAAATAAAGATGATATAATTATACAAATAGAGGATAGCCCATCCCTCTTAGTCAAAAAAAAAAAAAAGGGAGATAAAAGGAGAAGTTATAAAAATACTATCACAAGATTAGACACTAGTTTAATCTGAAAATTTTAAATTCGTTAAATTATGGATAAACTCAATATATATTGTTAGACTCAATGTGAAATTTTTGTTAGTCTTTTAATCTTCTATGTTCCATGAGGTGATTAGTCAAAGTTAGATGAGTCTCATTTTTCAAATAGAAGATGGAAGCCCAAATTGACATTTTTTTTAAATGATAAACAAAAATATATATATTCCCATGTAATCTCATTCCAGATTGAACGATCGAGAACAGATGATTGACGAAGACACTAAAATTGGAACGATTTCTAAATCTAATCAAGAATAAGCTACATTAGAGATAATTTTCTACATCAGATTCAAAATCGTCATAAAAAAAATTTCTTGAATGAATAAATTAAAAACTATGTGATTTCATGCAATAAATATATATATTATTATCCGAGTATGTCACGCGTGATGAGAGTTCGATTCATCACGATTCTTATTAGACATTCAAATTAGTTAATGCATCATTATAATTAATTATTTTATAAAAAGATATCAGAATCTCGAAATGTCTTAACCGTCCAAACTAAGTAGAGATCGACGTTTATGATTGTTTTGACTTTTTGGATCTCGATTCAAAATTTTAATTCGTTTATGCTTCCGAGTTGGGATTAATATTAAAGAAAAAAATGTTTATTTTGGGCTGAGTCCGGGTCACAGATCGGCCCATCAGACCAAACCCCGACGGTGGATATCAGCATATGGACGGCTGAGATCGTCTGAAGGGGCGGAGACGCAGGGATGAGGAAGCATGTTGGAACTCTCTAGATTCCCGTGGAAGGATCCTTTTCCCTCCCTCCCCATCTCCCTCACGCTGCGTATATAAGTGTCGACGGCGGATTGCCCAAATGCTACATCGAACTGAGCTTTGAGGTGTTTGCTTACGCATCAGAGATCCTCCCTTTTCTCGCCGTCTCCTCCCCTCTTCTCCTCCAAGATGAGGTAAGACGACGAAAACTTTGTTTGTTTGATACTTTTTTAGCCATATTTTTTTGTTTGGTTGTCTTTAGTACTGATCTTTGCTGCGTTGTTTCGGGCTTACTTCGCGAATCCCGTGAGGTTAGGGTTGTTGTTTGTGCTGTTGTGGGTTAGGTTTGAATGGAAGGATGTGCCTTTTCTTGGCCAGGTGAAAGATTGACGTCGGAAAACAACATTCGATTATAATTGATATTTTGATCATGCTGATTTATCTGCTTCTTACTGCAATCGAGAACGATTTGTAGTGGGTGTATAAGAATCGAAGCCACCTTGAGTTGGTGGGCCTCTCTGCGAGTCTGTGTTACGTTTTAGCATGTTTAACTTCTGGATCTGAACCACACTATGCCTCTTTTCTTCGTTTTCCTTTTGGCATTTACAATGATTGGTGATATAAAGCTTACGTAACGGCAATTTTTATTTTGTTGTGCCCATGTCTTCTTTGTGATAGAATCAGTGAACTCGGAGCTGGTCGTGCTTGTTATGACATCGAAATATGTTCACTAGTTTTAGTATAAACTTCGATTATATTTGTTTGAAGAACCTTCCGACTTGTGCCAACCATAATTTTGAATCTAGCATGCTTATCTTTGTTTAAGAAGAGAAAAGATTCGTACTTGCTGGGGAGAGGTGTTCACGGTGGAATGGGTGGATGTAGTTCTCGATGTCTAAGATTAGATTCTTTGGTGATTCAGCATGCTTGATTTTTGTCGACTCAAGTAAATGTTCATCTCCGACCATTAATACTTTAGTGAACTGATGGATGTTCCTTGGTCCGCAGCCGGCATCCGACTACAAAATGGGCTCAAAGATCTGACAAGGTGTATATTACTGTTGAACTGCCAGATGCGAAGGATGTGAAGCTCACGTTGGAGCCAGAAGGTCGTTTCTATTTCTCTGCAACTAGTGGAGCAGCAAACATCCGGTATGAGCTCGACCTTGAGCTGTTTGATAGAGTTAATGTTGATGTAAGTATCCAAAGAAACTATTTTAACTTCTCGAAGATCCCCTCAAAAACTTTCATTTGAAGCACTGGTTTGACAAGAAGCACTGCAGGAGAGCAAAGCTGCTGTTGGTTTGAGGGCTATATGCTACCTGGTGCAGAAAGCTGAGAAGAAATGGTGGAGCAGGCTGTTAAAGCAGGCAGGGAAGCCTCCTGTTTATCTGAAAGTTGATTGGGACAAATGGATCGATGAAGATGATGAGAAGGAAAATAAGTGTAAATACTCTGCATCTCATACTACATTTCTGTTCTAACTTATTATGCTTGTACAAATTGCTATTTTTGTTGCAATTTTTTTTTTATTTTTGTAATGTTATCCTGTGCAGTTGGGGGCATGGATTTTGATGACATGGATTTTTCGGTATGTTATCTGGTCAAAAAGTTAAGGAAAAGCTTTTGAGTGATACTCTTTGTAGAGTCTCATCTTTCTTGCAATGTGCAGAAGTTGGACGCGGATGGTGCTGATGATGAGCCTGATGATGATGATGATGATTTGGCTGATACTGCTGATAAAGATGGAGGTTAGTCTTGTTCGTCTGCTTGGGCATTAGAACAGCAATATATATTGTGATCATCAGTTCTTTGGTTATTCGTTTAAATGATAATATAGTATGAGATAGCTTTATGATAGATAGACAACGGTCTAGGCAGAGCAAGTTTGTCTAATGTCCTTATTCAAATCTACCTATTTGTGCTTAGGCATTAAAAGAAAATGCAGTAGGTTAGTTGAAAGGAAGTATTGCAATTGTTTGTGCAACTGCAACCTGCATATCTAAAATCATATTGTGAAGAACACCCATGCAATGTATGCTGCATAATCTGGCTTCTTCAGCTGATATCAATTTATTGTGGTTATTCCAGATGCTGATATGGAAGAAGCCAAGGCAGAGGGAGGAAAGGTGGAGGCTGCACGGGCGGCATCTACTTATGAAGCTGTAGACAAAGCATGACCAATATCTGGCAGCTTCATGCTGTGGAAGCCTCGTCTTGTGGAGGTCCATTGCTTCTGTTAACATAGATGACAAACTTGCTTATTGTTTGGGTCATGTCTTTTAGTGGATGTCTCTTAAAGTCTCATCCTGTGAAGGACGATTACTTGTGTTAACAAAGATGACAAGCTAGTTTTTTACTCCCTTGGCGTCTTTGTAGCACTCCGTGTGAGTCTTTAGCTATGATCACTATGATATTGCTTGGTCTGTGTTGGATATATTTCTGGATTTGATATTTGTCATATGCAGCAGAATCCTGTGTATTCCTGAGTTCATCTTTATGAGCGTTTCTTATGTACAGTATGGTCCTTTAAGATGGGAAGAACTTCACTGCCTAAAATATCTACATATCTGTTGAGTTTTGAAGCTATTATGCATCCATTGTGCCTCTAGGAAATCTCAGGTTTAAGCTCTCTGACATAACCAGGCTTGGATGCAGCAAGATTTGGTTTATCTATCCAACATTCCCAATCATGACCAACAAAAGTTTCTAGTGATTAAATGTGCTTGAGAAAACATGTGCAGATCAAAGTATATTGCTTTAAGCATCTCATAGTTTTCGTTACCTCTGTTGCATTGATGAATATTTGTGTGATGATAACCTCTATCTATGACAGCATTGGATCCTGCAATATTGCAGGATCAAGTAAAGAATTTTTGTGGTGCAAATCTCCACCATCTGTTGTTAATTTATAGTGTTAATTTTATAGTATTGACCTCCTGAGGTTGCTGCAGATTTTGCCAGGATAATCTTGTTCGTGCGATGGTGGTGGTTGCACATCCACTTCAGTGTGGGGTCAAGACTTCGATGTTATGTGCTTGCACATCGTCCCTTTGTAACTGAAAGCTGAAACTACTAGGAACAAGCTCTTCAAGCTTGTGTCCATGCGGACTGATGAAGGATTTGGTTTCAGGTAATTGTTTTAAAGAAAAGTTCTTCTACAGTTAACAAGAAGCTCGAAATGTTTACTTCTATTTTGTTTGGTATCTTGCAGGCCATCAAATAAAGAAAAATGCTCCCCAGGGAACCTCTTCTGTCAAGCTTAATAATTGAACTAAATATAAAGGTTAATACTACTGTTAAGTAAGTTTCACACAATTAGCCTGATTTCTTCTAAAAAGGCATTTGATGCTACTAATTTATGCAGTTTTAGATGGTGACAGCAGTTTTAAGACTTCAACTCATTTGAAAACTCTGGAAAACTTATATGTGACTTCCAGTCTGCTTCCTCCCAGGCAAGTCATCACCAGTTCAAGTTCGCTTTTGTGTTGTCCTGCGTCCTTTGTAGCAATGTGGAGTAAATGTTAAACGTAACACAAGTCGATTTTTCTGATGCTTTCCTGAAAAGATGTTCCAAGTTCATCAGGTATTCATTCAGCAATCTTTTTATGCAAGCTATAGCACTCTTATATGGATTATAGAAGGCTCATTCACCACATGTTCCAAAATGTTCTTTATCTCCAGTGGAATCATAAGATTTTGCAGAGTAGATTGCTGCATAAAATTTGTCAGTGGCCATTATTTTGCCAGCGTGTCTTTATTCCTGAGTTGTGGGACTTCATGTCCCACCTCTTTTTTGTGTTGCACATGTTCTAAAGCTAGGATGACATATTCAAAATCCCAGGCTAATGCACAATCAAGAAAAACAAATTGGAGGGAGATTTTTAAGCAAGAAGGTACCGTAGCATGGTTGGCAACACATGCTACTCAACAGAACAGAGGTATCATTGATCTTTTGTCTACCACCAAGCCACCAAGTGCTTGAAGACTTTTCAACTCTACAAAGAATCAAAACATTTTTAGGTGATGGCTGCTACTGTTGTGTAATGTTGACATTTTGAATCGAGTGAGTTTGTTAAAATAATTAGCAGCCAACTTTGATAGGCATTACATGCATGTAAGTGCTCCATTAGTCAACTAAATGAGATAAATTAAAGTCTCAATGGAATCCAGCCTATCATTTGTGCTCTAGATCCTCAGATAGGCATTTGTTTTATATCAAACTAGGATGTTCTGGTTATGGTAAATTACATTATTTTACTTGTTCTCAAAGGCAAGGTGGTGAGTCATAAATGATCATAATGTGACTAGGTGTACAGGTCTTTGGATACCCAACATGGTCCCTTTTGTTCTTGGCATAGCAGTGCTTTCTTATTGATGCCTGTTCTGGAACTCAGAAAACTAGACTCCATTCAATATGCATCTTCTGACAGCATGGGAACTCTCATTCTGGGGCCTCATCCTGGACCTTATCTTGCTGAGAACATAATGGCAGCCTCTTATCAACTACTTGGGATCTGTTCTCAATCATCTCTGGTCTGAACAAAGAACAACGGCAAAAGGAAGACCAGTGTGAGGCTCTGTGTGTGTACTGTGAGGCTTAATAAGGGTCAATACTGAGGTTTTATTACTTATGTTAACACTAAGGGCTTTTTTGTGCAATTTATTAAAACATTTAATGTTAAGGACAATTAGTTATTGATTGTGCTGTTGATAGGTGAGAATTAATACTCTGTTAGTGTAAAGGATGTAACACTTTGCCAACATAGTTAATTCAGGAAAATGCAATAACTTCGTGGACATGATTTGACTTCTATCACAGTATATAACTGTATAGATTCTAAACTTGCTTGACCAGGCAATTGACTAGTTCAAATTCTAGATTTAGTGCCTTTGTTAGCAGCAGGTTGTTACTACCAAAACCAAAGACAGGCCTTTCCAAACTATCTTGTTTCCTTTCTCATGTTCTTCCCCTGCCATCACATTTATGCCATCACCTTATACCCTTCTTCCTCGTTTTCTTGGTCTTCTTTGAAGAACAAAGTACTGTGCAACACACATTTCAAGAGAGTGAGGCATACAATGATAATGGGATAACATGTGAAAGTCACTAATTGAAGAGTAGACCATAAACTTCTTGTACAGTGTTGGAGATTTCTTCACATTGTTCAAAGAGATTGTTCCTTGTGCTCCAATCAATGTCAGAACAGCTCATTACGTCATGTTTTTTTGTTGTGTAATCCCTTTGATATTTGAATTCTGCTGCATCATCCATGTAAGCATGTGCATTTGTTGGTTATATACATATGTAAATATAGAACCCTGTAATAATCACTGCAAGCTAGAAATATATATATATATATATATATATATATATATAATATATATATATATATATATATATATATATATATATATGATGCAATTTGGAATATCCAGTAACAGACACTTTTATTCCTTTTGCCAATTCCTTCATCAACCTCACTCAATTTTTAACTCTCAGCAGGATTGTTCCTAGCACAATAATTCCCAAGAAGGGAATACTAACCAGCTTCATCCAGCTGCTGCTGCTGCTGATGCAGAACGATCTTTCACAATTCAAAATGAGTTCTTCATGCTTCACCAATGACATTGATCAAACAGATTGTGCTGATGGCATTCTTCCTTAATGAAAGCTGTGGTGGTCTGACCATGACCAGAAAGCAGATTGATCTTCCATGCTGCACAACAGGTTGCTTAAGGTGCCCTCATGTCCACCATTCTCAAGCTTGGGGCACTGTGTTTCTGGCCTCGAGGAGCTCTGGAAGAGCTGCTCCATGTCTCCTGGCCTAGCTGGCTGGAAGAAAGTAGAGCTTTGGTGAGGATGCAGTGGGCTCTTATCGACTGATTGCCTCGAGATATCTAAGTTGATCTCAGAGCTGTTCTCACTTCTGTTGCTGCAAGATCCTTCGGTATCCTTGTTAAGGTTGATGAGATCTGATGGTTCTCTGCCTTTAAGAGCCATGATCTGCAACTCACATTCAAGCTGGTTCAGGTCATAGAACGCAGTACTGAAGGAGTGGTGGTTTCTTGTATGATTAATGCAATGAAAATGTCACTTGCAGAAAGATTGTGCTTTAGAAAGAAGGATATCTTAAAATTGTTCCCCAGAGTTCCAATTAGCTATCGTCAACCCAAAAACCCATGATGTCACCAATCATTATGAGAATAAATGTCCAATCTGCAAAGATATCTTTCTCAAAAGACCGAGAGCCATGCATGCAGCAATGATGACAAGTAAAGATGGATCCTGCTCCCCAAGATTCAATTATATGGTCATAGGCTTCAGATAAATCGGAGACATGATGAGAATTCAGCAGTTACCTCGGCTTGGAGTTGATTGTTGTGGGCTTTGAGAGCTTCGTTCTCAGATTTGATGGCCTCAAAATGCCTCTTGAGCACATCATAATCCTTCTCCAGTTGCTTCGTCTTCCACCTTGCCCTTCTGTTCTGGAACCAAATGGCCACCTGCCTCGGCTGCATCCCCAGCGCTCTGGCCAGCTGCATCTTCCTCTCGGGCTCCAGCTTGTTCCCCAGCTCGAAGTTCTTCTCCAGTGTCCTCACCTGCTCCACGGTGAGCCGCCTCTTCTTCTCCCCTGCTTGCGATCCATCATCCGACAGGTCCTCCTCGGCGCTCATCTCTCTGCAGGTGTCCATCCCGCAGAAGGACACAGATCTCTTCCCCACCATTGAAGCCGTACCTGCATCCACCACCCCCACCACCACCGAGCGCGTCAGTTCCATTCGGACGACTTGGGGATGGGTGTCATGGCGAACGCTTGACTCACCTCTGAGGTCTTGGAGATTGGTGCATGGGGAAGGTGTGAGCAGTTGGTGTTCTTCTTCATGGGGTGTTTGCATCTGCAACATGAAGCCGTGATGGAAGAAGGAGGACGCCATGCCTCTGCAGGCCTTTTACGTCGCAGGTTCAGGGGATCACCAGCACGAGGACATGGTGATAGGGAAAGGATGAGATTGTGAGACGAAGAAGAAGGTGGAGATTCAGATGGATGTGGAGAGATCAGTGAGTACTGAGAGCTGTTGGGATGCACAGTACTTCGAAGGTTATCGGAAGGAGAAGTGATATATATATATATATATATACACACACTTGGAATCAATGGAAAAGTGTTATAACAAGACTAGAGAATCCATGGATAATAAAGTCAGGCTGAGTGCGACTTATTGTAAGTAATTTTGGTTGATTGGAGAAGTCCTTAATGAGATGAATTTCATAGTAAAAAAAAAATATTTTATTTATTTTGTGAAAAAGATAGCTTATGTTATGAATTATTAGATATGATTGTCAAAGTCATGAATAAGAAAAAACCCAGTCCGAAATATGGTAAATTTATTATTTTTAAATTTAAAAGATCTCATATTTGTAGGAAGAAAATGAGGAAGTTACTTTGGTTAGCAAACTTTTATTGCTAACGATATGGTAGATATTTAAAGTAAATAAATAAATATATATATATATATTAAAAAGGTTCTTTTTTTCCTAAAATTTCTTCACTATCTTTATAGAAGACAGATGTTTATATCATCTTTGTTCTTTTTCTTCTTTGGTCGGAGTGGGGGTTCTTTTAATTGAAATGTGGCTTGACATAAAACAACAGAATGACTGAACAGTAAATGGAGGGATGAATCGATCAGATGCAGAAGTTTACTTCGAGGATTTATAGTGGTGGCTTAGAGAGAGAGAGAGCGATACATATCAGGAATCTTTAGGGATGGGCCCTATGGGTTGCAAGGCTTGCTACCTAACCCACAAACATCTATCATGCAATCTTGTTTGTTTCTCAGTGTCACCAGTCTCTCTCTCTCTCTCTCTAGCAGCAAGCCTAGCTCCAAAAGTAGGGCTGAGTATTTATTTTTGTTCTCTTTTTATTTCTTTTAGTTTATTTTTCCTTGGGCCCTCTGCGGCCAGCTATATGCCATTGCCAACTCCCACCCTGCCAGAACCCAATCATCATGTTCCTGTCCTTGCCTTCTCCTTCTTCTTCCCTCACCACATCTCTCTCTCTCTCTCTCTCTCTCTCTCTCTCATGGAAGTCCATCTCCCGACATTCCCAGGGCCACTCCATTCACAACCATCCTCTTAGGGTAATGGTAATAGCATGACATGACATCCTAGCTAACTCTACCTCACTGCTCCTTGCCCAGGAAGTCATGTCATATCAATGATTAGGGGGTGTTACTCGATCCATATTCTTCCATACCTCTCAGAGAAAATAAATGTAAAGGGTAAGAAAAAAAAAAGGATGACTTTTGCTATCAAAAGTCGTAAGTCTTTATTTTCTAAGATAAAAATTTATCATTTTAAAAATCAAAACCTTAACATTTAGTAAGTTGAATGCATCGAATACTTTGACTTGAACATTATTATCGATCCAATTAGTGGTTGGGTGGAAACTTCATCCGAGGCACTTATGCGTAAGAAATTACATGCTTGAACTAACTAGTTCTCTAATCACGTCATCGAATTCTAAGTATTTTGTGAAACTAATCATTATCAATCAAATTTCTAAAGCCCAGATTGTAATGTTTAAGATATCAGTCTGTTGATGATGTATTAAATGCATTGATCAAAGATGAAGGATTTAATATTTTTTTTACATCTAAAATATCAATTGGCCGATGATGTATTAAATTATATTAGACTTTCTTATCAAAGAATTAGGGTTTTGAAATCTCATCCAACAAATTTTTGAAGAGTTGCCAAGGTTTTGATCTTCAGATTAAAATCTCATCCTCCCTCCTACACTTTGCAAAAGATGATGAAAATTTTTGAGCACATATGAAGCATAAATGACCGATATCACTTTGCTTGAATCATAATATTCATGGGCTTATGGCCTTTTCCCATGGTCTAACTGGCCCATGTATGCTTTTAAATGGGCCATGTGTGGCCCATTATCCGCCATGGCTTGATCTCCCATCCCGAGGTAGCATGTCGAGCGAGAGGAAACGCCATTGCTCTCGCTCGATTCATTTGATGGGAAGAGGTTTTGCCTCGCTACATTACTGATATAGTAAGTAAGAAGAAAAGTTATCCTTAGAAAAATCTTTATGTTTCATTAATTCTTGATTTTGTCTTTCCAATTGTGTTCATAGCCCAAACTTTCTCTTCACTGTTCAGAACACCTTTCTCAAGAACAGATTGATGGGTTGAACAAACAGAGACTCGACTCTCCTTCTCCTGATAAGAGCAAAAGCAACACAACATCGATCAATTCCGAGGTACCAAAAACACCAAACACTCTACATCTATTTGTAGGACATGTCACAAACTCTCTCGGCATTTAATGCAAAGTATTACTTCGCAGACACAAGAAGATGGCAAAGCACAAGAACGAGTGATGCTTTCACCGTTGTTCCTGAATGACCAGCATAAGATCGAATGCCATCAACTAAGAAAGCTCCTAACGATCACGGCTACCACTGTCTGTGTTGGTGAGCGAGTGAGAGAGAGAGAGTAGTTGCCATCTTCTTGGACTAATCAGATTCTATTGCCTAACAGAAGCATAAGGAAGCTCCTAATGATCGCTTGGACTAATTATAACTTTCCGACATAAATTAATGAATAAGAGTTTGATGAGTCTATTAACTCATATCTCGAAGCATTTTGGATCAATAGTTCATGTTTAACAAAGTTAATGAGGTAGTTATCTCATCCAATCAAATCATGATAGGTAAAATTTTAATATGTACTAATGTTCAATCATTATATATGTATAGAGAGCACTTTGGTTCATCTAATAAACATGGGTCAAAACTGCAGAAAAATGAAGTGATTGTTGATCAATAGGCACATTAAAAGTTTTATTAGCTATAAGTTTTCATTGATCCAACTAGAAATTCAAGTTTAATTATAACTATACTGTCACTCAGTCATTTTTAAAGAGTTTTTTTTATCCAAAAGAAAATTTATTACTATAGTTATCTCTTATCGTATAATTTATGCTCCTGGAAGCACAAAATAGATCAAAGCTAATTTTGCAAAAACATTAGATAGACATAATAGTCTTGGCTAACCAGTGTTAGTGTTGTTGTTGTTGTTAGTCTCTGATGGACATCCTTGAACCATTTAGGGTTTCACTATCAAGATCTTCATGTGATGAGGAAGAAGTAAATCCAAGCAGAGCATAAGTTCCATTCAACATGCTACTAAATCATATTTATAACGGTGGAGGCATATAATATTGCATGCATGCACTGATTCTGATTGAAGTAGTAGATGCAGGCTATTAAATGATTCATCTAACCCTCACCCTGCACTTCAATTCTCATCTGCATTTGCCTGTGCAATTATGTCAGTTTCTTTTCCAGTCTCATATAATATGCGTACCAATTTTCCATCTTTAAATGCGTACTCTATCTCACCATGAATCCCTTGTCTCTCCTATTTATTCAACCTTGTACTTCCATCTCATGTTCACCGGCAAGCCAAGCCATGCCATGCAATGTGTGTACATGGAGAAGATGAAAAGAGGATGGTCTGTAGACCTTACAGCCGCATGTTGACGAAGCTTCGCTGAAGGCCCCCCGCGGCTTGATGTAAGGCCGCCTGCCTGCATGCATGATTGACGCCGCAGGCCGATCGAGTCCGCTTCCTCTCTCTCCCTTGTTGCCATCGAGGGCCACTCTCGTGTCTCCCTTCCTCTTGTCTTCTAGAGTTGGAATGCCTCCATCTGTATCAGCTAAACAACAAGCATGGTCTCCTTCTCCAACCCTGGGGCTCGAGCTGCGGGTTAACCACCACCAGATATCCATCTACCTCTGAGCTTTAACTTCGATGGAAGAGCGAAACCGGACCTAATAATTAGGCTGTGGGCCTCCCGACCAAGCCCCGTGATTCACCCTACCGCCATGCACCACCGCGATGTGGACGCACCGATGGCCTCCAGATGCCCTGGTCGCCGTCGGTGGCTCCTCCGGAGAACGACCGAGCTGCCGCCGTCCTGTCACCCAATCTCATGTCCCGCCCTGCAAGGGCCGCCGCACGTCGCCATCTCGGCCGATCGGGTTCGCGTGATGCGTGGGCGCTTCGTGCCCTCCTCCGTCCGAAGCCGCAAGCCGCGAGGTTAAAGCAGCGAGAGAGACACGAGGCATCTTTCGGGTACATGGTGAAAGGGTTAAACCATGCACCACCCAGCCGAGGCGTCATCAATGCTTCAGTCCCCCCTTGGTTACGCTGACATGCAAGGAAGGCAGCCACACTTGCTGCCGCCGTTGGTCCATTGGCCATCGGCAACAAGAAGGACCCACCGTCGGTGGCACGGTGAGACATGTAGGCCAGGGAGTCTCCTCCCCATACTATTACGTTTGCTGAAACGTTGCCTTCCGAAGACGCTTCTACATTTCTCCCCCTCCCTCCCCTTCCCTTTCTCCTCTCCGCACTCTATAAGTCCTGTACTTGACTCCCCCGGGACGGAGGAGAGAGAAAGAAGAAGGTTTATGCCCGTGGAGATGTCGAGCCGGAGGTCGTCGAGGATCACCGACGAGGAGATCAGTGAGCTCATCTCCAAGTTGCAGTCTCTGCTCCCGGAGTCTCGCCGCAGGAGCATGAGCAGGGTAAGCAATCCAGCAGCCATAACGCCACCGCGTCTCTCTCCTTTATCCGCCACCATTTGCGACTGCCTGCCTCACGTCGCCTCTGTGTTTGATGCGTGGACGCATATATATATATATGCATGCAGGCGTCGGCGGCCAAGTTGCTGAAGGAGACATGCAGCTACATCAAGAGCTTGCACCGCGAGGTGGACGACCTCAGCGACCGGCTCTCCGACCTGATGTCGACTATGGACTCCGGCAGCCCTCAGGCCGAGATCATCAGGAGCATCCTCAGGTCCTAGGTTGATCTGTAGTCCAGCAGTATTCTTGTACCATTCCACGGACGAGACCCTCTCGCAGAAGGCTCGGTTATTTGCATCAGCATATGTTACATGTATTATTAGCAAGAGAAATACTACTAGCGCTTGATGATGCCAAAACCCTGCAATCCATCTCCTCTCTCCCTTCTCTTCTCCATCATAACCTGCCCAAACCTGACACGAAAGATAACAGGACACCAATCTTATTTCTGTGCACAGACTCAAAGCTCAAGTGTTCTGACACTTCAACTAATCATTCCATTGTCTCGATCTGAAGGAGGTAGGAGACGCACCCCATCATAATCAATTAGCCATAACGATCTTAATGATGTATAGAGACTTGGGTGATAGAGACCAAATCTGGGACGATTCACACTTCACAGTACCGCTCACAGGATCGAACTGTAGATAGATGTTTTACACCGCAAAGTATGTTGGATTCACAAATATTTTTGGATTTATATGGTTAGTGTGCACAGAGACGAGAAGTTCTAGTAAAAGAAAGAAGTCGGTATGTGTCCATAGGATTTGATAGAGGAGAACAAGACATTAAAAATACTTTGGATGATCATGTGTTTCTTTTCAGAATATTTCTTGATAGAACGAGAGAACTATATGAATTCTGAGGTTTATGTTATCGGGACATTCAAAGCGAGCGAGCCATGCTAAGATCTCATTCACATGGACTGTTCAATATTCCCAAGAAAAATATTTATCAGATGCTACCTGTATGCGTTCCGCACCGAGGAATTTTGCTGAGATTACCGATGGGGAGCGACGGTGACGATGGTGATGAGGATGGGTGATAAGGTTGGCTCCCAGCTCGGAGCAGAGACAAGGAAGCAATTTGGTGAGGACAGGTCGACAGGGGCGGCCCCGCCGGGCTTCACAATCATGGCGCCCAAATTTAACGGCTGTCGCCCGCAGAGGACGGCGAGCGGCTCGACGGGTCAGCGTCCAGCGGGGGACACCGGCATTAAAGACGGCAGCCGACTCGTTGTCGGATCACTGCACATGGATTTCTCGCACACCCCAACCTCATCCCTCGCCGGTTTACCGTTCCCTATCATTCCCGATCTGTACTGCGTTCCATCGCCTGCTTCTCCAAGAACTCTGCCGCCCGTAAATCCCGCCACCAACGTGTCTCAATCGCCTTCTGCCACAGTATCCTCTGAGCACTACACCGTGTAAAGGTGACTAAGATGTGAAGACATGGACGGATTGTTTGTTTGAGATTCTTTTGGCCTTCGGTAAGCGTTAAGACTTTTTGATGGTGAAGAGGAAGAGGGAGGGGGAAGATGAGTAGCAGTAATTGTTGTGCTACTTCACGCCGTCGTCGAGTTGCCAGCACGGCTTGATCCGATTCGAGTGCGCAAGATCGTTAACGTGACTTCCTGGTTGGAGAGAGTACATCAGGTCGAGTCGGGACGTCATCTACCGAGCTGATCCGAGATAGAGCTGGGGGTTATTTTTCCGTCATCGCTGGGCTCTTGCGCATGAGCTAAAGTTGGGAGGAGGAATCCTGACTTCGACCCCTCCAAAATTTAAGTTAGTATGACGATGATAGGATGAATTTGAGTATATGAGATCTCTCTGGGTCGACTGGGTTGTCAGCTTTTATACCCACGGTCGAGGGTCGATCATACTTGATCCGTTAATGATCGTTGGCGCTTTAGGTGATGGACTCGTACACTCTGCACAAGCGCTGATCGACCTGTGTGGCTCTACATCGTCCCACATTGCTTTGCGCCTTCCCGAACAGCTTTATACTAGATTGTGTCACTTTGTATAGTCTTGGGCAACTCGAGCACAGTCGGCTATCTCATATGGGTCTGCACTAGCGACGTGGGTGCAATCGATTGTCTCGTATGATTTTGAGGTGCCACGTCGATATACCTGCGAGCGCCACATTAGCCTGGGGGGGGGGGTTGTAACGCGTCGGCTCTGACAATCAATGTGGCGCTCACAGGCATATTTTGACATCACTCTCATGCTGAATCCTTGTGTGCCAACAGGAAATTTTTGCTTTGGTTTGAATCCCTGTGTATAAATAATTTTATTGTGGTAATTATTTTAAGTGGGGGACTACTCCTTTGTTTTGTTTATTTTTTTATGGATAAATCATGATCTAAACTGTCAAAGAATAAAATAAATATATCACTTGATTTTGATAGATAATAGGTGGTACACTAATATGCCATCCCACCAAACTATGTACAAATGAAATCACCTTAACGCAATTCAGGTGATGCAGTATGATTAATATTGATCGCCCACTCAATGTGACAAAATTGATTTGGACTAATTTATTTTTTTGTTACGTCTAAAAAAGGCAAAGAAATTTACATTGAGAAAATATGGTTCGATAATCATGACTTGATTAAAAAAAATATTTTAGGGTCAAGAAAATCTCGTATCCCATTACAAAACCCATTCTATGCTTAAAATAGAATTTATTTATTATGATCTAAAAAATTCATAAATTTCAATCTTTGTTTTTTAATTCTGAAATGGAATAAAAAAAAGATTGCTTTATATAGTGTTTGTTTTATAAGAATCATCAGTTATAAAAAATTATTTCCTTTAGATGTTATCTTGATATAGCAATACGGTATGTCCGACATCATATTGCCCAAATGGAGTAGAGTGTCTGATAAGTTACATCCCAAATAAGAAAAATAGTGGCCCAAACAAAAATATAAAGAAAAAAAAAATGGTTTCCTGGAAAAGGCTATCGAGGTTGAAAAAAGATTGTTTGAACATAAAAGATTAGGGGATAAGCATGGAGTTCATCACAACAAAGACTCAATAATAGAGAGAAAAGGATTCCTGAGACTAGAAAGAAGCAGTCAGTGAGCAAGACAGATGTTAAGGGGCTCATCGCTTTCACATAGTAGAGAATGCTGATAGGACAAGAGAACAAAACCCAATTGATCATAGCCTATCCAAAAACACAAAAACCAAAACTAAGACTAGTGGATTGGGCTTTTTAATTCACTGAGCCCCAGATGGGACTTCACTGATTCTTTCTAATCATAAGATGCATTTAAATTTGCTCTGGTTTTGGATCTATATGTTAGGAATTCCAAATATTATAATAAGCACAGAAATTTGAATCACTGATGAAGCTTTAGATGTCAGGTGAATCCAGTTCACAAAAATTAATTTAAATCATGCAGATCAGCATTTTATCAAGGACTGCATTTTCATCAGCTTTTCTCCTGCAAGAAGAAATGTTTCTTTTTTTTTTTTTTTCTCTCTTTGAATCATTGCTTACTGTTGAGATTTTCAACCAATTCATCTGCCTTTTCTCCTTTTTTAATCATGTCTGGATTTGTGTGGAGTCCTGTAATGAAGTCAGGACACCTCCACTATTGCATATATCAAGCAATCAAGAAGAAGGTGTTCAGAGAACCTAATTTCCTGTGTTTGTCTATCTTCATGGCAGCATTGATAGAACTGTACAGTGGCTTCAATTAGACTTGCAACACTGCTTTCTGTGCTTTGCTTGCTGTCTCATGTGTCACCAGTTATACACTTGCCAAGTTTCAGATCAGTCTCAAGTCTGATTAGCTTTTAGAATGCTTGCCAAGTGTTTGGCTCTGAAATCTCTCTCTTGCGTGCTCACCATTGTGAAACTGCTCTTATGTTCTATTGTTTCCCCTCATCCAAAGTTGCCATATGTTGTCCGGCATGATGTGGAGCATAACCAGAGGTAGAAATACTCTTGAGAGTCTCCTCCATGGAGATGAAGTGGTCCTTCACATGGCGCCGAGCTCAGCTCACACAGATGTCTCTTTTGCATGACTCTGCAGGTTTGGCAGTCTGATGTGAAAGTATTCAAAGCCCACTTACCCATTCATGGCCTAATGAATTGGATGGGAATGTCATGATTTGGACATTGGCATTGACAACTCGCCCAACATTCTGCTGATAAATGCCCAGAGTATGCATGCAATCACAAAGCCTTCTTGTTTTCCCACCTCGGCTGCCTCCTTTAATGGTGGATTGGCATCTGTTGTTTGAGAAAGAGATCATCTGAGTCTCCCCACACTGCCAATCTCCAGTCATCCTATCATTCATGGATCACACAAAAAGTAATGGAACAGATGTGCAGCAGAAAGATGTGAAGTCAAACATCTCCAAGAAGGTGAAAATGCAGTCGGCCTAAGTTCCGTGTCAGCTCAGATTTGGCGTTGGGTGATCACTCGAGGCATCAGCTCTTCGATCTTACAACTAGATTGGGAACATATCCATGTCAACCACATGTTTTCTTGTGGTTCAATTGATCTGCCACATGCTGTTGATTTTTCCAGCTACAAATGCATCAACTCTTTAGTTGAAATGGCACTATTTCCTGCCACCTGGCTGCAGGTAGTAAAGCTCCAAGCTTCATCACCTATTGATGAGTTAATGTATCGATTGTTTTCAGGTTCTCTTCTTGATGGGCCTCCGCGCTCCATGATTAGACCTCGGTATCACTAATTATTTAGAACTCAGCATCATATATGGTCCATGTTCTTCGTCTCTTGATGAAGCAGAAGTCGGAGATGAGAGGACAGAAGAAATTTTATGACCTTGCAGCCAATACATCGGTTCAAAGTGATCCGAGGTCCATCGCATGAGCTCTAATGTCGCTGTGAACACGATGAACCGAGCTGCTGTGTTCTGTGCTTGTAGAAGAACAGAGGCAAATGATTTAACCAGCACAAACGCTCTTCATCGTGCTATCCATCCACCAGTATATATCTACTTGATTCTTGTAGAGGCCAAGGGTGATATCAAACAGGAGATGTATGTCAGCATTATGATCAGGAAAGATAGGCAAAGGAGAACTCTCTACTTCGTGTTTTGTGATGGAACATTCATCGAGTTCCTGAAATTAGTTGACCTGTAAACCCTTCTACAGTAACTATTTGGCAATCTATCGAGATGTCACATTGAACACTAAGTCTCATCCACCTCAAAGCCTATATAAAGCACCACCCGGGCATGCCAAACGCATCATATCCTGGTTTCAGATCAAGATTCTTCCTCTCTCCCTGCCAGCTTCTCTTTGAGTGGAGGTCCAAACGGATGCAGGTTTCTCCTTCTGGAGCTATTCCTTCCCTGCTCAACTATTTAATGATGCTTTTGCCTTTAGAGAATGATGCATAATTAATCTTTGATCTAGATTTGTCTTCCTTTTGGATACATCTCAATAATTTCCCGTAGAACACCATTAAAAGAGCTTCATCTTTTCTTGCGACCATAATCTTAGATTCTGTCAATTAGCATCGAACATACTCCTTCGTTTGTGTCCTTTCTCTTGAGGTTTCTTGACGCTGTTCTTTGTAAGGTTGAATAGAGACCACATGGCCTCTGTAAAGGTAGCTCCAAAGACACCCTTTGCTTTCGAGAACAGCACCAGCAGTCCCCGAGATGATTCCTTCTCCACGTATCTTGCGCTTGTTAGAGAGAACTTCCCACCGGAGATCGGTAGTCCCACTCCAGAAAGCTTGTCGTGTCAAGTCATCCTAAACAGGAGGAGAACCGCCGACGGGGAGATCGAAATCTTTGATGCGGAGAAGTACTTCAGTGGAGTCATGGACGGCGATGCGCCACCCGCGCCGGAGAACGGTCTCGGGACGCCGAGTAAGAAGGAAGTGAAGGTGAGGGTGAGGTCTAGGTCGAGGGCCGGCAGCACCAGCTCGGAGACGAGCTGCAACAGCCGGAGTCAGCTGCTTCGTGACTCCCGCAAGCACCCGATCCCCTGCGGGCAGAGAGACGCGAACAGCAAGAGGTTCCTCAGCGTTTTCCCGTGCCCGTGCTCCCGGAAGAACGCCACCGACGTCGACAAAGAAGCCTTATCCGATGCTAGATCGGACAACCTCAAGAAGCAGCTCGTGCAACATGGAGACAGGTGTGGTAGAGATGACCACCTCGTGAGCGAGCTGACACTGAAAAGAATCAGTCCCGGTCTGATCAAGCAGGAGGTGTTTGCCTTCCCTCCATGTTTAAGCTCCGCGGCAGGAGAGGCAACGGTAGGGAAAGAGGTCAAAGAAGAGGAGAAGCTCGGGCGAGGTCCCAAGTTGGTGGTGGGTCAAAGGAGAAGCTTCACCTTGTTAACGTCGGCCAAGATTGTTGTCGGAGACGATGGCGGACGAGACGACGATGTCCGAAGCGAGGCGAGCTCGGACTTGTTCGAGATCGAGAGCTTGTCGATGACTTCACACCCTTTCATCTCTCACGGGGGAACCGAGTCAGCTCCAAGCGAAGCGAGCATCGAGTGGAGCGTGGTCACCGCCAGCGTCGCCAACTTCTCCATCGCATCGGAGTCCGAGGACCAGATGGCGAGCCTCCGCAGGCCGAGGCGAGCGTCAGGGTCAGGACTTCTACTGGGCTGCGTCAGCGACAAGGCAGTGAACGTGACAGCAGGCGCCGCAAAGATGCCAGAAAGGATCAGCTTCGACCGGCGGGAGAGCGTCGGGGTGGACGGCTCGGTGACGGCCGCGGCGAGGTACCGCGCGGAGAGCTGCGGCGTGGACTTGGGCTTCGGCCGCGCCGGACGTGTCCTTCCCCCGACTTCCTTTGGCTCCAGCCGTCCCCCCCAAGATTAGGGACTTCTTCATTCATCGTGCCATGCTCTCTGCGTTCATAGAAAGATCGAGCAAAGCTGCATGTTAATGTAAAGGCGACGGTAACTCATGTTTCATGCTGTCAAATCCATACGATGAACACCGGTTGTGTATCTTCCTTGCTTGGAAGAGACCAAACATGCATCCGAAAGCTTAACATGAGTACTGCTACTTACTGAGACCGGTGCTGAGTTCTCCAAGTGTCCAAACAAGGGACTTCACCCAAAGTTTTGAGTACACGATGAACGATTAGTTGGGCCATCAGCTTTCTACCTGAAAAGAACTGACAGCCTTTCATAATGTCGATGTAACCCCAAACACAACTTCAATTCATGGCGAGTAAAAGCCTCGGTGCATGCGTTGTTCTTATTGATCAGATAATAAGCGTGAATAAGCAGCAATTATTGCAGGCAATAATCAATAGATGCATCGATATGCCCATGTCGTTCTCAGGCATCGATATATGGCTACTTAACGCCTTTGGCCTCATCCAGCGTTGAGCAGTACAACTCCTGGCCGTTCTCTCTCATCAGCTTCAGCAGAAAGCTACCGATTGAACCCAGCATTCAATTTTTGTGTCCCATGCACGTCAAACCAATCAATCACAACCTCTCTCTCTCTCTCTCTCTATATATATATATATATATATATATACACACACACCTGTGACTGCAGGTATACCCTTTCTTCTTGTATACATCACTGCATATGCTTAGGGTTGCATCACTACGATGTAACCTGATTTAAAATCGAAATTAAACCTGAACCGATTTATATTATATACCTGTGACAGCAGGTATACCTTTTCTTCTTGGATATATCACTATATTCCTGTGTTTGGGGTTACATGATGCAATCTTAAGCATAATTTTAATTTTTGAGTCAGAATCAAAATCAAACCTGATTTATCAATTTAAATTAATTTAATTTTAGAAAAAAATCAATGGTTAAAAATAAATATTAAATTAATAATAATCAAAATCTTGAAATAAAAATACAAAATTTTTATTACTTTAAATTATTATTTAATTAAAAAATAAAACTTTTGTTAATTTAGAAAATCCTAATATGGGATTTGGAGGTGTCATAATCTTGCCTCTTAAATTCACATTGTCTGTATTCCGGCACCATATATAGCCTAGATTTTTGGCTTTGGAATTATGAGGTGGGACCGCCCATAGGAAAACCAAATCGCATTAGCCCGCATTTGAGGTCCATATTTCCTTTGCTTAATTCCTACATGATTTGAATGCGAAGCAAAAACCTTGATCTGTAGCTCGATAGCAGACTCATTGTGCTAATCCACTCGTTCCTTATCCTCGACGTACGATCATTGGCATGCCACACCATTCCAAGTTGGATCGAAATCCATCAATCTATTTGTAGCGATTAGAGCAACATGTGAGGAAAACTTCGCCTAATTCAAACCCGCCACATCAACTTCGGCTGGTGGTGGCACGGGCGACACAAGCACCGACATGCTCCTTCCTGCTCTCTGCTAGAGTCCATGGCTTCCGAACTCTAGCCCTTGGAACTGCCGAGGTGAGAATGGACTCGCGTTCATGGTTGCTTCCAAGCTCCACAGTGCCAAACCTCCCTCTCTTTCCACTTGCGTCGATCGCCTCCAAGGCGGATGGAGACCATCTGGCATCTCTTCACCACTCACACATGCGTCATCCGCGGAGCAAAGCGACCTCCTTCGTCCTCATCCCGGCCATTGTTGCAGTCCCCGGTCATGTCATCGATCAACCCCGACCCGGCCGAGTTAACGTCAAGGGGGCCGATACAGTGCTCACGGTCGATCGGGGCCGCGCTGTGGACGTCGACCCATGCCGGATTTGGAGATATCTACTACGGGCGATGCCGTACGACGATGGCTTCTTCCGGCGACACCGATGTCTTTGCACCACCTACAAATTAGATTATTGGCCGGTAGTTGAGTGAGTTCCTTGGAGTGTGCTTGTTTCCTTATAGCAAAGATCATGTTGAGGCCCCATCTGTGTTCTCAGGGCATGACCTCCTCCACTGGTTGTCTCCCACGGCCATTGGATTCTCGTCAAGAAATCTGATGCGGTGCATCGATCGTAATGAGATGAATAAGAACACGTTATTTGCAATTAATATACAATTGTTGTTATTACAATGACTTGAGTACCGCCCACTCTCCTTTCTTTTCTATCTTTATCCGAATCCTTCCCTCCCTCTCTCTCTTGCATTCTCTCACCTTTTTTGCACCGTGATTCATATGATGTTCTCCTGTTGTGTTTGATAGAAGATAGATATGTTTTGTTGTTTTAATAAAGTTTGTTGATATGTTCTCCCAATTTATAATTGAAGGATTTTCTTAACAAAATAATGATATTTTCTCATGTAATTGAAAAAATCTTATCTACTATCATATCTTGCAAGATAGTGTTTCTATTAAGGATGTCGATTTTGGACCGATGCAATAAAAATAATTTATGGGCGAGAAGTTTCGAGAGTGAGTTTGCTAGTTGATAAACTGTATGTATGTGAGAAACACGTAGTTGATGTTGAACAACTTGATCTCGTATGAAGTACAAGTCGATGGCAATATGTTTCATGTGAGAGTGGAACACTGGATTGACGCATACGTAGGCAGCTTCAACGTTATCACAATATATTGTAGAAGTAAGAGTATGGGGAAGAGGTTCTGTTTGCCATCGAAGCGTGGGCAGCGGGTCCTCAGACGAGCCGCGTCCGTCGAATCAAGGGTGAAGTCGGGGAGTCCATTCCGATTTAATTGTACAGCTTCTATCAAAAATTAGTGCACCACTACTGCCTGATCATGTGGCTACCAGAGAGTACAACGAGATCACACAGGATGAGAGAGATCGTTGAAGAAGAACTGCAATCGATGCAGTTCAGAGAGCAACGACAGAAGGCTGCAACTACTTGCTCATTGCTAGTGAGGAGGAGAGTCAGCTACAATCGATGTAGATCGTAGTGTTCGACTGAGTTCGATGACCAAAAGGCAATGACAAGATGCGGCAGGATGTGTTCGGTGGCCGACTTTAGAGTCGAGAAGAATGTCCATGCAGATGTGACAGTCAATGAGGAAGAAGAATTGGTCTTGATAAAATGTGAAAGATCCTCGAGAGGAGCGAGTCTTACTCACTACTCTGATACCATAATAGAAGATATATTTTTTTTATGAAGTTTATTGATATGTTTTCTCAAATTATATAGGTTAGAAATGAGAATTTATCTCAACAAAATAACGAGATTTTTTTATATAATTAAAAAAAATCTTATTTGCTATCAGTGTCCTTGGGACCTTCCATCACTTCAAAATACAACCTCCTTCCGTATTAAGATCTGCAATAGGCTTCCAATTTCGACCTGTTAATTGGACTCAAATTGGATCCAAATTCGTTAGTTGGGTTTTTGGTCCACGCCAAGACCCATCGTTGAGCTATCTTTGATGTTGAGCCACTGTTCGCATCTTGACTGGTTCCTATTTTTGAGGGATTTAGATCCAGACGATATCACTGTACATCCTAATGCACAGAACACAGATTATTTGGACTCATGTTCTATGGGATCTATCACGTCGTGCCTCCTAACATCTGGTAGACGAAGCAATCTACCATCTTCCTTTGTCAGAACATGTTCATGCATGAGAGATGGGATATTGATCGTTGTAGTTCGTGGCACCACCTACTCCTTCGGCGGCCAGTACAACCACCCCGTGGAAGGGTTTCTTGGGGAATCATCTTCCGCATGCTGTTCTTCTGGAACAACACCGCCTACCACGACGACCACCATCAGTTCCGCGGCGACAAGTACAACTCCTCGCTGCCATTCTTCGTCACTTGGGACAAGATCTTGGGAACCCACATTCCGTACACACTGCTGAAGACAGCACGCGGTGGCCTTGAAGCCCGACCAGCAAAGGACTAGAGAATCTCTCTCTCTCTCTCTCGCTCATGTTTCTCTAGAAGCCCGACCAGCAAAGCACGAGAGTATCTTCCCCCCCCCCTCCTCTCTCTCTCTCTCTCTCTCTCTCTCTCTCTCTTCTCATGTTTCTCTTTACTATTCAACGAACATTTTTCTCCTTACTATTTACTGTTAGATCATCCGAACAAGCTGATGTCACATCAATCGTTCGACCAAACTCTCGGGCAATCGTATGAGTTGTGCATTAAACCCGTGTATATATACATATATGTTCATGCAAGATCATAAGAACTTGGTGTCCAAAGCTGTGATATTGGAGATCATGTTATGCATTGAATTGTCCCCCAAGATCGATTCTAGGAGAACAGTTCCACAACCATGCGTGGAACCAATGTGACCATGATAGGAACAAGAGATTCCCAAGTCCAACACTTTGGTCCACCGTACCACAGCTTGTCAAGACGTCTGACCATTTGCATCCACTTATCTCAAGACATCACGGTCAGCCTGATAATGAATCACACTTTTCAAGCATTCCACAACTTTTTTCCAACCATTGACCATCGGATTCTGGAACTCGTGAAACCAAATTAGAACAAGCAACCCTCGGAAATAGACCAGCTAAATGACCCAAGTGATTCCACCCATTAGCACATATCTGAGTCGAGTTTGTGTGTTATGATGTTTGCAAGCGTATAATCCAATAGGATTACTCGTATTTAATGCATCTTATTGTCATTTTGTGGCATGCAATTGGAATCTTCGTATGAGCATCGTCGGTGACGTAGAACACCATGCTGTGTGGCCAATTTAGTATGTGGCTACAGAACTTGTTTATGTTTAGTATGTGGGCGTCATTTGACTTAATTATAATGCATATCTAATTATGTGTTGGTTATCTAATTTGGCTTTCCCAAGTACAATGACGGCAATAGCAAGAACCACCTTCTTCTACCAGCCTATATCGTACGCGTCTCAGCACCCACCGGATCGATTGGTCGAGCATTGTAGGGCCCGCTCATGAGTTCCCCGGTGCTTATCGAGGTGATCGGTGGGTAGCGAGTGGTCAGGTGGAGAACGTACTATTGCGACTCTGGGGGTAAGCGTACCGCGGAAGATTCCAACCGTGGGGAGAATGGTGGTGGTGGGTTCCGCTGACCGCTCGGTCAATAAAAGCACGCCACTCTCCTTCCTTCCCTCCTCGTGTTTTAAACCGAGAGGAAGAAACAACGCGACGGCTTCTTGGAATTGTGGCGGTGGCGGAGGCGGAGAAAGTAGAGCAAACCCACGTTGTAATTCCCCTCGATCGATCAGAGCTCTTCTTCGATTACGCTCAGGTGAGGCGGTTCTTTTCTTTCGTCTGGTTCTTCTCCATCTGAATGGGTCGCTGGAGGGCTTTCTTGGTGATTAGGAAAAAGAAGGTGGCTCCATTTTTTTTGGAAACGGCCTTGTTCGGAGACATAGGGTTTTATTTGGCCTTTCGATCGAGATGCCAAGATTGGAGCTTTTGTTAACCTCCAACGGCAATTGATCGTTTTTGATAGCAGTAATCGATCCCTGTCGAGCTAAGGATCAACTATTGTCGCTCGTTTGCATGTGGAGCTGTCTGATGATGTGGACGTCTAAGGAGCAGGAGTAGTTATGTTTCTCTATTGTCGCTGCAGCTTGCAATTGTTGTTGTCGTATATGTATCTTGTGAACTGATGGATTGGTTACTGGAACAAAAGGGCTGATCTTTTTTGCCTTTTCTTTTAATTAAAAAAGAGTAAATAAGTGGCTGGAATGAGTAAAGAAAGAACATGGATGGTGCCACAGGTGGTGTGCCATCGGTCTCTGATCGTGGAATGAAGTTACAGCCTCTAATGGAGTTTCATGCATAAATTAGTCTCCTGGAAGCTCCATATTTTGGGTTTCTTGGTAAGTTGGACACTTTGGGATAACTAAATGGAGATTACTAAGATGTGTACAATTCATCTCGCTTGAAGTTTTGGATCCACCAGAAGACAACTCCGTGCTTGTTTCATATGCTGGGATGACCCTTGCTGAGTAGATGATAGATGACTGTCCCGTAAGTTAGGGCATTGCTTTAGGCTGGATGGTCTAGTACTAGATACGAGGGTAAAAACTTGAAATTATTTGAGTAGAACGGTCAGAAGAACAATTAACCACTTGTTGTGCAGAGTCTAAAAATGATGCTCTGATACATAAAAATAAAGAAAACAAGGTATGTTGCCCGGCGAAGTACTATTCAATTGTTATAATGTAAATTGTCGCTTTCAATTTCCTTGCTTTCATACGACATTTGAAGTTACAAGCCAGTGGTGCTTTGACGATGTGGACAACTCCATTCTCATTTTACCTTTGTTGTCTTCGTCTGCAGATTCTTGTGTTTTAAATTTCCATCGAGGAAGCTGCCCATCTATTTGGCAAACATATAATGGCTATTACTTCATCAACTAATACCATTGGTCTGCTTAATTTACAAAAGAATGGCAAACATTCGAACATGGACCTGCCTTTATTCTGCTCAAGTCATTTGAAGGTTAGAAGATTGAAAAGAATATTCAAATGTGCATCCCAGGTGAATGATATCAGTGTTGAAGTTGTAAAGCCTGAAATTGATTTTAAAGATCCAGATTGGAAAAAGCACTTCCAAGAGGATTTTGATAATCGGTTCAGGTTGCCACATCTTACGGATATTCTTGATGTGAAGCCAAGACCAACTTCGTTTTCTCTTAAGAGCAGGTAATTTTTCAATATTCTTTTTCTGACATCATCATGCTTCCAATTTTCTACTTATTCTCAACTCATAGTAGATCTTCTTGTGAAATCATTCCTCAACGAAATTTGAATTTAAGTCCATCGACATCCTTGGCTTTTTTTGTGTTTTAGATTAACGTCATGCCTTTTTCATATTGCATATAATTTTCAGTTACTTTTAGTTGTATGATCTTAAGTTACAACCAAGTTAGTAGACCTTCCTACAGCCAAAGAACCGTCTAGGTCTTTCGAAATGCTTTTCTTATCTAAATTTGCCCAGCATAAAATTATCTCGCACTAATTTGAAACGGCAAATAGTAGGTTCACAAGCCTTTTAAATTGATGCAGATGACGATCACAAGCTAATTAATACTTTTTTTTTCTATAAATGCTTCTTATGCTAGTTATTCTTTTAGAGCTTCAGTCTTTGTGAATTGGTTTTCTTTTGACTTTGACAGAGGTCCTCTAGGTGATGGTAATGGTGCACCAATGGATACATGGTATGGCTATGTGAATGATGATGATAGAGCACTTTTGAAGGTCTTGTTTCTTTTCATGAGAGACGTTTTAGAGTTTTTTACTTGTATCGTATAAAATTTCTAGAATGGTGTGTTGTTTTATTTCTTGGATTGATTAAGTTCTAAACATCATAAAGGCACATATTTCATATGACTATTTTGATAAAAAAAAATTATAAATGCAGAAGACAATTATTTATATGTTGCATCACTAAATCCAACTATATAATGTGATTACTTTCTTGAATAAGTATGTTTTGATCTGACATGAGTTGATACTAATATGTGCAAATGGATAGCATAGTAGTGGATATTGGACTGACATTACTTGATACTAACATGTGCAAATGTCTATGGGCCTATTTTTAGAAAGGTAGGAAAGGGCATGGCATGGATGCATCATTTGCCAGTAACCTTGGAATTGACAAGAGCTATTAAGGGATGAATTCAAGATATATGTTTTCCAAGCAACACCATCTTAATTTGCAGAAAATGTATGAAATGAAGCTTTCCAAAAGAATGTACAAAATGAGTTGAACGGAGTCCTTTTTCATCAAATAAAAATTGAAGGCAACCGGAGTCATTTCAAAAGAGGAGGCACTCCATCAAGTCATTTCAATGAGATGAGTTCAGTACAAATAGATCTGTTGGGGGACAGAGGATATGAAAACTAGTGATGTATATGGGCCAGCATATGGACCTGGTGGTCCATCTCATGGTGAGAGTGTGCTAACATATCCTTGCTTTTTTGACCTTGTGTCAGTCAGCTATGAAATTTAAATATTTGCTTTTGATGATCTTTTCAAACTATGAAATCCTGAAGTGTTCAATTTGTTTGTCGTTATTTGGTGTCAATTGTGAATTTTGTCTTGTCCTTTTTGTTCAGGTTATAAAGTTTGCTTCACCAAATTCTGCAGGAGCTGAGTGCATTGATCCAGATTGTAGCTGGGTGGAGCAATGGTATTGGTTTAAACAATAGATTCGTTTTGCCACTAATACAATATATTGATAAGATTTCCCATGCCGTATATTGTGTCTAACTTACCTCCCATGGGTACCACAGATAACATATAAAAACTTGGTGATTCTTGTTTTCTCTTTTTCCGTCTTCTTCTCCTTTCTTTAAATTCCTTGTGTCATTTCTCTATACTTTAACTTGGAAAGTTCTAAGATGGTAAGACATTTCAACCCTGTCGTAGAGCTAAAAGGTTTTGAACAGATTGTGGTTGTCCTAAGATTCAAACTCTATGAAACAACAATTGTCTAGTCCTAGATTTTCATCAGACAACAAAAAAATCTTATATTTCTTCTATGTCATGTGATTATTTTACTTTGTTTGTTCAGGAACAGTTTCTTGTTTCTTTGAGCATCAAACCAACTCAAGGATACACCAAAAGAAAATAGAATTCAAATTATTTTCAAGTTAATGAAAATCTTAATAATTTTATTGGGTCTTTTACCTTATCCTAGTTGCTTCAGTAGTTTTGGGTTTTTGTAGTTTTCTCGCTGATTATGATGGATGTTGGGCCTATTCTAGTAAACTTACCAACTCAGATTGAAAACATTTTAGTTTTGGTCCATCGGCAAATCTAAGGCAATTAGGAGGGTTTGAGATTAACAAATCCAAAGTCTCATAATTCTTTTGATTATAAATGCTTAATTGATAATTTAAATGACTCCTAAGGATTCTGAGCCTAGAACATCTTCAAGATGTAGAGGGGTGCCAACAACTAGGCCTGAGGCCTGGTTGGTTCAATTTATTCTACAAGTTGATGATGCCTTTCTTCATTGACTTCTTTTTTCCTCTGCATTATTATTATTTTTATTTTGATGTAGGGTGCACCGTGCTGGTCCTCGTAAACAAATATACTATGAACCTAAAGAAGTAAAAGCTGCAATTGTCACTTGTGGAGGGCTTTGTCCTGGTCTTAATGATGTCATTAGACAGGTAAGTCATCCTACTAGCTTTGATCTGTATTCTAGCAGTTTGTTGATTTAACTGCAAAGCTTGCCATGATAATCTGCTTTTGCACTTTATACTTATTTAGTTAACTCAGGTGTTGGTTACTACAGATGTATATTTTCTTTTGTATTTTGTGAACAAAAGTTGGGAGGAGCCACTTACTCGATTTCTTTGTGGTTCCAGATAGTTTTCACACTTGAAAAGTATGGTGTTAAAAACATTGTTGGAATCCAATTTGGATACCGTGGATTTTGTGATGAGAATTTACGAGAAGTGCCGGTATGAACTGTTTTCCTGACTTTAAAAGTAGAATAATCATGTCATGTCATTAGCTAAATTCTAGCCCATACTTCACCTGCAGCTTTCACATCAAGTGGTTCAAAACATTAACCTTGCTGGTGGAAGTCTATTGGGAGTATCTCGTGGAGGGCCTAGTATAAGTGATATTGTGGACAGTATACAGGTATAGTTAGTCTGTGGCTTGTTAGCATATCACCTGGTGGTTCTACCATTTTACTTTTTAACTTTTTAGAAGCATGGAATATAGCTAATTTGTGACAAGCAAACATTTCAGGCTAAGGCCATAGACATGCTCTTTGTACTGGGTGGAAATGGTACACATGCAGGGGCAAATGCCATACATGATGAGGTATTGTTGGCTGCTTATTTTCAAGAGATTAAATTGCATTTATGCTTCTAGCTCATAAATCACCACCCGGTAGTTTTATGTGATCAAACAGACAACGTGATGAATCACATTGACTACTGAAATGTTCTTTGATATACTTACACAAAGTTATTTTTATTTCTTTTTGCTACCTTTTGATATTGTTGATCTTATGCTTTTCTTCACTAGTGTTGCAAGAGAAAAATGAAAGTGTCAGTTGTCGGTGTCCCCAAAACCATTGATAATGATATACAACTAATGGACAAAACATTTGGTTTTGATACTGCGGTAGAAGAAGCTCAACGAGCAATTAATTCTGCATATATTGAGGTAAATAATTTATTTATTATTTGGTCATTGCTCCTTGACAATTATTATCAATTAATAGTATCTTTTGCCTTTTCTTGTCACTTTGTTTCCTATGCTTAGGCTGAGAGTGCATACCATGGCATTGGACTAGTTAAATTGATGGGAAGAAGCAGTGGGTTCATAGCCATGCATGCATCACTTTCTAGTGGTCAGATAGATATCTGTTTAATCCCTGAGGTACACTATTTACATGATCGGTATTAATGTTCTCATGATAAGTTCATGATTCAATTGTCTGCTGTAGGTTCCCTTTAAGCTAGAGGGGCCAAATGGCTTATTGCAACACCTTGAGCATCTGATAAAAACAAAAGGAAAAGCTGTGGTTTGTGTTGCTGAAGGAGCAGGACAGGTAAGCTGATGACACCATTTACTGTTAGGTTTCTTATGTTTTCTTAATATAAAATCTTGAAAGAAATTATCAGTGAGTATGCAACTATGGTATAAGTTGTATGTTAACATGATTCTAGTTTTTGGAGAAGTACTTCATGTTTAGAGTAACTAAGAGGTTCAAATATTCTTAGCTTGATGGTGGTCTAAAGTTAAACATTCTGAATTTGCTAGTTGTGTGCACAAAACTAGCACCAATCTTCAGAATATTGATCAGAGTTTCTATCATAAACATAATGCTGCTAATGCTTCTGGTTGCATTAAGAACAATTTTCTGGATTTCTACTTGTTTCATTCTAAAATGCTAGCAGCTAGGATGAAGAATAAGCAGTGTTTCTATCTAGATAAGTGCATGTTTCTTGAATCATCCTGTAGTCTATGACACGCATGCCTATCAGAACTGGTTTCTGTGATGATTTACATCGAATAAAATGTAGAGTTCTTCTGATATACTGGAACATAGCTAAAGAGGATTAAACAAATTTTACTGTATCTATTATAATCTACATTTATTAATCATCTTTCAGGAACTGCTACAGAAGTCAGATGCAACAGATGCATCAGGAAATGTGGTACTTGGAGATATTGGAGTTCACATGCAGCAACAGGTTTGCATCGCATAGTCTATGTTCATTTATCTCTTTAAACTTTTTTTGTGCAAAATTTGATAGAAAAATACATTTCATAACTTTTGCAAGAAGGGCTTAAAAGAATGCTGCTAGGATGAATACACTAATAAAAAATGTTTGAACTAAATTAATGTAAGTGACATAAAATGTGCCCAGAGTGAAAAATGAAGTTGGAAAATATCGATCATCTTTCTCATCCACTAAGAAACCAATTTTCTCCTGCACTACACCTTATCTGGAATGGCCCATGTTTTGCTGCTTTTATATGTTTCCCCTGCCTAATTTTGCTTGAGAGGAAATCATGTCTTGTGTGTCACATATATCTCTTTGTGCAGGATACACATTTTGATGAAAAAACGATTCATTAGTCACTTGTTCTTGTTTATGACATACTTCTAACTTTTATTTGTTTGCTACGCTATGTTAAAACTTTGATGTAAAAATTTCACAACAATTATATATCTTTTTTCTTCTTTAACTCATGTTGAAGTGGAAAAGAGATTCTGAATAATCCTCCTTTAGTTTGATAGTGCCATTTGTTCCTGTAAAATTATCTTGCTTGCGGCTTATACCATGAGTAGACTTGTGCAGTTGTGCTATCTTTTTCTCATAATTACCATCATAATATTTCAGTGAAATATCCAGTGTTTTACAGTGCAGACATCCCAAGCCACAAATTACCTATGATATTACCATTAGTTTTACATACATGTGCATTAAATATGTTGTCACAAAAAATGTTATCTTTTACAGATAAAAAGACATTTCAAGTATATAGGTGTCCCCGCAGATGTGAAGTACATAGACCCAACATATATGGTTCGAGCATGCCGCGCTAATGCATCTGATGCTATCCTATGCACTGTGCTTGGCCAGAATGCTGTAAGCATCACTTTACCTCTTTTTTGTCATATTAATGTTTCTCACAGATGACTAGTAACATCTAAATGCATTCATTGAGAAATTATACCGTGGATTATCTAATATGGAACCTACACTAACATGCACTTGTGCTATAAGCAGTTAAAGTCAGTGAGGCTTGTTTCTATATTGTAAAAACCATTTTAATAAACAATAATGAAGGAGGTGGCAGGCCTACTTCATTCCCCGTTTCATCATACTCTTATTTTCTTTTTCATTTTTTTTTTCTCCTCTACATACCCCTTATTTCTTTACTTTTTTTGTTATAAGAACTGCTGCTAATTTCTGAATGGAATGAGACTGAACAACCCTTATATTATTTGGTATTGTTTAGAAGCATTGAAGTGTTAGCAATAGCACCGAGGATATGATGATATGCATGCATAACTACACCCTTCCCAGATTACATTACTGAAATTTGGGAACTGCCTTCAGCAATGGCCTCCGATTATTCTTTAAATAACCTTGTACCCTGCAAATCCCGACTGTTCAGAAATGTTTGATCAGATATCACACCAGGCTCCATAAATTCCTTCATGATCTTCTTTCGACCTCCCATCACTGAACAACTAAACATTTTCCCTCTTCCAACAGATTTTCTTTTCTTCTTTTGCCATTTGATGAATAACTTTGATAGATCCTTTTTGTTACGTAAGGTTTGCTTATGCTCTCTTTGATGCAATCCGGCAATTAATATATTGTGTTGTTTACAAAAATGAGTTATATATTGTGACATGAAACAAATCCATTTTACTTCTTATGTTTACTAACGGTGCACTTCATATTGCTAGACCTCACTCTGCAGCGCAATTGCATCATAGAAGTTCATAGACCACTTTCCCTTGTGAGAGAAATAGCCACTATTTCTTTTAGATCTATTCCTAGCATATCTGATTGGATCAAGAATTGTATATATTGATAGTTTCAGCTGTAAAGCTTGCACCTGTATGTCATAAATGCATAACACTACATTGTTGCCCTTCCATATGCTCCTCTTTAATGTGGTTGCATTTTTTAGGTACATGGTGCATTTGCTGGATTCAGTGGCATCACAACAGGCATATGCAATAACCATTATGTCTACCTTCCCATTCCAGAAGTAGTTCGATCTCCGAGGCGTGTCGACTCCAACAGTAGAATGTGGCATCGATGTCTGACATCAACAGGCCAGCCTGATTTCCACTGATATTAATTACGGAGCAGCAGCTTATTCAGATTGCTTCTTCCTTCCTCAAGTCTGCATGTTTGGGGTATAGAAGGCTCTAAATAAGGATCATTTTCCATTTTTCTTTTATACAATGATCATGTAAATTATCAGTTTTGTGATTAATAAAGTTGAAAGGAGATGACAGACATCATTAGAGAATGCCCACATCAGATGTAATAAACTGCGATGTAATTGTAGAAAAATACAACAAAATAATGATTCTTGCATATGCTTTTGTAACTATTGTTTGAAAAGTTTGAAGCTTTTAAAGGTTGCAACTATTTATTTATTTATCAGGGTTTCCATGTGCATAACATTAAGTTACAATAAGGAATCAATTCTAGTATATTTTGTTTGACTTGCTGGATTTGCTTTATCGTCGTCTCCAAACGAGTATGCTTACAACAACCAGCCAGGTTTTGATGCTGCAGCTAACAAGTTAGCAATGAAACAAGGATAGAAAAATTTGAAGAGCCCAGCTACAATGGAAACATCAACGGATTCAAAAGTCCACACCCATAGAGAACAGCTACTTTGATCAATCATTTTTGTCGTCTCATCAGAAAAAAAAGACTTAACACATGACCAATCAAAATGGTAAGTTTCTGCAAAATTGGAACACCTGAATATAAATGGATCACTTTCATCCGGTAACTTGTGGGTTGGAGCAATCAGCCTCAGACAGATGCTACGGCAGCCATCCGTTTATGAACAAATGCCATGCCCTTCTCGATGCTTGCCTTCAGTTCTGGCTTCAAGGCGTCCAGTGCCTTCGCCTCATAGTCGGTCAGTCCCTGAAGGTCAGATGAGATCACAGCTTCGACGCCTTTCCTGTTGAGTTTAACTCTTGATGCAAAGAACGGTAGCTCGGTGACATCAGATTGCACAAAGGAGCACTCGTAAACATCCCCATCCCCGTCCAAAGCACGAAGAGAGGACTCCACAAATCTGGCCGCCGCATAGGCCATCGACAGAGTTGCTGATCCAGCACCAGCTTTTGCCTCTACTACCTCCGTCCCTGCGTTCTGAATCCTCACTGTAAGCTCTTCAGCTTCTTCATCTGTGAAGGTCACAGATGGTCTCGTCTTTGACAACAGTGGTAGTATGGTAATTCCAGCATGCCCACCTACAACTGGGACATCCACGTCAATAAGCTTAAGCTTCTTGTTTTGGGCCACGAAGGTGTTGGCTCTCACGACATCAAGTGTGGTAACACCAAAAAGTTTCCTCGGATCATAGACGCCCTTCTGCTTGAGGACCTCTGCAGCTAAGGGGACAGTAGAATTCACGGGGTTACTAATGATATGGATAAAAGCATCTGGAGCATTATCAGCAACAGCCTCCACCAGTGTCTTCACGATGTTGGCATTGACATTGAATAGATCATCACGGGTCATGCCAGACTTTCGTGGAACCCCTGCAGGTATTACAACCACATCCACGCCCTTCAAACTGTTGGCTAGCTCTGATTCTCCTGTGAAACCCAGACTCTGCGAGGGAGTGTTACAATGACTGAGATCAGCAGCTACCCCCTTTACATTTGCAACATCATAGAGATGCACAGCTGAGACCAGCGGGGACATCTTAATCAGGAGAGATAGTGGTTGCCCGATGCCACCCGCAGCTCCAAGAACAGCCACCTTAAAAGATGAAGCTTGTGGCAGCAGTTGACTTTTTGTTCTCTGGTTCGATCTCCCCAATTTTGGCTTAAATGACTTCCAGACAGAAGCATGTCTCCCATTTCCCATAAAAAAGGTCTCTGATTCACAGGAAACTGATGATGATGATGCTTTCAGACCACTGAAGCCCTTGAAAAGCTTTGGGGTACCGTGATTAACATGAAGAGGCTTCAGTTTTGCACCCAAGCCAATCTGAGTTCCATAAGAAGCAACTGAGCCAACGGACAGAGCTGAGCCAGCTACCGATGCCATCCCCTTTGTGATGTGGAATAAGCAAGAAGTGCTACATAATTACATTGAAACAGATACATGTTAACAGAAATAAGTACCTGGTCAGCAACTTGCAACTAGACTTTCAAGTAAATTATATCCATCTAAACCCCATAGCAGAAGACTTGGAGGTGAGAAGAGTTTTCACCTTTTTAATCTTAGCAGACTAATTATATCATTTTTATCACATCAGCTATAGCAAGATTAGAATGGAATAACTTAGATAGATGATACAAAATTCAACTTATCACAACTAAACCCTCAATGATGTCAAAGTTACAGTAAATCGGACATCAAAGAAGGCCTGTTATTCATCATTTAGATCTAGCAAAAGTAGGTGATGACCGTCTTATCAACTTATAACATGATTTCAATCGGGTTAAGTTCGTATACCGAATGACCCTTTTCAAATCTTATGCTCACGGAAAGTGGTTTAATATCGTTGAGTATGAAATAACTTATGGATTGTTGTATGCTTAGAAAATGAAGTAATATGTCCTTGACATCTGAAGTGAAAGCAATGCAAAGAACATCATTTTCTTCAAAGAAGCTTTAAACAAAAGAATGATTGGGGTTAGACACAAAATATATTAATATAACAAGTTCAGAGTAAACACATCAGGAACCAAAGCGGCTGCACAAGCAATATCTACAAGCTAAAGATGCTCAAGTTAAAGTGGAACATGCTTTAAAGTGCAATACAGATGCTTTGGCCAACCTAAAAGCATAAACTGTAACAAATATATCAGCAGACAACTGAAGAAATAATATATCAAATTTTGATGGATCCAAATCCTTAATTTAAATCCAATTGAAAAAGCTTTTACCGTCTGTTAGACTGGTTAAAACGAGCTTTCCTAAACCAAATAAGGTCCTGGACATGCTACAATTCATAAATATGCAGGAAAAAGAAAGCCAAAAAATACAAAGATCATAAATTTCAGCTTCTTCCCTACATAGAAAAGAAATTGGTCACGAGATATCGAAAGAACGAGTCCAGATTTTAGGATTCCTCATATCTGTAATGCGGTTGTGATAAAAAAATGAATCTTGCGAAGAAAAAATAATTAAAAATGTTAAGGCCTTTCGTTAAACTTCCCTCAGACTCCATTTCTGCCTCTGCGACCACCAGAATCGACACCATTACCTCATTCACCCGATCCAAGTACCGAAACCAAAGGCCAATAATAGATCTTGAAAAGAAACTCGAAACAAATACCACCTAACATCTCATTCAGACTATCCAGATACCAAGAACAAGACTAGATCTTGACAACCAATTCGAGACCATGAATATGTGCTGGACACATCCCCGGGGTCGAAACTTAAAGACAGCTCAAGCAACCACCCAAGTAAACTGAAATCCAAATCCGTCTCTGGAAACCACTAGCATCTCCAACCACGACAAGAATCACCGGCATCAGTTGAATCTATTACCTTGCGCCCTCGTATTCCCAAACCGTCAACAAGAAACATCAATTCCTAACCTAAACAAAAAACCAGAGACGGAGATCCAAGAATGCGCAGCGAGAAGCAAGATCGGGAAAGAGAAAGCGGGAGAGAAGGAAGCATACCTCGGACGGATAGGAGCTCGCTCGCTCGCTCGTTCGCTCAGTGGATTGGTGGCGGTGGGCGGAGGTCGTTGATCGATTAAATAGATGGCGGCGGCAGAAAAGCGAAAAGCGTGGCCCAATGATGGCACAATTGTACGTTGACGCTATGACCGGTCCGAGTGAACCGGTAGAGCAGCTACTGTGTCTCTACCAAGAGACCAAACACTGGAAAACGCGTGCTTTCTCTTCAGTGGTCGCATTTTGGGGCCCACGACTATCGACTTCACTGGCCGACCTTTCCTCGGTGGGATACCTCGTTGGCCCCCGCTGCTCCCATCCAATGCCTCTGATACGAAACCTGAAGCCTGGCTGGTATCTGCAAGCTGATCCACTTCTCCCCTCTCCGCATCTTGATTCGACCGGCCAAAAGCGAAGACCAGACATGGCTCGAGGAAAGATGCTTTCTTGTTCCATGGAAAGCGGACCGGTGAATGAGAACCGTTGATATTTAAAACATTTTCCTCACGTTTTAATTAGGAATATATATATATAATGAATTCATGAGAATTTTCTGTTACTTTTGAGTTTTTGGGTGTTTCAAATTTGAACAATTTTTACATAATACTCATGTTTGTGTGAAAAAATTATTCTTACTTTTTTTTTTATTATTGCAGCCCTTTGTACATTCGCTTAGCCTGTCTATCCTCGCACTAAGATACAAACGATTGTGGAAAGACAGAGGACGATCGACCATGATGGGCTGATGAGGATTGACGAGTAAGAATGTTAGGTATGGAGTAAAATGAGGTAGTCAACGGGGTGAAAGCATGACTAAATGCAAGTGAAGGCATGACGAAGGATGATGATGATATTGGTAAAATGATTATTTTTGAAAAAAAATAGTCACGGAGAAAAGTTTAGAATCTTTTTTTAGGAATTCACCTAATTTTTAATCAAATAAAATATTTTTGTTAATATAAACATACAGTTGACTTGGTCTCTCTATTAACATATAGTTGCATCGTCGTCTATAAACACATACTTTTGAGTTTATGAGAAAACTCTTACTTTTGAGTTTTTGGGTGTTTCAAATTTGAACAATTTTTACATAGTACTCATGTTTGTGTGAAAAAATTATTCTTACTTTTTTTTTTTTTGTTGCAGCCTTAGCCCTAATTGTACTTTCATTTGGTTTGTCTATCCTCGCACGAAGACACAAGCGATCGTGAAAAGAAAGAGGATGATCGATCATGATGGACTGATGAGGGTTGACGAGTAAGAATGTTAGGTATGAAATAAAATGAAGTGGTCAACAAGGTGAAAACATGACTAAATGCAAGTGAAGGCATGACGAAGGATGATGGTGATATTGGTAAAATGATTATTTTTGAAAAAAATTAGTCACGGAGAAAAGTTTAGAATCTATTTTTAGGAATTCACCTAATTTTTAATCAAATAAAATATTTTTGTTAATATAAATTAGTGATTCTAACAACTTTAATCTCAATTCTTATGTTAGATTTCAATAATCAAACACACGAAAAGGACTTCAATTCAATTCAATCAATCATATCTAAGACAACCGATTCCAACAAACATACACCAATCGAAGTAGATTTTGTTGGAAGTTTCCTTCTTTTGGTGGTGTTCTTTGTTTGCACGTGTTGCATTCGGTGAGGTCGGTCTTGATTTTTTTCTGTGTTTAGCTATTGCTTTCGTTGCTCTTCTTAGCTCATCTCTTCCCTTCATCATGCAGAGGTCACTCGCAAGCAAGCAGTTGTTCTCGGAGCTTCCTCCACCCTAAGTTGACTTCCAAGAAGGTAAATAGATTCCACGAGAATATACTCAACTTTCCAGTTTGCATGATTGTGACAAATAAAAAGCTCTAACCCATACAATACATATAATTAACTAAGTAAGAAATAGTATGTGGGAAAGTTGGCTTATGGTCACACGCCAAACCCCCTCCTCAAGTCTTTATTGGATGCCCACCTGTTTCCACTAATGCCTACGAACCTAACTGAAGGCCAATCTCCAACCCACTTTCCACAAACACCACGGAGGAGTCAATCTCACCTCGGTTCCCTGTGAAGAGCAGCTTCTCTCACATCACCAACGGAAGCCAGAGCAGAGTTGTTCAGATAGAGAAATTGGGAAAGGTTAGCATCGCTGATAAGGGAGACCATGGCTTCTCCTCGCTTCTTGTCACTGTTTCTGGTCACAGCACTCGTCTCTCTCTCCTTCTGTGAAGGTGTCCGTCTGTCTACCTCATGTTCTTCTTGTCATATTCTTCCTGCCGAGGCATGCTTGTGCTGAATCTTGGTCGTCTTCTGTGCAGGACATGGAAGAAAGCTTATCATGAGAGGTCTTCTCTCTGAGACAGAGGTGAGCTTTCATTCTTTTGCTTCAGATTTGTACTGTTAAGCGCATGATAAATCTCCTCTCGATGGATCTGTTAGTGAAGTGCTTCAAATTTGGTACTCGTGTTAGAATGGGCTGTGGACCAGAAGGGACATGGAGGAGATGGTGATGGACTACAAGGAACCCGGAGCTAACACCAACCCAAGGAGTGGTGTCTTCTTCGGCACCCCACCCTCACCTCCCAGACCATGACTTTTCTATGACTCACATAGTAGTACCATACCTCAGAAGGGGAACCTAAGATGTGCATGTGTATCAATGCAAATAAAGGAGTTCTCCAGGAGAAGTCCTCTACTCCATATGAAGCTTTATATTCTGATGTTGTTGTAATTGTCAGAAACTATTGATTTCCTGTGAAATTTTAACTTGTTTTTGCTCTGAATTCTGTCCCGTGAGATCTCATTCTCCTGTAGAGGCATCGACTCTATCAATTTTCTCCAACTCTCAGTCTTCTTCCAGCCACCAAAATGGAGGATTCAGTCTCTTTGGCTGAACCGATCGAATACCTTTTCCTTCACACGATCCTCGAGGACCTCAACTGGGTCATCATGAAGCTAGAGAAGTTCTCACTGGCATCCATGTCCTTTCTCCACTCATGCTTCCAGTTCTGCACATGCCTGATGCATCACAGAAGCAATCCACCTTACAGGAGACGCAGACCTAAGCGGGGAAGACATGGAGTTGGTCATGGCGTCGAGTAGGGATCATGGAGTCGACCACCTCAAGGAGGACATGGAGTCTGATCCGATCTCTACTTTGTTCGAACAGAAAGAACCGAGCTAGGAAGGCAGTCTGAGAACGACGATGGGTTCATCGATGCAGTGGAGTTGCAGAGAGCTATCCTTCGGCTTGGCCACACGTAAGGGTTGGAGTTGGATTGGGTTCACCTAGAGATCGCAATACGAGAGGATTGGGTTCGGTTTGGGTTGGATTTGGCCTGATCCATGGACCCAATGTTGCGATGGTCGAGCCCAACCACATCGATTTGGAACCAAATTGCCGGGGTGGACCCCACCTTTATGCCTTCGCAATCCGAAGGGACCCACCTGTTTATGTTGATCTGCCATCAACAGGACTAAATCATCACGGCCCCGACTCCGGTCATCATTGCACGCGTACATAATTCGTCGAGCAAATCCTACCGATCACAGTAGCAGCGGACGGCTCTGATGTTGGAACTGCAGAGTTCAAGCAAAGCATCCCATGGAGAGAATCCACATACAAAAAAGATGATTCAGCTTCTTCATCTCGACCCAGTAAGGAGTCACGAAACATCGTGTTTCTATTGGAAAATAGATGTGGGTTCCAGTTGTTAGTCCCGTGGACCCCACTCGAGGCACCGAATTAAGTGAGATCTCCCCGTGTTTGGTCCCTCGGTTATATGTCTGGAGCATCAAAACGAAGCGACAAGCGGATATAGATACCTATCCCAACCCCTTCCCTTGTTCATCCAGTCTAAATAATTCGCTTTTCCTTGGAAAGGTCTTCTCCTCGTGCTCTCCCGTGCTAGGGTTTGCGGCGGACCCCAAGGGTTTTCACGGAAACGAGCGAGATCTCGAGGTATGAGACTTTCCTCTCTTGCGAGTCTTCTTACCAAGCTTAGGGTTTGCCCTCTTCTAATTTGTTGCATCTTCCTGGTCTCGCTTTCTTGCACGATCTTGGAATGCATCCTATGCTAGACTTGGGGTTTGTTAGGTTGGCGACTTCAAGGATGTGGTTGAGGTGATTTGACATGCGAAGGATCTCATCTTGAAGTTTTTCTTTATTGAATTAATTCGTAGACGAACATATTGTGCAATAGCTGCGGCATTGCCTAGTTCCTGAATAGATGGATTGTGTGCGTAGTTGGTTTTCTTCAATATGCCAGGAAAGATGGGATTTTCTTCTGTGATTATATCCCCTCGTTACCATGCTGAATAATAGTTTTTTTTTTAAAAAAAAAGCATGCTTGTATGAATTAGATCTATCTCTGTGCTGCCGAAGTGTTCCATTTCTGCGTAATGGAAACTTTGTTTATAGTGTCTTTTTTTATTTTTTATTTTTTTATTATCATGCCTGTATGAATTAGATCTATCTCTATGCCCTTATTTATGGAGTGTGATGAGCCCATTCTTTATAGAAGCTTTCTAAAGAAAGATCATACATAAGGTACCGAAAGTTGACATAGATTGTTCATTTGCCTTGTTTCCTCTTGTAGAGGAGTATTTTTAGATATTTAGTGCTTGGGTTTAGGATTTTGTTTTCCTAATTTGTGTTTTGGTGATACAGAGTTGACTCTCTCCTAAGTTTTCAAATTTTAACAATGTTTTTCTTATGATTTATCTTTAATATGTAACATTATTTCTATGTGCACCTTGTAGCAGTGATCTTCCATCCAAAGATATTTAGTACTTAAACGCATACTGGGTTTTTTTGCTTTAGTTTCATTGTGTACCTTGTATTTATATATGAATATCAGCTTTTGTCATACTGTCATAAGTTGCTATTCGGATTTAGAGTTACCACCACCTTGTGTCTTGGCCCGGTGGTTCAGGGGCTGATGGGCCATATTGCAACAGTTGCTGCTGTTGGATTCCCAAAATTCTACAACGTTATTTTTATCCATTTAGCTTTTTTTTTTTTGGTCTGGGCGCCTTGGTTGTCGCACAGATTGGGCCAACACCCTTGGAAAAAACCATTTGGCATTTCATGGAATGTAATGTGATCAGCTAGCTGATGGAACTACAGTTTGAATGATAGCCTTGTTGCAAAATAATTCCAGTAATTTTATTTTTGCCCTTTTGGCTTTAAATGGCATATCCTATGTTGGTTTGTTTGAATTGTTTGTTAAATTGTCATGAATAGTGTCAGAAAATTTTGCTTTTTAGAATGATAGAGAAACTTTTTGTTCTTTTTTTACTGTCTTGGTATTCAAACCAAATACCTTAATTTTGCAGTGGGAATTTGTTGTAGAAGGTGAATATCAAGCCCTTGCAACAATGGCTGGACGGAGAAACAATAATGGGAAAAGATCTTATTCACAGTCTGACTACTCCGACAATGGAGGAAGCAAGAGAAGAAATCCTGGTGAAGAAAGAGACACCTATGCTCCTGGGCCTGAAGATACTGTTTTTCGTTATTTATGTCCTGGAAGGAAGATAGGAAGTATCATTGGGAGGGGTGGAGAGATTGTGAAGCAATTAAGATCTGACACTCAAGCAAAGATCAGAATTGGGGAGACTATACCTGGTTGTGAGGAGCGAGTCATAACCATTTTTAGCACAAGGAGAGAAACCAATACACTTGAAGATATTGGTGATATAGTTTGTCCTGCACAAGATGCTCTCTTTAAGGTGCATGAGCGGCTAGTTATTGATGAGGCAGTTGACGAGGAGGACATTGATGGAGACAACCCTCAAGTAACTGTTCGTCTGCTTGTGCCATCTGATCAGATTGGATGTATTATTGGGAAAGGAGGACAAATCATTCAAGGTATTCGTAGCGACACTGGTGCACAAGTACGCATTCTTAAGAATGAGCACCTCCCTGCTTGTGCTATTAGCAGTGATGAGCTTCTCCAGGTATGTTGGATCATGTTATCTTTTCCTCTTTTCACTCATAAAAATGTGGTTGAAAGTCTTCTAGTCATGAAATATATGGGGGAGGAATTGTTGCTTGTGCATTTACAAAGTTTTTGTTTATTTTTTAAAATTGAATGTTGATTCTGATGTTGGCAATTCTTGCTGTTGGCTATCTTCTAAAACCTGTCAGTATCAGTAAGCTTTTTATTCTGTATTATTAGTCTGTTTTCAATTTTCCTTTGGATAATTTTTTCTTCTGCATTTTTTTTGTATTGGTCATACTTCACAAGCATATTATGATTATTTAATACTATTTGGAGCTGTTCATTTTCTAACTTCCCTATTAAAATGAAGCATCTAATTCAAAGTCATGGAATAATCATTTTGTGATTTTTTGATGAAATTAAGCTTACTGTACTTCAACTTGAATGGAATCAGATCAGTGGGGAAGCATCAGTTGTAAAGAAGGCTCTTCTTCAAGTTTCATCACGCCTTCATGATAATCCATCTCGTTCCCAGCACCTGCTGTCTTCTGGCACATCTCAAATGTTACCAGTTGGTGGTCAGTTTGGGGTTCCAGGCACCACTGCACCAGTCATTGGAATTGGCCAATTGATAAGTTCTTATGGTGGTTACAAGGGAGATGCAGCAGTGGATTGGCCATCCTTTTACCCAACTCCAAGAGATGAATCTGCTGGAAAAGAGTTCAGCTTGCGTCTCCTTTGCCCTTCTGCAAACATAGGAGGTGTGATAGGCAAGGGTGGTGTTATTATTAAGCAGATTAGGCAGGAATCTGGGGCATCTGTCAAAGTAGATAGTTCATCTGTGGAAGATGACTGCATAATCACAATTACAGCAAAAGAGGTAGGGACTTGTAAGTTCTCATTGGTGACGGCTTCATGTTGCTTTATGCCTGTCTAGTACATGTTACACATGGGCTTTTGTGCATGAGGTTACTTGCCTGAGTATGTTGTGCTTGTGGTAGAGCAATGGATTTTTCATCCACTTATGACTGTTATTTTTGTTTAGTTCTTCGAGGACCCAATCTCTTCAACAATAGATGCAGCTGTACGCTTGCAGCCCCGGTGTAGTGAAAAAACTGAAAGAGAATCTGGTGAACCTTCTTACACCACCCGCCTTCTTGTTTCCACATCGCGGATTGGTTGTCTAATTGGTAAAGGAGGATCAATTATTTCTGAGATGAGGAGGTCGACACAAGCAAATATTCGTATACTCTCAAAAGAAAATGTACCCAAAGTTGCTTCTGAAGATGATGAGATGGTTCAGGTAAGTAGTAAACAATGTTTCAGTTGTGCTGGTTGCATATATTTTGAGTATGCAGGTATATTAAAATCATACAGGGTTTGTTAATTGCTTGTGTGCCGTTATGTTGATTCTTTATAGATTAGTGGAGACCTTGACACTGTAAGAAATGCACTCGTACAAGTGACAACACGTCTGAAAGCCAATTTTTTTGAAAGAGAGAATGCACTATCTTCAGTTCCAGCTTCTATTCCATATCATCCTTTGCCAAATGATGCTTCTGAGGGGTCAAGATATGGGAACAGGGATGCTAAGGCGCATGGACGCGGGTTTTCTTACTCTGGTGGATATGGTTCTTCTAGTGATTTGGTAACCTCTGATACTTATGGAAGTTATGGTGGTTCTCAGGTGTGAGCAATTTCTGAAGTTAGTAGGGCAACATTTGTATGTTAGCTACTTGGAATTCCACTAAAATGTCTATGCATCCTCAGGGTGGTGGTAGCAGCTATGGAGCTTATGGTGGATACTCTTCTCGACATGGAAGTTCTGGGTAAGGGTTCATTTTTTACATAACATTTGATGTATTGTTGATCTTTCGTTAACAGAGTTTTCAAATGTTTGCTTCTTTACCAATTTAACTTTGCTAGGGATGTTACATAAGATGGTTGAACCAAGTATTATGGGAGCGGCTGAGAATTCTTTAGGGTCTTTTATATCAATTTAGAATTTGTTTGACATCTCTCTTTGTTAATTATACTTGCATTTGGAGGAATCTTAAGGATGTTTATTTTGTTGGGGGTAAAGACATAAGGATCTACAAATTAGGTAAATAATAGACTGAAATTTCAAAATATCGCAGAAACAATGAAAACATTTTTAGATCCCCTAAGATTTAGGTTAGTAACATTCAGAGACCAAAAATTTCAGCTAAGATGTGTTCAGGACCTCAGGTAATGTTTAAGTTCGTAATTCAGGATACTTAATGAAAATTATGGAGGATAGCAATGCAAAGATAAAAGAAGCTTTTTCTGCTGTCCTGAATTACAGGGCATGGTTCGTCCTGTCCTCAAATAGACCAGGAAGTTAACTGAAGAAATAAAAAACATAGATCAAGCTCGGTTTGGTTTAGGTTTCCATTGGATTGCACAACTTAGATCTGTGATTTCTCTTCTGAACTTGGTGTAGAAAGCAGTGATAGTTACTTAGCTAGTATCTTAGATGTTATAATTCAGAATATGAAATGGTTGAAAGTTGAAACTCATCCAGTTCCTACTTGTCATACTTTTTACACCATAAAAAAATAGATTTTTGACCATTCATGTTCTTGTTGTGAGTTGTTTAAGTGTATCGTTAGATGAGATCTTCTTGATGTTACCAAGAGTTGAGATTTGATCTTTAATCGTTTCTAGATACTTATAATCTTGCATGTGGCCACTAGTTCATTGATGAATGGATTATATTATTTTCATTCTGTTGTTGGAGAGTTCATAAGACAATGCATTTGGTGATGTTCTCTCTACTGGTTAGAATATTTTCATTCTGCTGTTAGAGAGTTCATAAGAGGCATTTGGTGATGTTCTCTTAGCTGGTTTTGAAAAGACATTATTTTGTAAGTATCAGTATAAGTTCAGTTGTACTGATACACCTTTGCATTAGCTGGTCTTGTCAAACTCAACATTTTGTTCCTTCTTCTGAACAATAATTTTGGCTGAATGGTGGATCTTCTCTGAAACTTGAATCTGTGATTATTTGAGATCTGGCCCCCTGGATTTCTCGATTTTGTGCCGGAGTGACCATATCATGCTGTCTGATGATAAGCTCTGATCCATCTATTCATTGCTCTAGAATTTTATCATTTCTTGATTTGTCTTGGACAAAGTATCTAGAATCTTCCAGAAGGAAATAGGTGCATGGATTTATCTCAAAGGGAGCCATATTCCTCGAGTAAGCAAGTTATTTAACTCATCTTTTCATGTTCAGAAATAGTAAATAAACACCATTATCCTGCTGTCACTAAACCTATGCATTTGTTAGCTGATCTATAATGCAAAAATGCTATTGATTATTCCCTGCTTCACCAAGTGTTCATTCATCAATTACTGTTGGTTACTTAATTGGACTTGATGTTTAACATTTGGGAGGTTCTTAGGACCTCCATGGGCATCTGTTTTGTCCATTCTACAAATGCAATAGAAGACTTTGTTTCTGTCATTTGCTTCTGTTGTCTAAAATATAATCACTGCTCAGTATACGTGTAAGCTTCTCATGTCCTTCAACAGAAGATTGCATATCTATGTGACCCTAATTTGTAGCTTGCTTTACCAGGTTATCTGGTCAAAACACAGTTTCTCACGGGAAACATCGTGGTTATTAGAATCCCCAGTGACTAGGACAAACAGGTAGAACACTCCTCTCAGTTTGTTTTAGATTTGGAATACATGTAATGAATCCGGATATGCTTTGAGAACTGTGTTGCTCTTTAATGAACCAACGACCTATACTAGAATTCTTATGCAGGCTAATCTTGTTGACCGTTGTTGCCTTGCTGTCCTATTAAAACAGTTGTCTGAGAAGCCTGGAGCCAGCCTATACGAAGCCTCAAGCCTAAACCAGAAGAACAGATGAACAGAGCCTGAGATAGTAATGCCCACATACAATGATGTTACCATTTAGTTTCCTCCATGCCCTTCGCTTTATACCAGGCCATATTTGCATAACCATGGGCCCAGCTTAAAGCCCCACCTTCTCTTGAACAATGTTTTAAGGATTATAACTGTTTGTACTTTGAACCTCAAGCTCTTCCTCAAATTGTGAATGTGGAGTCATTTGCCTATATTATGGATGTTATCTTTGAAATGAAACCCTGTCGTGGAAGGTGCTTATCATGCTTGATCAATCTCCTTTTCTTTTTCACTTTCTACTCCATTGCTGTTGCAGCCTTTGTTTTTTTTACTCCTGCTGATCTTTCTGGACATGATGTGATCGATAAACTTAAAATTTGCCCCTTTTTTTTTTTTTGTATTGTTGGGTATTCGTCCTTTTGCAATCATAGGTGGAGGCCCTGTATCCAACTTGGTCAACCTTTGGAGCTATCCCCCTTCCTAAAAACTTGGAATGAGGATTTGTTGGAAACCAATCTTGGATAATGGCCATATCTTAGCAAGGAATGGTTTTCACTGGATTGCACTTTAAAATACTTTGTTTCAAATCAACTTGAAGTATTTTAGCTCATCTATGGTGTTAGGTGGATAGAATGTTTTTTAATATATCTGCTGATCAATCTCTACTGAAAGTTGTGCCACCTGATGATTTTGCTGGGATTTAGTTTGTTAAGGTTGCTATCCTGTTCTATGAGAATCTAATGAGGTTTGCATTAGAATGCTATAAATGCAATTACAAGTTCTGCAGGTTTTCTGAGGTGCATGGCTTTTAGCTTGACATGGCTTCTAAGTTTTGCAGTCAATTGCCATGGCCACTTCATGACATTGTCATGTGGAGCCTAATATGCTTCTCATTTAATTCTGTCATGCATGAATTACTAACTTTCACATTGAGTGGTGCTACATGTCAAAAGGAATGCGCGAAGCATAAAGGTATCATCTCCACCTTTGCCCTGTGACATTATTTTACTTCGGTATCTGGTGGTGCAGTTTGTTGCCTGGATCCCCTCTTGAAGGTAAACTTAGATCTTATGTTGTATTTTTCTGATTAAACTATTATCCTCTCTCCTTTTTTTAATCGATAGTCAAGGTACGGGTAGACCAACAAACTTATCCAGGCACACCATTAGTGCCGATAGAATTCTCTGTAATGGCAATTACAATATTATGTACCAGTACAGATGTCCTTGATGTGTAAGTCAGTAATCTTCAATATTTTGTTATTGTTGTTGTTGTTGTTGCTGCCCTTGTTATTATATATATGTATATATATATATATGTATATATATATATATGTATATATATATATATATATATATATATATATATATATGATTTCTTCTCCTATCTATTTATTAAACCAAGTGCGTTTCTTTAGCATGTGTTGTTGGTTTATAGTTCAGTGGCAGGCATTTTTGATCTGGAACAAAGCCATGAGTCTATGGCCCAATTTTATGCTCATCCCGACATATAATGTGTTGCTTTATCATTTGCTCTCATTGGAGTGTTCTTCCTGAGAACAGAAGGGCATATAAAGATTGCACGCATCTGAAACCATGTTAAGTAATGGAGAGAACCATCCATATATGTTATACGGCACAAGTATGCTCTTTTGTGTCTTAGCCAACCTTAAATAGACTCTGAAGCAACTCATGTTCTACGTGATTGTACGGGATGATGATGCTTTGAATAATTACTGTAGGGTTAGCTCATCATAGTTTGGTTTACGCCGCAAGTGTTTGCCTCAATGAGTGGCCGTGGTCAGGTGAACGAGAAGCCAGTGCGCGTGAATCGTTGTGAGCATTTCTGTTCCTCTGGATCTTTCTCCTCTGAGAATACATCGCAGGTGTTCCACACAAGGCCGGTGCTCCATGACAACGTGCGTGACGCTTCGCCAGAAACCTCCGCCTGCGTCTGAAGGGGAACGCAGCATATGTCGAACTTAGTGGAAGTGGAATCACAGGGCTTGAATGCGACGAGAGTTCTCGAGCCAGCGAAGCAGATGCTGTGTCAGAACTGCTCGACCGGGGGCCTCGTGACCAACAAGGCGGGCGCAGAGCATTGGGGCGTCCACAAGCATCCACATCCCTTTCTGTGCTGCTAAAACCGGTTCGCATGGCCAACTTCTACGGATTCACGTCTGGAGTAAATGTGTCATGTTCCAGTTTCATCACAAGTTAAATCTCATTCTTGGGACGGAATGACATCATTGTTGCAGCCACAAATTCCAGTTCAAGGTCAAGGAGTCCAAACAGGTGGTAAAACCGTAGCAGAGAAGGCACCATCAGGCATGCCAGTATCCTGTTCACTCCATACCTGAATAGCTATTATATATGGAGTTGGCCGTCTCCCTGGCCTGGTTAGTTTTTGCTCACAGACTCGAGACCAGGGTATGTTGTTTCCTCCTGCCAAATTCCCAGCACGAATTCCTCTTCTGTTTGCATCTCATCCGACTGCTCTGATGTTGTTTGATTCCTTCGTGATTCTGTTGCATGCTCAGGTTGATGATCGAAGCTGAGGAAATGGTTCTACCACCGGGTTTTCGCTTCCATCCCACCGACGAGGAGCTCATCACTCACTACCTTGCACCGAAGGTCGCCGGCACCAGTTTCTGTGCCACTGTGATTGGGGAACTTGACCTCAACAAGACAGAGCCATGGGACTTGCCATGTGAGTTTCTCCACCCCTCTTCTGCGCTGCCTGCCTCATGTGATCTCACCAACCATGCTTTGGTCCTGCAGCGAGCACGAAGGTAGGGGACGAGTGGTACTTCTTCTGCATGAAGGACAGGAAGTACCCGACTGGCTTGAGGACAAACAGAGCCACCGATTCCGGCCACTGGAAAGCAACAGGGAAAGATAAGGAGATTCACAGAAGAAGGAATCTGATCGGGATGAAGAAGACTCTGGTGTTCTACAAAGGCAGGGCGCCCAAAGGTGAGAAGACTAACTGGGTCATGCATGAGTACAGGCTGGAGGGGAATCAGTCAAACACTGAGCAAGTATTCTTCTTCCCGTCTCCTCCGTTGGTTACTTTCTCTGCTCCGTTTATGGCTTCTTCTGACGTATTCCTCCTCCTCCCCCTGCTGCTGCTTGGATAGAATGCTTGGGTGATCTGTAGAGTGTTCTGTAGAAGGTCAGGTGAGAAACAGGACATGGAATGGTACGAAGATGAACTCAGATCTTCTGTGAACGATCACAACAAGAACAAGGACCGGCTTTCTTCTGCATCCAATTCGACCCATGTGACCTGCTTCTCCGATGGCTTGGTGGGCCTGAGGGGCTCCGAGGAGTCGGCAAAGCCTTCACAGAACTCAATCATGGTGCCTCTGTCGCTGTCCTCGAACGCTACCAGCCCAGCAACCTCAAACCTCGTAGATTTGCATCACCAAGGAGACGGTTCGGTGCGGTTGTCCGAGAGCTATGGCCATGGCAATGACAAGAACTTGAAGATGGAGGAGGAGGCTCTCAGCATTTCAGAGGAAACAGGCTTGATCACCAACGTGGAGCCTGATATCTACGCATCCATCGGAAGCAACCTCAATTACCAGGAGCTGCTGCCTGATGCAGAGCGACTCGATGTGCTGTCATGGAACTACTGGAACGGCAAAAGAACATGGTGAACGCTGTACATGTTGATTTCAAGAATTACTCGATCTTACCAGAGATCAAATCTGTAGAGTGATGAGTAGCGCATACCATAATTTTTGCATGGGGTAAGAGCTGCATGATTGGATGATCAGTACCGAACCATGATGAAACAACTCATATAATTGATCCAGATGTGATCTCGTTGAGGTTGGCCTTTGGCAGTCGCATCAGATTTGCTTTTAACTTGCACGTTTGGAAGATGTAGGAGAGCGACACCCCATATACATCACCTTTTGGTCCTTCCCTTGACCCTGCAATTAACTTTGCCTTCAAAATTTCTTGTGTGTGAGGTATCAATTAGGTCAACTAATCACTCTTCATCCCTGTCCAAGCCCAAGTTATCGTGCCCTCCGTCACCAGAAGATCTTTGTAAAATCTTTTCTTAGACACATAAGTCTGCTTCACTTCATTAGTCTATTGTAGCATTTTGGCACATTGTGGGATGTGATTGCGACATAGCAACTCCCGCATCAGTTTACAGAACAGTAGCATGAGATCTGTTGCTCAAGAACTTTTGCTTGATGAAAATTTCTTTTATTTTAAAAAAAAAAAGATGAAGAAAGAAGAAGATGGAAGGTACTGAAATAACAATACAGGTTTAAGAAATCTGAAAATTTAGCAAAAAGCATGGATCAAATCGCAAACAGAATCACTTATCTTGGTCGTTAACAACCATCTTCTGCATATAAATTGGCAATGTTCCTTTCCTTAATGATTCATCCTGCATTATAAATAGTTATGGTCCCCAAATTAGGTGTTGATTAATAAAGCATGACCATGACCTGAAACTATACCACAGATAAACATTATCTCCTGCCATAGAAAAACCTCTTTGCAGCCATTTCTTGTTCATATAATCTTATAAATAAAACCGAGCAGCGATCTACTTAGATACTTCTGATCTTTTTTTAATCACCAATCACATCTTAATTGCCTAAACTGCAAGCTCAACAGTTCTCACAAGCCAAGTATTCTCTTCATTCAGTTCAAGTACTGCTGCTAGATTCTTTGTAGAAAGTGTATCGACATAATTACCAACTCATCGTTGCTGTCTCCCGATATCGGGTTTGCCACCGCTTTGAGATTGGCAAGAAGTCACGGGGAATATAAATCTTGTCTCAGCTGAGACAAAACAGAGAGTTGTAATGGTTATCATGTGACTGGCTTCCAATCCAATCCTATGCATAATGATAAAGGTGATACCATCAGGAAATGGCAAGCAGAAAGAGACACCATGAGAGCTGCACAAACTGCCATGGCCACACAATTTTGTGAACTCCTTCATGCCCACTTGATGAATGTTATGGATCATAGCCAGCCAATCGTTGATGAGCTCGATCTCGTTTAAGTCTGAAGTAGAAAAAAGAAGAATGTCGTTAGGGAGCATACAAAGTATGATCTGTTGTAATCAAGAGCACCAAGTTGAATACCTGTGGAATCACAAGGCAACATGTGCATCAGCCTTCATCACCAGATCTCGAGTATAGTCTTTCTCTATGTTGGATATGTATTCTTAAATCATATGAACTTTTATATTATATTTTTTGGCTGTTAAATACAAGGCAATGTTATACAGCATGCTCGTGTACTATGTATGGTTTCACACAAGGTCCTGATCCTCCAGCGACCTCTTTCTAGCTTTTAGGTTTTGCTCAAGGCTTTTAGGTAATGGTGGTGTTCTCCCTCGACGGAACAGAACAGCAAGAGCCCTCATCCTACGACAAATATCAAAAACCTGCAGATAAACATGGAAATCCATCAGGGAAATGCCAAATAATGGCGAACTAAGTGCATTTATCTTTCTAGTCAACTAGAGAAACTAGATTTATCTTACAGAGGATGCATCCAGCTCTGCAATGCCTTCACAACCTTGGCCTCCTCCCTGTAGTATGTCACAGTATTTTGCTGCTTCATCCTCGTCTTCAAAGACCTAACACAAAGCCCATTTCAACACCTTAAACCAATCACACTGGGGTAGACTGTATAAATGGTGGACAGTATATGAAAGACAAAAAAAAAAAAAAAAAACCCCCAATTCTTTGGAAGTATTTTAATCACATCAGAGAATGCCATTACACGCAAATGCTACATATGCATGCAAAATCATTCTGGATCAGTACAATCAGCTGCCACAATACCAATATAATTAAATTAAAAGAAAGGCAACAGAAATGTCAAGTAATAGCACACTAAAACGTTACGATCTGGTAGTTAAATGCACAACTGGTAAGCAGAAAAACCTGGTATGAAGATATCCGATTCCAGAATCTCATAAAAAGATTAGAGATTCTAAAACAACCTATTAACTGGGCTTCCAAATGGTTGGCCTTGCAACAAATCAATTAAGCTCTTCTCTTCAGACATATAACAACATATCTATTTCAGCATAAAATCATTAGCAACATATCTATTGCAGTTTTTCCCCCCATACTCTTCTTCTGTCTCATCGAAACCGTGTGAGTGCCGTGTATGCATATTGACAGAGGCAGGATGTCTGGCGAGCAGAAAAGTTCTCATTTCATATACTGCCATTGAGCTCATACAATTTTAAGAACCAAAACATTAGTAACTCCAAAGGTATTATACGTCTTAGCCTACCTCTCCCTTTTTTTTCTGTTCACAAGATCCATATATTTCTAATAGTAAGGAGACCAACTCAATCTTTGGCATATTTAAAGTTTCATACAAACTGACATCCAAATTGTCGACGACTCAATACATGGTATTTATAGTTTCTGTTAGCGTACTTCCGAACCACTGAGCATGATCTCTTCACCCAATATATCTATCAATTTTTTGTTTCTCGATTATTGATGTCACTTCTAGCACACACTAACAGGGCCATTATCCATTCTAGTTTCCCCAAAGGGGTTCATTTTTCAGGAACTGCACACTTCTCTGTCATGAATTAATTTAGAGCTTTGAGCTAGTAGGTAACCTATCATTATCTCCACATAAGGGCCTTCTTGCCTAGGACCATCTGCATATTGTTAATACCATGCATATGAGTTTACACAAAGTTGTCTGATAGAATCTTGGTTATACATCCATTTCTCCAGATAAATTGTATTGCTGGTTATAACCTTAAAATTCCCATGTAGCCTCCTTTTACACCATTCCCCATCATACCAAACTTTTTCTTTTCTTGTAGCACTCGACTGTGGGATTTATAGGTGTTTACATGAACAGGCCTACTATCATCTATCTACATTCTCTAGTGACACGAATAAAGCAAATGGTATGGTTGTTGATAGCCCTCAACTGAAGCAAACTTATACAAATCAGAACATTTTGATGTCCTATGGTATGCACTATGTCCAACCGATGATTATTAGTTAATGTAAAGACAAGTTCAACAGCCAGAAGACAATACAAAAAGATGTAGCCATAAGAAGACAATGATAAAGAGACCGAGTTTCCATAAGATAATTATTTGCAAGAAATAATTTTACAAAAATGTGGTAGAACTAATTGTCAAGACTTACAAGCACTCCCTCTCTGATATCTTCCACAAGCATGTGAAACTTTGTCCCAGTACTCTGTTTAGCTTTAGTGCCGACTTCTGATCCCCGTTTTCCCCCTTTAGAGAACAGCAGTCCAAGTTCCCTTTCCACTTCGCTGAATGTGAAAAAAGATAATTAGCATTAGCTACGACAAGGAGAACAACAAACTACAATCCATGAAGCTCAATGAGACCTGCGGCTACGACGCGTTTTCATTGTCCATAATTGGTTATCTCTTTGTGCCAAAACATATACTGGTTTGGAGTCTTCTCTCCATGGATTGGTCTCCAACACTGTAAAACATTTTATATTACGTAAGATGTCTCAGAAAAGTATTGTTGCTTATGGAGAGAGAACGTGAAAACCGAATCTAAACAAAATGTTTAAATCGACAGATATGAGCCCAAAGAAATATATTTTGTAGTATGGATCTATACTCTTCCAATTAGATTAAATGACACTGAAATGTCAAATTCTATTTGCTTTTGATCAAATGACTTGTCATAACCTTAGAACATCTCACTTACTCGCTTCAAGAATTCACGTACACTATAGATGCAAGTGTGCAACAACAAACTAGAGCAAATTGGGCATGAGAAGTACTTCCAATGAATCCAGAGGATAACTATTTGATGGTGAGGAGAAGATTTTTCTTATTATAAAGTCAAGACCCTGCTACTTGTAAGCACCCAACTATAGCCACTTTTGAAAGAATTATCAGGACAAACAGCTGCAACTATCTCACTACTAATAATAAGCAAATGTCCCATGAGGAAGAAGGCCTGACATAAGATAAGGCAAAATTTTGAAACATAGAACATGGATGGCTCTACAGATACAAAACAACAGTGCTTCAGATTTTAAATTATCCAGCTAAGATCATCTTTAGTTGAATCTAACACCTGGATAGATGATGCATAAACAAAATTAGCCAATGTGATTCTTTTATATAACTTATATACCACCTTAACCTAAGCCACTTTTATCATTGTCCTACCCTTTCCAGAGTGTATATAGTATATCTGCGTACCTAACTAGGTCTTCTTCATCCCGTGATCTGAGTCCTCAGTTGTCCTAAGACATCATTCAGTTGTTAAACATGGACAAAAATATTAGATCAATAACCATTTTGCCGTTGGACGTAAGTCCAAAACAGATACAGATCAGAATATATAGGATTTCCCATTCTGATTCAGATGTAATACGGCACTGCAAACGAAGAAGACCTGGAGTTTAGTAGGTGATCTTCCTACCTATTATGAGAGTTAATCATCTCATTTTCCTTTCCTATTGACCATCTAACTATTCATGGAGAAATGTTCTAATATTATCAGATAAGCAGAAGTATTAAGCTATTCATCAGTATCACAAAGCACTTCGTAACAACGTAAAACCAATCGAATGAATTGACTCGACTGGATGCCATCACGATAAAAGAAAGAGAGAATTTCAAAGCTGAACTTGAACAGCCGCCCGACGACGATCCATCACTATCTGGATCAAAACCAACGTAGCTTGTGGATAGGAGGATAAGGGGAAGGGGGTTTGGGGAATTTGTATACCATCGTAGCTGATGGAGTCGAGGGACTCAATGAGGTTGCGGCGCATGTCGTAGGCACGGGAGGAGACCCGCCTGACGAACTCCTGCGAGCTCCGAGGGATGCTTCCGTCCATCCCCAGCGCTCTCTCCACCTCATCCTCCTCTTCCCCCTCCTCACCTCCACCAAATGAAGAGGACGACGAAGCCGAGGCGACCGCTCCTCCCCTCCGGGAGCATCGGCGAGACGACAGGCGGGGGACGGTAGAGAGATCAACCAAGCAGAGGGCGGCCAGGCGGTGACTCGCCGGGGACGCAGGGCGGTGGTGTAGGAGAAGGGAGACAGCACGAGGAGGAAGGAGAGAAGAGGAAGGCTCTCTGCCGCCGCCGCCGCCGCCTCTCGTGGTGAGAGGAGGAGCCGAGACGAAGGAAGGAAGCGCTTCCAAAGCCATCGAACGAACACATAGAAAGAAAGGGGCGAGAGAGGCGGGCAACTTATAAATATCTTGGAGTCTACAAGAGGGGCTGCAACTACTGTGTGCTCGAGAGATCACCGTACACGTAACAACGATTGTCCAGTGGCTATTACGTCTGGGCCAGGGATTCTGGACGACGTAGAATTCGCCTGGAGCGGAGTAGAAAATTTATCTTTCCTGAATTGTGGCTTGCTTTAAACAGATGATTCAGGACGAGCGTCCGGTGGCATGGGCGGAGCGAAGACGCGAGTGGAGTCAATAAAAGAAATAATAAATAGGAAATAAGGGAGATGCATATTCTTTCATAAACAAAATGATACTTCCTGTACTCAACTCAACCGTCACCCACCACAGATAACAAGGGCCCCACAATCTCAAGCAGTACGTGTAAGTCGCAGTCTGGTAGGTACGTTTGCGAACGGTCGGCGTTTAAAACAGGGAAGCACGACATACGTACACGGCCACGCGTACGAGTTTGCGGGCACGATACTCAAACTCGATGAAGCGGCGGACTCCCGCACACAGTCACGTTCGAAGCGGTCAAAGCTGCAAATTCTCATTTCTCTTTCTCTTTTATAAGAATCCAAGGAAAATAATTAAATTGATCGAAAGAAAGAAGCTAAAAGACAATTATTTCAGGAAAAAATAATGTAGTCGCACATGAATTATTCAGTAAAATTATTATTATTAATTTTTTTAATGAAAATATTAATGGAATAACTATTACGATGAAGTATAATGATTGTAATGAACAATCGAAAGGATTAATCATAGCATTCGTAAGGATAAGATTGCACAAGTTGATCTCGAAAATTAGTACTAATCACAATGTAACCTGTCAAATAATGTATTGTTTTTTTTCATGTAACAAAACCATAAATGAAATCCCACTGGATTGAAGAATATGTACGTCTCTCTCTTGCGAGCGAAGCCAGATTGCATGCGTAAATAAATACAATTAGAGACAGAGGGATTGAGAATATAAACATTCCCCACATCAGCATTCACATGCATGCGTCGTTTGTCATGAAAACACGTGCATGTATAATAGTAATAATAATACTTGTTGTTCCTTTTACTGCCACTGCACGAGTAATGTCCACAAGGCGACACACATCTCCACATGCCTAATGTTGTCCAGTACGCTGGTAACTCTGCTACGTGAATAGGCGAATAAAAGAACAAGAACAAAGGGACGCTTTTGCTCTCTTCGATTTGAGCTCATAAAGAGGCTCACCGCATATCCATTCAGCTACGGTCTCCTCCCTTCCATCTCCCATTCTCTCTGCTCCATCCCTAAGGAATTCGGCTCGAACATGGCCGCCTCGTCCTCGCTATTGCACAGCCTCAAGGAGAGTAGGCGCAAGCTGCTCATCCTCCTCCTTTCTTCTCTTCTCCTCCTTGCCCTCATTGCCACTGTCACCACCCTATCCTCCCACCGTTCCTCCTCCGTTTCCACCTCTCATGTCATCCTTCGCACATCCTGCGGTGCCACCCGCTACCCCTCCCTCTGCCTCTCGGCCATCTCCGCCTCCCCCACGCTCCTCAGCTCCATCTCTTCTCACAGGGACGTCATCCTTGCCTCCCTCAACCTGACCGCCTCCGCCGTCCACCGCTCCGTCCTCCATGTCCACAGCCTCTCCTCCGCCTATGCCAACCTCACGGACCGGGAGCGCACCGCCCTGGCTGACTGCCTCAACATGTTCCACGTGTCCCTTGACGAGCTCCGTCGCACCGCTAACGACCTCCGGGTCCTCCCTGCTGCCGCGAAGGACCACCCCCGGCCCCTCCCCGCCGACCCCGAGATCCTCGTCTCTGCCGCCATGACCAACCAGGAGTCCTGCCTCGACGGCTTCTCCCACGACCAACTCGACCGCCGCCTCCGCGGCAGCCTCATCGCCGAACTCACCCACGTGATGCACATGTGCAGCAACGCGCTGGGCATGATCAAGGGCCTCCCCGGCAGGTGCGGCGTCCAGCGGAGGAAAACGACGGGATTCGGGGTGGACAAGGAGGGATGGCCGGAGTGGATGGGGAAGGAGGACAGGCGGCGAATGGCAGCAGGGGAGGTGGCGGTGGACGCGGTTGTTGCGGTGGACGGGACCGGAGACTACAGCACGGTGGGGGAGGCTGTGGCGGCGGCGCCATCGAAGAGCAAGAAGCGGTACGTGATCAGAATAAAAGCTGGAACGTACGCCGAGAACGTGGAGGTGCCCAAGAAGAAGACCAACATCATGTTCGTCGGCGACGGGAGGGAGACGACGGTGATCACCGGCAGCCGCAACGTCGTCGACGGCAGCACCACGTTCAGGTCCGCCACCTTAGGTATGTCAGTCCTGCTTGAGCTATCCAATCAAACTGCTGTCCTTTTCTTTCCTTGCTCTTCACCTTTCCACTATCGTCGCCACACCAATCTCGAAAATTAGTGCTATACACGGCTGAAACAAATCACTTAGACAAAGCACTGGTGTTGGATTTCCCATGCCAAGCTTTAATCACCGGAATTTGAGCGGGAAGTAGGGTGTAAAGAACATCTCCATTATATATATATATATATATATATATATATATATATATATATAGAGAGAGAGAGAGAGAGAGAGAGAGAGAGACTTAAGCGCTGGATTTGCAATGTATCTATTGTCTCTGTCAGTACAGCATCCAAGATGAGAACCATTGATGTAGCTATAGCTGTCCGCCACAGCCTTTCGTAAAGTAGAAAGTAGCTTTGATGCGCAGCTTGCGTTTGGTCAACAAAGTTGCTGTCAATTTGTCATCGGGTGGGACTGAGCAGCATGTGACACAGCATCAAAGGTATTACGGATAGCAAGCTGTTGTCTCAAGCTGTCGTCTTCTCCGATGAAAGTTGAACTCAAGCAAATCACACTCTAAGGGACCGAATCGATGTCACTGTGTTCGGGAGCTGTTCAGCTTTTTGGAATCTTCTTCTGGCGTTGTGCATGTCTTCTCTGGCTATAATTTGACATGCATGCGTGACGATATTTGCAGCTGTGGTGGGGGAAGGCTTCTTGGCGCGAGGGCTACGGATCGAGAACACGGCCGGCCCGTCGAAGCACCAGGCGGTGGCTCTCCGCGTCGGCGCCGACCTCTCAGCCTTCTACGACTGCGACATCCTCGGATACCAGGACACGCTCTACATCCACTCCCTCCGCCAGTTCTTTCGCGGCTGCCTCATTCAGGGTACCGTCGACTTCATCTTCGGTAACGCCGCCGCCGTGCTCCAGGATTGTGACATCCAGGTCCGCCGCCCCAACCCCAACCAGAAGAACATGGTGACCGCCTCGGGGCGCGACGACCCCAACGAGCCCACCGGCATAGTCATCCACCGGTCCCGCATCACGGCGGCGCCCGACCTCGCGCCCGTGCAGGGATCGTTCCGGACCTACCTCGGCCGGCCGTGGAAGGAGTACGCGAGGACGGTGATAATGGAGTCAGAGATCAGCGACGTGATCGAGCCGGAAGGGTGGCACGAGTGGAGCGGGACGTTCGCGCTCGACACCTTGTACTACGGCGAGTACCGGAACACGGGGGCCGGCGCCGGGACCGGCGCCGGGACCGGCAGCCGGGTGCAGTGGAAGGGGTACAAGGTGATCACCAGTGCAGCCGAGGCGGCGGAGTTGACGCCCGGGAGCTTCATCGCGGGGTCGAACTGGCTGGAGGCGACTGGGTTCCCCTACGCCCTCGGCCTCTCATCGTGATCGACATCGATCCTCGATGAACGGTGGCATGCAGCCTTTCGTATCAGCTAATTATGTCCAATGAGGATCTCTTTTTTGCTGCGAAAATATGAGTTGCAATTTCCTCCTACAAATGTTACTTCCGCTAGTGTTATTATTTAAGCACATTAATCTTATTTATCAAGTTCTTAGTGACCAATATATAAATAGAATTTGAGCACATCAGAGTCTGGGTTGATTACTCTGCACATAAAGCATGGTTTTTATCTTTGGAGCACATCACATTCTGACCCCCCCTATAATACAGAAACTAGGAGGAAATATACTGATGATATTAGGGATTTGAGGATCCAAGCTGAAAAAAGAAGACATCTTTTGTTAAACACAAGGAATCGTCCAGCCTGCAACCTCCGGTGTCCGGTTGACGTTGGTTACCGGCAGCGGTGCTACCGTAGCCACTGCAAATAGCGATGCTACCGCTGTAGCTATTGCACGTAATGGCACTGCACAACCGCAGTCGTCATAGGCAGCAGCGTTGCTATAGCCATTGCTCCCGAGGACGGATGACCATCGAAGACCGTCGTCATCAATAATATTATTGTCGATAACAAGCTATCCACAGTGGTCCATTCATTAAACACGAAAAACTTTATATCAGTCATAAGCAGACGATATAATGGACCGGATAAAAAAATAAATCGAAAAAATTGATGAATCGTTCATGCATCGTATATAAAAATCGATTAACATCTTTTTGCGAGAGAAAAATGCTAAGAAGAAATAGATCTAAACTATTTGATTTTAGAAACATGGCTTTGATATAAATTATAAACATAAAAATTATAATATGCTATTATTAAACGAAAGGCTTTAATGTCAAAATATGAAATCAAATAATAATAAATCTCTAAATTTACAATATATACTTTTTAATTCTTTTCAGAAAGCCTTTATACGATCTATAAGCACACTATCCGAAATTTATAGTGATATCAATATGTAAGGAGAACTAGACTCATCTTCTAATATTTTCACAAGACCACTTTGATCGATGAATTAAAGATAAAGGGAAGATGAAAAAAAATCTATAATATCTCATTGACTAGTTTATATGACTAAAAGAAGATTAAGATAATATCTATAATCTCTCAATCATGTCACGTATTCATATCTCCACACATTGTATATTGCACCTCTAATAGATTCTATCTATTTATAAGCGAGAGGAAAGAGCATAGAATAATAAATTCAAAGAATCTCTCTCATTAAGATTATCCGTAAGGAATTTTATCATGATTGAAATTTTTATTTATTGATCGATGATTATAATTAGAATCTAATCATATTCATGGTATATTTTCTCTAATTAGATAGAATCACATAATTTAAGACAGTATTCAATTTCAGTCCTCTCCCTGGAATACGATGATGCTGAGACGTAGCTGATCACTTGCTCCGGCGAGAAAACCAGCTGAGATAATCGAACATTTCCAAGCATAATGGTGTTGTGCCCCAGAAAGATGATGCCTTCGATACCGAATCTTGTTGTTCTTGTGGTAGACTTGTCTTCACCCATATATTTCCTAGTTGTGTTGAAATTGACAGAACTTGATAAAGTTGAGCAACTTCTGTGCTAATTGTAGCACTGTGCCTCAGCTGTGGCGGAATCAGTTCTCCCAAGTCAATATTCTGAAGATTTATGATCTCCTGAACACTGATTTCGTTCACTTGTTTGTCTGGAAAAATTTTCTTATGCAAACTTCAGAACGAGAGTATAATATCTCAAAATTATCAAGCATATCATCTGATGGTTTACATGCATTGTAATGAGATGCATAATGCTTCTCTTCCTTGTCTCTACCAACTGGACTGTTCCGGCACAGCTTGTTAGTTCACAGATTGAATTTGGAATCAGATAAAATGATGCTGAAGTAATTTCTCTGTTCTAACACAAACCTTGATATCACAATTGGTGTTGTGCGGTCCTCATACCTGTGTTTGCAGGTGAAGATACAAAGAATGAGGTCTGATTTAGAAGAGAAATTGATTGGAAGAATGGGAATTGTTCATAGAAGAGCAGAGGAATTGAGAGCAGCAACTCACCTGCAGCAGTCTCGAAGAGCACAGGTCCCTTTGAAAACGCAGTTGTGGTCGTTTCCCTTGCAACCACAAGCTCTAAGACATCCAGAGCAAAGGCCACAGGAGTGCAACAAAAGGACCATGAAATGAGTGGGTGTATTCTGACTGATTTCTCTCCTCTCATGATCATGATGAGAAAGAGAAGCAGCTGGTCCAGTGTTTGCAAATTTTGTTTCCTTGACCTGATGAGAGAGAAATTGCTATGAGTCTCTTGAGGATAAACAAAGTCTTTGAGGAGAACAGGTGCACTGCAGCCAGTACCAATTGCTTGTAGCTTTGTTGTGATTCTATATGCAATTGTGTTGGGAAAACAAGAACCTGGAAAACTGGAACACATGATAGAAAGGATATTGGAAGAATTCATACACATTTGTGGACCCTGTAAAAATTTATGAGCATAAGCCCCAATAAAAACAACCTTTTGGAAGTCTCTAAAACCATTAACAATTTGGAAATTTCAGACCTCAATACTTGAATCAGAAATGAAAAATCAATCTGTTCTGCTGCTGTGATTCCAATGGAAAACATCAAGAATTCAGCCAACAAAGATGTATTTCATGATGTTAAACAAAGGAAGATCCTGTGGCAGGACAGATTTGAAGAATCCTTTCGCCATATTGCGGGCATGAATATGACCAGAAACAAGCACATAACCACAGTTGAAGTAGAATTAACAATACTGCAGTGCACTTCTTCGAGTGCTAACTTGCAACTTGATCCAAAAGTTATGTTCTTCTTGGTGTATGGCAATTGAAAAAGGAGAGATTCAAAGTAAATAATAAGCTGTTAACCAAGATTTACACACATTAGTACATAGTTCTTGATCCGACTGCTGCTTGTAGTTGAAAGTATTTTAGCCAGACTATCGGTAAGCATGATAACTCACCCTCAATTGTACCGCATTCAAATCAAAGTAAATTCCAATCTCTAAAAAAATATATATATATGCAAGTGGATAAAAAAAAATGATAGAGAAGGCTTTCACCCAATTCTTGATTACACAATATCAAGATCAACATAGTTTACAGTTAAAAGGAAAAGGTCATTATCGGGACCATGATCGCACTTGTTAAAGTGTACATCGGGTCTCCAATAACCAGTTCTTTTTCCAGAGGAGACCCCACCTGGATTCTTCGGTAACCATTTTCTCATCCCTACAATCCACATGAGTTGCTGCCTGTCAATGAAATCCAGAACAGTTCCAGGAAGTTCATATTGAATCTTCTTACAGACCTTAAAAACTGTACCCTCTTGCGCCTCATTGGATAACATCAGTGCATTCCAAAGCAAGTGCTGCTCTTCCCCTTTTGAAGGGAAAACCACGGAAAGGAACATTCTTTCCATGGGGCAACAGAAGATGGATTCAAATGTACCATCAGGGAACATATACATGGATGACCATTTGAGCATTGTACAGTAACATACAATTGCAATAATAATATCAAACAATGAAATCGAGATAAAACTAGTACAAAAATTTCTTCAGAACTCACACAGTAGCCTCTGGTCTTGGCTCGAAGGAGATGGCAGCCGTAAACTCCTTGGCCCTCCCAGCCACGTAACACTTGGGCAGCTCAACCCATTCATCGACCGCCATATTGAACATTATGTGCCTGCTGCATTCACTTGAACTGGCACAGATGAAGATCATTTCCTGACAACCTGTGCAGTTTATGTCCATCTTTTGCCCGTAGAATTCATGAGACATTGATGGCGGCATGGCTGCTACTTGTTGCCATGACTGGCTTTCCTTGGAGAACTTCCAGACTCTCAGGCTCGCAGTCTCCAGGAATTCTGATAAGACAACAACTAATATCTCTCCCTTGCACTCGACCACATCTATTGAGTACTCAAAGTAGATAGGCAGAAATCTAGGATACTCGAAAAATGTCTTCTGAGCAAGATTACAAGCCACGACAGTCCCCGACTCACTGAGAAAATAGATGACCTGTTCTCCATTTTCCGTGATGAGAACTGATGAGTACTGTTTAGATGCACTCCTCTGCATGTTTGTGGCTACAACATCTCCAGCTTTGCTAAGGAAATAAATAATCTCATCTCCGGCTATGTGAGATTCTGAGGAACTCTCACCTTTCTGAATTAACATGACTTCATCTTCCCATGTAGACCTAGTGGAGTCAAAGATTCTGAAGGCAAGGTTTGGTGATTTCCCCAGGACCAGTATGATCTTAAACGAAGATGGATAGGTCGGAGAAGAGTCAATAGCAATGGCATGTAAAGTTTGGCTCTCACCATCCAGGCTTCCCGGTGGGAGCTCACGGCAGGACCCTGTGAGAAGGTTAAACACCAAAAAGTTGCCAGAGTCCATGCGGTAGCACACAAGACCACCAGATGCAGCAACAGGAATGGGTTTACAACTGTGGCTTTGTGGGATATGAGTTTGATGATTGAGACTTTTCCAATTCCTTTCGCTGGTGTCGAAAACAATAAACTGGTCAAGATCGTGATCTACCATAAGGAACCATGGTTCCCTTCGGGGTATCTGAGAGCATGCGATATGAAATGTCTCGGATGTGGCAACAGATCTCCATCTCTTGCATACTGAACTGAGACGAAAGAAGCTTGAGGCAGGAAGCCAGGAGAGGACCCTTTCGAGTAGGTCTTGATTTAGCTCATCTAAGAAGAAGGCAGGTCCGGTATGAGCTTCTTCTTTTGCCTTTCTCTTCCTGCCTGTTCCTGCTAAGAGATCCATGTTCTGCTCCATCTACTACAGAGTCACTGAAGGAGACACAAAAGAGAGACTTGTTAGATAAAGAAGCAATCTTTATCAGGCTAAATAGGAAACAAATGACATACAAAAACAAAAGAAAGCATTTAAATACAATCTGAACTATGGAAATGCAGGGAACAATAACAGTGCCAAGATTCTGAACAGAAATCTCTAATCTTTTGTGCTCACAAACATGACAGATTGACCAAATACATTTCACAGACTCTGTTCTGTACCCTGTGGACGCTAAAATTGATTTCTGGTAACATAAGGAGGCTTCCAAATACATTATGCTTTCAAGTTCTGATATTTAGGTAATTCACCCTAATTTTAGTTTTAAGAAACATTACTAGACCATCCAAGATCACATCTTTCAGCCAAAACAACCATGATCAAGAAACCATACCAAATACTCCTTAGAAACCCTAATCATCCGCTGAACAAAAACAACTCTTTTTACCAGAGAACAGGGATCTGAGATTGCAACTCTCACACTCTCCTCCTGTCGCTTTAACTGAGTACTACCAACAGACGAAATTACACGAAAGATCCACACAGCGAAACCACAAAAACATTCTATTCAGGTGAACTATCTCAAACCCCGTAACCCAGAACCAAACGGCAGCGCTTCCCATCACATATGCCAAAAGAACAAGATAAAGAACACAAGTTTGGCAGCAAGAAGGGTTGGTACTTAGTAATCGATTTTTCTCATGCTCTCTCTGTTAGAAGCCAAGAAGATTAATTGGAACCAAAAAGCCTTCATGAGTGACAGCTCCAAAATAGAATCTTTTTCCAAACCCCCTTTCTAATTTTCACCAGCAGAAAGCAAGCAAAGTAGAAGAACAAACAAAAAAAAAGTTTCTTTTTTTATCATCTAAGAAAGATCAAAATCACAACTTTCTTGCATCCCTCTCGATTAATCCGCAATAGAAACCAAAACAATCGGTTAAGAACCCCAATACGAACCAAAACACCATTACTGCCCAAAAATACCTAGAGGCAGATCGGAGAGCAAGGCAAAAATGTACCTTGGTCACACGGTCACAGGCTTAGGCCACGGAGGAGTTGGCAAACATGGATAAGGATCAAAGTGCGAGTGTGTGTGTGTGTGTCGTCGTGGGCTTCTCCTCCTTTTGTAGTGGTTGAGGAGGGCGGAAGGGAGGGGAGAGGAGGGGAGGGGAGGGGAACGATGGTAGGAAACTTCGTGGGGAGCTCTTTTTGTTTTGCGTTGACAGCCGGGAGAAGTGCGTCTGCGTGTGTGTGTGTGTGTGTGTGTGTGGGTGTGGGGCTGTGGATGCGTTGGGGTGTGTGCGGGCGATGGCGTTGGTCCTCGGAAAACAGCTAAATAGAAGAGAGCCGAAAGGCCCGCAAACCTAAAGCTGCCCTCTCTTTTGGCAGAGAAGTGCATGTGACTGGCCGCTGACACTCACCAGCACACTGCGTGGGTTAGCAGTGTGCAAGAAAGAACACCATGTTGCACCTTCGTTTTCGTATGTAGACATCTCGCACATCCACATTTGGTCTCCTTGCTAATCTTAAAACATCCATGCACACTTATGGATCAAGCTCCAAGTTCTTCAAAAGCCTAAATGAGTGTTTCCCCTCTATGAATCCCATGTTAGCTGAATAGCTTTGTGTGTTGGTCTTCCGTCAGTAGATCATACAACATCCAAATGGAAAAGAGTACCCAAAGCATAGACCACACAAAAGAAACAAAGGGACAAAGGAGGGGGGGGGAAAAACTAGACCAAAGGAAAGAGGCATAGAGAAAAAGCAGAGAGTACTGAAGCTGCCATGGCGCAAGCGGACACAGAGATACATGTCAAAGGAGTGAAGAAGAGGAGATCTGCTGCCACGGCTGACCTTTGTAAGGCAAAAGCCAACGAGACAACAACATCACCCAATACAATACAATACATTCTCCTCGTTGAGGGAATCTCCCACTCTCTCTCCTCTGTCTCGTGGGGGTTGCAACATCATTGGTCACTTTACCTTTACCATAAGTCAAATGGGGGAATGGGAGGAGAGAGAAAGTTGCAGAGGGCAGAAGCATACAATACAAAACAATGAGAGAGAGAGAAGGTGCGTGGAGGGGAGGTAAAGCCGTTAATTCCGATGTCTTTTCCTGTAGGTAGGGGGGAGAGAGAGAGCGAGAGAGAGAGAGAGAGAGCCTGTGCATTGGCCTCAGGTCGTTGAAATGTGCAGTCTTCTCTACCAAGCACTTGGCAGAGTGCCATTAGTGTCAGTAGCATGTGGTCTTTGGGGGTAATATTCTCAACTCCTCTCGTCTCCGCGGGCACCTGGAGAAGGACAAGTAACCTTTATCGTTGAGATCAATCTATAATTTATGGTTGATGTCTGCAAATGGCCAAAGGATCAAGTGATCGAACAAGGCCTACAAGAATCCTGTGGTTCATGTGGCAGCAAGAGACGTCGAACGCAGACTAATCATCTTCAGGAAGATTCTATCATCAAAATCCACATAAAACCAGACATGGCAGATCGCCTGCATCATAAGGATGTGAACCAGCAAGATCTCAACTCCTTCATCACTTTCTCCAGACGCAGATAAAGCCGCAAAACGAAAGTGACAAGAGGGCCTCTTCATCTCAGATTTCCTTTAAAGCCTAATTGCCAAGCGCAGAGCTCCAGCTTTGGGCCACAAGGTGGACACCGGGGTCTCACTCCCCAACTCTCAAGTAGATTCTCTCCGATCTTTCTCGGCCCCATTCAAGCTGCTTACCAGCAAGAAACTTGGTTGCATCCTCGGGGAAGTGGAAGCAACAAGAAGGACAGGCGTTTGAATCTTCCTATTTCCGAAGGAGGAAAAGGGGGGCTTCTCTTCTTTTCCATGGTTTCAGTTTCATGTTTTGCGGAGTCAAATGATTGCAAAGAACTGCATTTTCTTATGGTTAGGGAATCACAAAAGCCTGCGAGACCTAACGATGGAAACAAAATTGAAGTGTGTGCATGATGGTTTCGTCCTCATTGCCGATACAGGTTCTCCACCCAATAAATCTACATGCCAAACAAAGTTGCATGGTGCTGTTCAATCCCATCAATGACTGCTTCCGCAAAATACACTTTCCTCTGCCTTTAAACATCACGCACTGCAAGAGAGAGGATTCAGCCATTTGTGACCGTCTCCTGCCGGAAGGCAGAAAAAGCTTGCAATTGGCTTGTGTTCTTCATGTAACCATGCTTACAAACTGTGATGGTGTGTGCGGGCACAAAACCTTTTGCTGTGACAGCATCTTCCATTGGCTCCACATGATGGTGTTAACACGTGAGACCTAGCAATTGGCTTTGCCAAAGCGTCACTCTTTATCTTGGGGAAGGAGAAAGGCTCCCTAAATGGAACAGGTTAAGGATGCTGTTTAAAGCTAAGCTCAACGCTTTCGAGTCCTTGTGAGAATGATATCGGTGGCAACCCTACAAGATGATTGTAAAGGAGCGTTACACGGCTTTAGTTCTGCATATTTTTGTTCTCGGTCAGCCTTGCACGCGCAGGCCACTCACTGCACGCCCTCCTTTCATATCATCCTTTCTTTTCAACTGCTGTTGCTCCTTTTATATATATATATATATATATATACAAAGTCGACTCACTACTTGTGGCCCAACAAAGCTGCGTCCAAGAGGCCCATTTCAATTCATCGAACTACTTCAAGAGTCACGCCTTCCCTCCTTGAAACCCTAAACCGCTGTCCGAAGCCCTATCATCTCCTCGGCACTTTCCGAAGCCCTTCTTCGTCATCCCTCTCCGGTACATGATATGGTATATTTTGGCACCATCCATATGGTAACGGTCGGTGACCACGTCAATGCCAACAAAAGAGCCCCAAGCTGATATGACGTGACATCTCATAGTCGAACGAGACAATCGCCTCTCTCATACTATCTGGCATCGTACAAGTTAGCGCCGCATACCGTAGAGCCACTCTAAAAATCTCGGATCGGTGCCGCTCGACGTAGGGCCGTACAGCTTGGTCGGCGCTCGTGCAAGCCGACCGCCCAAGGATTCGACAACCATTAACGGACCATGTACGACTGACCCTCATCCACAGGTATAAAAGCTAACATCTGACCAATGCCATGGGGAGGTACTTCGAACACCCAACTCCTAACTCCACTCAACATTGACTTGGGCTTCGGAGGGGTCGAGTCGGAAAATCCCCCTCCCGACCCCGACCTTTGTGTAGGAACCGACAATGAAGTAGTAGCAACCCGTCGAGGGAGAACCACACTCAGGAGATGACACCTGGACCCAACCCGACCCGAAGCTCACCTCCACTCGAGTGACCACGTGGGCAATCTTGTGCATCCGGGATTGGACCGAACAGTGCTGACACCTCGGCCACGACATAAATGTTCACCAATATTTTGGAGCTAGAAGGAGAGCCTGATGTCACAAGAGTGTTCACCACCAATCAACCCTAGCGAATGCCTTAGCGAAGAGGCACCTGCCACCATCTCCACCTTCGGCCTACAAGGGCAACTCCCCACTCTCCCGCAATAGGAAGGACGCACCTCGGCTCAGACTCCAGGGCACTATTGGCGTTTGTTTAACGACCCCCGGCTCTCATCTCATGGGGTTGGCACGAGACAGCTGATTGTCTCCGCTGAGACGTTCATCAACCTCGCCCACATGGTGCGCCTTGGCCAAACAATGCCCCAATGGTGCACCTCAGCCAAATAGTGCCCGAGTTGGGCACCTCGGCCAAACAGTGCTTGAGTTATGCACCTCGGCCAAATAGTACCCAAATGGTGCACCTCGACCAAACAATGCTCCAATGGTGCACCTCGGCCAAACAGTACCCGAGTTGGGCACTTAGGCCAATTAGTGCCCCCATGGGGCACCTCGGCCAAACAGTGCCCGAGTTGGGCACCTCGGCTAAATAGTGCCCCAATTGTGCACCTCGGTCAAATAGTGCCCCAATGATGCACCTCAACCAAATAATGCCCACGTGGTGCACCTCGGTCAAACAGTGCCCACGTGGTGCACCTCGACCAAACAGTGCCCAAGTTGGGCACCTCAGCTAAACAGTGCCCCCATGGTGCATCTCGGCCAAACAGTGACCACATGGTGCACCTTGGCTAAACAGTGCCCGAATTAGGCACCTCAGCCAAACGATGCTCGAGTTAGGCACCTCGGTCAAATAGTGTCCCCATGGGGCACCTCGACCAAACAGTGCTTGAGTTGGGCATCTCAGCCAAATAGTACCCGAGTTGGACACCTCGACCAAATAGTGCCATTATGGTGCACCTTGGCCAACCAATGCCCGAGTTAGATATCTCAGCCAAACAGTGCCACTATGGTGTACCTCGGTCAAATAGTGCCCCAATGGTGCACCTCGACCAAACAGTGCCCACATGGTGCATCTCAGCCAAATAGTGCTCGAGTTGGGCAACTCAGCCAAATAGTGCCCCAAAGGTGCACCTCGACCAAACATTACCCACATGGTGCATCTCGGCCAAACAGTGCCCGAGTTGTGTACCTCGGCCAAATAGTGCCCCAATGGTGCACCTCGGCCAAATAGTGCCCGAGTTGGGCACCTCGACCAAACAGTGCCCGTGTTGTGCACCTCAGCCAAATAGTGCCCTGTTAGTGTAAACAACTTTATGCCGTAGCCTCGGGGCGGTCGCGGTTGGGTTCGGGCTGAATGTGGAGGAGGTCTCCGGGCTGGGTCCTTGGAGCCTGAGGCGATGACGAGGGCTCCTCCGTCGGTCACGCTTGGCTCTGGTTCCTGCACAAAGATCAGGTCGAGAAGAACTCCGCCCGACCCCTCCGACGATCAAGTCAGCAAAGATAATCTTTTGAGGGTGTTTCTTGTTAAGAAGAAAAGAAGACCTCCTTTTTACGTTCGATTGCTAGGGTTTATATCAACCAGATTGTTGCTTGTAGACATGCTTGAAGCGCTGCGCCTCTGATTGCATCTGGCAACGTGCCGAGGACTTGACCCCTACGGGATGGTGACATGTCTCGGGGATCGTGCGGCCTGCGAGGGACAGGCGGCGTCACATCTGTCGGTCAACCCTGGCTACAGTCGGCTGTGTGTGGGACAGGGGACGTCATCCTGGTGTAGGCGGCATGGGCTTACGTCACTTCCCATTTATTACCCTCATCATTCTCCCCCCCGAAGGAAGCCCTGCCTCGGTGCTCATTCGGGGGTTCGAGGCTGGCTTTCAGGCCGCGAGGATTATTCGGTGGGCTTCCGATCGGTGTGGGGGGATGCTTTCTGTGGCTCACAGCGGACGCATGTCGATTTGTCATCCAAGGGAAGGCGTAGCTGGAGTGTTTGACTTTAGGGGCCAGGTCTAGAGGAGGAGGCAGTGAGGTCGCAGGTGCAGTACAGTCTGACCAGGCAGGCGTCTTTACCTGAGGCGGCGAACCGCGTTAAGCTATACACGGGCAGGCGGCTGCGGCGAGAAGTGCTGAGCTCAGCGGTCGTATGCCGCAGAGGTGTCTGCGCAATGGCGTCTGCGGCGAGGTCGAGCTCAGCGGGCATCTGGCCGAGGTGTCTGAAGGGCAAGCTGCGATCGAGGTCTGAGCTCAGCGAGCGTACCACGCAAGGGCAGGCGTACCGCGCTGAGGTGAACGAAGGGCAAGCTGCGGCCGAGGTATAGGCTCAAGCAAGCGTACCGCGTAAGGGCGAGCGTACCGTGCTGAGGTGTATGAAGGGCAGGCTACGGCCGAGGTATAGGCTCAGGCGAGCGTACCGCGCAAGGGAGGGCATACCGCGTTGAGGTGCACGAAGGGCAGGCTACGGCCGAGGTACAGGCTCAGGTGGGCGTACCGCGTAAGGGCGCTCTAGCCGAGGCGAGGCTCGGGCTGTCTGGCCGAGGCAAGGCTCGAGCTTTCTTTTTGGCCAAGCGACTACTTGGCGCGGCAATAAACCAGCAATAAACCATGCAGATGGTGCGGTGATGAACCCGCTATGAACTATGCAGATGATGCGGTAATAAACCAGCAATGAGCCATGCAGATGGCGCGGTAATGAACCAGCAATGAGCCATGCAAATGGCGTAGTAATGAGCCCTGCAGATGGTTAAGCGAGTTAATACCTGGGTGATTATGATCCCGTATGTCGTGCCCACTTGGGGGGCGGGAGATCCTTGTTGACGACATGCGCGAGGCTTAAGGGTTGGTTTCTCACGTTGTTTGACCTTTCCAGAAACGGTGCCTGTAAAGGGTTCTTGGGAGTCGGGATCGAGGTGGCTACGTGCTTCTGCTTGCCGCGCCTTCCGCGGGCTGCCACGTTGGGGCTTATTTATGGCAAGGCGTTCCCTGGTCTTCCTGAAGTGACGCGCCCTGGGGGCTATCACGTCAATGGGCTGTCGCCCACTCTGCGTAGGCGAAGGGGCGGGGCTTTTGATGAGAGTTTGTCTATAAATAATGTGTGGTTGCCTCATCGCACGCCCCTTATCTCCCAAGCTGATCCTTCCAGATTTCCTTGATCTCGCTGCCCGGTCGTCTCCTCCGATTTCTTCAACCGCTCCTGTTTGCGTCAGCCCTTTCATTTTCCTTTCAAAGGTCAGTATGAATGGCCTCTTCTTCTTCTCCGCTTGCCTCCACTCCTCCTGCTTCCTCTTCTTCTCCTGCTCCCTCTTCTTCTTCTTCGCCTTCCTCCACCTCTTCTACTGGTCAAAACCCTTCGCCGTATGGTTGCGGCTTGCCTTCCGGCGAGAAGGCGGCGTGGGCCCTTAAGGCCATGCGATCTCCCCACAATCTTGACTCCACCGTGAGTGGGTCACAGCTCCCCGACCTTCGGGGTCGCTTTTGTGTCCCAGAGGACTACGCCTTTGTGGCTCCAGAAGCAGGACTGCGGGTGTATGACGCCATTCCCGGGGGCTTCGCGTTATCCGTGGATGCCATGGAAGCGGGATTACGCTTCCCCCTGCACCCGATCATCGTCTCCTGTATATCTAGGTGGCGTATTTTGCATCGCAAATGGCACCCAACTGCTGGCGGGGTTTAGTGGCATTTCTGGGGGAATGCCACTATGCCGGCATCACCCCCACTTTGAACCTGTTCTTATCCTGCTTCCGCCTCTCCAAGGGACCGGGGGGGTATTATCTTTTCGCCCGACCATGCTTTAGAGTAGGTGGCGCCCCTTCCAGTAACAAGGGATGGAAGGGGCGATTCTTCTTCGTGAGTTGTGTAAGGGACTGGGGCTTCGGGCTCCGGTGGTCGACTCACACTATCGACAACACTACCCCCAGCCTGAGTGATGATGAGCTTAGGGACCTCCAGCGGCTGAAGGAAATCCTTCCTTCTTCCACAGCCACCCAAGACATAACTGAGTCATGGCTGATCGAGGCGGGCCTTAGCCCGATGCCTCTGGGTACGCTTGTAATGCGTAATTTAGGGCTTTCTAGGCTCTTGCGGGTACTGACCAATGTTTGCTTGCAGGGATGGTGAACCTTAGATTGGTCCGTAGCGGACGGATCCCGTCAACCCCTTCTACAGCGTGGTGGCCGAGCCGAAGACCGGTACCAAAGAGGCACCGGTGGAGGTCGAGGCGGATCGTCCACGAAAGAGGGTCAAGGTCCTTGCCTCCAAGCGGCCCGCCGTGGCAGCAACACAGCCGGATAAGGCCGGTGCGAAGCGGGCGGAGGCGGGCCCCAAGCAAGGCGAGGGCGAGCCTAGCCGAGAGGGCGTAGGGAAGGAGCCTCCGCCCCCTTCGATCCGAGAGTTGTGTCAGCTTTCAGTCGTCGCCAAGGATGAGCCCTTTCAGGCTTAGTTGGTGGGAGATTGACCAGTGGGGGCGGCGCACGACCCCCTGCTTGCCCGCTGGGAGAACCTAACCGTTAGGGATAGGGTGTGCGCTGACGGCGATGTCGTAGCCACATTCCTTCGAGGAGGGCTTCACCCCGGGATGGCCGGGGAGCTATACACCCTGCCCTCTGAGACTCTGCTCAACAAGTCCGTTAAGTCAGTGGTGTGGGTAAGTATTATGCCTTTAGGCTTCTCACCGGCACCAGAGGGCGTCCGTTCTGACGCTTTTTGTCTGTAGAGCCACCACTACATTGTTGTGCTAATGGACCGGGTGCGGGACGACAGTCGAATCGTCAGTGGGCTGAGTGACCGCAACGTCGAGCTGCGCCGGCAACTCGAGGAGGCCTGTGCGGCAGTGGGTCCCGAGGCTATAACTGCTGTAGAACAGCGCGCATTCGACTTGGACGCAGAGGTGACTCGCCTCAAGGCTAAGCTTCAGGCGGCCAAAGAGTAGAACGACGGCCTCCAGGGACTCTTCCGGGTGGAGCGGACCGAGCTTCGCCTACGGAAGGCCGAGGCGTTGAAGCTAACCAAGCAGCTGGAGGCGACAGATGCCAAGGTGAAGTCCGCTTCCGAGGCCTTGGCCGAGGAGGCCCGTCAGAGGCCGGAGAGGGATAGACAGCTGCTCGAGGACTATAAGAAGTCCGAGGGCTTTCAACTCGGGTTGACCCGGTCAGGGCAGGTCACCTATGAATATGGGTATCGGATTGCCTTGGCCTAGTTCCGGGCACGCCACCCCAACCTTGAGGTGGCGGAAGACCCCTTTGCTTCCTTCCCTGAGGACTTGGGGGTGGAGATGCCCGAGGAAGTCCCGTTTGATGACAGTGCGGAACCCCCGAAGGGTCATCTGCCATGAAATCTAAGGAGTCGATTTGTAGGTCTGGGTCGTCTAATCCTATAACTTGACTCCAGTCTTAATAAAAAACCTTTTTGTCAAAAAGTTTCTCATGTTGCTTTCCTCTGTTTTCCTAAACGAAGAACTTCTTAAGGTTCTACATGTTCCATGTCTTCGGCAGGGTGCGGTCGTCCATGGTTGCGAGCCGGTAAGTCCCTGCTCGGACGACTCCTGCGACCCGATAAGGTCCCTCCCAGTTTGGGAAAAGTTTGCCATGCACACGGGTTGGGTTGCTTATCTCGGCCCTGCGCAACACTAGGTCGCCGAGCTTGACGGGTCGGGGACGTACCCTGCGGTTGTAAATCCTGGCGACAGCTCTCTTATAAGAAAGGGCCTTCAGGAGGGCGTCGGCTCATCGCTCCTTGAGCAGATCTAGTCCTGCTCGGAGCCCCTCGGCTGAGGCGCCCTCTTCATATCTCACCGTCCGAGGGGTCGGGATGACCACCTCAGGAGGCAAGACAGTCTTAGTGCCGAATGTGAGGCTGTAGGGGGATTCTTCGATCGCGGTTTTGGGAGTGGTGCGTAGAGACCATAGGATGCTCGGGAGCTCGTCTCCCCAAGCGGAGCGAGCCGCGAGGGTCCTTCTCCTGAGCCCGTCCAAAATCGATCGGTTGGTCACCCTCAGGAGGCAAGACGGTCTTAGTGCCGAATGTGAGGCTGTAGGGGGATTCTTCGATCGCGGTTTGGGGAGTGGTGCGTAGAGACCATATGATGCTCGGGAGCTCGTCTCCCCAAGCGGAGCGAGCCGCGAGGGTCCTTCTCCTGAGCCCGTCCAAAATCGATCGGTTGGTCACCTCTGCAAGGCCGTTTGTCTGAGGGTGGGCCACCGAGCTGAACCTTAGTTGAATCTTGTAGCTCGCACAAAATTCTTTGAATCGGGCACTGGCGAACTGAGTCCCATTGTCGGTGATGATGGCCTTGGGCAGGCCGAACCGGGTCAAGATGTTCCTCCACACGAACTTCTCTGTCTGGTGTTCCGTGATCGCCGCTAGGGGCTCGGCTTCGACCCACTTGGTGAAGTAATCTACCCCAATGATGATATACCTAATCTGCCCGGAGGCCAGGGGAAATGGTCCGAGGAGGTCCATGTCCCACTGCGCGAAAGGCCACGCACAGTCCACAGGCGTGAGCGGGATCACAGGCCGCCGAGGCGTTCGTGCGTGCCTCTGGCACGCGTCGCATCGTTGGACATAGGTCCGAGCATCTCGGCACATAGTGGGCCAGTAGTAGCCCTGGTGAAGTATCTTTAATGCTAAGGTGCGGCCGCCTATGTGTTCTTCACAAATCCCCTTGTGGACCTCGGCAAGCACCGACTGCGCCTCGTCGGGACCCAAGCACCGCAAGAGGGGGCGCGAGAACGACCTCTTATAGAGTCGGTCGTTAATTTCGCAGTACCATGCCTGGGTGCAGCGCAGGCACCGAGCCGCGACTTCATCGTCGGGCAATATACCGTGCCGCATAAATTGTAGCATCTCCTGCACCCACATCATCGGTGCATCGGCCGCCGTTACTGTGACCACTGTGATAGTGTGGAAGGGGAGTTCCTCGACGTCGGGCTCATCCTCAGGGCCCGACCTCGAAGCCAGCTTGGCGAGCGCATCCGCCCGCTCGTTCTGGCCCCTTGGTATCCTAGATAATGAAAAGCTGGAGAAGTTGGTGATCATACTCTTTACCTCCGCCAAGTACTTCAACATGGTGGGATCGCGGGCCTCGTACCCGCCGTTGAGGCATTCGGCCACGAGCTGCGAGTCGGTGTGGACATGTAGGGCGCCCACCTGCATCTCGGTGGCCAACCTGAGTCCAGCTAGGAGAGCCTCATACTCCGCCTCGTTGTTCGTGGCCTTGAAGCCGAAGCGGAGGGAACGCTCGAACAAGCGGTCGTCGGGAGCCTGCAACACCAACCCGGCCCCTGCGCCCCTTGAGCATGATGCCCCGTCTACGTGCAAGACCCATCCTGCGTCGGCCGGCTCGGGGTCGTCGCCTTCGGGTCGGACCATCTCCGAGATAAAGTCGGGCACCACTTGGGCTTTGATGGCGGTCCTCGGTACATACTGGATGTCGAACTCGCCGAGCTCCACCGACCATTTAAGAAGGTGACCTGCCAAGTCGTACTTAGCCAAAATATGTCGAAGTGGATGGTCGGTAATTACCTCGATTGGATGGGCCTGAAAATAAGGGCGCAGCTTCCGAGCTGTCAATACGAGGGCTAACGCCAACCTCTCGATCGGTGGGTATCGCTCCTCGGGACCGTTCAAGATATGGCTGATATAATAGACCGACATCTACTTCTCTAGGGCCCCCTTGATCAGAACAGAGCTAACCGCATGTGGGGAGGTGGCCAGGTAAATGCTGAGCTTCTCCCCGGGGGAGACAGAGGCGAGGCGAGGAAGGTTAGACAGATGCTGTTTTACACAGTTGAAGGCCTCCTCACAGTCCGTAGTCCATTCGAAACTTTTTGGATTCTTCAGGGCACGGAAGAAGGGTAGGCATCGATCGCCTGACCGAGAGAGGAACCATGATAAAGCGACCAGCCTCCCATTCAGTCTCTGCAGCTCCTTAATCGTCCGTAGCACCTGCATGTCGATAATCGCTTGGATCTTCTCCAGGTTGGTGTCGATTCCCCTTTCATGTATGATGAATCCGAGGAATTTACCCGAGCTGACGTTAAATGTGCACTTTGAGGGGTTGAGGCGCAGGCTGTATTTTTGAAGCGTGGAGAACGCTTCTGCCAAATCGTCCAAATGGGCCGCGGCTGCACGACTCTTCACGATCATATCATCAACATAAACCTCAATGTTTCGCCCGATCTGCTAGGCGAACATCTTATTCACGGTTCTCTGATACGTGGCTCCGGCGTTCTTCAGTCCGAAGGGCATAATCCTATAGAAGTATACTCCCTGACCAGTGAGGAAGGCCATGTGCTCCTGATCCTCGGGCGCCATCCTGATTTGGTTGTAGCCAGAGAAGGCATCCATGAACGACAGACGGGCATGCCCCGAGTTGGCGTCGACCAACTGATCGATCCTGGGGAGGGGGTAGCAATCCTTCGGGCAGGCACGGTTAAGATCGGTATAGTTAATGCACATCCTCCAGTTCTCATTGGGCTTTTTTAAGAGGACAACATTAGAGAGCCATTGTGGATACTTGACTTCTTCCATGAATCCTGCTGCCAGATGGTGCTCCACCTCCTTTCCGACAGCTAGCTGCCTCTCAGGGGTGAACCGTCGGGGCTTCTGCTTCACTGGGTGCACCCCGGGCGAAATGTTTAGATAGTGTTGGTTGACCTCAGGGTCAACTCCTGGTATATCCGCTGGGGACCAGGCAAAGACGTCAATGTTCTCTTGTAGGAAGTTGAACTTCCCGACTCCTGGTATATCCGCTCCTGCTCGGGGAGCTCCGGCCCGACCCGAACTGTTTGGTCCGGGCGACTTTCGCGCAAAGGCACGCTAATGGTTGGCTCCGTTGGCTCAGGATGCTAAGCCGGCTTCTTCGCATCCCTGGGGTCTTCCATGGGCAGGTTGGCCCTCAGTCGCTTGTGCAGTGAAATTGCTGTCAGGTAGCACCGCCTGGACACAAGGGGACTTCCCCTAGCTTCGCCGACCCCAACTCGAGTCGGGAACTTTACCATCCGATGGTAGGTGGATACGATCGCTCTGAACTTGTTGAGGGTCGGTCGCCCAAGTATCATGTTGTATGCAGTGGGCAAGTCGACGACCAAGAATGCCGTCATCACCATCTTCGTCCTCGGCGAGTCTCCCAGAGTTAAGGGCAAGGTGACTAACCCCAGTGGCGAAATTGCATCGCCAGTGAACCCGGTGAGGGCGGAGCGCATTGGCTCCAGGATGTCTCTGTTCAGGCTGAGCTTCTCAAAAGCATCGAAGTAGAGTACGTCGGCTGAACTTCCCGTGTCGATCATGATCCTTCTGACTTGGGCGTTGGCAATCCTTGCGGTTATTACCAACGCGTCGTCGTGCTCAGATTGCCCTAGCTCCTCGGTCGGAAATGTGACCTCTGGGATGGACCCTTGTTTGGAGCTCTCGCCAGGAGCTGCTCGGGCATATGCCTTCCGCTCGGCCATGTTGTCTCCCCCGGCGGTGGGACCACCGGTTATAACGTCAATCTGTCGCTCAACGGGACCCTCTGGGCACGGCGACAAGTTCCCAGGCTGGTGGAGGTAGCGAGCCAGGTGCCCCCTGCGGATGAGCTCCTCGATTTGTCGACGCATGTCATAGCACTCCTCAGTGTCATGTCCATGCTGTCGGTGGAAGCGACAATATTTGGACTGATCTCGCAGTCCAGGGGGACCCCTCATCGGGGTGGGCGGTTTAAGTATCCCCTTCTCCTTTATTTGGAGGAATATTTCGGTCTGGGAATGGCCCAACGCAGAGTGGGGGGATCTCGGGATCCGCGGGTCGGGTTGGCCCGCCCTGCTCCTCGGCATGGTGGTCGGTCACTCCCGTGGGGTCTCGGGCCGAGGTCTCTTGCGCTCTTCATGCTTCCCGGCCATCCAGGTTTCCCCCGCTATGAATTGGTTTGCCCGTTGGAGCATCTGGGGAACCGTGGCCGGGGGTCGCTCCACAAGGGACCAGAAAAACCTGGAGGGTCGTAACCCGATCATGAACGCCTGCATCAATAAAGAGGGGTGAGTATCTGGCAACTTCCGAATCTCGGTGGCGAAATGATTCACAAAGAGGGAAAGAGGCTCCTCGTCCTTTTGGTTGAGTCCCAGGAGCAGTGCGACGGATGGTTTCAGCCTTGCATATGCCAAAAAGTTAAGCTCAAAGTCTTTTGCGAGCTGGTCAAAGGATGAGAATGCCCCGGCCTTAAGACCGATGTACCAGGTTCGGGTCGGCCCCCTCAGCATTGTGGGGAATGCCCGGCACATCAATGCGTCCGACGTACCAAAGAGCGCCATTTAGGCGCGGAAGATGGCCACATGCTCCGTCGGGTTGGCGGCGCTGTCATACGCATCAAGGGAGGGGAGACGGAAGTTCGAGGGAATCGGTTGATCCTGTATCTCGGGGGTGAACGGCGATCCCCTCGTACATGCCTTCCTCCGACTCTTCCTTGGACCTGTGCACCTCCCTCTGTACCTCATCGAGCCACTGGTTGACGAGGCACAGTTGGGATCGGAGGGAGTCGGCCGAGTCCGAGGATAATACCTCGGGATCGGGATGGTTGCTCAAGTCATCCAACACCTGCCCCTCGAACGGAACCTGTCATGTCCAAGGTAGGGTTGGGAGTGCCGGGGAAGTCAGGTGGACCAACGTAGGTGGGTCCGATCGGAATGGCGGGTCCACCTCGGGCGGCGGCGCCGATAAGGACGCAGGCGGGATGAAGGCCTGCATCATCCCCGCCAAAGTCTGAACTTGGCGGGAGAGGTCTTGAAAGGCCTCGGCCGATATGGGTGGCGGGTTGATGGCGGCGACACCAGGCGGGAGCAGGCCCGGGTCGTTGAACAGCCACCAATAACGTTCCGTGGTGGCAACGGGATCCTCCACTCGGGGATTACTACGGGGTGAGCCTCCTGCCGGGGCTCCAGCCAAGCATTACTCCGTGAGCATGGGCTCGCCTGGGCTGCCTGATTGACCTCTCGACATGGGCCCTCCTTCTAGCGCCAATCTGTTAGTGTAAACAACTTTATGCCATGGCCTCAGGGCCGTCGCGGCTGGGTTCGGGCCGAATGTGGAGGAGGTCTCCGGGCTGGGTCCTTGGAGTCTGAGGCGACGACGAGGGCTCCTCCATCGGTCATGCCTGGCTCTGGTTCCTACACAAAGATCGGGTCGGGAAGAACTCTGCCCAACCCCTCCGACGATCAAGTCAGCAAAGATAATCTTTTGAGGGTATTTCTTGTTGAGAAGAAAAGAAGACCTCCTTTTTACGTTTGATTGTCGGGGTTTATATCAACCAGATTGCTGCTTATTGACATGCTTAAAGCGCTGCGCCTCTGATTGCGTCTAGCAGCGTGCCGAGGACCTAACCCCTATGGGATGGTGACATGTCTCGGGGATCGTTCGGCCTGCAAGGGGCAGGCGACGTCACATCTGTCGGTCAACCCTGGCTACAGTCGGTTGTGTGGGACAGGGGACGTCATCCTGGTGTAGGCGGCATGGGCTTACGTCACTTCCTATTTATTACCCTCATCATGCCCCAATGGTGCACCTCGACCAAACAGTGCCCCAATGGTGCACCTCGACCAAAGAGTTGGGCACCTCAACCAAATAGTGCCCTAATGGTGCACCTCGACCAAAAAGTTGGACACCTCGACCAAATAGTGTCCCAAAGGTGTACCTCGGCCAAACAGTGCCCACATGGTGCACCTCGACCAAATAATGCCTGAGTTGTGCACCTCGGCCAAATAGTATCCCAATGGTGCACCTCGACCAAATAGTGCATAAGTTGTGCACCTCGGCCAAATAGTGCCCCAATGATACACCTCGGCCAAACAGTGCTCACATGGTGCACCTCGGTCAAACAGTGCCCACATGGTGCACCTCGACCAAACAGTGCCCGAGTTGGACACCTCGATTAAACAGTGCCCGAGTTGGGCACCTTGGCCAAATAGTGCCCCCATGGGACACCTCGACTAAATAGTGCCCCAATGGTGCACCTCAGCCGTGTTGGGAAATCGGGAGTTTCGGCATCTCATGCGCAGCGAAAATAAAAAACAAGATCGGATTTCCTATAGTTACGTACTTGGCCGTCGTGCGACGATTGGTGTGCATAAATCGTAAATCCAAAAAATCCGCATGTATCATGTCAGAAGTGTTACCTGGGGAGATTGTATATCCTTGAAAATTTCAGATCCGATGTAGAGGATGAAGGAGCACTAGCGTACTCCTCTCTAGTAGTATCCATATAACAGACACAGTAACGACGCTCATCAGATCACCGCAGGATCTCTCTCCGCGTGCACCCAAAGTTGTTGGAGCCAAGGAGGAGAGGAGACTGAGGAGAATAGGAGGATAACTACCAAGAGCTCTCAGCTTATGAACCAGGAGGTTCCTCCTATTTATAGAGGTGGAGGAAGCTTATCCTTAACAGATCTTATTCACACTGGATCTCTATCCAGTTGGATCTCATTGGATCTTATCCACAGTATCCAATTTGATCTCATCCAATTGAATCTTATCCAATCATTTAATTAGATCTCATCCATAGGATCTAAACTAGGAGCTTCACAAATATCTCATATTCACACCTCTACTCATCACAACATCCACCTTATGTGTATGATCCTCTAGGTCCGATACCGAGTTGGCCATGAGTCGCTCCCGTTAGAACTCATTCTGACTCAGAATACATTCTGATCTTATCCACAGTATCCAATTTGATCTCATCCAATTGAATCTTATCCAATCATTTAATTAGATCTCATCCATAGGATCTAAACTAGGAGCTTCACAAATATCTCATATTCACACCTCTACTCATCACAACATCCACCTTATGTGTATGATCCTCTAGGTCCGATACCGAGTTGGCCATGAGTCGCTCCCGTTAGAACTCATTCTGACTCAGAATACCTTCTGATATAGTGAATTATTATCTCCATAATAATTCACTCGACTCATCGACTATGGACGTACTATGCCACTACGCCATAGTCCCCAGACAGTATAGGGGGATCTAATCCATCGGATCTATCTGTCCTCAGTTACCATATATCTATAGTCTCTCATCCATCTAGTATCTCATAGACCGTATATTAGGCATGGTAGAGTTAGGCCCATACAGAATCCTATTCGAGTCTCACTCTAATTGGATTCTCCCGGAGAACTCATCTTAATCCAAACGACCCTGGCTAGGGATTTTGCCTGAGCGAGCACACGCGGGATATATCTCTCATGATATCAAGAGTGGATGATCTTCTATTGACACGTAATTGCCTTCGTAAGGTTGGCTACCATTCCCGAGAACCGGCTATACCAGATCTGGAGCTCTCCAAACCTATAAGTCCGGTGTCAAAGAATAGAGTACTCAAACAAGGTATCTTTGGTGCCTCAAGTCTAAGGACCCGACACACTACTAGGACTATGGAATCGATGTCTGACATTATGTATCATTAACCATACAACATTCTGTAAGCGGATCAATCAATGAACTTATTCTTCAATGAGTACCTACACTATACCTCTAGTGTCCCCACACAAGCGACTATGAGGCCAATCGCATCTATCATATAGATGAGTATACAGCGCACCAGTCTATCTGGTTATTTCGATGTCCTCATCGAGTAACCTATGACCAGGATGATTTAGGATCTATGTTTAAATGTATATCGGTCTCATTATCGTGATCTCATCACGATCCGATTCCCATTGCACAGATCCATGGACATCACAATATTCATCCAGATAATGTGAGAAAATATTAATAATAATATATGAAGAGATCGACGTAATATGTCAGGTGCCATCACTCACATGATTGGCTTATAGGGCACCTACAACCAACAAGTCAAACAATGCTCACATGGTGCACCTCGGCCAAATAGTGCCCTAATGGTGCACTTCGGCCAAACAGTTGGGCACCTCGGTAAAATAGTGCCCCAATGGTGCACCTCGACAAAATAGTACCCCAATGGTGCACCTCGGCCAAACAGTGCCCGAGTTGCACACCTCGGCCAAATGGTGCCCCCATGGGGCATCTCCTCCAAATAGTGCTCCCATGGTGCACTTGGGCCAAATAGTGCCCCCATGGTGCACCTCAGCTAAACAGAGCCTAAGTTGGACACCTCGGCCAAATAATGCCCGAGCCACGCCTCATGGCTAGTACAACATCCAAGTCGCATCTCGGCTAGTCCAACTCCCGAGCCATACCTTATGGCCAATCCAACATTCGAGTCATATATCGGCCAGTCCAATGCTTGAGCCATGCCTCGTGGCCAGTCCAATGCCCGAGCTACGCCTCGCGGCCAATCCAACGCCCGAGCCACACCTCGCTATCACGGACTTAGCTGGTTTTGCCTAAGTCGTGTGGCACCATTGCGTATCAGTCCGCAAAGGTCAGTCTCCCCAAAATCTCCTACGATCCCTTAGGACCTGCAAAAAAGAAGACGGGACAGAGAAAGCGCTTCACACGGGATCCACAAGCAACCCTTTTAGTAAACACATTATAGCCAATATAAATTCCAACCATAGATATCACAAGCTTAGAATGGTTGCACAACAAAGGTATAAAATTGGTCCATTATAGATCAAAATCTAGTACAAGTGTCCACTCAAAGCAAACTTTATGTACAAGCCTACAATAATCGCCAAACTCACTCAAATAAGCTATTAAGCCTTTGGCTAGCCCTTTACAAACTTTACAAAGCTAGAACAAACCGAAAAGACATGGACATGCATAAGCATTACACCGAACAAGTCGTTTACAATTTATCTATGACATTCTCCCCCACTTATTCCTTCGACATCCTCGTTGAAGCCTTTACTGATACTGTAACTCTTTTTCTTTGCTGGATATTCGATCTTCTGCTCCTGTTGCAATGCGTCCCTTAGCTCCCAATTGTTCTCTACTTGTTATTGAGTCATCGAACTTTAATCCGCCATGCTGATTCAATTTGCTAATGACTCCGACTCTAGTGTGGGGTTGGTAGAATTGTGTTGATCCTTATTAGTTCTTGTATATTCATTTGATGAAAAAAAAAACCATCTTTGATATGCGCCAGTCTTTAAATTCTTTTTTTCTTGAACTGGATAGATGCTTGTTGGAGCTTTTATGAGCATCGCCTCACAATCTTTAAAGTTTTCAGGTCCTTCATCCGTAAAATTTTCCCATCGAATTTTCTTCCACTTAGTTGTCTCATCCAAGAAGGTTCACATCACTTCCGCTTTCGATTGACATTCAGTTGGAAAATGAAGCGGACAATCTACTCTCAGTAACACTGATCACCATTGGTGAGGACTTGACAACTGTTGTCTTCCATTAGTCTCTTCGAACGGTCTTCAAATCTGTGCAGAGCTCCTATACTGGATAACTAAGAGAGCTGGGGTACTCGATTTCGTCCATTCTCTTGATAGTTGAGAAGGCAAAGGTTACTTGACTTCGCCCACCTCCTTGAGGTTGTACTTCATGCATTGAGCTGGTTACTAGACTTTGCCTACTCTTGGCTCACACTTCCGAAGCACTTGAAGTGTTTGCAATCCTTGCGTTGAGTTAGCTACTGTGATTCACCTTCTCAATGTCATTGAACTTCTGTAATGCAAGAAGTTATAACTCCTCTTGGAGTAAGTATTCGATAGATTTGGTTATCTCTGGGATTGTACCGCCTTCTCCATCATTCCTACTGCCTACTCCTCTGAGTAGCAAAGGTACAACACCACGTACTGTCTACTTCGTTCCTTGGTCCTACACTCTTGCATCGATCCGAAGTCCTTCACTTACAGCTCTCTTGATGAGAAGTTCATTGACACCAGTCTTACGAAGTTTTCTGACCTCTACCCTTCAGTCTTGTCATGGTACATAGAGTTTGCCACTGCATTCTCCTCCTCCACGGCCCATATCACGACCAAGCGCTCTCCCTCTATGAGAGCAAGGGATCGATGACTCCATAGAAGTCCTGCCTCTGTGGTACCATGGCATTGACATGCATATAGCACTATTATCCGTTGGCTCGCATCTGTGTCCCTTCTTCGCGATCGGTAGATCCGCCTCTGTGGCGCTACGACACTCCTCTGAGTCCACCTTCATTTTAAGTGACGCTCAATTTTTGGATAGTTAAATCCCTTTGGACTCGTCATTGCTTCCTCGCCCTTTTTCGACCACCTGCTTCAATACCTCTGTGTTCTCTGAGCAGTTCCACTTGGTCGATAGAATGACAAACTGCAACTCCCATGTATGGCCTCCGCCATCATGTTGCAGGGCTTGCACCGTTTCTATTCTCCTTAGCTTCATTGGTCGTAACGTTCGCTTACTCGACCTTGTCCTTTGACTTGCCGGGCTCCCTTAAGCAAATGTGAGCTCTGAAACAGTACAACTCTTCAGCCACTCCGATCATACCTCTGCATGATCCAGTTCCCCCATGGGACTCACTGGTACTTGTATACGAACTTCTTCCTTGATGGTCCATAGCCCCCATAAGCTGATGTCCAAGACTTCCATTCAATGTAATCTTCAATGCACACACGGAAGACCCGCCTCTATGGTACCATGGCATTCCCTGCTTGAATCCATAGCCCTTCTTGTCGTCATGTTGCTCACCGAAGTGGAGCTCCCAGTCGCACTCTTGATCATACCTCTGCATGATCCAGTCTCCCTATGGGACTCACTGGTACTTGAATTTAAACTTCTTCCTCGATAGTGCACAGCCCCCATAAGCTAATGTCCAAGGCTTCTATTCAATGCAACCTTCGATGCACACACGGAAGACATGCCTCTACAGTACCATGACATTCCCTGCTTGAATCCATAGCTCTTCTTGCCATCATGTCGCTCACCGAAGTGGAGCTCCCGATCATACCTCTGCATGATCCAGTCTCTCATGGGACACACTATGTGTGTCGCCTTACCATGAACCATTCCACCATGAGCCATTGTATTATGTCACCTCCTGGTGATATCTCCTTGCATTATGATCCTTGTGGTATGAACTTGAACTGCGATATCTCCATGTGTGGACTCCGCCAACACATCGCAGGGCCTTTGCCACCTTCGATTCTATTCACTCCTTTGGCAATCGACCTTCGTCCACCCACTCTCGGGTCATACTCAGACGAAGCCTAGTTCTAGGACAGTCTATCGCCTAGCAGCTCCTCTGAAGTCTCTTGACTTTGCTGAAATTGGTGCACCATTGTCCGGATCCTAGTCCGGATCCTAGGCCTATGCCCCTACCAGCACAATCTCTACTGTGCACTGCTTTCCTCATGGCAACTCGAATAGCAACACTATGGCATATTCTTCAAGAGTACTTGCCTCTGCATCCTCTTGCTCCGTGCCAAGGCCTTCTGACACCAACTTCGCCTCTGCGAGCGATGTCGCCTTAGTTCCTCCGTCAAATGCTTCACTGAGAGAAGGTGCATGTGCCTCGAAGTTCCCTTCGTCTTTGGCACCCTGCAAGATGAGTCTGCTCTATCAGAATAAGAAACCCATGGAACGACATGATCCTGCACTTGCCTTTACAAGAGTCCATGTCCTTGACCTCTGTCTAAGGAAAGCTCCAAGCCTCCGCTCCATGTTTTATCTTCTATGCTAACTCTCTTCATATGGCTTAGATACATCACCAAGTTAACCCCCAAGTTGCTTCGCTTTTCGATTGACATTGCATTAATGGTGGCCCTCATGCCTACCATTCCACTGGCCAGCCCTCTGTTAAGTCTGATCTCCCTATTGGCTCCAAGTGTGCCTTCACTTTGTGTTGCCTTGGGTCGCTTCCCCCACTTGATCTCGCTATGCGTCCACCAACGCATTGCCACTTGCGAGATTATGCAATGACTCCTCATCGCTCGTTCGATCCATCGAGCTTTGTCTTGAGGTACTCCTCAATCGGTGCGATTCATTGTACATGATTCTTCCTCTGGAGAACCGTGACTTATCCCTCCTGGATATCTGTCCCGTTGGAGTAACTTCTCTCTTCGTCTCCTTCCCTCTGGAAGTTTTGGAGACAACCATCCCCTTGGACTACTCAGTCTTTGCTGAACAAACCATGCACTATTCTGTCTCCGCAAGCGCACCTACTAGATTGCAACTCTTCGTCAATACAGCTCCCACTGCACCTCTCTGGGTCTAGCAACATGTTGAACCTACTGCACACTTTAATCTCTTACGAAAGTATCATGCACATGCCGAAGAGAAAGTTTCAATGCTCCATAGTGCTGACCTTCGGCTATCTTGGGATGGCCACGGACAATCCATCATCCGCATGCAAGCCCTTGCATGAGTATTGAATTCCTTGAGTTTGCAACTCCCCTCACCTCTGTGAGCTTTGCACAACTCTTTCAATCGTTGAACAACCCACTCCACCTTGCACGGTCTCATCCTTTGCCAAGCACCCCGCTTGCCTCGGGCACCGTCAAGTTTAGGTGCTAACGTCGAGCCACTGCTCGAATTCAGCCATCCCAACCTTTGTACGCTATGTAATTCTTCTCAGCTTGTTTGTCCTCATGGTGCCTCTTTGCGTGAAGGGTTGGCCATTCTTCTGAATTCCATTCTCGGATGCCCGCTCTTTTGAGCGACTCCTTTCCCTACAACTCCATGTTCATTTCCCAAACGATCGCGCATGTTGGCTGCCCTCAACGTAGCCCCGCTAGGTCCCCCACGTTTGCATGCTAAGTGTTTCTAAGTGGGCTTGTCCTGCTCTGATACCAACTGTCATGGACTTAGCTAGTTTTGCCTAAATCGTGCGGCACCATTGCGTGTCAGTCCGCAAAGGTCAGTCTTCCCAAAATCTTCTACGATCCCTTAGGGCCTGCAAAAGAGAAGACGAGACAGAAAGCGCTTCACACAGGATCCACAAGCAACCCTTTCAGCAAACACATTATAGCCAATGCAAATTCCAACCATAGATATTATAAGCTCATAACAGTTGCACAACAAAGGTATAAAATTTGTCCACCACAGATCGAAATCTAGTACAAGTATCCACTCGATGCAAACTTTATGTATAAGCCTACAATGGCCGCCAAACTCACTCAAATGGACTATTAAGCCTTTGACTAGCCCTTTACAAGCTTTACAAAGCTAGAACAAATCGAAAAGACATGGACATGCATAAACATTACACCGAACAAGCCGTTTACAATTTGTCCATGACATCGCGGCCAGTACAACATCCGAGTCACATCTCGGCTAGTCCAACGTCCGAGTGGCATCTCAACCAATCCAAAGCCTAAGCCACGCCTCAAGGTCAATACAATATCTGAGTCGCATCTTGGCCAGTCCAATGCCCGAGCCATGCTTCGCGGCTAGTCCAATACCCCAGTCATGCTTCGCAGCTTGTCCAATGTCCGAGTCGCATCTCGGTAAGTCCAATGCTTGAGCCATGCCTCGCGGCCAGTACAACATCGGAGTTGTATCTCGGGTAGTCCAACGCCCGAGCCATGCCTCGTGGTCAGCCCAACATCTGAGTCGTATCTCGGCCAGTCCAATGACCGAGCCATGCCTCGCGGCCAGTACAACATCCGAGTTACATCTCAGTTAGTCCAACGCCCGAGCCACACCTCGCGGCCAGTCCAACGTCCGAGTTGCATCTCGGCCAATCCAATGCCCCAGCCACACCTCGCGGCTAGTACAACATCGAGTCGCATCTCAACTAGTCCAATGCCCGAGCCACACCTTACAACCAGTCCAACATCCGAGTCGCATCTTGGCCAATCCAACGCCCGAGCCACGCTTCACGGCCAGTCCAACATCTGAGTCGCATCTCTGCCAGTCTAATGCCCAAGCCATGCCTCGTGGCCAATCTAACGTTCGAGTCGCATCTCGACCAATCCAATGCTCGAGCCACGCCTCACAGCCAATCCAATATCCGAGTCATATCTCGGCCAATCCAACGCCCGAGCCACGCCTCGCTGCCAATCCAATGTTCAAGTTGTATCTCGTCCAATCCAACGCTCGAGCCACGCCTCGCGGCCAATCCAATATTCGAGTCGCATCTCGGCCAGTCCAACGCCCGAGCCATGCCTCACGGCCAATCCAATGCCCGAGACATGCCTTACGGCCAATCCAACATTCGAGTTGTATCTCAGTCAGTCCAACGCCCGAGTCACATCTCGTGGCCAATCCAACGTCTGAGTCGCATCTCGACCAGTCTTACACTCGAGTAGTGTTGCTCAACCAATCCAGCTCCCGAATAGAAGCACTCGATCAACTAATGACCAAGCCAACAATCCCAGCACAACAGCTAACCTAGCCAGAGAAAAGCACCAAGCCATGCCCCAAGCCCCTCTACGAGGAACCTGGGGCATGCTTCTTTGAGGGCGGAGAGAATGATATGATATATTTTGGCACTATCCATATGGCAACGGTCAACGACCACGTCAATACAACAAAATAGCCCTATGCTGATATGACGTGACACCTCAGAGTCGAATAGGATAGCCACCTCTCTCATACAATTTGGCGTCGTATAAGTCCGCGCCGCACATCATAGAGCCACTCCGGAGAGCTCGAATTGGCGTCGCTCGACGTAGGGCTGTACAGCTCGATCGGCACTTGTGCAAGCCGACCGCCTGATGATTCGATAACCATTAAAGGACCATGTATGATTGACCCTCGTCCATAGATATAAAAGTCGATCCCCTGACCAACGCCAGGGGGAGGCACTTCGAATACCCAACTTCTAACTCCACTCAACACTGACTTGGGCTTCGGAGGGGTCGAGTCAAAAAATCCACCTCCCGACCCCGACCTTTGTGCAGGAACCGACAACGAAGTAGTAGCAACCCACCGAGAGAGAACCGCAGTCAGGAGATGGCACCTGGACCCAACCCGACCCGAAGCTCGCCTCCACTCGAGCGACCGCGTGAGCAACCTTGTGCATTCGGGACTGGATCGAGCCGTGCTGACACCTCGACCATGGGTAAAGATTCACCAACACGTTTTGAACCCCTGAAGGCATTGTCTTTTATTCGGCAATTGCTATGAGTGATTCTGGCGTCAGCATAGCTGATAATTGTTGGTATGCTTCTTGATGATTCCGATAGATCTTTGAAGTTCTTTGATCCCCTTCTGCTCATATATGATCGGTTCCAGTCTTTAATCTCTTCCGTTGTTCACTGATTCGTTTGTTTGATGTGCTTTTCATGCAAAATAGAGTGTGTAGAAATTGCAAAAGAATGATAAATTTTCCTCTTTTCATTTCCCCTTTTGTGCATCGGAAGCTTCCAAGAGGGATGCTGCCCAAGAGAGACCCAAGCTCACTCTTTTGGAATGGAAGGATGGGAAACCCGAGAAACATGGACAGAGAGAAGGTCCTTGTCACCTTTCCCCGGATTGCCTAGAAGTAGGTCGTTGTGTTTGCTTGGTTCATCTTACTATGTGACCCTCTTTCCTCACTGGAAGAAAGACAGCAAGGTTGAGTTCAAAGAGCTCAGGGAAGCTGTTCTAGTTTCTTGTTCTTTGAGCTAGGAGCCACATTACTTCCAACAATTTACCCAACTTCTAGATTCAGCTTCTCAAGTGTCCACATTATATTTTAATGATAATAATTTGGTGCAAATAAATGAATACAATCCTTATTTATCTTAATTAGGTGATTTGCTATAATTAATCTAGAATTTTACTTAATTCTTGTTTGTTAAATTGATATTCCAATTTGTTGAAGTTGGATCATCATTCTTCCATGTTTGTAGCCTAACCAGACGGCAAGTTGATCATTTTTAATCTATTAATTTTGAATTTCTTGTTTAATTTCTACAGAGGAATATATATATATATATGTATATATATAGCATTTATTTTTATCATTCTTGCAACATCTTATTCGTCGCATCTTACATGTTTCTAGTGGAGAAAGCAGAAAGTTAGTTTATAGCTCTTGATCGTGAAAGTCTCCAAGCAGACTTGGGTCAATGCAGGCAAGCATACTCCAATGCCTTATAATCCATGATGAGCAAGTAGGCTTCTCTATGATCTCCAAATTATGCTTTGATGCTTTAATTTTGTCGAACTTTCATGATCAGTTTTCAAGGATTTTTACCAACTTTTTGTGTGTCGCAAAGTTCGCATAATGATATAGTTTGCGTTTTTGATGAACATATAAAAACATTATTTAGTGGGCAGTCACCGGGCATTTGGTCTAGTGGCATGATTCTCGCTTAGGGTGCGAGAGGTCCCGAGTTCAATTCTCGGAATGCCCCTAAATGTTTTTGGGCTTTGCTTTCTTTTTCCTGCTGGTGTTCAAATAAGGCCTTATGCGGCCCATAAGATGTTGGTATCCGGCTCAGGTCAATTTGGTGAAGAGTGCGGCAAGTGCAGTCTGCACTTTTATTTATCGGGCGAAGTCAGATGGGCCAAACTAAATCAGAATGGGCCTAGTTACGTTGCAGTCCCGAACCGTGGGCTTCAACCGTAGTCAATTCCTGGCCCATACAGCAGCCTGCTCGGCCCAAGTTGTTGAAGAGACCGCGGTTTGAGTAAGATATCGGTCTTCCAACCGTTTTTGGCCGATTTTACTTTTTTTCGGAGGCCCTTCATCCTCCATGCGTATATATATATATATATATATATATATATATATATATATATATATATATATATATATATATATATATATATATATATATATATATCCGCTTCTTTTGCTGCTTTGCCGGTGGTTTCTTGGCTTTGGTAAGCAAGAGGGCGGTGATCACAATCACTGTCACCCGTCCTCGTCCCTCTCCTCTCCCCCGCGGCCGCCGTCTCCACCTCATCGGTCTCCTGCCTCGGCACAGGCAGAGTATCAAACCCTCTCTAAGAGCTTGTTAGTTAGATGATCTTCTAGTTTTACCCTCTTCCAGGTTGCCGGTGCCGGTGATTAGTGTTGGAAATCTGACGTGGGGCGGCAATGGGAGGACGCCCATGAAGCCGGAATCCCACCTCTCATCCTCGCCAGGGTAATCTTGATTGAGAACTTCGGTTTTTTTTTTATTTTCTTTATGTGATTATGTGCTGCGTTTCCGTGATCCGTAGGACGTGTTCTTTTGCGGACGATCCTTGTCAGGGGTCAGTTAGCTGAAGCATCTGAGTTGTATCTACTATCTAGGGTTATTGTTGATTACCACGCTAGGCACTGGTTTTGGATAGAAACTCGTTCTTTGACACAGAAATGATGTGCGCTTGATGAACCAGGGACGACCGTGGGAGCATCTTGAAATGGCTTCAGCCGTTGCCTACCGATTCATTGCTTATACTTCAGCCAGAACGTTCCATTTACCAAGGAACCAACCGATCCTCATGTTGCTTGCATCCTTTTTTTCGTCCAGAATGTAATGCTCAAATATGGACGATCATGTTGCTGTGCCTTGTATTATTTATTTATTTATTTATTTTCATTTGCCCTGAAAGTTTTATCTTTCTGGATCTCGTCCTGTATGCTCTGAAAGTTATCCTTCTTGATCTCATCCTGTTGAACATTTAAAATCATGATAATCCTATTCGGACTGTTTCAAGCTTTGTACTTTCTCAAGGGACCACAGTCAAAGATGTCACCGTCTACTTTCAAGTAGGTGAATATGGAATACCAGATTAATAAACACTCAAAAGAAATGATTCTTTTGTGATTCAAACCATATGGAATACCTTATTCTACGTAAAGAATTATACTATTTTAGTGTTATTCAAGATTAGGATGGGCAAAGTTTGGAGAACTACAATTTCTTGCTCGTTCAGTTTCAAACTGACAAAAGTTTAAAATTGACTCAGCAGGACTGTTTTATGTAAATTATATCAGCAAATATGGTGGGCCTCGTTAATATGCTCGCTTTTTGTGATTTGACCACGTACAAAAAAAAAAAAAAAAAAAAAAGAGAGGCTTTGTCGATGTATAAACAAGTTTTGATTCTTAAGTTTGGCAGAGACTTTGAGCTTGGAGGTTGCCGTTCATGATTTGCCTTGATATTATGGTTGGCCTTGAACGATGGAGCACTAACATTACAGCGCTCTAGCGAAGAAGAAATCATTGTGAGAATGAAGGTTTCAAGTTTCAGTCCGAAACTCATTGGATGCTGAGCGGGACTGATCTACGTACGGTTTAGCATGTACCAGAGTACGGGTTGGCGTCGAACGAAGAGAGAAATGGAGAAGGCGAGGCGAGGATGAGAAGAAAGCGCGGAGGGGTTATTGATGGTCACACTTTGGCTGCTGTTTGCGTACTTCCGGTTAAAGAGAAACATCCGAGGGGCTTCGTAGAATCAATCTCCAAGTATAGGGTGTTGTTTCATTATTTGGTCTTCAACCTGGAAACAGGATACTCTTCTTCTGATCAGGAGGACTATGATCGAAATGCACTTATTTTAAGGGATATGCGCAATTTTGATGTAACGGTGGCATTGAGTGTTCTTTTGGATCCACGTAGGAGATCCTTTAGGATCAGGATGGAGATCAAGGAGCCGATAATTTCAAATTCTGGGAGAATGAAACGTACAATATCCTTTTTGTCTTGGGCGGGGGTAGTTGAAAGTATGGCATCTTCGCGTACTATAAATTCAGAACCACCGCTAGCTGATGATGGTCTCCTTTCTCCTCTTCCAGATTAAACCGGACACTCACTTGAGAATCCGGATCTTATCTTTGCTTATGCTGGAGGCGAGTAGGTTTTAACCCACAGCAATTATGGTGACACCAATTGGATTCTAACCCTGACAGCAACCACAGCCAAATGTTAGTTAACATCCTACCTGAGACATCATGATAAGTAAAATTTAAATAACAATTCAAAAGCATCACTTTGGTTGTTGCAAAATAACCAGGGGAAATACGATAACAGTAGAAACATCAAATGAATGTCGACCTTATATATAGACTGTATAAGAACGAAGAGGGTACCAAATTTGTGCAGATATACCACGTATAAGCAATATATATATATATATATATATATATATATATATATATATATATATATATATATATATATATATATATATATAACACGACTTCTTACTTCTCCTCCAGCCACTAATAATAATAATTTCAGATTTTCTAACCACAGCATCTATAGATTTCCTTAGCGAATGAGGACATGAAAAATCATAAAATATTTTTTTATACTGGTTTCAAGCCTCTATCCCAACATTCTCATTTCCACGATGCAAACCCTTTGTATTCATTGTTTTTTTAACCACCACTCAGATTCATAAAAATTCTACAATAAAAATCTTATAGAATTTTTTATTAATCACAGAGCTATTAATGCACCTCCCCCATTCATGATATATAATAAAAATCTTATCGAATTTTTTTATTAATCACAAAGCTATTTGTAAATCTTATAGGATAATATATTCATCAATCTCTATAAAATAATTAATTCAAGATATTTAAAATTTATGCTTAATAAAACTTTTTGTATATCCAACTTAACTATATCCTCAAGCCTACTTCCAGTAATTTAGCCTTAGTTCTAATATATTTAAAATATGATTTCTAAAGCTTGTCTTCATAACTTAAGTTTAGAATTAATTTTATTTAAAATCTTATCTATTCAAACAATATCATTAGTTAACAAATACACCAATTAGGCTTATTACTGTATATGATTGAGTGATAAATTGGCTCTTATTAATGTAAAAAGTTGAGACCCTACTGCAGACCCATGATGCAATCATATAAAACTCATCAGACACTCTCCTGTAATCTAACACTAATGACTAGACAAACGTACAAATCTTTTACATCAATAGAACTTGTAGATACATATTTCTTCTCTAGAACACAGTAAAATTAATTAACTAAGGTATTAAAATGAAGCACATTGAGAACAGAATCAACAACATATATTCAAAACAGAAGCTGGATTTGAATTAGGATGAATCAATTAGCATCTCACACATGTACCAATGAATAAATGTTTGTGGTATTGTGCACTTGTGTGGTTGTATATACGAATGGAGTTATGATGCTTAATTGACAAAAACTAGCTATGCTGTAACAAGCTAGAAACAGAAAAAAGAACTGTCACAGAGACTATAGAATCAGTCTAAACTAATTGCTCCATTGGACTCTTATTCTACATTTATTCTTGAACAGAAAAGAAAGCACAATCTAGACAACGTAATCATCTCTCCTAATATGCATGTGAAAGCTAAACCAACATTTACACCAGCAGCAGCAATGAAAAGATCAAGCCTCTTACTCATTTCAGGCTTGACATTTAATTTAGTACACGGCATTCATTCTAATGATTGAAGTTTAACAAAGGTAAATTATGTTTAACCATCACAAAATAAGTAAATGTGAGTTCAAGCCTTACTGATAACATTTCTAAATATCACCAGATCCCTTCATGGTGAAAGTCATGTGCGTCAGGCTCCCTTCTAATTGTTCTCAAAAAAATTTTGTTTCTATTAGTAGTATGCCCTGCGAAAGAAAATTATGTTATAATATCTTATAAAGACTAGTAAATGAAAGGTCTAGGTGACACCGGTTTGCTGGCAGTCCTTTAGAAAGCTAAACATAAGCAGCTTGGGGTAAGCTTGACATTACATTAGAAAGCCTGAGCTAGAATCAATGGATGGAGTTTTAAGTTAGACCGGTCTTGCCATCTCAGCTGGTTTAAGCCTCCACAAGCATCAAGCTGAGCTTCAGATAACCAAGCTCCCACTAGCTTGGCTCATTTATACCCTTAAAAAGTCATTTCAGGAAATAGGCATCACTCAGTCTTAAGAGTCACTCAAATTGATTGCTTAAAATCAACAATATCATAGTAAAAGCAGGAAAGATGACAGAGAAAAATACAATTACAGCTCGAGAATGATAAAGAGCAACACAATCACATTAATCAAAGAATGATAAAGAAACAATTGAATAGAAAACATGATACCTCTCAACTCCGTTGGACCCATCATTTACAGAAAGGTAGCCATTCTCTTTGTCAAGCCATCGCATGGATCTGCTGCTACATCACAACCATCTGTGGTGTCATCAGCTTTAAAAATTGTTGAGAGTTGAGACATACCCCATCTTACAGACACTTTACATCCCTATTCTTCCTCCAAATCCATGTCCTAGCTGGGATGCATTTAGCAGCAATGAGAACCTAAGCACTTCCTCAATTCTCTCATTCGAAAAGAATCAGAGGACATTTGGTTCAACAAGTGGGAATTCCATGAAGCCAAACTTCCTATAAGTGAATCTACATAAGCTTCAATATCCGATGCCTCATGTGCATAAGAAAATATATGCTGTATCCATGATGAAGCACCTTCTAGTGACTATTGTATGTTTCCTGTTAAAATAGCAGACATGGGTGAAACAAAACTAGTATCATATTCCACTTTAGGGACAAATTTTGAAATAACTAACTTCCAAATTCTTGCATGTGTGGCGAAACAAAACCAGTATCTTACTCCACCTTTGAGATGGATCCCAAAATAACTAAGTTCCAAATTCTTGCATGTGCCTTGGCTTCTTGTTGTCTAACTCAACATGAGAACTGATGAGGCCAAGTTTCCCTGCAGAATATTTTCTCTTCAATTCTTCTTCATTTTTAATCATGTAAGGTAAATCATCTTCCTGATCAATTACATTTTGGAAATCCTTTCTATTCTTGTGTAACTCACAAAGCATAATCTTTAAATTTAGTCATACCAGCCTCTGAATCAGAGCCAGCAGTATTGACTCTCCTCAGAAGTGGTTTGGAGTTTGGAATACTGCACCTTTCTGAACTTTTACAGAAACTAGCCTAGTTTGCTCCTTGGAATATCCATTATCAGAAATGAGGGTTGAAAGGATCCTTGGCAGGACTCCCTTTCCCTGGATTGTGATTTATGTGGTGTGTTCTCATTAGCAAGGTTCTTCAGTGATGCTCTTGCTCAAAAAACAGGTTCTTTACTGCACTCATGTAGTTATTCAGAAATTTAATGATGATGACTTTGTGTTTTTCCCTCGGAAGTCAGATAATTTAGGAGCCGATTCTGCAAAAGGGTTTTCATTTTGGGTACTGGGTCGTATGGGGGCTGACCCTAGATTATGGGTTCATGCTATTGATGTTTGATGGGTGGAGAAGACAAATTTGTAGCAGATCAAAGCATCTTGGAGAAAGTGCTTTTAGAATAGATACCACTAGATAAATCATCACTGGATAAATCACAGCAGAACATTTCTTGGAAAGTATTAACTTGTACATATTTTCCGATCTTGTTAATGGAGAGACAGAAGTCTGCTGACCCAAAAAGGAAAGAATTTAGTTAAAAAATTCAAGTAGGAGATTAACATAACTAACATCAGCAAAATACATTCATACAGACGAGGAAAAAAGTAACAATCTTACCATCAAATGAGATAAATATGTTCTTGCTATGGAGGATAGGGATAGCAGAAAATTGTAAAAAGTTATCGTCAGTAGTCTTCAGCTCCTCTGAAAGAATTAATGATGAAGCCAAAGAAATTGCTAACCCAATGGTGCCGACTGGGGAAAAGGAAGCTAAACGAATTATATTTAAGATAAGCACAATTAGAATAGTTATGATGCACTTACTTTTACGCTCATTGTCCAAGATCGCTTCACATCAAAACATGTACATCAAAACGCAACAAGATAATCTCCTAATTATTTGGGTTTGGCTACAAAGTCCTTTCTGGTCATTGAGCTCTATGCAAGGCAATATCTCTTGTTCATACTAAGAAATGACCAAGAATGACCAAGACAATTATTTCTTTTTTGTCACTTGAGAGCTAGAATAATTATGTGCTAAACACATTTTTTTTTTGCATATTGTATGTGCTAAAATTGAAATCCATGTGCCTAATTTACAGCTTAGAAATCAAGACCACGCGATAAGTTTCATCAAACACACCAAATATTCTTATGTTTGATCACGAACTTGAGCATGAACTTGAAGCCAATCTTGAAAACCTCTGAACATTAGTTGCAAAATTAAAAGCTAACCGCCCACAGCTCGAGTATGGTGAATTGAGACAAAATTGAAGATAGAGATTTTTCATTCAGGAAAAACAGGAAAAATTTAAGTCAATACCTGATGTTTGTTTCATAAAACTGAAGAACTGCTGAAAGATCTCAAATATTGCCCATTAGCAGATCCTAGAAATTTAGCTCGCATCTCAGCCAGAGTATGTTCTAGATTGTCACGCAATGCTTTCATCTTTGCTTCTTTCTGAGGCCTTTTTGATTTCCACTCTTCTAGTAGTTTTGCATTCCTTTTTTGCATATATTTATCATAGAATTTTCCTCTAAAATCATCTGATTTATTGTCAAATCCTTGGCATAGGTTATTATCAAATTTCCTATTATTTACCACATTTGACAGCAAATTAGCATCAAATTCAACGTCCTTCTTGGAAGTTTCCTTCACAAACTTCCTCTCAGGCAATTGATCTGGAATTGCACGTCCTTTCTCCAAAGCCTTAAGTACATGATCTTTGTGAGCATCTGAACTCCGCCGAAAGGTTGCTGCCTGATCCTTCTGAATTCTGAGCTTGTGTTCAGCAAAAAGGTTTTCCAATTCATTAGCCTTCATTTGAAGTTCATTGTTCAGCTTTTGATTTCCTCCTTTAAGTGAACTCACCGTCTGAATCTGCTCTGCTGAACATGTAGATGTGGAAGGTGGATCAAGTAACTCCATGCACTCTTTTGCATCCCTCACAGGGAAAACAGGCAAACTATGTCTTTCAGAGTGTGTTCTTTCACTCTGAAACTTGTTTGGACAATCAGAAGACGATGATTGATCCTTGAAATTTATACCTAGGTGACCCAAATCTCCTTTTTCCTTGACTAGAATGGGTCCAAAAGGTTGCTCAGAAACAACTGGTCCACTCGAATCAGCTCCCACTGGTTTACTTAGAGGTTTCCATTGGGGGTGGGACTCCAAATATATGCTTGATAAAGCTCTTGAGTTAATCTCAAAATCTGATGGATCTTTGGCTCCCACTTGAGCATCATCAGGTTTTATTGTAAAAATTTGGAGTTGGGTAGATAATGTTGGTTGATAGTTCACTCGAACATCATCTGGATGTGAGGAGATCTTCCCAGTCCGAGTCCTGGAACTTTCTTGATCTCTCAGCCCTGCCTTTTCCTCTGCTGCTGATACAGATTGTGATGTGGCTTGCAAAATCACATGGTCTTTTGCTTGGACACAATCCTCTGAGGTGGTTTCGAACTGTGGGTGACAGACGGCATGGTATTTCAATCCAGCACAACTACCTGATTCCAAAAAGCCATCTTGTTGGGTGCCAAAACCATCTTGATTATTTAATTGACAAAAACTCTTACCACTTTGGGAAGCATGTATTATATGCTTGATCTGCTCCTTAGGAAAGGCAGGTTTTGACAGGGTCATCAGGGTCTTGTCAACTTCTTCCTTGGCATGATCTCTATCTTTAGATAGAGTTTGGAAATGGGGATGAAACTGACAAGGTGTGATAGCTATGCATTCTTTAGGACTCAACTGAGACTGCACGGTCATTGTATCTGTCAACCCACTGGCCACTCCCTCTTGGATTCTATTGCTGGATTGAAAGTGCAAGTTTGCAGATGTAGGAGTTCCAGAAGCACTCCCACCATCTTTCTCATCATTGAAGCTGCTACAACTGCTGCTGCTAAGATCTATACTCATGTCACTAGCACCAGACCATCTCCTCAATACTGACTTATCTGAGACATCAGAAGGGATTCTCCTATGTTCTCCTTTTCCTGCCACCACCCTCTTAATTCCAACAATAGTGCTGATATTTCTCAAACTCACAGACTGTTCTTTCTGCTTGCTCTCAAAGAGATTGATGCGGTCCTGCACGCTAAGACGCCTAGAGCCTCCTTCATCTTGTTGAGCTGGCTTAGTGAATGATGCAGCAGGAATAGAGTCCACCATGTTCCCAACAGTTCTATCTACAAAATGCTGCTGGATAGGTTTGAGTTGTGGATATGGGCACAGCAACTCTGCTGTATTTATCTGTGCTGGTTGGCTATTGTTGTGTTTGTGGAGATGAAGACCCCCACCATCAGGTGGTTTACCACCAACCTTGGGCTCATCTTCTGGCTCATCTAGTGAGACATCTGAGCCAGAGGAGGATGAGACGCCAAGGCTTTTCAGTGGCAAAGGCAGTGACCAAGGCAGGTGCTGAAGACTAAAAAGATCAGGGTGCTTTTGGCAAAGTGAAATGAATTTAGTGCATGCCTCACTGTAGCCATTACAAACAGCACCAATATCATTACTATCACCAAATTATCAGGTAAAAGGGAACAGAAATTGGCAAGAACAAGTAGAGAACTTGGCAAACTATTTTGGACTAATAATCTCCAACATATAAAAAGATAAATCTTTGAACACTTAATAACTTCTAAATAAGTTTGGAAAAAGTAAAAGAAGAGGAAACTTCTTGTGTAGTTTGGAAGGTTATCATGGGTAACCATACTATATACTTTCTACATATACATCTCCCAGCAATTCAAATTAACTTGCATCAAGAATGATTCATTTTCAATATTCGACCACTACCATATCAATAAATATACCATTCCACAGACCAGAATATTCTTCAGCTCATTCCCAACTTAAGACCATAATTTCTGGAAGAAAATAGCCCGAAAGTGTAGGCTAGTTGTTCTTCAAGTATTATGTTTCTTTCATATGAAAAATCATTTCTTAAAAGGTAGCTGCATTGGACATCATCCGAACAATGTCTGAGACAACACTCGCATAATAAGAAATGACCCTCTTATTAGGACTTTCTCCAATTCAAGAAGAAAAATGCCTCAGAACATAGATGAAGGGAAGAAAGAGATTAATTATTTTAAATTAAACAAATTCATTGCCCAAAAGAAAATAATCAATTTCTCATGCATGCCTCAGGATACATCCACTTACTTGTTTATATCCCCAATTAACAGGCATTTTGGGGAGGAAAAATATATTTCTGAACATATCTTCTCAGAATCCGATCAAAATAGACCAAAACTCTTAAAACTTTCAAAATGTGACTTCTAATTGCTAAAAATTTGTTTAACATATATTAAAACCATATTAGGACAATTGGACATCAAAGGGACTCTTTCTTTCTTTTACGTCACATCAAAGAGACTGAAAATTGAACGTCACAATTGCCCAAAACGTCAACTAAAATTAATAACGAAAATACATCCAAAATACTAAAATAGAAAAAAAGTAAAACTTATTACCTATAGGACAAAGTGAGAAAACATGATCAACCCTTGTTTTTTCTAACTTGACTTTATTAATCCTTTTATGTACATTGCTAAAAAAAAGGTCCTGTGAGCAAAAAACTTTTCTCCTGTGGAAATCTCATCAACCATGTATATTTCCAACAAAAATAAACATCTAAAACTCTCTAAATTTAATTCCTAATGGTTAAACAACGTGTTCAACATAAACTATGATTATTCTATGATTCTTATACATCAAATAGACTCATGATATGAATCTTCAAACTTTCTAAAATAATAACAAGAATATACTAAAAATGAAATAAAAATATAAATGTAAACCTAACTTTAGTACTTGGTAAGAAGGTCTAATTTGTCATTGTCTTTTCTATTTGATAAAAAGAATCTTGAGAAAAAATTGCTCTACTTCTCCTTTCCTATCACATATCTAGGAGTTTTCCTTTGATTAAGACACTTTGTACCAAGTTAAGTTAAACACATCCAAGCTACATAAGGTTCTTTTAGGTTAAATTTTGCCGACCAAGCATACCATACTGCTGTACGAATCTGTGGAACCCCTTGATTAGTTAGAAATATTGATTAAGGGCCTAATTAGCCGTAGATATGTCAAGGGCTGATGGAATGGGGTCTAAGATTAGGCCACATCATAGCATCACCATATTTATAAGTTGGCCCATGCAACTATGCTGCAACAGGAAACATAGCTATATGACTAGGCTGCATCACTCAGCATAAATCCACCAGGCCAAACTTCAAGGTGATACATCTTAGAAATAGCAACCCGTAGAACTGGTTATCCTCCATGGGAACTTGGATTGCACATGTCCATGTGAACTAGGTCCAGTTCAACAACCCAACTCAAAGATCACATGATCCGGATCAACTTGGGATGAGATAATATGTTTGGTTACGCGACAGGGTCAATAGGATGGCTTCTGTTTGGAAAAATATCAAGTAGTACATGCAAACAGCCCTGATCAAATTGAAGAGACAAGGCCTGTCCTCTTTTATGCTTCCATGGGCTACCAAGGAGATATCAGTATCATACATATCAACATGAATTCATCTTAAGACATTAAAAATGACTACTCAACTCATCATGATTAACAACTACCAAGTGATTATTAGTTCAAATGGATGTTTGATGCAAAAAAATATGCAATCGCCTAGGACAATTAATCATTATCCAAATGGTGAGTTCAAGAACCTTGCCATAAAATTCTGGCATAGATGTATACGCTTGTGGAACAATCTAAGCAATTGTGTTGCTAATGATTGTGAACTGGAACCAAGATGCACAGATTTGGCATGGCACACATCTAGTGAGAATTTAGATAATTATTTATCAGTGCTACAAATAAGCATCAATATCAAAGTATCAGATCTGAAAAACTGCATCAGATAATATTTCATTTCCTCCACATCAAACCAACACATAATAAGCAAGCTAACCATTTTTTCCTTTTAGCTGAGCAGAAAACAACATTATGCTGACCGCTTTGTAACTTACTTTAGGTGATCTGCGCCAAAATAATCTGCAAAATGAAGAAGCTCTAAGACATTTTTAGGGGTAAACCCAGCAGATGATGCCCGACAACAAGCTTGGGCCAGATCCTGCTTAACTGCAACAAGCCGCACATCAATGGCGCTAAGAAGCTTGTTCCTGAGTACGAAAAAGTAGGGAGTATATTGTCATTACCCTTAGCACATACAGAAAGTCATACCAGTTGATGAAAAATGGTGTTACTGGCAATAAAGTCAAAAGATATGAATTAGACACCAGTAGGCTGATGAATTTCTGGCACAGGAAAACAAAAACAGTGCATGAGAATAAAAAAGATAAAAGAGACCGAAATGTATGAGAAAAAGAGGAGACAGGATACATTAGGGCAAGCAGGCCAATAAAAAGCCTTTCTTCAGTAAAATAAATTGACACCCTGTTGATTCTCTCATAGACCTCTTAAATGGACCAATAGCTCCAATTCCTACAGAATTAGGACCCTCAAACAACCCAATTACCATCCTCTCCACACTAAATAAGCTTTTCTTTGCATGAATTTGAACCCTTTTGGCACTATGATTAAGGAGTGGTTGAACAGTGATAAGAACAGGGTAATTACATGACCACTTTTTAACGAGAACTGAATTCCTAAATCAACTGCAATATTGTCGTAGATAATGAATGGAATTCCCTACTGAGAAAGTAGGGAAGTAGAAAGGCAGAACCTTACCCCAATATTACTCAGTTTCTTTAACATAATGTTTCACCTATCAAACTAATCAAGGATGCCATTACTATCTGCATAAGGAAGTCCATTAGGACTGATAAGTGGGGCATGGAAACAACAACAATGTAGATTACATTTGTATTCTTTAATAGCTTTCATATTTGCTGTGCGGTGAATCTCTTGCTCAGAAGTACAAACTTTCTCAAGGAAAGAAAATGAAAGGTACATGAATAAGATAATGCTAAATCCATTAAAAAATTGACATTATTCTGGCTTGAGCCTTTGAGAATGAGAAGAGATACTTTGTTATATCCACAGATGCTTCTGTAGTTGTTCCATTTTCACCTGAGTAAGGTAACACTATAAATTTCTAGACAATTAGCAACTTTGGTACTTAGCTACTTTGATATATTAGAATGGCATGGTAATGGAATGGTAGAAGTACAAACATCCATTAGTACTATATGCTTTAGCATGACAAATTATCCTGCATATAATGTGTGACTTAGCAAGGTTATGCAATGGATTGATTAGAAGAGTATTGTTAAGCCATTTTCAAGGTTTTCTTCAAGTTCTAGGCTGCTACTCTTGCAAAGAAAAAGCAATACCAAAGCTAGGTCAAACATAATTACTCATCAAGAATTCATGATACTGTAATAGCATGCAAAAAGACATACCCATTGAACCAGAAACTGGAACTCCTGCACCCTGAATAGGAAGGTTATGAGGCTTAAGAACGATGACACAAAGGAGTCGCTTACGAATCCAACAAAAAACGAACAGCATGAAGTTCATCACCTGCAAATATATTTTCTTGGCCCCTTCCAGCTGTGACACTTCTGCATCAAATGTATTGACAAATTCCAGAACCTCTGGTTCACTAACAAATTGAACAAACCTGTAGCAAGGATTTGACAATAAGAAATCTCTGCAAGGGCCTTTGGAAACCACTCGTCAAAAAGAAACATAATACATTACAGGATAAACCTAACCACCCAACCAACAAGGATTTTATCAGACACTCCATGTCCAACCTTTCGACGGTTCCTTTCTTAAACCATGTTCCATCTTTCGTCCTCCTATCAACATTAAGCTTTATCGAATCAACTGCCTCTGCAGATTGTTCTTCTGCCACTTTCAAATGGGCGAGGAATGGCTTCAAGAACCCTGAAGCAATTTTCTCGGTTTTCCCACCTCCAGATACGAACAATTCGCACCTGCAATATGTGACATTATTCCAGATAATAAGGGAAAATTCACCGATGACCAAACAGATCAAGACACCAATTCTCACCGCGAGCGTCTTGGCGAGAGCTGGAATAACGCAAAGTCGAGAAGAATGTCGGAATCCATCTCTCGATGTCAAAATGCTGCCTCCTCCTCCATGGGCGGCCACCTCATGAGCTCCCTGTTCCAACCCCCAAACCATCAGAACCCTACAAGAATTCAGAAAGGGAAACCCAAATCACACCACAAAAACCCTTGGGAAACCCAAAACAACCGACATCAAGATCGAAAGATTTCTCAGATGCACCAGAAGAAAATCAGTACGGCATCCCACTCCCGATCGAAACCACCCCCCCGCGAAAAAGCCCAAATTCTTCCACATCCATGGCAAAGAAACAAAGACCCCCATCTGATTAAGCCCGAAGTCCCGAAACGCCAAGCACACGGAGCATCAAGAAACAAGAACCAAGAACTCCCCCCCATTGCCGCACCCAAACCCTCCGGATCGCGCCACCAACTCACCTTTCGTCCAAGAAGGATCGATCCGCGAGCTCGATCTCCAATGTATCCGACCGACGAACAATGAGAATCGTACAGGCGTCGGTGTTGGTGGTTGCCGGTTCTCTCCCGTCTCCTCTCTCGGTCTCTATATATATAGTCACAGGATATGAGCGATGGAGGGAGCGACCATTGAAACGAATAAAAGGAAAGAGAGGAAGAGATCGGTCGGAGGGTAAATAATAATTAGTAATAGTCAGTAATAATAATAATAACGATGAAGAAAAAAAATAACATGGCTTTAAAAATATCCGTTATTCAATTATTATGATTAATAGTATTAATTAATTGGCTGTAATGGCTACCTTTGATTAGCGTATCATCATATTTAGGGAAAAGGACAATTGTTCTTATCCAAACACTATGATTATTAATTATCATATCAATCAATCTAAATTAAGGCAGATGATCTCATCGTTTAATGATATAACCATCATTATAATAATAATATAAAAAATACTAGGCAGGGATTATAATAAATAAATGACAAAGAACTATTGTTTAGTTGGATAGGAATAATTTTGTCTTAATCCATATTAGTTGCTGTCTTAATCCAACCACCTGTTATTTAATGGAGGATTATGTGGCTTAACAATCAACAATTACCACCTGTTCTGCAAGGAAAGATTTGATGGCATGGGAGATAGATTCATCTCCCCCTTTGATCTCCAATAAATATGATGCTGGCTATGATGGAGTGAAACCACACAATTAATAGGACCAATGAAGAGTGATTAATCCAATAACAACCAGCACTGATCTTAAAAATAACTACAATTAAGCATGCAAAGTTAGATCATATAGTCCCATCCATGTCCTTGATGTCATTGTCATGCCAATCCTTCCTGTTGTCCTATTAGCAACCTAATCTAGGCTAGCTAACCAGAGCCAATAGGGTCAGAAGGGGGCAAATAAGAACACTAAATACATAACATGAAAGAGAGAAGTAAGTACAAGAGGAAGGTTTACAAAAGTGAAGTTTATCGGTAGTGCTACGAGCAAAGGCAGAGAAATTGGACTTTACATACTAAACATGAAAGCAGGATATCCAAAGGCCTTTTTTTTTTTCTCAAGATGATTTGCAAGTCCAACTGGCTGTCTCACAATAACAAGTGTGTCATGTTTAAAACATATCAACTTGGTGGATGGATTCTCAAGAATCCATGGAGTGTCTCATCTTGTTCTGCTAAATTCTTTTCACTGACATGATGTGTGAACCACCAAGAGTGTTTTTTTTTTGCATTGAAATGGTAAAGACAAAATGCTGCAGAAACCTCATCTCCAAAGGCTTTTGTGAGACATTACCATGGCAAGTGCCAGAAGTTTTCCAACAGCATCAACATCCACCAACCAAACTACGATTGAAGGCCAAGAGAATCACAATGTGGGGAATTTTATGAGTGTGCTTAAATCCATCTCATACTCACCTTTTATTCTAGGCTCTAAACACAGATGTCTAGTGTATAAAGCTTGCAAGCTTGCAAAACCAGAAGGAAACAAAAGCCAAACATCTGGGTCATGACCCAATGATAGGCTGGTGTAGAGAGAGGGAGAAGCAGAGGAGGCATCAATGCATGTCCCATTCAGATTGTTAGGCATGTGGCTGGCTTACAGTGACAAGAACAGAGGTGAAGACTTGAGAACAAGAGTCTAGCAGCTCTGGCGTCAATCATCTGCCACAAGATGGCGCAACACTTTGAAGGATGACCGGGCATAAAAGGAAGTTTCTTCACGAGACATGTTCTGCTCACATGATCACAGACCGTGCGACACCTTGATGAGTGAGACTAGTACAAAAATAAATGATTGATCGCGATGCAATTCAATCTGGCCACCGGATAGAGATCACAATAATTGGATATGTTGTTTGTCAGCAACGAGCCATTCAGTGAACTAAAGCTAATTTATGATTTCACAGTAATCACTGCAGATGATTAATATCTCCACCGACAAATGCTGTTTCCATATCTTCAAGTGGCCATAACCAAGTCTCTCGAAGTCTGGTGATGAAGAGGCAGAACCAGTTGAGCTTACTTGCTCACAGGCCACCATGGTCAGGCAGAGGTTTGGACAACTTTGGAGGGTCCAAAAGATATACATATTATCTAAATAAAGTCTATCTACACATATACATATTATCTACATATGATCCAATATAACTTCCATATCTTCTAATCCAGACTCATCCTGCAAACCCAACAGCATGGTACATAAGAACCCCATCCACTGTTGACAGTAAATCACATTGGAGCTTCGTCCTAGACTAGAAACCTGATGTTGGACCTCAAAAGTAAACAAGGATGAGAGTTCACAGTTCCCCAATGACACAATATGATTCCTAATCATCAATTCCACAGTCACAGTTCCTCGATGATTTAGTATGAGTCCCAGATTATCATTCCATATGATTTCCAACTATCATGCAGAGAATCTAGCTGCAAGGAAGGAATTGGGAATTCATTGACCCAACCGACAACTACAATCACCTTGTTGTCATAGAAGCCACTGAATTGCACCTTACATGGTTCTACACTCCTTGTGAAGCTCTTGAAACCTTTGATATTATCGTGGGATCATTATATCCCAGACTTCTGTACTAGGCTCCTCTTTAAGCACTGATAGCGCATCTTACACTCCTTGTCATTACAGAGTAGATCAAACACCATCCGCCATTGCTATCGTCAATGTTGATCTTTAAACACTCATTTATCTGGTACATAGCATGATCCTGATAATGTAGGAAACCTTGCCAACAGCTTGCTTGTTCGCATGCCCATGTCTTCAGATAGCTCGATGGGTGCTTGTCCATACGACCTGCACAGAAGCTGTAAATCCTTAAGAGCACAAGCAAATTATTCCAAATGGACTAGTCACCATTAATAGACACCATTTCAACTGCAAACTGCACCCAACTATCTTGTTATTTGCTATGAACTTAATCAAACATTTTTCTCCAGTTTCAGAAACTGCTTTTAGAAGCCAGTGAGATCTATTTTATACCAGAAAGATCCGAAAAGTACGATAATAAACCATGATGGAAGCTGTGGAAATTGAAGTTGATCGAGTTGGGATCAGTCCAGTATGAAGAAACAAGAGGAGCATTCAGATCAGACTTTCTAAAAGATGAAATGATGCTTTCAAAAGAGTCTCCTAATGTACTAATGCTGGAAAAGACAACTGCTACAACACTAATCTTATCCATATCAAAGACCAAAAATAATATCCCGAAACTGGATAGGCCAATCAAATGCCCAAGTGATAACACCATTTACAATATATGTCTCCATGCTCAAGCGTATGGCCAACTAATTAACATAACCGTGAACATGAAACCTAGACATAAGGCCAAAGTACAACACTAGCATCCATGACAACAAGAATATCTGCCATGATGTACATAGTTTATTTACTATTTGCAGGGGGGGGGGTCATTTTGCTATGTCATCTGTACCCTAACACGGTGCTTATTTCAAGGCACTTCAATCAAGCATCCAAAAGGAATTTCCATGGGATACTGAAGACCTTGCGCCCATGTGTTTGTGCGGCAAAAGCAACCTGAACCCACAAAGCAAATCATGAAACCCATGTCAGCCAATGGAGACAAGGCAATACCATCATCTGAATCAAGATCACAGGCTTACATCAGTTCATATAGGAATTCTAAACTACTCATACTCAGGTAATTCAGACGGAGATCTGAATGTCTCAATGGCCTTCATCATTTGTCCGATTGTTCACATGGGAACTCCCAAGAAATGCTTGGGAGTGCATACTTGCAGCTGAATATCCCTACATATATCATATTGGAAAAACAATGCTCATAAGCTGCAATCTGATCCAACTGCAAATCGAATACAAAGAGAATAACCATATAGTATTTTCCTAATCATTATCCTAGTGCAAGAAAAAGCACATATCACACCAACATTGTCACAGAGCACCAATATACTGAGGTTCAAAACAACCTTGTTCATTGTGTAACAAGAATTTAGGTCGCAGATGTATAGCATCAGAATATACACAATATCAATTTCTTCTTTCTTCGTTACAAATTTAACACCACAGTTATTACCTGATTCAACTGAGTGTTTGCATGAAATGAATGTTGATGCAAGTCTGAGACAGAAGGATCCTGCAATTCAATTAAGCCATAAGCTAAAGAAAAGGCCTGGATCAAGCATGCCAAATTTTACCCTCAGTGAACTTACATGACTAAATTGACTTGTGCCATGAAAACCGTGCTGTTGTGCATAGGATGTCACTGGAACAATCAGCGATGAGCTTGTGGGGGTCTTGGGATCACTCTCACTTGTAATCACCCAATTGTTGCCTTCATTTGAAGACTTAGCATCCTTTTTCCACCTCTTTAAGAAGTACTTAAGAGGCAATTCTTTGATGTTTCTGAAGTCGAGCACCTTTAGCACATGACAACATTGAATCCCCCCAAACTCAAACTTTTTACAACTGCAGTAGGCAGAACAATCTCGAGAGTCAAATCTAACATAGTGTTCTTTGGGTTTATCGGTGACAGCAACTCTGTACTCATATATACTCTCAACCTCACCACAACCAAACAACATAGAATCCATGAACATCTCAAACTCCTTCCTAAATATTTCAAAGACCACAGGCGTGTATATATTTGCAGCTTGTTTGAGCAACTTCGAGGGAGGTATTCTCGGGAAGCTTTGACTAGCATGAAAATCAGCTTGTAATTCTGCATAGCGATGTTCATCCAACACTCTCTCATATTGCTTAAAAAAGGATAAGAGGTCTAACTGAGGACTCAAGTATTTCTTTAGCACACTACTCAAGCTTTCATTCTGCAGAGTGCTTTTCATGTCAGCACAATATATGTCTCGACCATAAGGTAAAGCCCATTTGTCCCTGTCCTCAAATAACTTTCCTAACCATTCATTATTTTTTAGATCATATTTATCCAACATTGCTCTCCATGCTAACATGAATTCCTCCTCTTCCTCGTAATCGTAGATACATTTGCTAAAATCTTTTGAAAAGGTTTTTGAACCCTGGAATACATGATTTAGATTTCTAACAGCATTCTGGTAAACATGCCACACACAATGCCGATGATTAGTGCCTGGCCAGACCGAAGCTACTGCACCACTTATTGCCATGGATTGATCTGTCAATATGGTCTTTGGTTGCTTTCCACGCATTCCAATCTTAAAGGTCTCGAATAACCACTTGAAAGAATCTATTGATTCATCATACAGCAATGCAGCACCAAATATAGTTGTTTGTTTATGATGATTCACACCAAGGAATGGTGCCAAGGGCCTTCCATATCCATTTATTTTGTAAGTCATGTCCAAGCACACGACATCACCAAAGCAGTTAAAGTCCATTATAGATTTTGAATCTGCCCAGAAAATGTTAGTCAATCTATCATCCTCATCTACCTGAATAGCATAGAAGAAGGAAGGGTCATCAAGCTGCATGCTCTGCAGATACTTTAGTACAGCTCCAGCATCACCCATCTGCATGGCTTTCATTCGCTTTGATTGGAGGTTATTCTTGTAATCTGAAGGAAGAAACATGACATTTCTAGGGCCGCCAATTGGCCTTGGAGCAGTCTCATTGGTAGATTTTGGAGTTGTCCCAGAATCATCCGACAAATCTGCTTCAGCAGCCTGAAGCTCAATGGTTATCCTTTGAGACCTTAACATGTGTGTTGTTGAAGGTGGTGCTGGCTGATGGTTGTGGTCTGCTATAAATTCTGTTACTCGGTATTTACCACTTGGTGTAATTTTAATGGTCATTCGTGCAGGGCATCCTATTCTTGTTTCTGGTCTGGGCCTCTTTACTTCTTTTGCACCTTTTTTGTCCTTACGAAACCCTTGTCTTGAGCAAACAAAAGTTCTAGATCTAGTAACATTTTCAGATGATTTATCCGAAGAACTTTTTCGCACACTAAAACCAACATGTCCAGCATACTTATTGTAGAACTCATATGCCTTCTCTTCGCTTTCGAATTCCATATCAATTTCCGGCACCAATTTTGCCATTGTGACCTCATTCAAAGGGCCATTTGGATCAACCATTCTCCTCATTTTACCCTGTTTATGCAAACTCTATAATGGTTTATCAGCTTAGAAAAGAATTTGGGGGGACAGAAACAGATCAAAAACAGTGCATGGACGAGAATAAAGCTAAATGCCCATAACTGAATGCAGTTATCCACCTAAAAGCTATATAAGTAAGAATAAGAGCAAGATACAAGAGACACACAATAAGTAGATTAAGATATGTAAAATGTTGTTGCCCTTGAATATGAAGAAGTTGGCCAGGTGGATCATAGACTGATAAGATAATCCAAGCTATTCTGGAGCAAGAGGAAGTAATTTTGTTGGTAAGACTGGGAGATGCAAGGATCAGTAGCACAGAATAATAAAATACGAAAAACAGATGACTGTTGAAAAGATCCGCTAGCTTTCTTTGTTATGTCTTGGCCCACACTCTAAGTCCTGGTATTAACTTGGTGTCTAATTTATATCATGTTTCACATAATCGATCAATTTCTGTAAGGTTCGATTAATCTAGACTAAGATTGGCTAGATTTGCTACTAAAACTTGTGATTTAACGGGAGGCTACCTGTCTAGTATCTTAAATTGGTTGAGATTAGACAGGATCAGCCAATCCAAGGATTAAAATCTAAAACCGATGCCAATCTTTTGGAGGTCAGACTGATACAGTATCTTTATGGACCGACGCACTGACATTCAATATGGATTAGTACTGCCTGGACCAAAGAGAAAGGGAGAGAAGAGGGGAGGAGTAGGCGGAGGAGGTGGCAACCACAACAACACGGGGAATGAGGGGAGAAAGAGTTGACAAACAAAAGACAGAAGAAGAAAAAGTTAAATCAAAGAAAAATAAAAACAAAACAGCTGTTATAATTTTTTTAAAAAAAGAAAATCAATACTCCATGGTAGGCTTACCGCTTGATTTTGTTCATACTAGTTCGCTCACAGCTTGGTAAACCAAATATCATAAGCTCACTGCATAATACAGTCCATATCAGATCAAACTAGGTAAAATTTCCAGGTTTACATCTCAATTGGCTGTAGGACCAGTAAAGATCGGTCGATACCAACCAGTATACATATTGTATTTTAGTCCTCGAGTCAACCTACTTGAATCAGCTTAGATCAATTAATCATAGATAAATTGACTAATTCCAAGTTGATATTAGGAATTCCCATCAAATCCCAACTAGTTCCATTTGCTCTTCACAATCCCATTAGAGCCAGGCATAGATCCTCATTCAACTATTAAGAAGAAGAAGAGCAAGAGGAAAAGGAAGAAGAATAACAAGAAAAAGAACATGTGGGAATATGCATATACTTTGGTGCATATATCAACTGAATTACATTATCACAAAACATGTTTAATTGACTTTCGAACACTATTTAATCTATAATATTTTATTTAAATGATCTCCATACTTTGGTTTTCTTAAATGTGGGACATGGATTCTAGATTCTAGCACAGGCTCCAAAACAGCAAAACCAATTCATATGACTCCTAAACTTAATCATTTTCTCTAGAACTTTGTTATACAATACCAATTTCATCAATCTAACACATACAACATTAGTTTAGTGTGGTGTACCTTCCTCACTTACTCTAGGTTGATGGTTCGAACTCTCATACTAGAAATTGTAGCATTCACAAGTTTCTGGATATCTCGGTAAGGATTTGGTAAGATTATTGCAAGGTCCTAGTATCAAAATCCACCTTCAACACTTACCTTTGCCCAAAAAAAAATAAAATCTGTCAATTTGCAGCTATACTATTGCCTTTCTTTAGCAATCCATGCATTATCTAGGTTTGTTATGATGGAATCATAAGTAACATGCAATTTGAGAAGCATATATTGCAATTTCTCATTGAAGTAAATTTCTGCTACGTTTGGCCCCTATTACTGCTCTGATTAATATTTTTCGACATATATTAATATTAAATTGGAAATCTACTGAATTAGAAGGCTTAAAGTTTGAACAACATTATAAACTTAATTAATCTGAGTTATAGATTCTTTCATTTGTTGTTCGTCTTGCTTCAGTTCAACTTATTACCAAATAATAAATTAACAGTAACCCTCTAGGATGTTTTAAAATAGCCATCCATGTGTACATAACTATACTTATCAGGCACTTATACTCCTGCAAATCATGTCTAGTTTAAGCTCTTTCCATGTTGCGTAACATATTAATTAGTCTCCTTGGTCCCTGGGTCCACTCTTCAAAGGTCTGTAATAGCTTTAGCAAGTCATCTTCTTTGGTCTTGCATTATGTGTCTTCAGGGTGAGACGTATGCAAGCTGTAGGTATAGCCTCATCGGCATGTTAAATGCTGGATACTGGTTAAGAAATTTACAAATGCCAAGTTAAATGCATGTGTATATACCACATCTTTGACCTTCCAACTTGTCAAGAATAATGACACATTATTTATGAAAGTAATATGTATATTAGGAAAATACAATGTTGAACCAAAAAGATTATACAAGTATCTAAACTGAAACACAAAAGAAAGAATGAGAAAAATTGAATCACCTACCTTTGTCCAAGCAATCCCACAAGCATTACAAAGAGTCCTTGGTCCCTCAGGCCCACGGCGCATATGTGGTGTTGCATTTGCACTGATGCCACACCGAAGGCATCTGAGTAAGTTCAATAAACAATTAAGTGATGACACAAGATATGGACATAAGGGCAAAAAGCATTCATGTAGAAGATTGTACATTTCTTGTACAAACATGTACAGATTGAGATGCTAAATCTTACTGTTCCTTTGGATGCAATCATGTGCATCTTCATATAAGAGCATATAGCTCATACTGTTATCATGATAACCGAGGAGAAGAAAAGATAAGCATGCATGAAAATTTGCAACATCATAGTTTGTTCTGCCAACTGCTGTTTTCTTGCAGAGAACCGAGTTATACAGAAGCAATATAAAAGTGAACAGAGATATAATAGATACAATAATGAAAGTATCAGATGGCTGTCACACAGCTAGTCAAACTATAATATTGCCAGACACACATCATCTAGCACGACTTGCTTTATTGTCAGGCTTCTGTCTTGCAATAACTGCTAGCCTAGAAATCTTTGTGTCCTAGTAGGTTTCTCTCACCGGAAGGTATCCTAGCCAAGAACTTAAATATTTCAGGCCAGCTGCAACTCATACAATCCTTTCAAAATCTGCTGGATGATAGCTTGATCCAGTGAATCAATTCTTACAGATGAAAAGAAAGATAATTCTTTCTTATCACAACCATACAATGAACATCTAAGCAACACAGATACTGGGTACATCTGATAAGAGACTCGTAAGATTTTTATTGGATATGTGTCGGATTCAAAATACAACAATGGTAATCAGTCAGTCAACAAAAGAATCTTCTTCAAGAGTTTGAGTGATGGGAACCAATAAAATGTCGTCTACTCCTAGGAAATGTTTGGAACAGACAAGTTTGTTTGACACTTTGTCAGCTGTTGTAGTGCCCAAAAGGAACAAACATCACTCTTAAGCATCCATTTTTTTAGAATTATTAAAAGGACAGGATATTTTCAGAAATACTTAACAATACTTAGTGTACAATTCTTGGTAGAACTTTGATTCACTTAGATGTTGATGGTTTAAATCTTTTGTATTAAACATTAATCTGAAAATAAAATTATGATACTACTGCAGCAATAAAAAAAATTGATAACTTATGATCTTAATCTATATTGTTGACGTAATTATTATGAGAGAAGTTTCCTTCATGATGACTAGCTTCAGCTTGCTACTTAAACATGTTATTATTCATTGACACACCAGATATGTTGCATTGCGTCCTATTTTTCAAAGATTTTGCACATCATGTATAAATTTCGTCGACATAAATTTAGCAAAAACAATTACCCATGCAGTTCAAAAATATTTTACTTAGCCTCAGTCCTAATTACCATGTAACTAATAAACACCGCTAATATAAATTAAATTAAATGTCAATACAAATCTCCAAGAATGAGAGCGAAAAAAAAAATGGAAAAGAAACAAGAACTGTATTCAACAAATCTGGCAAACAAGTACAACAACTGGATTACGAGACAAGTTTCCTTGTAAGATCAACAGTCATTAACTGGGTCCATCTACCAGGTTCGAAATCTGGAACAACTTTATTTTTCTACTATTTCATCAAGAATAAAAAATAAAAAGAAGCTCCGAAAGACCAGATATTTTACGCACCTGGGAGGACCCTCGGAACCATCGTTGCCGGTACTGTCGTGCACGACAAGATCCTGCTCTTGCTCGAACTGCATCTGCAGATCACCGTCGCCTCCGCTCCACCCGCCACCGTGTTAGGGATTCATCAGTGCTCCCGGCTCATGTCACTCCTCCCGCTTGCTAGCCATTTCTACGCAAGAAAATGGGGGAAATAAAGGTCAATTTACCTAAAACAAATTGGGGGAAAAACGTCGCACGACAAAATCTCTACAGAGAATCGAACTCGCAAGCCCTAACCGAATCTTCATACGATGTAAAACGCTGCGATCCGTCGAAATTAGGGTTTCTTTTTTTGGTGCAAAAACCCTGAGGAAGAGGCGGAAGGGGCCGAAATGGATCAGCTGAGAAGCGTCGGCTAGCGAAACGCCAAACCCACAGCGATGAGATGCCTCGACGGCTGCCACGCGGCACGGCACACTTAATAAAGCACTCTGTCGAGTTAGCTAGTGACACCCGTCCACAGCCAAATATTGCTGCGTATTTAATTTATTAAAAAATTAAAATCTCGATCAGTCGCCTTCGAGAAAGGGCACTCCCGATGGAAGATATTTACATGGCGTCACGAGAAGTAACTCGTCCGTGGCATAGTCTGACTCGAACAGCGTTGGACGTGTCTTTGGACCCAAGTCCGCGTCATAACGCGGCGCTGCGGGCCCCCCCGACAAATAAGTTCAGGACACTCATCTCGACGAGCCCCAAAGGGTAGCTTGATCGAAGTAACACGTGGCACTAATCAGGATGTTTAGGAATAGTGGGTTTTGGCTTGGGTGTGGATGGAAGATATTTAAGATGCGTACGTAATCTCACACGTTTCGAACTTTCGCACACGGTGCCGCGGCGTTGTTCGTCTCTTGGATCGCACCAAGCCCGCCTCGCGAGTCCACGCGGTCCACCTCCGCGACCGCCAGGCCCTCAGCGTCCGTAGCTTAAATACCGCACGCCGCTCTTCCCGTCCCTTCGTGTGTGCGTCGAATTGGAGCAAAAGTCGAGGCCCGAAGACAGGAAGCGGACACGTGTCAGCACCCCACCACTATGAAGCCGGCGGGCGAGAAGGAGGCGGCGGCGGGGGAGAGCGAGCGGGGCGGGGAGGTTAGGTACCTGGGGGTGCGGAAGCGGCGGTGGGGGAAGTGGGTGTCGGAGATCCGCCTGCCGCGGAGCCGGGAAAGGATATGGCTGGGGTCGTACGACGCCCCCGAGAAGGCGGCCCGGGCGTTCGACGCCGCCGCCTTCTTCCTCCGCGGCGCCGCCGCCCGCCTCAACTTCCCCGACCAGCTACCCACGGACGCCCCCGCCGGGGGGGCGCTCTCCCACGACCAGATCCAGGCCGCCGCCGCCCGCCACGCCAACGGGACTCCGCCGGCGGCCTCGGCTTCGGGGGCTTCGGACGGGATCGTGACGGACGAGAACCAGGAGCTCGACGAGTCGTTCGTCAGGTTCATGGCGATGGACGACACTGCGGACTTCCCGTTGCTCTACGAGGACTTCTTGTACGGGGTTTTCCCTGTGGCCGGAGGACCGCTGCCGCCTCTGGACGGTACCGCCGGCATCAACGAACACGATGGGAATGAGGTTTTTGGTGAATTCCCTGCGCTTTGGAGCTTCTGACGAGGAGGAGCAGGAAGAAGAAGACAGTCCGAGGAATTAACAATTGACTTGATTATTTTTCTTTTTCTGCATGCCTTTCAGCTGGGAATTATTGGACCAACTTGGCAGCAGTGGATTTCACACGCGCGCGCACACTTTTCTCGCTCAGCTCTCTCCGTCTCTCCTCTTTTTTTATGGGATTAAATCCATGTCGCAATGGTTTCCTATTGTAAGGGGGCAGTGAAGCTGAGCCGTCGTTTCTGTAATAAAAGAGGGAAAAGGTTCAGCTACAATAAAAATTTCTTCCATCATCATGCATCCTAATCCACCTGTCCGAATCAAGTGAGCGTCATCGGTCCCGATAGACCCAAGAACACCTTTTCCTTTTCACACGCACCATCGCGCCGTCAGTGTAAGAAATGGGAGGAAGATTCATCGATCATTAGCTTTGACTGCAAGCTTTCCTTTTGTCTTGCCGTTCTCCCCTCCTATATATTCGTATCGTTTTCTTACGTTACCATTTCTGGTTTGCAACGCACGCACATGTTCACTCGTGATGTTATCTTCCTGTAGCTGATGTAAAACTTGGTGGCTCGCAGGCATCCTTCGACGGATCCAACTATTCATGGCAATGCCATCGTGGGTTTCATGCTGTGTACCTCCACAGATTCGATTGCAGAATTTTGTGTACTTGAAGGTGCTGATGACTGTGCCGTCTTCCAAGACTTGGCTTCGCTGAATCATGATGCGTATCCTAGCCCACAACAAAATGGGGTTTTCGGGAGGAAGAAAAGGGGATAAAATGGCTGCCATCCATCCGAAAGCAAGCCTTCATTGACTCTCGGGTGCGAGTGATGCAGATATGGAACTGACATGGACTTTACTCCAAACCGGGTTGGATCGTAGTGTAAAGTCCATAGGTAGCTCGTCAATGAGTTTTTTCCAAAATGTCTTGATCAAATGTACCAAAATGCAGATATCGGATTGGATTCTGATTGAATAGATATCACACACACGGACTCGTGTGCTTGACTTCATAAACACACATATTAATTCTGATGATTTACAGTAATTATTTAGATATGCTTGGTGTTCACAGATGCAATAGGTCATGGCCCAGACATTGTGCTACATATAGTGCACATCAGAAAGAATATAGAGGGTTGACAACAGATATGGCATATAGTTATGGCTACACCATGCAGCAAGCAACCATAGTATAGAAGAAGAAAATACATGAAAATAACGTATGATAATAAACACTCCACATGTCTATGGACGCACTCCACATGTCTATTTGAAAAGATGCAGAAGATAAAAGAAAATAACGTATGATAATAAACACAGGGAATGCTACGAGATAGGTTTCACTTAGTCCTTGGGTTGTAAATGAGCTGCTTTGAAGCACTAGCATTTTGGATTCGTCATCATAGATGGCCTGGCTGGCCCTCACAATCATCGGCTTAGGGCATGTTGACATCGAGCATGCATCAATCTCTGGCTTGTTTCAATCTTGCTCAATGACAGTAACGCGGTGATTGATGGACATATTGGTTGACGATAGACAAGGAAATACGGCGGCAGCAACAGCGACGGTGGTGGCAGCGGGTAGAGGAACATCCTAAAGGCAGACCCAAGGGAAGTTGTTTTGCTACCCGAAGAACACTGAAAACATAATACAATAAGAACACTAATCCAATAAAAAGACAAGAAAACAATTTAATTAGAATTGATGATGTTTCCATCAACAGATCTCATTAGCAAAACCATTGGCATGCCAACATGATATCTATGATTATTACGAAGTAGTTATAACACCAAGCCACGGTTGAAAAGGCTATGTTGATCGATCGTCACCGGGTTACGTGTGACGATACCATCTGATATCCGACACGAGTCATCGGGGTTCAGCGTGACACTATGTGTGAGACTATCAGATTACATTGTGGTCATAGTCAATACATAAGATTGATTTTTGAAAGTGTTGTATACTTCTAGTACTATGCTATCTAATAAATTGTGATATCTGCAACCCTATTAGACAAATACATGGTATTTTAATTATCTGATATGCTTGATATTCTGATTAATACACTCATCAATTTAATCATCTGATTTTGGTAAGTGTGCTACGATATTTATAAAAATATTATGGTTAATTTTTCAAGTATAAAAATATTAAATATTTACAAAACAATATTTATAAAGAGCATACTATTATAAATTAGAAAGAATAAACAATCACAAGAAAAGCCTTAAGTGCTAACATCAACCTCAATATAGCTGTAAATAAGCATATACACACCCAAATAACAAAAATAAAAAAAGGGAGAATATCCAGGAAGCTACAGACTAGACTTAATCATCTGGCAATTTGCTATTAACACATGAAGAATTAAAAATTTCCTAATAACTTTCACCTAAATGATTTTATTAGAATTTAGCTGATACATGAAATAAACCATCCAAAACAGCATGTAGTGTATGACAGCTAAAAGATCTGAAATGTTGAATCATAGAAACCACAAATATCATTTATCTAAGCACGCTATTAGAAGCAAACAAAATATCCAGTATTGGTAGGAAGAACCAGAAAAGGACAATAAAATGATTGCAAAAAGAAAGGAAGAAAAAGAAAGATCAAGCTGCCGGGTAGCAAACACAAACAAAGAACCAAAAGCAAGAGAACAAACGGTACTTCGCTAAAAATAAAAATAAAAAAAGCTTTTTTTTTATGGTATAACGCAAATAAGTCCAGGAAAAGCAAGAGCACAGATTCATCAGCACCAACAAACACCCAGGAAAACTACATTCGAGAACTCCACGGTTCTAAAAGCAAGAGAACACAAATTCATCAGTACCAACAAACACCCAGGAAAACTACATTCGAAATTTCCACGATTCTAACAACACAACCATCCAAAGGGGAAATTCCGAGAGAGACAAATGATTCAGAAGGCCGATACGAACCAAACCTGAGAAGTGACCAACAGACCGGGGTAGGGCTAAGTCGACTGCTGCTGATGCATGATGCGTGGTCCCTCGCCCTAGAGTTCTTCCGACAATCCGCGAATTGACCGGATCGAAGGAGCCAAGCTTTAGGGCTTTAGGAAGCGGGGACAAAAACCGAGGGAATTGGGGCGTGAACGAGTAAATGAGAATTAAGCTACATTCTCCATCCAACTGTCAACGCATGCAATTATTAGCCAGCTAAGCTATTCAGCACGTTGGTAAAAATATGTTGAATGAAATTTTAAACTCTTAGATAAATAGGTCTATCACATTACCATCAAGCTAATATTTTAGATGCTATTATGTTATTTGATGATGCTTAGGAATCACTTTTTAAATATTAATATCAGTAAATATGTGCACTATATTTAGGAGTGTAAAATATATTCTTTAAATATCTTAGGATGTAAAACCTTAGTAAATAAATTAATAACCGATACCAAAAACTCAAGTTCTCAATTAACATTAATTATTTCATAAATTAGATCTCGCTATTGCTATAACAATCATCTACGATCTTCATAGTTTTCATTTGCTACCATCAACCTTACCGACAAGACTAAGCACATAGTCGAATTCTACCACTATGACCTTACATTTGTTATATATTATTGTGCTAATGCCAATAGCAGCAATCTCCCTAATGGGGTTGTTGCCTCCTATGCCACTATCCTAAACAGAGTTAGTAAACATAACATCATCACAATCGCTCCCTAGTGCATTAGTCGTCGTATGTCTTGCCATTGTTAGGACAACTACTTTCTATAACCTTCTCTTGCATGCATTCTATCATAACAACAGTTGTTGTCGCATACATAACCACTATTTATGGTAGGGCCAATGACCAAGATAGGTTATCATCCTACATATCCATCGTGATTTCCTTTTGTGATACTAAGTGACCATAATACACCACCTATAATAAGCTACCCATGGTAGGATCAATGACCAATGTATATCGCAGCTTTTGATAATGTCATCGTCTACAACAAGTTATCAACGTAGCTGATGACCAAGATAGAGCAATAATCTTCTACCTGTGCATTTATCCATAAGCAAAGAAATTTTCATTACCCACAAACAAGTAACCAGGGTAGATAAGATAAATCTTCCACCTATGGTTTTGTATTAGATGCGATAAGATAAAACAAATCTAATTCAAAGCAGATGTAATATTTTTATAATTTAGAGTCTTTGATTTCAAAATAAGCTTTGATAACTATTATAAGTATAAAGACTACAATTGTTATGTGAAAAAATTTTAATATCAAAATTAAAATTAAATAATAATAGATCAAGATCAAGATTACATACCTTTTGATACTATTTATAATAGCTTTCTTCTAATCTATAAACACAAAATCTAAAGGAAATAACATTACTGATTTGTGAAGAAAACTAGATTCACATTCTCCTTTCTTATCTTTTAAGTGGCTACAATAAATGACAGAGTAAAAACTAAAGGGAAATGAGAATAGATCTATAATATCATGTATGTTGTGTTATCACGTGTATTGAGTCCTTATAAGATTCTGTCTATTTATAGACAAGAGCAAAAGGTTTATAATAAGTAATTATGAGAATTACTCCCATTAATATTATCTCCTAAGGAATCCTATCATAAGTTGGCTTCCTTTATATTAATTGATAATTAGAATCCAATTATATTTATAATATATCTTAATTAAATAGAGCTACATTATATAATATTATCTCACTTGACTCATTAATTGATATGATATAAACGAATTTAAGATTATAATAAATAAAATAAAATTTAGTTAATCTTTATCATTTTACATCTGTAGATATTAATTCAATCAAAAAACTTAAGTTAATATATTATATGGGCTAGACTCAAATATATATTATCCAACTCTCTCGATATTTATCAGAAACTATTCTCTTAGTCTTTTTTTTCTTTTAATCTCTCATCACACATAAATATCTTCTATTTTTTTTATTCATATGTGACTTAATTATATCTCCTTTACTTATTAGAATAGGTGGTGTGACTTTGTCTACACCATATGCTTGATTGTTTGGTGTGATTAATTTTGTTCGCACAGTGACTATGGTTACCAAGTTTTTGCTAGTTCAAAACTTTTTTTATTATTCAATTTTTTTTCTCTTTTTTACTCACTCCTCTTATTTACTAACCTACTCTTATATTATATTAGAAATCTTACAATGATGAGTGAGTCAGATTAATCATACTAATTCAATCTAAAAACTTAAGTTAATAAATCATAGGCTACACTTGAATATATATCATTGGACTGTTCTGATATTTATCGATATGAGATTATTTTCTTAATCCTCTTTTTCAATTTCCCCTGCACGTCAACATCTTCAAATATAATCCAACAAAAGCTCAACCCACGGTTACTTCTCCGTGTCCCCTCCGAGCTTGCTCGATCTAAACTTGTTGTTGTCCCTCTAATAAGATAATTTCATGAAATGGAGTTATAATGTGCAAGACAATCTATCATCTAAAGATTTGGTTGCAGTTTGTGAGCATTATATCTAGTGCTTATATATACCACACCAATGGCTACTTCTGATCTCGGAGCAACAGTGTAGCAATGTGGAAGTGATCAATACAATCCAAACCACTCTATGATTTCCCATCTTCTCATGGTTCATGCTCTGTTCTGCTTGTGGTGTGCTGGCGAGGTTCGATGCTGTGGGTTTCCTCCTTCCTTCGCAGCCTTCGAGGACCTGACCTTATACGGGCTTGTTGTTGACATTCTCTATCTAATTGTGAACTTGCAATTATTGGCCAACTAAACTATTCAGCACATTCCTAAAAATATATCGGATGAAATTTTAAACTTTTAACTATTTCATAAGCAAATGTATCACATTACTATCAAGCTAATATTTTAGATGTTATTATGTTATTTGAGGATGCTTAGGAATCACTTTTTAAATGTTATATCAGTAAATATCTACACTATATTTAAGAGTGTAAGAATATATTCTTTAAATACCTTAGGTTGTAAAGTGCAAATAAATAAATTAATAATCAATATTGATAAACTTAAGTTCTCAATTAACATTACTTGTTTCATATCTTAAATGATCTCGCTATCGATGTCGTTGCTACAATACGTTCCTTTTCGACGACCATATCCACAAGTGTCACAATATTGGGGTAAGCATGTAGTCAAGTTCTATTGTTGTGACCCTACATCCGTTATTTGTTGTTGTGTCATACTACCTCCTCTGCTACTACCCTAAACATAACTAACAAAGACTATGTCATCGGAATAGGTGCAATCGCTACCTAGTGCAACAATCATCATATGCCTTGCCACTGTCCAAGGCCAACGACTTTCTACAACCTCCTCTTGCACCCACTCCACCATAACAATAGTCACTGTCGCCTGCACAACCACAACCCATGGTAGGGCCAATGACCAAGGTAGGTTATCATCCTATCTGTCTATCACAATTCCCTTTTGCGACACTGAATGTGTTGAGAAATCTGAGATGACATCACATGCATAGTGGAAGAATAAAAAACAAAAATCTTAGAATTTCCTATAGAAAAAAAAGGTTTCATCGTTGTGCAAAGATTGATATGCAAAAACTCATAAAATCAAAAAACCATGCTTGTTAAGGGATGTGTGTTACCTAGGGAGATCGTATATCCCTGAAATACTATAGATCTATGAGAAAGAATGAAGGAGATCAACTATCCTCCTCTCTAGTGGTGATCCACATGATAGGGGTTGCAAAGATACTAAATCGCTGCATAATCCTCTTTTCCATGTGCACCACGGGATCAAGAAGGGGCCGGCCAATCTTATTGTCCACACACCCCAAGTAAGAGCTGCTAGCTGAGGAGGAGAGGAGAATAGGATGTAATAGTCAAAAGAGGTCTAACCTATGGCCCTTTAGTTCTATCCTATTTATAGAGGTCCTTATAAACTTACCCTAATGGATCCTATCTTATTAGGTACTAGATTTCTATCTAACTACCCAAGCCACTTAGATTAGTGGATTTCTACATAATATTCTCTCATTGGTTCTTATTGGATCTTATCCATATGATTCAATAATTTATATGGGACCTTATTAGATATCCAATATGATAGAGGCTCTAGTGAATATCTCATATCTGAACCTCTACTCATTACAACATCTACCATATGTGTGTGACCCTTTAGGCCTAATATCGAGTTAGCTATGAGTTATATCTGTCAGAACTCCTTTTGGCTTAGTGAATTATTATCTCCATAACAATTTACTCGACTTATCGACTACGGATGTACTAGACTACTATGCTATAGTTCTCAAACGATACAAGGGGAATCCAATTCTTTGGACCTATTTATCCTCAGTTACTATGTATCTATAGTCCATCATCCATCCAATATCTCAAAGACTGTATTTCGAGTATGGTGCTATTATGCCCATACAGGTTCTATTCAAGTCTCGCTCTAATCAGATTCTCTTGGAGAACACTTTCTCTCTCAATCCGAATAACCTTAGCTAGAGATTTACCTGAATAAGAATACATAGGATATTTCTTTTATGACACCGAGAGTGGATAATTATTTATTGATACTCAATTATCCTCGTAAGGTTGGCTGCCACACTCGATGATCGGTTGTGCTAGATCTGGGTTGTGCTAGATCTGGAACTTCCAGACATATAAGTCTGGTATCAAAGAGTGGAGTACTTATGCAGGACATCATTGATGTCTTAAGTATAAGGACTAAATACACCACTATGATGACAAAATTGCTATATAACATAAGGTATCATCAACCATCCAACATTCCATAAGCGGATCGATCAGTAAACTAATTCTCCAATGAGCAACTGAACTATATCACTAGTGTCCTCCCATGGGCAGCTATGAGACTAATCGTCTCTATCATATAGATAGATATATAACACACCAATCTATCCGGTTATCTCGATGTCCCTCTCGAGTAACTTATGATCGGAAGTATTTAGGGTCTATATTTAAAGGTGAATCAATCTCATCACGATCTGATTCTCATTGCACAAATCCATGAACATCACAATATAAGCAATAGAAAAATACTAAATAAATAATAAACAAAAAGAATGAATCATGCCACACGTGTCATCACTTACGTGATTGGGTTGCAGGATACCTATGACTAACAAAATGAATATAACATACCACCTACAACAAGCTACCCATGGTAGGGTTGATGACCAATGTGTTACAGCTTTCAACAGTGCCACCATCTACAACAAGTTATCGATGTAGCCTATTGACCAAGATAGAGCAGTAATCTTTCACCTACAGTTTTATCTATAGGTAAGGAAATTTTTATTGTCCACAAACAAGCAACTATGGTAGATAGGATAAACATTCTATCTATTGTTTTGCATTAGATACGATAAAACAAAACAAATTTAATACAAAATAGATCTAATATTTTTATGATTTAGAGTATTTGATTTCAAAACAGGCTTTAATAATTGTTATAAGCATAAAAACTATAATGATGCTACTGTTATGTGAAGAAAAAAAATTTAATATTAAAATTAAAATCAAATAATGATAGATGATTAATCAAAATTATGTACCTTTTGATGCTATTCATCATAGCTTTCTTCTATTGTCCGATCTAAAGAAAATAATAATACTAATTTACAATGAGAACTAGATTTACCTTCTTCTCTTTCTTATATTTTAGGAGACTACTATGAATAACATAGTAGAGACTAAAGGGAAACGAAAATGGGTCTATAATCTTGTATATCTTGTGTTATCACATGTATTGAGTCTCTATAAAATTCTATCTATTTATAAGTGAGAAAAGAAAGTTTATGATAAGTAATTATAAGAGGCTTCCTTTCTGTTTATTGATAACTATAATTAGAATCCAATCAGATTTATAATATATTTTATCTAATTAAATAGAGCAACATAATATAATATTATCTCACTTAACCTATTAAGTTAATATATTATGATTAAAAAAATTAAATTATAATAAATAAAATAAGATTTAGTTAATGAAAAAATACTAATTCAATCTAAAAACTGAAGTTAATAGATTATGTGGGCTAGACTCAAAGAAATATCATCCGACCCTCTCGACATTTATTGAAATTATTCTCTTAATCTTTTTTTAATCTCTCATCAATATAAATATCTTCTAACATTCTTTTTTCTATTCATATATTAATTATCTCTAGTGTGGCCAACCGTGTCTCTAATTGTAACTTGATCAGTGGTGTGACTAACTTTATCTACACCACAAACTTAATTGTTTGATGTGATTAATTTTGTTCGTATTATAAGTTTGGCTTTGGTTATCAAGTTCATGTTAGCTCAATTTTTTTTTCTCTTTTTTTATTATTTAATTTTTTTTCTTTTATAAATTATTTTTTAACTCGCTCTTCTTATTTACAAACTTGACTCTTATATTATATTACAAATATTACAACGATGAGTGAGTCAAACTAATCATACCAATTTAATTTAAAAACTTAAATTAATAGATTATGGGCTATATTTGAAAAAAATATATATCATTTGACCTTTTTTTTAATATTTATCGATATAAAATTATTTTCTGAATCCTCTTTTTCAATCTCTCTCTACACGTCAACATTTTCAAATATAATTTAACAAAAGCTTAACCCACGGTTACTTCTCGATGTCCCATTTGAGCTTGCCCGTCAATCTAATAAGATAATTTTGTGAAATAGAGTTATAGCGTGCAAGACAATCTATCCTCTAAAGATTTGGTTGCAGTCCGTGAGCATTATATCTAGTGCTTATATGTACAATCACACCGATGGCTACTTCTGATCTCAGAGCATCAGCATTGCAATGTGGAAGCGATCAGTACAATCCAAACTACTGTATGATTTCGCATCTCTCGTTACGCTTGTGGTGTGCTAGCGAGGTTCGACGCTGTGGGTTTCCTCTTCCTTCGCAGCCTTCGGGGACCTGACCTTGTGCCGGTGTCCATGGTGACGATGATGGTGGTGCCCGTTCTTCGTCGCTTCGCTCTTTGTTGATTCGTCTTTGCATCCATCCTCCGCCGGTACTACGTACACGAAGGGAGCGATTGGCATGTCCTTCAGGTCCAGGAGAGGCTCCAAGGTCTCGACAATGGCGGACATATGAGGCCTGGACTTGGGGTGATGGCTCAAGCACTTGTAGGCCACCGCAGCCGCCTTCTGCGCCCCCTGCTCGGAGTACTGCCCGCAGAGGCCGGGATCCATGATACGGTTCAGCCTCCTGGGATCATTGAGACAAGGCCGTGCCCACTCCACGAGGTTCTGCTCCCTGCTCGGCCGTTTCCGGTCCACGGATCGCCGGCCTGTCAGCAGCTCAAGCAGCACAACCCCGAAGCCGTACACGTCGCTCTTCACCGTAAGGTGGCCTGAGAAGCACGTAACGTGGCGGATCAACCCGAGAACAGAAGGAATCTACTCACAGGAAAGGCCGGATGTGCACAATTACCAGTCAGGATGTACTCCGGTGCAGCATAGCCTTGCGTTCCCATAACCCGAGTGGAGACGTGGGTGTCATCTCCTTCGGGACCATCCTTCGCCAGACCAAAGTCCGAGAGCTTTGCTTCGTAATCCTAAGGAATTAGCATTGCATCAGTCAACTCAAGATGAGTGGGGAAATCGCCATCAGCGAACCAGTGACAGAGAAACATGAGCTACCACCAATAATGAATGATCTTCCTAAAATTTGCATGTGAATCGATGCTCTAATGTGGACACACACTTTGCATGCATGCTCTTTTGAGACCTCGCATTGCAGCCATAGAATCTCAGGGATAAGAATGGTAACAATGCAACTATTGATGTATACTATTCCAATGGTTGGTATCCATCTCTGTCACAATTCGTCTAGGATTCTGTGTGTTTTGGAAATGTTCAATCTGAAATGAGACAATCCCAATCATGCAGCTTCATCACCAGGCTGCTCGCGGGAAGTCGTCCACCGGGAGGAGAAAGGCAATGGTGGCGATGGAGGACTTACCGAGTCCAACAAGATGTTCGAGGCCTTGAAGTCTCGATAGATCACCGGCTTCTCGATGTCATGGAGAAAGGCGAGGCCTTTGGCGGCTCCGATCGCGATCTTTAGCCTTGTTGACCACGGTAGAGATGCGAAGTACCCTGCACAAAAGATCAAACTTTATGGTATCCCCTCCTTGCAAGCAAATTAGGTAGCATTGCAAACTGGACCTTTAGTATTAGCATTCATGATGACGATGACGACGGCCAAGACACTGTTCGGGATCTTTTCATTATTTATTAGTGACCTCAGAAAGACTCGTGCAACATCAACGAGGCCGAAGCTCACGCAGATAGCAAGAGAGGGCGAGGAGTCGGACTGAAGCAACCCAAATGGGTGGAGGATATTTTTCCTTCGTGAAAACGAAGGGTGAGCGACTGTGATTTTGATGGGATGGACCGATTGATCACATAAATGGCCACGTAATTGCAATAGTAATCTATCTGTAGGTTTGCGGCAAACAGGACAGCAAGAACAATCATGAACCGGACGTACTTTTGAAGAGGTGGTTCTCCAGGCTGCCTCGGGTCATGAATTCATACACCAGCAGCCTGTGTTCGTCCTCGCAGCAGTACCCGACCAGCTTCACAAGGTGGGAGTGCCTCAGTTGGCCGAGAAAGACGACTTCGGTCTGCAAGGCGCGAGAAGAATGAGTTGCAGGAAGATGAGAAGCAGTAGCTATCTGCATCGGCGCTCACCAGCCATTCCTTGTGACCCTGCGAGCCCTCCAAGTCCAGGAGCTTCACGGCGACCGCCTGGGCCTTCAGCCCCGGCTTCACCTTGTCGTCGACGAACCCCTTGTAGACCGGCCCGAACCCACCTTCCCCGAGGAAGTTGCTCGACGAGAAGCTCTGCGTCGCCGCCTTCAGCTCCGCCAGCGTGAAAACGTAAAGGTTGGAGCCGGCGAGGGATATCGAGAGGTCCTCCGGCGACAGCATGCCCGTGGAGTTGCTGAGGTCGGAGTACGACAGCCGCGGAATGGATATCTGCTTCGCCATGAGCTTCTTCGCCTGTTTCGATCCGGCTGTTCGCCCACCTCCATAGCATCCCGGCAGGAGAGACCTCCAAATCTTCGTCATCTTTCAGGAAGGCTCGAGTGTTTACAGATCAATCAATGCAAGCTTAACCGACAATGGTCCAACCGACTCTGTTTCTGCAGGAAGCCCAGCTGAGAGCAGTAACATGAACGGCGGACCGAAGGATCGAGATGTCCTGAGGTGGAAGAAGAAGAAGAGGAAGAGCAAGAGGAATTGGAGGGAATGGAAGTCTTGGAGAAGGAATCAGTTGTTGGTAACATACCAACCACTACCAAATATAAGGAAATGTATCCATTGACCCTTGACTTTGGCAAACGACTACAGATGTTGACATTGACACCAGAAATGGGGGAGAATTTGGTTCCAAGCTCTGTCTACCAAAGTGGGCTTTGAACTCCTTCACATATGCTCTTTAGATGTGACACACCCAACAATTTGCAGATTTGTTTTAGCAGCCTAGTGATTTCTTCATCCACATATATATATATATGTGTGTATATATATATATATATAGTGTGTGTATATATATATATATATATATATATATATACATATATACATATATATATATGTATATATATATATATATATATATATATATATATATATATATATATATATATATGTATATATATATATAATTTGCTGGAGTTATATTTGAAGCTGTCAATCGAAATTATTATATAATACTTTTTCACCACTTAGTTGATTGCAAAGGAGAAAAGCCACACTATGAGATATGTTAGAAAGACTGTAATTACAATGTATTTGTATATAGTTGGATAATTAGGAATTAAAGTAGTATTTACAGATTACCAAAAATAAAAAAAATTAAAAGTAAGATGAATGCAGAAAATGACTTGTCATATACATATTCCAAAGCTATTTTTAAAATGAGCTCAAGAAATAGACAAGCAACCACCTTTAGAACCTTCTGATGAGCATGTGAATGTGTTAATGGATTGAAAAGGGCACCTCGTGATCCGATGACCAGGTGATGTTCTGGAACCATTGTGTGTTTTTGCCTCTCCATCTCAACTTTGTTTGGGATATTTCTGATGATGAAACTATACCTTCAAGATTATATATAACTTGCCTTCTAGAACATGATATATGATTTCTCATCATTTTCTTATTTTCTCAGTTTGGAGGACTGTATCTGTCAGTGAACATCGTATGCACTAAATTATATCTCCACCCATTCTGCTTTCAACTCAAGGTTTACATTTGTCTGATGGAAATAAAATATGCATCCGCTCATACCTACATATGCATTTATAATGAGTTCAGATTTGTCTTCATGTTGGTGAAGCACCAGGAAGATTAATCAGCAGGTGCTTGAATGCAGAACGTCTGGAAATGTATTGATCTTAATTGCTCCAATGACTTCAGCAATCAGCATGAGGTCCACCATGAATAATTATTCCAACACTTGCGTATTGAACGACGGGTCTCTCTTCATTCATTGAAATGAGCATCATCAACTTGCATCAGAGAGTTAATGTGTTTCCTCTTTCTCATCTGCAATTTATTCCAGCAGCTTTAACTTTGCTCGCATTGAATCTGCATCAGATGTGATACGGTGGAGAAACAATGTCTATATCAATGGTAGGTGCAGGGTTGAAACCTCAAAACAAAGCTACAGCCATCAGCGTTGCAGGTCCCTTTTTGGCCATATTCCTGGAAACCTACAGCATGAAATTTCCACAGTTGATGTCACCAGAAATGAAGTTTACTTCACTAAATTCCAATGGGACTTTTTGTTTTTATTTTCCCTCATTTTCACAGTTAAATCAAAAGAATCATATCACCTCCATGCTATTTTTTTTCTCCCTTGTAACACTGGAGCTGATGATCTCATGAGACATCTGAGAGCAGTATTCTTTCTGCAAGTTCGGTGATGAAATGTGGTCTCTAACATGTGGTATTAAAAGTCAGAAAAGGAGAACAATCCCATTCCAAGGGATGTGGTATATACCGTTCATGTGAGGTTTACGTTGAACAAGGTGCTGATAAACAAAGAGAACAGCCATGGAAGTTTGCTACAGGCCAAGCGGAGCAGTTGAGAAGATTTTATTTCCTCATCCTAAAACCTGTTTGAGTTCAGAGTCAAGCAGCCCATTGGCATCTTACAAGTCCAAACCATGGTTTCGAAGGATATGGAACACAAAGAGATCTGAATAGGCTTCTGCATGCTGCCTTCTTCTTCTTCTTCTTCTTCTTCTTCTTCTTCTTCTTCTTCAGGTTTACACTGCAGTTGACCAGCCCCGGGCCACCACACAGAAAGTTCATGAATCACCAGGAGAAGGAAAAGTCTTTGCCAATATCTTCATTAAAGAAGAAGAAAAGAGGTCCTCAGACCTTTTCATGTAGTCTTGAGACGAGGCACAGAAGTTTTCTTTATTGGAAGTGTCAAAAACATGCATCCAAGAAGAAGAAAAGAAGTTTTCTTTATTGGAAGTTACAAGTGCACCAAGTATGAAACTGAAGGGCCATTGTTGTCCACCATCAGAATGATGGTGTTCTTGCATCACCCATCAGACCGGACTCCATGATGTATAGACTCTTCACATAATTGTCTACCTCATGAAGATTGCAGGAGTTCAAGGTCTTGTCGTAAGAAAAATTGGACAGGCCATCAGCATTATGAAGTTACTACATCATCTTGTGATAAATTTCATTCATCTGATCACTCTAGGCTTTGTGGCTTCTGATAACTCTTTAAAATTTAGTTTGTACAATATAATTCATCTTATGAATTATTAGTTTGTATAGAAATATGGAGTACCGCTCACTTTGAGAAGCTGGACTTTTATCTAAGAAAAAAAAAATAAAGAATTAGTAGGAATTGTTATTGATATTATTTTGTGGTATATATTTAGAAAATATTTTTTTTGGGCTAAAAATTATATTTACCAATTAAAAATAAAATATATGTATATATATATAAGTAATCCTTTTGAATAAATGTGAATTTTAAATGATAACTTATAAAATATTAATATTGATATTTGGATCAACCAAACTCACTTTGATCCCGCATGTGCAAGAAGTTTGACACGATAAAAAAAAGTGGCTCGAACGTTCACTCGGGGGATTCGATGAGGACTTGGATATTAATTCAATGATCAATCTATATAAAGATCGATGTTTATTTTTTAACTTCGTCCCTACGATAGTTAAACTAGTAACCAACAAAAGCGAAGTAATTTTAGTAAGTAATTATTGATTTTAATTGTCACACCCAAGATGGCTTCTTATAATGAACTTACGAGAGAATATTCAATGGTACGAGTGGAATATTCAATGCCTTTAGAATATTCCTCTACTGTTGGACAAATGTCCACATGTTTTTTCACTGTTAATTGTGTTGCCACATTTCAAGTTGATATTATAGAGTAATATTTTTCCCTAGTATTAAGAAAGCGAAAGATGGGATGCTCATCTACCTATTGTGTCTCTTTGCCACATTTCGATTGCGATAGGATACTCATATTCATCCATCTACCCATTGTGTCTCTTTCATCTCATGCATTCCTTATTAGTAATTTAACACGAGAACAGGGAACCGATCCCTTTATTATGATTCAAATAATTTTATCCTTTCTTATCAACAGACTTACCATGAAAACGAGGACTTAAATGCTTGGCATAATTTGGATCTCGGTGCCATATAAAATGAATATTGTGATACAGAAAAATTCTTCAACTTTTAAATATTGATAAGTTAATTTTAACTGCTAAATATATTAAGGTGGGCCGCATGTTGGCCCGCCTTCTTCCTACTTGGGCGGCCTATAATAGGCGAGCTCACATCATCTCTTTTGCTACCCAAATGGAGGTCCTGTCGTTTCGAGAAACGCTGAACGACACATCTCGGAATCTTAGGATGATAGCAATGGCAATGTCATGCAAGATAAGTAATTTCCTGCTGCGTCTATGACACAATGGGATTGTTGGATTTGGTTGGGTTCATCTCCCTTTACACAGAGTGCTCATTGAGCAGTCGACATCGCCTGCCTTCTCACCACGGATAAGAGGAAAGACTGTGGACTTTTGGGCTGCTGTGCTGTTCTATGGTCTCCCAAGTTCGATTCAGTCCCACAAACCTTCGACGCATGCTTCGCTCGTGGGCGCAGTCCTCCTTCCATCTCTCGGTTGACATTGTCACCACAGACAATTGGAAGGGCGAAGTCAGTGCAGTGTGAGATTTGTACTCGTCGCTGCAACGAAGTTGACTTAGGATCTCTTCTAAACTTTGACCAGGCTCTTGACTTTCTAAAACTTCCGTGCTTTCCGCTTCGTTCCTCGCCAGTTTTCGTGGCACGTCAGCCATCTTTGCCACACCAATCTCCTCGAAGAGCTTATAGCCTTCGGAGGATCCATCTTATCGAATGGATGTGATCTTACGCTTCAATAAACGAACACTGAAGTGGTAGCGGATGATGGTCCATCAGTTATGTGATGTTAAATAAGAATGATCCTTGTCAAAAACGATGAATGATACAGCCTTGGAATATAGTTATGCATTTTTGTCAACAATGAACAAATGTAAAATAATATTATGGCAATTTTTAATATTTCTATGATTTTTTTTTTTTTACTATGGGTAGTGATCACTTTTTCATCATAATATTAGTTTTACATTTCTTTTTTATTGACAAAATTATGCAGCTTTTCTTATTTTATGATTTTTTTTATGCGTGTGTATATATACGTATTTAAAATCTAAAATTATCCTTCATCGATTTAATTGCTTTGGAGGCTAATCTCGCAATTCCGTCGTACCTTGCCTCGTCCGTCCGGCTCTGTTCGGCGCCGTTTCCGTTTCCCTTTTGCCGCCCCGCTACGCAATCGATTCCCTCTCTCTCTCTCTCTCTCTCTCTCTCTCTCTCTTTCTGTTCACAACGAAAGAGAACCGATCCGAACCGAGACAAGAAGAGCGGAAGGATTCCTTCCCCTTTTTCTTCGCCTCTCTTCTTCTTCTTCTTCTTCTTCTTCTTCTTCTTCTTCTTCCTCTTCATGTTTCTTCCACGCTTTGTCTACGGATTTGGCCCCTAATTCGTCCTATTCGGTTCCCGCCTCTCTTCGCCACCTCCTTTCTTCTCTTTATAGTGGATCCTCCTGCCCCTACAGGAAAGGTGCCTCCTTTTGCCTCCTTGCTTCCCGGGTGGAGATCTGGGACCTCGATCCTGATCTCAAGTGTGGCTGAAGCCGCGAATCCTTACTTGGCTTTCTTCTCCTTCCCTAAAGGCGCCTCCTTTTTGGTTTAGGAGGTGGAGCACTGGTAATTTTGGTCCGGAATTGGTTTCCCCGGGAGTTTGCTTCTTGGCGTAGTGCGGCGTTCTTGTGATCGTCTTGTGATTCCTGAGGTGGGAATTTGGGATTTTGATCGGTGATGCCGGTGCCGGTAGTCGCTCTTTCTGCGATCGCACCTGGCGGCGTTTGCTTCAGCTCTCGCTCGACGAGCCATGGTAGCTCGCTCGACTACGAGCAGAATGCCAGATTCTCCTCATGCAGCAGCCCTGCGGTGTCCTCCTCCTCGACCTGCGGCCGGAAGCCGATGCAGGGTGGCCTCTCGTGTCTGTTCTCCTCGTCGCCGTCGGCTCGCCTCGCGCCCACCACTGCCTCCACGAGCTTGAACGATGAGCACTCGTCTCTGTGTCACGATAATGAGCTCGGGAGCTCCTATTCCTACTCCCCCTGTTCGTCCTCCATCAAATGCAGAGAGCACAGCCCCGTTAGCGTGTTTCAGAGCTTGGCCTCGTGTTCTTCCAGGAGCCCTCCTTTGTTGAGGATTCCTCGGGACTCGAATAGGGTGGTCGATTTGAGGGCGGGATTCCAGGAGGCCAGGAAGCGAGAGCCATCCCGGAAGAGAGAAGTTCTTCCAGGAGCTCTGGGCTCATACTTGAATTATGATTCCTCTAGCCTTCCAGTTTCAGGGGGTGTTGGCAGTGTAAATGCAGAGGACCTACCTTTTGATTTCGAAGAGAGCTTGGGCGAGCTGGGAACCAGTGTGGAGCCGTATGCGAATGAACTACTCGCTGGAGCCCAATCGAGGCATAACATATTTACCGACGAGTTCGTCGTAAAGGCGTTCTATGAAGCAGACAAAGCTCACAAAGGCCAGGTATTCATTCTCTTGCTTTCTTTCCAATAGCCTAGTATGAGGAAAATCTGAGAATTATGAGATAAAATGGGTTTATTCTACTTTCATGGATTGTTTCTACTGATCCTTGTCAATTTAAACAACTTACTTCGTTTTCTTTATAAGATGAGGGTGAGCGGCGATCCTTACTTGCAGCACTGTGTGGAGACAGCAGTCCTACTTGCAAAGATCGGTGCTAATGCTACGGTTGTTGCTGCAGGGCTCTTGCATGATACGGTTGATGATTCTTTTATGACTCATGATTATATACTTCGAGAGTTTGGGGCTGGCATAGCTGATCTTGTCGAAGGGGTAGGTCCTTCTCTTGCTGATCTTTTATTTTCCCGATTCTATATGAAAAGTAGAACATGGAAGAATTCTTGTGTCTTTTGCTCTTCTGCTCTGTTTTTCCTCCCTTTTCGTTGTGCTTCTACTGAAAGTTCCAGTTGAGGTGAGAGGAAAATGACTAACAATGCATGCATTCATGGTCAGAGACCGTTTCAAGTCGAAAGTGTAGGCAATTCGATGGCTGTGTAGGGCAAATGGCTTTTAGATATTTGACTTGCATGCTTTTGCCCAAATTGCTGAAGGTGTTTATACAGCAGAATGAATGCCGGTGGTTCCAACTAAGTACATCTCTTAGTATATAAAAGGCAATTTGAGTTGCTGAGCACTCGGAGGAGTACCTAGCTACGAATTTTACTTGTACAAATTGGGAGATCCTCATTGTTGACATCACTATGTCAACAACGGTGAGTCAATAACATTAATGCTGTCATTGGAGAAGGAAAAAAGTCGCCACTAGCTTGAAGTCTTAAATGCAAGAAAGAAAAATCAGGAAAAAGGTAATAAAATGTCGACTGACAATGATCTAAATAAAGTTGTAATCTGAAAGGATTTTCATTTTTTGCCCTGCTAATGGTAGTTAATTTTGGATTGTTAAGTGTGGGAATCTGGACATGCTAAGACATAATTGCTCTCCAGAAATGATAGAATGCATTTGCCGAACCACAGACGAGCGAGAACAAAGAGCAATAAGAAAGCACTCCTTTGTTTTCTGCAATAAAACTGACGCATGCAGCAGAAAAAAACCCTCTTAAAAATCTCTCTTAAATTTCCTAATTATACTCCCAATCTTTTTCTTCTTTTACTTCTTTTTCCCTATTTCGCATGGAAGAAGAAGAAGCTTACCATAACCTGCCCATTGCCCCTCTTTGTTTAAAGTCACATGGACTCTACATAAGCAGCCAAAAGCCTTTTTTATTTATTTAATCCCATGTCGCAGAGTTTAATTCAAAATTTTGTTGGATTGCCTTCTAGACCCAGCTTTTGTCAAATGAACACTTAAATCCTGCTATTATCTCTCCAGATACTAACAGCGAGCTGGAATGCACCATCTATTTGGGGTTGGCATCCCTCCAAATGCTAGGCGCTAAACTAATTTGCAACTGTTTTAGCTGATCAAATGAGCCTTTATTTTGCTTTTACCTTTTACTCCTATCCATTTTTATTCAATCTTCAGCCTGAACTACAGTACGAGTAACATTAGGACCGATTGACAGAGGAAACTGTGCTCTAGTTGTATTATCTGCATTTTATTGGTAATACAGGCAAGAATTTGAATATGACTTCGATCTATAATGACTTGAATATTTCATATTTGGATGAATCATTATGTAACCAACCCCCTTTTTTCTCTTTTATAAAATCGAAGGTGAGTTCTAAATTCTGTCTGATCACGTTTTCAGGTCTCAAAGTTAAGCCACTTGAGTAAACTTGCTCGTCTGAACAACACGGCAAATCGAACTGTTGAAGCTGACAGACTACATACAATGTTCCTTGCAATGACGGATGCTAGGGCAGTTCTTATAAAGCTGGCTGATAGATTACACAACATGATGACATTGGAAGCTTTGCCAATGGTTAAACAACAGAGATTTGCAAAGGAAACATTGGTGATTTTTGTGCCCTTGGCCAACAGGTTGGGAATCTCAAGTTGGAAGGAGCAACTTGAAAATTTGTGCTTCAAGCTTCTACATCCAGAGCAGTACAAAAAGTTGTCACTCAAACTTCTCAAATCCTTTGATGAAGCAATGATTTCATCTGCCATAAAAACACTAGAGAAAGCCCTGAAAGATAGAGGCATTTCTTATCAATTTCTGTCGGGGAGATGCAAGAGTTTGTACGGTATTTACTCCAAAATGCTAAAGTAAGTTGTCTTCCTCCATATATGAGTTGATGTGCTTCAGTTTTGCTTGTAAGATCATGGTATATAAAAATACTAAATATCTAAGTAGCTTATCTGAAGTGGTTTATTAGCAGAATAAGTCCTGAAGTAGATCCTGTAGAACTAAGATTTCAAGAATGCAATTTTGTATTTCTTGGTAAAAGAAAAGAATGATCTTTTGGTATTGTCTATGGTAAATAGAGGTGGAATTTTTTTTCATTGATGCTTGTGTAACCTATCCATAGGAAGAATCAAACGATGGATGAGATTCATGACAAACATGGGCTACGTCTGATAGTCGAGAATGAGGAAGATTGTTATACAGCCTTAGGCATTGTACATGGCTTATGGCCTGAAGTTCCGGGGAGTTTCAAAGACTACATAGCACATCCCAAGCACAATGGGTATGTAGATGTTGAACTTTGCTATCTTTTTTTCCTTTGTCTTTCCTAATCTTTTGGGCTCTTTCTGAGTTTTATAATGCAGGTACCGATCTCTTCATACTGTTGTTCTAAGCCAAGACATGTGTCCTTTGGAGGTTCAGATTCGAACTAAAGCAATGCATCTGCAAGCAGAATTTGGAATTGCTGCCCACTGGAGGTACAAGGAAGGTGATCATCAGCAGTGTTCGTTTGTTCTTCAAATAGTAGAATGGGCTAGATGGGTTGTGTCGTGGCAATGTGAGACTTTGAACATAGACCATCCATCGTCATTCGGTGATGATGATTCAATCAGGCCTCCATGCCCATTTCCTTCTTCTCACTCTGATAGCTGTCCCTACTTCTACAGTCAACAACGTGACTATACCGGACCCATTTTCATCATCATACTCGAAAATGAGAAGGTGAGCTGCTTTTGAACTCACAGGTGATCAATGTATCATTCTTCATATTTGTGATTTTTGATATTCACGAGCATCATCTGCTGTTATTTAAATGTCGACTCGTCCCCCTTATGTGATAGCTTGTGATTCCAGATGACCATACGGGAGTTGCCGACAGATTCAACGGTGATGGATCTCCTGGAGAGAGTTGGGCGAGGGAGTGCTCGGTGCCCTGGGTATGGCTTCACAGTGAAAGAAGAGCTGAGGCCAAGGTTGAACCATCTGCCCGTCAATGACCCTAACCAGAAGCTGCGGATGGGCGATCTGGTGGAGGTAACACCAGCCATTTCAGACAGGTCGTTGACGGAGTATAGGGAGGAAATCCAGCGCATGTATGACCAAGACTGACCGTTTCGACAGGGCAACCGGAGAAGCTGATCTGTCTCTGTACTAACTAACAGTAGCCATTCTTCTCAGAAAAATATACGAAAAAAAAAATTTACACACCTGACTCCCAACTCCTATCAGATCCTTACCATGTTATAGAGGAAAAATGTAGTGTATCATTCATTTGCTGACTCAGGCTAGTCTAGCAGGAGAAGCTAATCCATATCTGTAGTTATTGTTGTGTATAGGAAAGTTTGTTCACAGACCATTATAGACAGAAAAAAAGATCGGCTGCTCCATGATCTTGTACATTGTAACTAGTTCACAGACAGGAAAAACAAATGTGAAAAAGGAAAAGAAATCTCCTTTTGCAGCATGTCTGCATGACTTTATGCCTTTTTTTCTCTGCATTTCCATCTGAGTGAGAATAGGAAAAGAGTGTGATACTGTGGAACAGTGTTGTGTGATTTCTCGCAATTGATTCCATTGATACATGCATGCTGCAGGAGCTTCTATATCTTGGTTGCGGATGAATTCATACATACACCGAAGGCTACATGTCTCCGAGGTGAAGGTGAAGAACCGTGCACCAAATGGCCTTCTCGATGAAGATGGAATGATCATATTCTTTGTTCCTTTAGACAACCCAGACATGAGACCACAAGAATCTGTCTTCTTCCTCAAACTACTTTGAATTGATACAGCAAGTTCATATGGTCCAACATGACAAGTTACAGAACAATTGTAAGTTTCTAGACCTCTCTAATTGAGATATAGATTTCATCACAGCTTTCAGTGCCTGAAGGTTTGGAACTGTCAAGTCCTCATCACCTTGGTCGTTTTGCTGCCGAAGACAGAGGGAAGGACACTCTCTGTAGGGTCTGCTGCTCCTGTGACGAAGTGGTAGGGTTTACATTAGAACCGTTGACATCTTCCTCTGTTTCTTCAACCTGAGGAGGCTGCTTCCTCGGTATCAGTAGCTGGTAATTGGGGCTGATGAGGGTGTCCTGCTCCGGCGGCAAGGGTATGCTCCCGGGCGGTGCGATTGTCTTGGGCAACGGGATCTTGTTTCTCCTCCTCGCCAGCTCGAGTAACACCTACAATTCGTCGGTGCAACACGTGATTACTGCTTGCACATTCTACAAGATGCTATCTTGAACCAATTTACTCATGAAAAAAGAGAACCCTAGAAATTACTCGTTCTCCGAGACTCAGAACCAGAAAGCTGAAACATTTTACAGAACAATCGCTTCGAAGAAGCCCTGAAAGCGTTCCGATCGTCGAGAGAGCGAGGGCTCGGGGTGAAATCGAGCGGCAATGCGGAATTAGGGTTAAGGGGTTTGGGAGGGGAGCGAAGGGGGCGGCCTACCTCGCGAGGCGGCGGCTGGGAGAAGGAGAAGTTGACCTTGGACTGGATGGCGAGGCGAACATCGTCGGGGTCGATGGCAGTCTTGGAGGCGTGGTCGGCGTACACCTGAGCGTCGGAGAGAACGTCAACCACGTAGCGGTAGGCGAGCTCCAGGAACTGGTGCACCACCCGTGGCTCGTACTCCCCTTCCCCCAGCCCCATCGACCGGAGGAGCTCCTTCACTACCCGCGCATCGCGCGGCTCCCCCGCCTCCTCCCTCAACCCGCCGCCTCCGCCGTCCGCCTCCATCGCTTTTGCGCCCCTTCCTCCGCTGATGGCGTGCTTATTCCTGAAGGATCGCGGATGAGATCTCACCGCGATTCTCTGCGTAAGTCAAGGCAAGATACGGATCCAATCACAATACAAATCACTCCACCCGATTCAGCTGCGGAATTCACGAAGATAAATCTGAACCGTGCCAGGAGCCCAACACGGAATCTCTACCCAATAAGTTCAACACGCTTACGGAGGATCCGGCAGATCGTGAGAGGTGTTCCTCGTTTCCGCCCGACGCAATCCTTCCATTACGTGGCATTTAGTGATTGGTGCATCCTAAGTGGGTTCCACAAGATTGGTCTTCGAATCCAACGGGAGAGCCGGAATCCTCCTCCGTCGGGTCTCCTTCCTCTTTGACTTCGACTGGGGTTTCGTTACCGCCTTCGATCTCACAAGGAGCAGACAAACCTATTTAAGTTCGCTTTGGAGACGCCATGCATGCCCATGACCGTAACCTCCCGAAGCCATGGGGCTGTGGGAATCTGTTGCGCTATCTTTCTCCTGGCTAGTAAAAGACGAGCCCCAGAACGACTCTGATGGGCAGCCCGACGACCTGTACCCCGCTTTCTGCTTCGTCTTCGTTCCCGTCACCATCGCCCTCTTCGCCGTCCTTATCAACTGCTGCAGTTCAAGGGCGCGCCGCGAGGCTGATCTGATGAACCTTCCCGTCACCACGTACGAGAGCGACGACCACCACAGCTCCCCGGTAGCCGACGCCGGGTGCTCCTGCAGCAAGGAGCCGGCGAGCTGCAGCATATGCTTGGAGGAGTTGATGGGCGGCCAGGCGGTGCGGGTGTTGCCGCGGTGCGGGCATGTATTCCACCGGGCGTGCATCGACAACTGGCTCGCGGTCAAGTCCGACTTCTGCCCTCTCTGCAGGCAGCGCGTCGTCAGCGCAGCGGGAACCGACGCCCGCCTGCTGTGCGAGGCGCTCTTCTGACTTCGGCTGGTCTGTGGACCAACAGCTAAATCATTATTTTTATTTAGAAGAAGATTACGTGATTAGGGTTTATGATTATTATTTTTAGCTTTTTAGAAGATTAGGTGATTAGGGTTTATGATTATTATTTTTAGTTTTTTAGAAGATTAGGTGACTCGGGTTTAATTGCAATTAATGAATCTCGACGATGATGCAGTCTACGTGATGCTTGGATCTGAATGCATGGAATACATGGTCTGTGAGACTGCGATGCAGCCAATGTTTTGAGAGTCCATCGCGAACTGCACTACCTCCATTCACAAGAGGAAGAGCATGGGAATCATGCTACATCTGTACATGCAGAAGGACAACAACAGAAGAAATACTAAATTAAAACATCTTAAATATTGATCCGATGATATGCATTGTCAAAGAGTTCACTCACCTTGAATATGACACTGATACAAAACAAATGGGGAAAATGGTGAAAAAAGATAGCACTGGTAAACCTCCAGCGTATCATGTCACCGAAGTTTACATTACAGCTGGTACACCAAAAAATACCAAACAACACAAAATACACACAATCCAGAAGCCATCTTGAAACATCACATATCATGGAAAGCTACTAAAGAATTTGATGCCGACACAAATTTAATTCCAAAACCGACATTAATAAACCGAATGGGCAACAATTCATACACCGTCCAAACTCGTCGGACCACAAATATTAATATTAACAAAACACAACACACAAAAATGCTGCACGTGTTGGTTCAATGTGTCAAAGCCAGTCCCGGAAGGTGCACTACCACAATCCTGAACAAGGAGAAAATTTGGGTTTTTTTGTACAAAAAAGAGCACCAAAATCCTTAAAGTACGAGGAGTCCGCTTAGCGTTATAGGATCTGAAGGTAGATATATTTATATATATAACTCGGCTGTTGAAGTGGGGACATGTGCTACATCAATGGGCTGCAATGGATTCGTTTGAGACTCGGACAGACAATTCTTAACCTCTCAAAATCCTCGATGTATATCTGTCCAATAAAAAAGAACAAATGTAGATTGCATAATAGTGAGGTTTGATCCTAAGCAGATATAATGCTTATCTGATGCTACTCGACATCATAAAATCTGTCACTAGATTCATGGATAGCAACCAACCACACCTTTGGGCAGGAGTGGATGTTGAGGATTTCCAACATGCCGCAGTGTGATATAGCAGCTTCTAATTCTTCCTCTACCAGCATGCTGCAAGCCTGAAAAAAATAAGGTTTGGCAGAAATCAATAAATGTCAGTTAAATTAGCCTGAAAAACATTTTTTATATCTGCACCTGCATGCAATATGCATGTTGCATTATGCCACACAGAGAGCAGAACAAGTCACATATCACATCATATAATTTTCATAAGAATGGTGGGTGGTACAGGATACTACGAAACATGCCAACCGGATGTTTTAGTTTCGATTTAGCCCAGTCAGAATATGGACATGACATACCAATGCAGAAGATACCAATATGCTCCACATCCCTAACAGCGAATTTTATGATCAACCTTTTTTCCATTTGGTTGTAATCTTGATATTCAAGTTGACATTAAGAAACATTCAATCGTCTGTAGACAGAGGGGGACTGGCTTGGCCGGTTGTGTTTCTCAATCGTCTATGTTCAAGTTTTGATACTAGAATTTTCCTAATAAAACTACACTGAAAAGCCAACATGTTATAATCGTGAGGCAGATTACCAGAAGCTGTAGGTTGTTTAGCCTTGGACAATTGAGCTTCAAGATTTCCAAGGAGCTGCAGTAACTATAATTAAAATACAGGAAAATCAGCAAATTTATTAACCACATAAGCAATAGGAAATGACAAAGTTAAAAAAATAACAAGGAAACCTTTACAAAAGGGACACTAACCTCAAATTCAGTATGCTGAGGTTGGTGCATGATAAATCCACCTCCTTCAAATATGTGGATAGGTTAAGATTTATTTTAGATAAATGGGAACAATTAGCTGTGGAAGGAACATAAACTCTCTTTATTCTTGGGCATCCAGTACAACTAAGAAACTCAAGCAAATGTTCCGACTTCTTAAAACCCTCCCCGTCATTTTGAATTGATATCGGATTGGATGAGAAGGTATCAACTGCCATATCAGATGAATTGTGCCTTGAACGCCAAACAAGTTCAACCATATTCACACAACCATTCAGGTTCACATGAACCAAATTTGTGCAGTAAGCAAGAAGCTCTGTGATACCAGACTGTCCAATAGATGAATATGACAAGTCTAACTCGCGAAGGGTAGGAAGTGCTTCTTTTTTATAAAGAGCATACAGAGAAGAATCTGTAAGAAACTTGCAAGCTGAAAGTTTTAAGATCTGTAGGCAGAATTTCCAAGTTAGATAGATTTCCGTACGTCCCTGTAACTTTGTGACAAATAATGCTGATACGAAAATGGTCCAGAAAACTATGTGCTTTATTGCATAAGGAAAGGCGTATTATGTAATAATATTCAAGCATAGTTGATCTCAAGGTATGCTGATGCAGCTTTATTTTTTGTGTATCGACCTAGGTTGAAGTCAATTAGTATCTAGATCTACTCCGGTCTTCACATTATTTGGTAGAACCTTTTTTCATTTGTAATTTATACGCAAAGCCAATTTTGCTGAATATTTAAGAAGCTTTCAAGTTTCAACTCAACTAATTCTATGGGCTGGCTGCAATTTTTCAGAGATACAAGTGCCGTTGCTTTAGCAATAAGTAAAAGGTAAAAGTTCCAACAATATCTTTATTTGGCTGCTCTATTCCCAGAAAAGATAGTCATGTAGGAACCCAACAATTGTTTTAAAAAAACAAAAAAGGTGCTTGCACACACCAAAAAAACACATTTTTCCTACATTTCTCTATATTTTCTTATGTGTGGTGAACACCTTTGTTATATACATTTCTTAATGGTGTAAACAGAGGTCAACAAGGTTACAATCAGCATACGATAACATAGCCTTACAAATTTAGAATTTGCAATGGTAAGCTGCCGAGTAAGCTATTTCTACAAGATATATTCCATCTCTGTCCACTTAAAAAGTAATAGTCAATGTTAACTTGCTTATAATGTTCCACAATAAACAGTTTCTGCCTCATTCTCCACAATAATCCTAGTCCTAATAGTAGGCAATTGTTGTTGAAGATTAACCAACATCAAGGCTCACATGATAGACAATAACCCATACAATGCAAATTAAATGCAATAAAGTTACGAGAGGGTAAAATTTAAAAATTGAAATGAAATACCAATGAATTTAAGATATCATATAAAAAAGATTTCCAAGAAACTTACCACTAACTGTGAACAAGTATCAAAAACTGGTTGTAAATTCATCAGAAATGTGTAAGATAAATCAAGCAGGGTCAAATGATGCAGCCAGTGCAAAGAAGATAGCCCAACAGGTCCAATTGATAGGCATGATGACAGGATCAAAGATTCAATACGAGGGCATGAAGCTGCTGTTGTAGACAATGATTCATCCATGAATTGTCTGTATATATAAGACATATCAATCAGCTTACTTGTGAATAAGAATGACAAATTAAACATGAGATGAGATGGCAAAAGACCTGCAGAAGGAAGCATCCAATGATGTCAAAGAAGGGCAATGAATTGATGCTTGAGAAAGAACACCACAACCCTTAAGTTCCAACAGTGACATTTTTGGAGCTTTGATAACAAGAACATTTAGCTTTGGACAGATCCCCAGATTAAGGGACTCCAGACCCACCTTAAGATAACATTGTGCTAAGTACTCAAGCAAATTATATATAAGAAAGATTTCTAGTTTTATTAAATAACAGTAATAAATACTCTAAAAGATAATTCAGCCGACTAACATGCACAAACTTGAATACATACAAATAGGTTTATGCACAATGCAAAATTTACTTAAATGCTATAAAAAAAAAGCAATTACCGCAGAAGTAATTAAGGAAAAGATTGTTGCTAATATTGTACTTAACAACCATAGAAAACACTGCTAGATAGAAACAAAATGCAGATGACAGCTTATATAGAGAATCTAAGACGCTGCTAGCAACATAATATTATGAAAATAATAATAATACAATCAAGCATAACATAAAGGACAATATGATAAGTGTTCCAAACTAACTTGGACCAGTGTGTTTCAATGGTCAGTAATAAATAATATTTTTTTCTCTCCATTCACATTGTCACCCATCAAAGGCCTGAGTTCCTTCCCTAACTACATATTAATTTCTTACTACCTATCTATCCAGTTCCAAGATTTCCATCATTATCCTGGATTTCTGAATTAAATCTTACCCACTGAAATCAATTTTCTGGTAAGCCTCCATCTTCTAGCTTTACCTTAATAAGAGAACATGCTTAGCCATGTGTTTTTGTATTTACATCATTTTATTTCAAGAATTAATGTAAACAATGTCCACCAAATATCAATATTCTGCTGCACACCAGGAAGTGGCAGTCTACAACGGGATCACAAATAAAGAAAGCAACGCAAAATGTTACTTATCCACTTAAATGACCAGCTAAGGCTTCGAATTGGTCATTAATCTAGTAAGAACTGATTTGGTTTTGAAAAATCCGAATATAAAGAGTCCTGAAGACAGAGTATCAGAAAATCCAAGCAATAATCAAGCCAACCTCCTTCAGATGCAATATGTCAGATCAATTTGAGTCTGTAGGAAGGTATGTGAGAATCAATTTTGTATCCCTTACAGTCTCTTTTCTTTTTCTTTGTTCAGTTTGTAATTTGCATGTACCAGCACAATAATGTAATAGACCATGTTGATGGCACATACTATTCCATCCAGTGGCAAGAAAGGCACCGATATGCAGAATTTGGACATTCATGATTACAATATCCGGTTAGCATTTTGTTCTTTTAGCATTTTTCTTTAAGAAAATAAAATGATGTGATTCACAAGTAACACAACATGTGGACATTTTCCAAGGAAGCATCGTAGCATCCAAGTCCACTCCAGTACTAGTCAAACATATGCAGATCAGTATTCATAGAATTCAGTCAATCATATGCAGATTTGTTCAAAGTCAACGAGTCCCAGAACTCTTAACCACATATATCTGGACAAGAATATTTGTAGAGAAACTCCCAGAGCTAAGTAGATGAACTCCTGCAAATTAGCCACAAATAGCCAAGAATATTATCCACAGCTACAAAAAGTTTTACACCACCCCTTATCTTGTTACCACAGTATACATGTCAAGTATATTAAATGAAAATATGAAGCCAACTTACTGGACAAAATGAAGCTCTCTCAAGATGATCACAACCATCAAGATTTACTTTTTGAAGCTTCGGACATGATAGATCAAGATTAGTCATAGCATGGCAACCAGCAAGCGACAGAGTCAATAGAGAACTATTGTTCAGTCCCACGTCACTTATGCTCTGAAAATAAAAGTTATCAAGAAATAGATAAATTCAGCACACATTTCAAAAGTGTTACAACAGAATTCACATGTGAACACATTGGAAAACCAAAAACATAATAAGATAGCAATTACAAACAAAAACATGAAAACATTTCAGTTCTTGGACTGGGAAACTTGAAATAATACATTGCTGACAATACAGCCCAGGACTAATGCAGTGTGTCAGCACAGCAGCAGAAACCAAGGCTTTCAGTAATTGGCATCATGGACAGTGATATATAATATATAGCACTGCAGTATGGGACCTGCAGCAGAAGCAATGGTTGTATGTGTGCGATAATAATCAATATGGTTGCAAATATTTGTGATCAAGCCATAACGTGATTAAAACTGATCAGGCTGAGTTGCAATGGCAGGTCATAGCACACTGTGCAGGGAGATCACACCACGAAATGATTGGTCAAGTTAAAAAATAGGGCAATAGGATATAAACTTCTGTTCCACATATAGAAGATTCAAATATGTCTAATAGAGAGAGACAATATCAGAACCATGATTATTGCTTTAACTAATAGATTAAAGGCATTTTTTCCTTTAATAATCTAACACCCAGCATGTACTTGTCTATCTGTTCAACCCTTTATTATTTAAGAAATTGAACAAACTCATAATGGAAAATCACTTTAACTTTGCAGCCAAAGCAATTAAACCTCAGCACAAATCACAACAGAGAACTGGAGAATTGGGTAAAACATGTTCATGGCCCTAGACATCAATAAAATAAACCCATAAAAGGAAGGGACCAAAAATCATGTAGTAGCTAAGAAACAAAATGTCTGCAAACCTCGCAATTGTCAAGAACCAATGACCTGAGCATTGGGCAACCGCCTCCGTCACTAAACACCTCACAAACAGAATTTGTTAAAGATTCACAATCACTAAGGTCCACCTCTTGCAAGTTGTGGCATTGCAATGATAATGTAGCCAAACTTTCTTGCTTTTGCAATACTAATTTCTGCAGTACGATAATCAACATCTAATAAAACTTCCAAAAAACCAAATAATGCGACAGTAATATAGTAGTCTCATGAAATAAAAAAACTTACGTCAATTGCTCTTGATGTAATACTAATTCGGTGAAGAGCCGAACATCTAGAAACTTTTACAGATTGAAGCACAGGGCTCCGCAAATTCAAATCAACAAATCTAAAGCATTAGCAGAATTAGAATCCAACAAAGGAAAACAACCCAGGAAAGAAGGATCTAAAGACAGTCACTAAGAGACAGGAGTTAAAGAAGGAAAAGAAACGGAGAATGAGTCTAACTTGCGCAAGTGTACAAGACTAATAGACTGCAAATGTGGCAGATCCAGTGAGACAGATGTCAGAAGGCCACAGTTATCAAGCAGTAATGCCTGAAATGATAAGGAATTTTGGTGTAAATACAGCAACAAAAAAATAAAACACATTTGTTGAAAGAAGAAAACTATGAAAAGAAATTCAAACCTCCAGCATGTGGCTATACGATAATGCAGACATAGATGTTGAGGTTATTCCCTCACAGCTATCAAGTTTTAAGTCTATCAACATTGGCAATCTTACAGACTTCCCACAAAAGCACAAGAACGTAAGCACATAATCACCACAGTTAGGATAAATTACAGCAGCAGACGATCAGGATTCACAAAACTAACCTCAAATGAGACATTTGGACAATATGAAGCATCAAGAATGCACAGATTTGGACAAGCAAAAGCGATTTCACGTAGTGTTTCATCCGTAACACATGAGCAAGATGACATATTTAATGATCCCAACAAGGGGCATGTTGTAACAGCTGATCGAATCGCAGCATCAGAAAGCTTATGGCAGGCTGTTAAATCAAGTTCACGTAACTGCGGGCAACTAAGTGAAACATGTGCCATGCTGGTGCGCTTGAGGGACAATATTTGAAGCTGAGGGCATCTGTAACAAGCCAACTTACATGAACATAGTTGACACATGACAATATGCTCATTAATGACTAATCAGCAGTGTAGTTACCTGATAGAAATACGGAAAACCCGACATTTCTCAAATTGAAGGTCATGTAATCTATCATGATATACAGTGATCTCCTGAATGTTATTGCCAAGAGATGCATCGTGAATTCTCAATTTGGTTAATGCAGGACAATCCGTCAAGGCATGGAAAAACCGATCACCAAACTGACCCTTTTTTAAGATCAAAGTTCCAAGATGCCTGGACAAGTACACATTTTTATACATCAGTCGGAACAGAAAAAGCAAATGGTAGTAGAAAGAATCAACACCCGTTCAAGGACTAGAAAATTAATTAAACCTGAGTGAAGCCATTGCTTCAATGACAAGCGCATTGGAATTTAGAATGTCAGCCATGGTCAACGCCATGGCATTTGGGTATCGGCGACATATGGCAATAACTGTAAGTCATTGAAGACGTCAGCACAGCAACGAGAATGGACTCTAAAAGATAGTATGGAAGTTCATACAAGTACTAAGTCAGGCTTCCAAAAGACGTGACAAGATTCTGACTAACGAATTGAACGAGCTAGTTATGGCCGTTAGCTGTTACTAGCCAAAAACACTAAACAAAGAGTTTTACTTTCATACAATGGCTTCACTAATAGTGATGTCTTTGCAGTGCTCAATGGCAAGAAAGAATCCATGTAGCCTACCTCAAATATTAATATACAGCTCACTGTTGTTGTCCTTTTTTCTTCTTTTTTTGGCTGCTGCTGCTTTTGCTAATGTTATTATTGTTCTGAAAATGTCAATGTCTTGAAGCTCCATATCTCACACTGTAGATTTATAATACAACTTCCAGAGCTTCCTAGCTGTCTCTTCTAACTACCTTCCAGCTCTCTTTTTATTCTTTTGCTAATCAAATCTAAAGTTGGATTTCTAACGAATGTACATTAGATGTCCAAATTGTATCATCATGAAGCCCCGCTTATTTCTATATACAGCAGAATCCTTGATGATCCATCAAATTTTGGATCATGCATAGGGAGCTAGCACTAGTAAAACTATCCCACCTTGGTTGAAGCTTGCAGATAAAATGAAGCACAAACCATTATAGCAAGAATACACATTACAACATCAGGCAAGAGATGACAAAAGTTAGCAGGCACGATCTATATAAATAATGGAAGAACCAAAGGGGTTTGTCTCATGATGTCTCCACAGCTAATCAAAATCTCATTGCCCTTCATTTTTAATAATGAATATTGTACTGAATATATATCACAAGCATCACAGAATTGTCATAATCGCTAGTATATATAATGGATCCAAGACAGTATCAGCTTTCAAGGTAGGGCCCAGTACATCATGGTTAAGATCTTTTCCCATTGTACATCCATTTGGGAACTATTTCTCATTTAATACCCAGGTGCTTTAGTTCCAAATCTACACTTAACTTGGACATTCAGTGAAAAGTTGTACAACAGGCAGATGACACTATCATTTGGATGATGGATTGTCCACGGGCTCATCTTCATGCCCTGGGGTTTGGTCTCTACATGACATCTCCAGTAAGGTCATTAGCAGAGTATTGAATTCTCCATGTCCCATAGCAGTGATATAATTTATTGATATGTTCAAATAGAAATGTTACATATCAATATGTACATCAAATTTACAACTAGCAAGCATTTGTTCTCTCTATTGTTGATCAAGAACATCAAAGCCCACATATGCCAGACTTATAATTTATGGTACTTAGATTCTAATCAAATTCACTTTTAAGGGCCCTCATTTATTAAATGCTCAGTTCTTGGCTACATGACCTTGAAACTAAAAAGAATACATCTGAAAGAATCTAATTTATGAGCAATCAATTATCAATTTCAAGTTTCACACAGTCATATATGCATGGTCTGATTTCCACTGTGATGCTATGCAAATGCCCCAAGAATATTAGCAATGGTATGCAAGCACCCCAAGGATATTCAGCAAAGAATTGGTCGGGATTCAAACTAACAAAAGGTGATCAAAATTAATTTTACTAATAGTTTCGTCAAATAACTGCTGCAACAGCCATTTGTACTATGCATCAGAAATAACAAATAATAAACACAAGCTGCGGTCACAGATTTTCTCAATTAATGATGCAAATGATTCCCAAATTGTACTAAGTACACTATATTAGAATTCATACAGTTCTGCTGGGAGATTGCTGTGTTCGTGAACTCCAAACATCTCCAAAAGTCCTCATGTGTGCTAGCCACTAACCATTGCTTGCAGGTTGCTCCCGCTCTACATAAATCTTTTTGGCCCAGAAAAGAAAAAATCTGAAAATCATACAAATGAATGTTTATACTTGCAAGCAATCAACAGCAACCATAAATATCAAATGGTTAGGTCAGACATACCAGGTGCAATAGATCATCTGAAAGATCCATCCTAACTTCTAGATCTTCAGTGTTTCTCACACTTGACATATCTTCATAAGAACTTCCCCCATTATTAAAGTCACTAGTCCTTCCAACAGCATCATCATTAGGAAAAAGGTTCAAATAGTATGCCACCTCATTTTCAGACAATGCTGATGAATTTTGAGAAATAAAATCAACAACTGCAGGTTGACCAGTTACTTCAGCATCTGAGGAAGATGGAAACCTGCACGAAACACACAAAAGAAAAGATGAACTAGTCATAAAGTCACATTAAGGTGAAAATCCAACTCCTAACTATCATGAACGGTCGTCGCACTCTCGCAACAACTTCATTCAACGAACCGTTCGTCGCTTGTTTATGCTTGTACATATCCTTGGCAGCCTGTTTTGCCATAGTTTTGGTGTGTTTTCTTTGGAAAAATACAGGAAACGGTAGCTTGAAGCGCTACAGAACGATCGCTCGCTGCACCGGGCAAAACTACCCCAAAATGGCTTCGTTTTCGCGTGTCGCGGCCTGTTTTCTACAGTCCGCGGCCACCCCCAAAACATCAGCCATCTCAACACCCTGGAACCCCCCGGGCGGCACAGGGCTGGATGGAGCTTCGGGGTAGTGTCGGGCGTTGAACACTTTCACAAGTTTGCACGTCAACTTGACGGAAACTTGCCTTCACGCCCGGCACCCGGGGAGTAGTTGTTTGCGGACTTACAGTTGCTCATTCACCCTTCTAAAGTCCTTGTTTTCCTCCTCTCTTTCTCTGCTTTCCTGTACTCCAAGTGCTCGCTCAATTATTTGTAAAGCTTCCCTCTTCGTGAAACGTCGGGACTTATCCGTCGCTCGTTTCAAAAACTAATCAACTTCTGTTTTTACAGGTCCTATGAGACCTGCATGAGGTTGCAGCTCGGCTGACCCTTTACGAACTCGTATGTCGCAAGGGTGCCTCAAGACTTAGGCAATCCCAGCTAAGTCTGATCGAAGTGGGCGCAAGGGTGCTTCTCGACTTAGGCAACTCCAGCTAAGTCCATGCTTACCGCAAGGGTGCCTCACCATTTAGGCAATTCCAGCTAAGTGCGTGACATTGTGGCATCAGAGCAGGTAAGTAATTCGAGCAAGCAACGAAAAAACTTCGCAATCTCGCCATGGCGAAACATCGTGGTGAATTGAGCAAAACAAGGCAAGCCGGAATGTTGCCTCAAGCAGTCGCAGGTTGGCTGCATGTGCAAACTCGCTCTCTCACTACTAGAGCCGCTCAAGAGGAGCGAGGCAGCGAGCATGATGAGCGAGAAGTTGGTTGCTCGCCACGAGCGGAGGAGGCGCAGTCTGGAACGCCAATGGGAAAAAAGACCCAAAAAGAGAGAATTACAGCTTGGATGTCCTTGAAGCGAGCTAGGAGGAACTCTACCAAGGCCAACGAAGGCTTCTTGGGGTAGAGAGCTCGCAGGAAGAAGCTGAATCCTGGATTGACAAGGTTGAGGCCCTAGTCGACCAGCTAACAGATGACACCAAGGACTCCGTGCGTCATTTGCAGGATGTTGTGGCGGAACTCACTTCCAAAGTGACTTTGCTCACAAGAGCGCTAAATGCGGGAGGGAGCAACACCCGCGTTGCGCCGCCACAAGGCTTGAGAGCACCTGAGCCACATTGTTATGGGGGTGCTAAAGATGCCAAAGAACTCGAGAATTTTCGTTCGACATGGAGCAGTATTTCCGAGCCACGAGACCTGACTCTGAAGACACCAAAGTTTCAATAACAACCATGTATCTGAACAGAGATGCGAAACTTTGGTGGAGAACCCGTTGGGAGGAGATCCAACAAGGTCGGTGCCGAGTTGACACATAAGCAGACTTGAAGCGAGAGTTGAGGACTTAATTTCTACTCGAGAACACTGAGTTCGTCGCAAGGAGGAAGTTGAGACAACTCCACCAAACGACTTCTATTCGGGACTATGTGAAGCAATTTTCTGCACTGATGCTGAACATCCAAGACATGTCCGAGAAAGATAAGATGTTCAGCTTTCTCGATGGCCTGAAGCCATGGGCTCAACAGGAACTACATCGACGGAATTTGATATGGTAATAGAGTATAAGCCCGGAAAAGCAAATGTCGTAGCCGATGCGTTGAGTCAGAAAGTGGAGCAAGTGAATGCTATGCAACTAGAGGGCAGAGGCCAAGTGAGTCAGTTGCACTCCAACTTCCTTTCTCGGATCAAGGATGGACTGTACAGTGATCCCCAAGCAGTAACCTTGATGCAACTAATCCAAAAAGGCAAGGCACAACGATTTTGAGTCCAGGAGGGACTCATCTACACCAAAGGGAATAGAATTTATGTTCCTCGAGTGGACAATTTAAATCGTGAACTCCTGAAAGAGTGTCACGATTCCCTTTAGGCAGGACATCCGGGCATTCACCGAACATTGGCACTCGTGGAGAGGGCCTTTTACTGGCCGAAGATGGGGACGGATGTGGAGGAATATGTTCGAACATGCTTAACTTGTCAACAAGACAAGGTGGAGCAGCGAAAGCCGGTGGGACTTTTAAAGCCGTTGCCCGTACCAGAAAGGCCGTGGGAGAGCGTTTCTCTGGACTTCATATCAAGCTTGCCGACAGTAGGGGGACTCGGATCGATACTCGTGGTGGTCGACCGATTTTTGAAGTATGCAACTTTCATTGCTGCGCCCCTACATTGTTCAGTAGAAGAAGTGGCCAAGCTAATGATAAAGAATGTGGTGAAGTATTGGGAAGTCCCACACAATATCATAAGTGATCGAGATGCTCGGTTTCTAGGACGATTTTGGACCGAGTTATTCAAATTATTGGGGTCTAAGCTATACTTCTCCACAAGCCTCCACCCCCAGATGGATGGCCAAACTGAGAGAATAAACTCTCTCCTGGAGCAGTATCTTCGGCACTACGTGAGTGCCAACCAACGAGATTGGGTGAAGCTGTTGGACATAGCCCAATTCTCCTACAACCTGCAGCGGAGCTCTGCGTCCAACAAGAGCCCCTTTGAGATCATCACAGGACAACTACCATCGACTCCTCACACTTTGGCTATTGGTTATACTGGAAGTAGTCCGTCCGCATATCACTTTGCAAAAGAATGGCATCGAAATGCAGATATTGCGCGGGCTTACTTGGAGAAGGCGGCCAAAAAGATGAAGAAGTGGGCAAACTTAAGAAGGCGACAGCAAGAATTCAAAGTCGGCGATTTGGTGTTGGTGAAGCTCCAATTAGCATCACTCCAGTTCTTTAGGAATAAGGTGCATAAAGGATTGGTGCGCAAGTATGATGGGCCCTTCCTTCCCAATTATCAGTAGGGTGGGCAACGTCTCCTACAAGTTGCAGCTGCCGACGTGGCTCAAAATTCACAATGTTTTTCATGCCAACAACTTGAAAGCCTACCACTCCGATCCGCAAGATGCTTCCCGAGACGTTTCAACTCGACAACTCCCCACAAGAGCCTCCTACAAGAAACGAGTTGAAACCATTTTAGCGGATCGCAAGACAAAGCTACCCAACGGAGCTGAGCAGATTGAGTACTTGGTGAAGTGGCGGAAGCTTCCCAAAACCGAAGCCAGTTGGGAGCCAGAAGATGCCCTCCGACATGAAGAAAAGCGACCATCAAAGCTTATTGAAGAAGCGCCGACGCAGGGCGCCGGATGGGATCTAAGTGGGGGAGAATGTCACGAACGGTCGTCGCACTCTCGCAGCAACTTCGTTTAACGAACCGTTCGTCGCTTGTTCATACGTGTACATATCCTTGGCAGCCTGTTTTGCCATAGTTTTGGGTTGTTTTCTTTAGAAAAATGCAGGAAATGACAGCTTGCAGCGCTGCAAAACGATCGCTCGCTGCACCGGGCAAAACTACCCCAAAATGGCTCCGTTTTCGCGTATCGCGGCCTATTTTCTGCAGCCCACGGCCGCCCCCAAAACGTCAACCATCTCAGCACCCTGGAACCCCCCGGGTGGCATAGGGCTGGATAGGGCTTCGGGGTAATGTCGGGCGTTGAACACTTTCACAAGTTTGCATGTCAACTTGACGGAAACTTGCCTTCGCGCCCGACACCCGGGGAGTAGTTGTTTGCGGACTTGCAGTTGCTCGTTCCCCCTTCTAAAGTCCATGTTTTCCTCCTCTCTTTCTCTGCTTTCCTACACTCCAAGTGCTCGCTCAATTGTTTGTAAAGCTTCCCTCTTCGCGAGACGTCGGGACTTGTCCGTCGCTCATTTCAAAAACTAATCAACTTCTATTTTTACAAGTCCTACGGGACCTACATAAGGTTGCAGCTCGGCTGACCCTTTGCAGACGCGTATGTCGCAAGGGAGCCTCAAGACTTAGGCAATCCCAGCTAAGTCTGATCGAAGTGGGTGCAAGGGTGCTTCTCGACTTAGGCAACTCCAGGTAAGTCCGTGCTTACCGCAAGGGTGCCTCACCACTTAGGCAATTCCAGCTAAGTGCGTGACATAACAGACCAAAGATGAGACCTTGTTCATAACCGTCCTCTGCCATCAAATGACATTTTAACCGCAATAAATAGGAGGCATGAAATCTCCTGAGATATCCACTTAAATAAATTTGTGATTTACAAGGTCACCAATAGAAAGAGCACGAGTATCTCAGAGGTTAATAAGACTGGAGAAACGCATCAGTTGACAAAGGCAATAATAAAGAAAGGAGAGCCTTTGCATACGAGTGCCTTAGAAGGAAGCACGTTATTGAGAAACTAGAGTTAAAGAAAAATGGCATCTCTCAGAAGTTCACAGGACATTGGAAAAAAAAACCATTATTCAGCAAATCCAATATTAGTGAGAGGGAGGCTTTTGTAAGAAGATAATTTGAAAGGGAAGCAAATTATTCAGTCTGAGAGGAAGGATGTCTTAGGAACAGGGACCAGATTCCAGATTAAAAAATAGTGAAACTTGGTTAGCATAGTTATGAGAGTTTTGTCGCTAGTGTATAATAATTGTAAAATTGTTTAATCACAATCTTCAAGTAAATAACAAAAAGCAGTATGATAGTCATAAATCCTAGAACAAAAAATGAGATTGAAGGATTTCATATAAAATCACCAAATTGAAGTGAGAATACCATGTTCAATCTGTTAAGATAATTGACCCAAGATGCTTAAACCCAAGTTAAGAGTAACATTCTCAGACTATTATGTCAATCCAAATCTTTACTCATTTCCAATGTGAGATTATTTTTACCCATTTCACATCTGACGTTAGACTAAACGGGGATGTTACAAGCTCCCACACTTAGGGGCTTCACGTCCTCATCAAGACGCAATTGTACACCTAAATCAGACCCTAGCATGATGTACATTAGGCCTTGAGTAAATTCACGTTGTGCCCTTCACCTCGTCCATGGATAGTTCTTTTTAACAGTAGCCTCTCACCATGTCCAATACCAATCTATCAAGATCCAATCTGATGAAATAACTTCCTCATTTACTTCGTTGAACCTGAACCAATGATCCAAAATGTTTAAACTCAAGCTAATAGTAATAGACCCATTTGACCTAAAAATCAATTCAAATTTTTGCCCACTTCCAAAATCAAACTAAACTTGGTTGTTACAATTAATATCCAATTTAGACACATCGGAAGTCAACTAGGGTATAATGGGTATACTATTAATTTGGGTTTAAGCATTTTTGGCTAGCGGTTCAGGATCAACGAAGTAAATGAGGAATAGGTTGTGATGGAGAAACTTCTTAGAGGGTTGAAATCTCAATTGCTGGGACAATGAAGAAACACATGTGAAATTCAATTAACTAGGCAACACGAGTTTATGTTCAAGTATCTGGAAATACCATCATATGCATTGCATAATAAACATTGTCAGTTTGATTTACCAAAGATCTTTAATAATTCTAAAACCTGAAAACAATTGAAAACCTTTGTCAGACATTCTGCTTAGAATAGGGATCATTCCTTTAATCTGAGTGGGTAACACCTTTTCCCTAATTACTCAAAACTTCTTTGGTCTTCATATGTGCCCTATGACACCTCCAACTCGGATTCCCTTCCTACTCAATCGTGTACTACAAAGAAAATCCACCTGTAATGCCCAAAACATACTAAGAAATTCTATTTTTTGTTATCTCATTTTTTTAGTAAAAGCATTTCTGTCAAGTGTATTAATTTCCCTAGATATTATAATTTCCTAGTTATAAGGGTGCACTTTGTGGGGCTCATATATTATACATTAGATCCTTCCAAACTAGTCTAAGCTATTGGAGAAGTGGCTGTACATCCAACTGCTTGGATTAGCATGGTATCAAAGCAAATCATGAGTTTGTACCCTAAATCGCATTAACATGCTAAGTCCAACAATCTTTCATCTGGCATAAACATGAAAGGGATGTTTAAGCTTATACATAATGTCGGAGCTTTTTGACCAGCTTAGATGTTTCGAAAAGTGCTCTCGCAGCTCAAATTACCAATAATGGTACCTATAGAAGAATCTCAAAATATGGTATGCCACGTACACCAGAAAATTACAGAAATTATTTAGTATGTCGGTACCAACCAATATCATTGGTACACAGGTATACAAGTATTATGTCATTCTGGTGCGGTCGGTATGTTGCAAGTATTTGAATCCATACAGTGGTTACCGAATCAATCTCCTTAGAATTTTCATGAAAAGCATTTGAATGAAAAAAATCAGAGTAGCAAATACAGACCTTTTGAAACAAATGTACCAACTTATGAAATATTACTTTTGACAACTCAAACATGGAAATCACGACAGGGGTTAGATGTATCAGAACCTAAAAGTTTAAACAATACAGATGACAAGGATAACAAAAAATGAGAACTTACTTCAGGGAAGCAAATACTTTAGGCCGCTTGTGCTGAGTGTCCCTGTCTATATCTGATCCAGTTCTCTCCATCTCGAAAAATGCTTCATCTGCCAGGCTAGCATCTCTTTCCTGAGGCATAGCTACTGCACCCACCAGTTCCTCACCCCATGTCCTCAAATTTGCTTGTCTTGAGATGAAATGCCTTGTAGCTGACTGTCTCTCATAAAACCATGAGCACCCGATGCCCCTCTCCAGCGGAAGGACACAATCGCGCTCTCCGCCATCATCCCTGCCACCATTCGTCAGCCCTGAATTCCATCCCCAACGCCCCAGAGAAAGTCCAAGCTCCAGCTCCTCGAATTCTTCAACCTCATCATCATCCTGCCGCCCGACCTCATCGTCCCCATCCCTTCTTTCATCATCATCAGCGACAGCCTTCATCCTCCCGTCCGCCATCCCGCAACGGCACGTAGGCCCTCAGGCAGTCGTGCCGAAGGAAAACCCTAACCCTAGTCAAAATCCAAAGACTACCACGAGAAAAAAAAAAAAAATCAGGCGCAAGAAGAGAAACCTAATTCCAGCCTTGGGTCCAAGTACCAGCAAACCCTAACCCCACACTTGAATCCCAATGGATCGGATCCCTGAAATCAAAACGCCCTCAAAAAAAAAAACACCAAAAAATTGCCAAGAAAAAGCGATCTTCTTCCTCCCAAGTACCTTAGCGTCAATCAGCACGACGGAAAGGCGCGATCTTTCTCGATCTCGAGCATTCAGATAACACTAAGAAAAACGTTTTAAAAAGGCAATCTTTTAACTCCCAAGAACCTTTACTTCCATCAAAACGATCGGAAGACGAAATCTTTCTCGATTTCGCGCAAGAAACTTAGGGTTTCTACCTTGGAAAAATCAGAGGAAGTCCGCAGCGGTTTGATACGAGCTCCTTGTGTCGTCGAGGCCGCTCGAGCGGAAGGAGAGTGGGTCGGAAATTCCGATTACATATATTTAATACATATATATAGCTGCGAATGAGTTCTCTCTTCTTCCCCCTCTTCGGATTTCTCGCCGCTTCGCTTCCTTCGCTCTCGCGTCCTTTTCTTTTTCTTTTCTTCACTTTTTATTCCCTTTTAAGAAGTGTATAATTCATTAACTGTGGCGATGTAGCGGAAGGGATCCAACATTTGGTGAGTGGACCGATCATTCTACCAAACATGGAACCGCCCTTCCCGAATGGGCGGAAGATGCGGGCTCCACCATCCCGTTCCTGCTTCCCTGTCTCCCTAACCGTCCCCGATTGGGTCTACCCAATCTGACACGTGGGGGGCAGAGCAAGATGGAATTAGGAGTTGCCCGATCTAGTCGAAGCAGGGAAGATATGATCCCGAGGGGAAGAGGGTCGGTCTACCTTAAAATAAACAAATTAATTAATATATCATTAATTTAGGAATCGGAAAAACACTTGTGAGCTCGTCCGTTTTTGGATAAAGCACAAGACATATTATTATGATGATATTGCTTTGATGAAATCAGAAGATGGTCTGAGATCAAAAGCCAACAGGAGATTGAACGACGTGTTCCACCCGACGACCACGTCCAAGTCAAGAGACTGACAAAAAGTCAACGCCGCAATTGACAACAGTGGCCTCTCAATAAATGAATTCGTCCGGAGATATCATCCCATGCTCATCGTATCATTAATTTAGGAATCCAAAAAAAAAACACTTGTTAGCTCGTCCGTTTGGAAACATGACTCGATGAATCAGAAGATACTCTCTGAGATCAAAAGTCCAAATGAGGTGACCGACGTGTTCCACGCGAAGACGACGCCCCAGGTCAAGAGACGCATTCAATGCCGAAAAAGTCAACGCCGTCATTGACATCAGTGGCCTCTCAACGAACGCATTCGTCTGTCACTGGAGATGTCACATCACGATGCTCGATCTGCAGCACCGCGTTTGCGTTGAACGACCTCGAGGCCGCTCCTGGAGTCATCTTTGCCCAAGTTATACGTACTTGCTTTGCTGCTTCCCTCTCCCAAGTCCCCAAGTACTTGTTATCTCTTCTCCTTCCCAGGAGGGAAGAGCAACAGCGATGGACAGGGCCGAAGCACCCCCCCATGTTCCGGACGAGCCGCCCGCCTGGCTTCACCTGCGACGGCTGTCGGTGCCCGGGCTTCGGCTCCCACTGCCGCTGCGACGCCTGCGACTTCGACCTCCATGACAACTGTGCTTGCAGCACCGGCTGTCGCTGCAGCCGACGCCCCACCCGTCTGGCCAAAGATTCTGCGACGGTTGCCAGTTGCAGGTGCGAGGAATTCATTGCAGGTGCATCCAGCTGCCGCAGGAGGTGCATCCGTCGAAGTCAGACAAGGGCGGCGGCGGACGAGGAGGAGGAGTGGAGCGTTTCCTTCTCGAAGTTGGAACCACCATGCTTGCTAACTTCATCGGCGGATCATAAGCTCTATCCATACATCCGAAAATATCTATGGTTATATAGAAGGGCGAGTGATGATGTTCTTGCCGACTCGCATGGACAGCATGAACTGGGGTATCCTCGACGACGGTGGAACGTCCGTTGACCTGCGTTGACAAAGAGATGTTGTATTAGAATCTAAATCAACAGGTTCTTGATGGAGGATCTACGTAAGTTGTGGGCATGTGTAAACTCAGTGGAACGTTGATACAGATTAAATCAGAAATTTATTTGCCAAAATGTTGTCTCGTCTCAGTCAAAGATAAAATTTTGGCTCTTCTAAATTTCGAAATCAGTGATTGGTCAACCAAATATCTCCTCAGTTATTTGATAAATAAAACCCATTCGAAAATTCAGGACTGGGCTAAAAATTCAAGCTGATAAAATTACATCGATCAATTCTTATCCGTTTTCTTATGAACCTGAAATCTCCAACCAAATTCTCAATAATATCCATAGAGTTTCTGTAGAATAATAATTAAAATAGTAATAAAAATTAACCTTATTATATGAGACAAAATTATTTTCTCCAAGTCCAATGATGGTTTGGGTATTCAGGATCATCACACCGTCAAAATTTTAATTTATGCTAAAAGACTTATTGTGGTGGTTGATCAATAAGACATTTGGTAGATCAAAATTCTTATCACTAATTATGATTGGATAACTCTTGAGATTTAAGACAAAACACTCATTCATTTGCTGATTGAAAGTTTTTTATTTTCTCTTATTCGGCTACCTCAAATTAGATATCAAAAGGTAGATGAGTATGGGATCAAATATCTTTGCCTATAAGAACTATGAATTAATCTACGTTCCTCTAGAGGAACGTTACATCATTCTAGAATTCCTTAATACTATAAGATTGTTTTCATCCAATCCTTGTTTTTTAAAAAAAAAATCATATTACAAGAAATATAAATATCGAAGCACATCTCCGGGCAGCATGCAATCCGAATGTGCAATCATCTCAACGGATAATTGTGATCGACTATTTAGCACCGTGCATATAACTTGTGTTTTTATCAAGGAATAGTTAATTTTCTATTTTAAAAAAAAACGTCACGCATACAATTACCATAACGTCAATGCCGATCGACGGCAAGCCACCCATGTCCTCAAATTTGCTCGTCTTGCGATGAAATGCCTTGTGGCGGACTGCCTCTCGAAAAACCGTGACCACCCGATGCCCGTCTCCACCGGAAGGACACAGTCGCGCTCTCCGCCATCATCCCTGCCACCATTCGTCAGCCCTGAATTCCATCCCCAACGCCCCAGAGAAAGCCCAAGCGCCACAGCTCCTCATTCTTCAACCTCATCGTCCCCATCGCTTCTTTCATCATCATCATCATCGGCGACAGCCTTCATCCTCCCGTCCGCCATCCCGCTACGGCACGTAGGCCCTCAAGCAGTCGTGCCGAAGGAAAACCCTAACCCTAGTCAAAATCCAAAGACTACCACGAGAGGGGGGGGGGGGGGGGAAATCGGACGCAAGAAGAGAAACCTAATTCCAGCCTTGGATCCGAGTACCAGCAAACCCTAACCCCACACTCGAATCCCGATGGGTCGGAGCCCTGAAATCAAAACGCCCTCACAAAAAAGAAAAAAGGGCGATCTTTTTCCTCCCAAGAACCTTAGCTTCAATCGGCACGCCGGAAAGGCGCGATCTTTCTCGATCTCCAGCATTCAGATAGCACTACGAAAATCGTTTTTTTTTTTTAAACGATCTTTTAGCTCCCATGCACCTTTACTTCAATCAAAACGATCGGAAGACGAAATCTTTGTCGATTTCGCGCAAGAAAATTAGGGTTTCTACCTTGAAAAAATCAGAGGAAGTCCGCAGTGGTTTGATACGAGCTCCTTGTGTCGTCTGGGCCGCTCGAGCGGAAGGAGAGTGGATCGGAAATTACGATTGGATATGTTTAATACATATATATAGCTGCGAATTAGGTCTGTCTTCTTCCCCGTCTTCGCTTCCTTCGCTCTCGCGACCTTTTCTTTTTCTTTGCTTCTCTTTTTATTCCTTTCTAAGAAGTATATAATTCATTAACTGTGGCGACGTGGCGGAAGGGATCCAACATTTGGTGAGTGGACCGATCATTGTACCAAACACGGAACCGCCCTTCCCGATTGGGCGGAAGATGCTGGGGTCCACTAATCCGACACGTGGGGGGCAGAGCAAGATATAATTAGGAGTTGTCCCATCAAGTCGAAGCAGGGAAGATTGGATCCCGAGGGGAAGGGGGTCGGTCTACCTTCAAATAAACAAATAAATAAATAAACTCACTTGAGCTAAACTATTTTTGTTTAAAATAATTAAGCACAGCAAAATTACCTTTAAGTGTGATTAAAATGTACCCAAAAAATGGGTAATGATGTTTAATTACTATGGCCCTAATCTCTCTTGACATGTAAATCGCTTTGGTTCAGCACCGTTTACTTATATTCATGTCACGAGTAAATGAAAGAGACAAATTTTGATCTAAAAATTATAATATTAAGCGATTAAGTTTTTAACTGACTAAATTATATAACATCTTTTTAAAAAAAATCACATTTTTTTAAAAAAATATTGCTTATTTTCTGGACGTAATGGAAAAAAATCATGTAGATGTGTTTTATTTGTACATCATATTTGTTACTTCAAACAAAAAGTCACTCCTTTTTCGTGTAGATTATTTATTTAATAAATCATTAATTTAGGAATCCGAAAAACACTTCTAGGCTCGCCCAATAAAACGTATTAAATATTATTATGATGATGCTGATTTGATGAAATTAAACATAGTCTAAGATCAAAATATAAGATAGAGATGAAGGACCTGATGCACTTAATGTCAAGTCAATGTCATCGTGGCCTCCTAATAAATGAATTTGTCTTCATCTATAATATCATATACGACTTCAAGTCTACTCCTTGAGTCGTCTTTATCTATCTAAGGTATACATTAATTAGTCAACTTCATTATTAATGTTGGTTGCCTCTCAAAACATTGATTCATCTATATTGAAGATATCCATCATTAATTTAGGAATCCGAATAACACTTCTTCGCTCGTTATTATGATGATCCTAATTTGATGAAATCAAACATAGTCTAAGATCAAAAGATAAAAGATAATATGAGATAAACAACACGTTACACAAGACAACGACGCGATGCACTAAATACCAAGTCAATGTCATCATGGCCTCCTCAAAAATGAATTTGTCTTCAAGTCTACTCCTTGAGTTGTCTTTATCTAATGCATACATATTGCCTAGTCAACTTCATGATTGATATCAGTAGCCTCTCAAAACATAAATTCATCTATTATTGAAGATATCTATCATTAATTTAGGAATCAGAATAACACTTCTTAATCCGTTCGTTTTGGATGAAGCATAATAAATATTATTATTATGATGCTGATTTGATGAAATCAAAGATAGTCCAAGATCAAAAGATATGATGAGATGAACGACGTGGGACACAGGACGATGACCTAATGCACTTAATGCCAAGCCAATGTCATCGTGGCCTCCCGAGAAATGAAATTGTCTTCATCTATAATATGCATTGACCGACTCCAAGTCAACGTAGCTGCAGTCTATAAATACCTGTTTTCTCTTCTCCTTCCCCGCCGTGAAGAGCGAGAGCGAAGGACAGGACGATCTTCCACATCATGCATCCGAACCACCCCTTGTTGCAGGCGTGCAGCCCGCCGGGCTTCACCTGCGATCTCTGTTAGTGCCCGGGCTTCCGCTTCCGCTACCACTTCGACTGCCACGAGTGTAAGCATAAAAAGATTTTAATCATGCTTCAGTAATGCAAAAAAACTTTAATGCTATGATCGAAATCAAAGAACAATAGATCTGTTTTTACGATGTGTATCTTTGATGTCATCTGCAAAGAAAGAAGAAAATATCTGAATACCTTTCTTAGATTCAACGCCTCCGCCAATCTGCAAGTAGAACTAGACTCCTTCTCATCTCTTCCTATCCTTTCATAGGATCACTGTAATTGATGGCTCAGAGAGATTGAGAGAGAAAACTATAATCTCTCCCAATCGGTGCCTGTGAATTTTTTTATTTTTCTTATTGACAATCTCAAACTAGGTATTAAAAAGTAGATGAGTACGGATCAAATATCTTTGCCTCTTAGTAACTATGAATTACTCACCTTCCTCTATCTATATATATATATATATATATATATATATATATATATATATCAATCGAAACACCATAAATACCTACTTTTTGATGTCTAACTTTGTTAAAAATCATTCTAGAATTCCTTAAAACTATTTTATATTACAAGCAACTCAGATAAGGATCATTGGATTTGGACTTCTATGACAAAGCTTCATCCTGGTATTGTTAAATTACATTTTGAGTACCTCAACGAGTGAAGCACGATTAGAGTGATTACATAAGCTAAATGTAAGAAATGAATTAGATGAGAAATAAAAGTTTTATTAAACAATTGATTTTGTTGATTAAAGGCATATGACTTAGATGAGCAATAAAGGTATAGGAAAGAGGAAGTAAAAACATAGGTAATGATTTCTTTTGCCTCTATCGTTGTATATAGAACTCGACTATCTCAATTCTATTCTTTAGAGTCGGGAGTTTGGTTCTGTACTTATATTAGTTGTTGTTCATATAATCTTCAATATTATTTAAATGTATACTCTAAAAGTACTTATCATTTATTTAAAAAGAAAGAATTCAAGGAAGAGAAACATTCCCTTGGATGAAAGATGATGTGGGATTTGACTGTTTATCCAAAACGCAAACTTGCCAAAATATTCTAATACGCTCAAACTCAAAAATACATATAAATTATATCAATGACGCAAACTTGACGCTTGTATCATTGTTTCAATATCCATATCAGAGGAAAGTCAAAAGTATTTAAATTTCTTCTTGTTTCAAGAAATATAAATATCAAAGCGCATCTCCTCGCAGCATGCAATCCGAATATGCAATCATCTCAACGGATAATTGTGATCGACTATTTCATACTGTACATATAATTTTTTATTAAGTAGTAGTTAATTTTCTGTTAAAAAAAAATGTCATGCATACAATTACCATAGCGTCAATGCCAATTGACCGCAAGCCACTCATGTCATCGGTCATATCGCACTCTCCCAGGCTGTTGACATGAATTACTGAGTATGACTGCATAAAGTGTATGGTCGATTAGGAAAGATCGCTTTCAGCAAAGTGTTGAAAGATGCCTTCAATGCCTGCAAATGGTCTATAATTTATTTGTAAACAGAAAGGGTACAAAAAAACAATATTATACGTAGAGGATATGTCTATTCTGAGAAGCTCCTTCACAGTGATCCCACCCCTGTAGGAGCAATCTCTTGCTTGGAACTCTGCTTTGACCAAAGAGCTACTATGCCATTCATTATTGTTTCAGCTTAGATAGCAAAGTTCAATGTATTTAAGTCTACAAGATCCAAATTGCCTATGCATAAAAAATAATGATTATTAGCATAGAGAGGTAAAGTTGACAAGTATCTACTACGGACTGGATGGTAATTGCGTGATAACTGTCTGATGATGTAGACTGCAAAATCAAAAAGCGGCTGTTGTTCATTTGTGGAAATTGCAAGATAAGAACAATAGTCACAACTAATGTAAGTTTAAGCATCTCGTAGGGAGATGCGACAATAACATGTCTCCATAAAGAATGACAACTAAAGCATTGCCGAAAGTGACTAGTGCATGATTTTGTCGAGCACAAAAATCAAACAATCAAGCCCACGTTGCTTTATAGTTTGTTCTCAATTCAAGCTGCAAATAGCAGCGATCCTCCAACAAAGATGTTCTTAAAGACGATGCAAAAAAATAATTTGTGGTCACAACAAATTCCTTCTTGTGTGTGGGATATGATTCATTTTTCTGGTTGGATCACCATGCATGGAAATGCCAATAGAGAAGCAACTCAAGAGAGTCTTTGGTTCGAGTACCTGAAGTCTTTCGCTATGGAAGGGCATGCGTCTTGGATCTCTGAAACTGGAAGACCTCTGAGAAATTTCGTGTGAGAGAAAAGAATTAATCTGTTTCCTTCAAGTCATGCTTGGGCTGTATAAGAATCAAAACAGCATCATGGACCATTCAAAGACTTTTAGAACACAAACTCGGTTAAATAGCAAACCCAAAAAAATAGTGATTTCCACCATGAAGCATCAGATATATTTCCAGGACTTTGCTACGACTAGAATCAAAATCACTTCAATCAGGAACTTTGAATAAGACCGACAATTTGTTAAGACGAGCAGGTGTAAGATGATGCCAACAAATATTGTGTTCAACACAGTAGCAAAGACCCAATTTTCTCTCTGTCGTTCACATACCATAGATCTCTAAGACAAAAAGTCAGATGTGACTCAATAACTTAAGTAGATCACAGAATAATATGATGACTGGTAACACAAGCATGCTTATGCCACTACCAAAACCACTACTAAGTGTTCCTATTTGAGCTGAGTCCAACTCGGTGATCATCAGGGAATCAGAAACCACACAGATTCCTAGTTTGGTTGGACAGAGGCCCAAACTCTAATTTATTACAGGGAATTAAGAATCGGATTACCTATGGACAATTAAGGGCACAAAAGAAGAGTGGTTTGAGTCTAAGACACATCAAAATGGGTGTTTTCTGATGCAGTATCAACTACATGTTGAACTTCCAACATCAGCAAATTCACAGAATCATATACCAATTTAGGACATGTATAGCAGCATCATGAGTTGCTAAGGTGTGAATCAAGGATTGATGCACGCTGCTGTTATGTAGCTTGTGCCATTTATGGACACAGGTCATGAGAAAAGAAGCATGACAAGCAGGCACATTATTGGGGCAAATGCTATGACACTATCATAAATAACACAATACCTGCATGACCCCATGGAGTGGTAAGGGGATCCATGAATCAAATTGCAGTCGGAAGTGCATTAGAAAGTCAACCTTTTTCCCTTCTCTATATAGTTTTCATCGTTAATGCATCATCCCCCAACTCCTGGGTTTCACCCATGATCAGCAACTTTTACTGTATTAATTTGACACTGCATGTGAGTCATCTTTGATAAATAAAATAAAAGAACAAGAACATTAAACAAATTAGGAGTTCAATAGTGGATGGACTGTCAGTCAACAAATTGATGCATAATTTGTGGTAAAGTTGCCTATATCTGCTTGAAATTATTTCACATTAATAACTGAGTTAAGTTTGCTCAAAGGTAACCATAGACCTGCAAAGGCTCCGCCTAAATGGCTGCTATAAGCCCATAAGTAGTGACCAAGTGTCACCCACAATATGGTTGCCAAAAACTTGAATGCTTGATTTGTCGTTCTTGGCAACCATGGTTGCCAACATTATGAGATGTATTGAAGATTGTAAATTGTGGTATGTGGATAAGTTAGAAAGAATTGCTAAGAAGTGGGTGATGAGTCCAAATGACTATCCAATGGAACCATTTCTAAGTGGTTGGTACTTTCTTTCTTGAAAGAGATTTATGCAGCAAAAGCATGTGGTACCTAATATTTTGGCACAAGTACAATCACAATCCCAAGGTTGTATATAGTGAAAGAACTTTTCAACTTGTGAAATCAAGCCAACTAAATTTAGTGTATTGTTTGTCATTTAAAATGACAGTAATGTGTTTTTACATTGTAATAAACATTGTCATTCAATCTTGAATTAGCACTTGCCTTCAATCAAAGCAACTTAATATAGCACATCATTACAGCAAACAGTGAGAAATTAATCATGAAGGTATTACAAAACAATGCCAATGAATCAGCTTAACGTCAAGATAAAATTCAAAAAATCCCTGATGAAAGCCAACAGAAAATAATTCAAAATATTCTAAGCAATCATCAAGCCAACATATCACATTTTCTCACAAAGAAAAAAAATGAACATAACTACATTCTCCAATGTTTTAATTTCGTGCAATACAGACAACAAAATTGATCAGTTCTGACTGTTACTGATGCATTAGAATTCAGATCAACAGATATTAATCAGTATCAAACAATAGAGATGACAGTGAGCCTTCATCAACCAATTGAGTTCTTGTTACACTTGTACCACTCATGACACACATGAGCTCGTTAATAAATTGTTACCCTTCAGCAACAAAAAATCTTACAAACATATGATTTAAGTAAAAATAACAAGGATTTATCAGGAGAAATGGGCACACCTGAAACTAAGATTAATGTAGAATGCTTAGTGCATGTTGATAGAAAAACCCATATGACATAACAACATGGAAAAAAGAGAATAATTTCTCTTTTCTTCTCTCTTTTCCTATAAGAATCAAAAGCGTTAAACCTCAATTGTAAAATCAATTAAGAGGTGAAAATTAAGGAAACAATGTATTCATATCAGAATTGTGTAAGTAGTTGATTTTGGATGCCTTGATGATTGATATATATACAGTGGCATAAGTCTCAACTCATGAAACCTTGAAAGCATCTAGGTTATAAGTCAAATGGATATTAAGTGATTGGACAATTTCATCAGTACAAAGTGGGCATGATTCGACATGCTACATCTAGGGTCTAAAACAATTTGGACATGCAATTGACATTGTTGTGCCAAGATACTTGAATATGATTGGCAATGGATTTGGTGTCTCCAGCATCAGACAGGCTTATATGATTTGGTGTCTCCAGCATCAGACAGGCTTAAGTGATTGGACAATTTCATCAGTACAAAGTGGGCATGATTCGACATGCTACATCTAGGATCTAAAACAATTTGGACTTGCAAGTGACATTTGTTGTGCCAAGATACTCGAATATGATTGGCAACGGATTTGGTGTCTCCAGCATCAGACAGGCTTATATGGTTTGAGGAAGTTATCTTAGAGGTGGAGAAGAAAATAGATTGAAAAATTCTTTGGGATCTAAGATGAGCTGAACAGAAGTAGCAGAAGATGTGATATCAGTACAGAACTTAGACAATGTACCTTATGGAGTACATTGAACAACCTTTTATTTAAAAGTATCCTACTTATGTGGAAAAGACATTTCTTTACCCTTTATTTTAAGGATTATCAAATACCAAGTACATATCATCTCCTGTACATGGCCTCCAATGCAGGACCCATGCCATCCTCCAAATGAATGGTTGCTGCCACCATTTGTTGGTGATCAATATTACACAATGTACAGGATAGGATGCCAATTTTTGAGGACATAACCAATAATCACTGCTTCATTTCTTCTTCATGAGTCTTTCTTTAATATGTTGCTTAGAAAAACAAGTCAAATATTGCAGGACTAGTTGTATCCACAACTTCGTGCTAAATATTAAGTTAGGTATAAAATAGGACACTAACACTGTCAGTGTCAGTCCCAAGCCCAAATGAAAAAGGTGAAGGGTTGTATTAAGTCACAGACAATCAGCATAAAACTATATCAAATTTCATGAATATGGATCTTAACCAATTTCGGTACAGAGTCGGGTCATGACCCGAAAGTGACACGAGGCACCTTCACCACCTAAGTGTCCAGAATTGCAAATGGTGGGCTAGGAGGTTGCATGGAAGCGGTCCATCACATTGGTGACCGGATGCGATGCCAAGAGGTAAGGGTTCTCTCATTGTTTTAGACCAATGAGAATAAAGAAGTTGGTCCAAGAAAAGAGAGTTAGATTAGCAACTTGGAATATAAGAACACTTCAAGGAAGGGATCAGAATTAGTAGATACTATAATCAAAAGAAGAATATATATTATTTGTTTGCAAGAGACTAAGTAGGTATGGGAAAAATCTAGAGAGATTGATAGAACTGGATTTAAAATTTGATATACTAAAAAAGTTAAATACAGAAATGGTATAGGAATTATTGTTGATAAGGATCTTAAGAATAATATTATAGATATAAAAAGATTTGGAAATAGAATTATAGTTTTAAAATTTGTGAAAGGGCAAGATGTTTTGAATGTTATTAGTGCTTATGCCCCTTAAGCCGGATTAGATGATCAAACCAAGGATTTTAATTTCGAATGATACCGCCCATATCGAGTAGTACGTACCGGTCCGTCAGCAGACCGGTACACGGACCGTCCACTATCGACAGTAGCATCGATCGATGATGGAGAAGAAAGAAAGGGAGAAGAAAGAGGTCAACGGAGAAGAAAGAAGAGGGAGAAGAAAGAAACCAAGCGATTTCTTCTCCCCAGTAGAAGAAACTGAGTGAGGCGATGCCTTTCTTTGTTTTTTTCGCGCGAGGAAACCGAGCGACAGGGCGACGTCGCCTTTCCCTTTTTTTTGCGTGAGGAAACCGAGCAACATCACTTGCCCTTTTCATTTTTTTTGCGTGGGGAAACCAAGGCAACGTCGCCTTCCCCTTCACACTGGGAGACCGAGCGCTCCCCTTTTTTTTTCGCATAGATCCTCATACGGGCAGAGCTATCTTTTTTTTATTTTTTATTATATATACCGAGCAGTATATCGAAATGTATCACTTGATATACTTATACCGTACTGTACCGAACTGAGCTCGAAACTCCGGTACGATACGAAATTACAAACCTTGGATCAAACCATAAGAGAGTTTTGGAAAGGCTTGGATGATATTATTCGAGAAATGCCTATAACCGAAAAATTTATAATTGGAGGAGATTTGAATAATCATATAAGGAAAACATATGATGTATATAAGGGAGTGGATGGGGACTTTGGGTATCGGGAGAGAAATGAAGATGGTGGTATGATTTTGGATTTTGCTGCTTAGTATGTTCTTATAATTATAAATACTCACCTTAAGGAAAAAAAAGATGCACATTTAATTACTTGTAAGAGTAGTCACAACTATAGTCAAATAGACTTTTTTCTTGCTAGAAAAATAGATAAAGTTATTTGTAAAAATTGTAAAATTATACTTGGCGAAAGTTTGACAAATCAACATAAGTCGATGGTATTAGATATTTACTATAAGAAATAAAATAAGAAAAATATAGTAAAAAAAATTACTAAGACTAGATGTTGAAATTTTAAAAATGATAATTTAAACACTCTTAAGAACAAGATGGAAAGGGAGACAACTTAGAACGTAGATGAGGATAACATTAATATTATTTAAATTACGATGCTAATAAGATTAGAAGTTTAGCAAAGAAGATTCTTGGCAAAACTAAAGGTAGAGATGTAACTTTAAGAGAGAATTGGTGGTGGTGCGTGGAAGTTCAAAAAATAATTTTTACTAAAAGATCATATTTTAAAGATGGGCAAAATTATAAAAATGAGAAAAAATTTAAAAGATATAATGAATCTAAAAAAAGGCTTAAAAAGGCGATTAGTATGGCAAGATATAAAAACTATGATAATTTTTATAATAAATTAGTTTTTAAAGACGGTAAAAAAAAGATATAAATTGTATTGCCAAAGCTAGGAAAAGAAAGTGTTCGTTTTTAGGTAATATTGATTGTATCAAAAGTGAAGATCAAAGAATACTTGTTAATGATAACAAGATTAAAGAAAGATGAAAAAATTATTTTTATAAATTATTTAATAAATATTCCACACAGGACTTAGATTTAATAATAAATAATAGTAGGAAATTTAATAATCATAGATTTATTTGTAAAACTAGAACTAATAAAGTAAAAGACACATTAAAGAAAACAAAAATAACTAAGAGTGTGGGGCTTGATGGTATCCCTATTGAAGTCTGGAAAAATTTATGAGATACGAAAGTAACTCGGTTAACTAGCTTGTTTAACAAAATCATGCGATTCAGAAGGATACCTAATGAATTGAGAAAGAGATTTTGAGTGCCAATTTACAAGAATAAGAGTGACATACAAAATTGTTCAAATTATAGTGGAATTAAAATCATTAGTCATACTATGAAACTTTAGGAAAGAATTATTGAAAGTAAGATAAGGCTTGAAACAAATATTAATGAAAATCAATTTGGTTTTATACTTGGAAGATCAACCATGGAAGTTATTTATTATTAAGATAATTAATGAAAAAGCATAGAGAGAAAAAGAAAGATTTTTATATTTTTTTTATTGACTTGGAGAAAGCCTATGATAGGGTTCCTAGAGATTTATTATGATGGATTTGAAAAAAAAATAAATATGTATCCACTAATTATATTGGTGTTATTAAAGATATGTATGATAATGTAGCTATTAGTATTAAAACTATAAGAGTGTATCGAGTGAGTTTCCTATTAACATAGGATTACACTAAAAATCCGTATTAAGTCTCCTCCTTTTTACATTGATAATGGATGAACTTAGCAATCACTTATATGATAGACATCACCGGTGTATGTTATTTACTAATAATATTATCTTAGTTACTGAAAGCCTAAGTAAAATTAATTATCAACTTGAGCTAAGGAGATATCTTAGAAACTAAAGGTTTTAAATTAAATAGGACTAAAACTGAATTTATAAAATACAATCTTAGTGATTTTAGAAATAGACAAGAGAATATAGTTAAATTGGATAGACAACAAATCCTTTTAAATAAAAACTTTAGATATCTTAGATCAATTATTTAATAAGACAGACAGATTGATGAAAATATTATCCATAGAATAAAAATAAGATGATTAAAATATCGATGAGCATCAAGAGTCTTATATGATTATCGAATACCTTTGAGACTAAAATAAAAATTTTACAAGATAGTTGTAGGGCCAATAATGCTTTATTGATCTAGGTATCAAGTAATTAAGAAAAAACATATACAAAAGGTTTATACTGTCGAGATAAGAATATTGAGATGGATGTGTGAAGTTCCTAGAAAAGATAGGAAAAAAAAATACTTGTATTTGTGAACAACTATGTATCATTTCAATAGACGATAAGATAAGAGAAAATCATTTAAGATGGCATGGATATATGCTGAGGAGACCTCCGGATGTGGTAGTTAGAAGTGGTAAAATAATTAAGACTTAGGTACTTTAAACTTAATTAAGATTTCATGTTAGTGATACAATGAGAGGTAGAGGAAGACCTAGAAAGACTTTAATAAATATTACAAATAAAGATTTAAATACTCTAAATAACTAAACATATGACTTTTACAAATTTCAATGATGATAAAAAATCCATATAGTCGATCCTAAATATTTGGGACTTATGACTTTGTTGTTATTGTTATATAAAATAGAATGTCAATTAATCATGTAGACTTGGTCAATAATTATGTATTTACTTCTTGTTTCTGAGACTATTTTCTATGTTAACCAGACATATTCTCATATACTTCATCTGCCTGGACAGCATGCTTCCTAGGCTTCAGAATCTCCTCCTGCTCTGGTTAAAAGACTCCAAGAGACCACCCAACTTTCCTAAAGCCTATTCTACGAGGGCATATGATTAGTGATTTTCTTCAATAATTCTCTTGACCAAAGGGCAGTCACCTTTTTGTTTCCCATGTGTGCTCCCCTGAACTAATTAACTGCAGATGCTACCCACTGAATCTAAAATCCAACAAGACATGAATACATACATAACAGTCATAAGCAACTCTTATGAAGCTAAGCTACCAAACGGATTTTTCAAAACAAAGAAACAAAAGTAGTTGCAGAAAGCTAGTCATGCCACATAAAGCAGAACTCTTGTAAAGCCTATTACAGCAGCAACCCTAACATCCATACTCATATGAGCAAGACAAAAAGAGACTATCATATAAAGTTGACATACCATAATAAAGTTGTGACGCTCATATTTTTCCATATTAATCATAATCCTCAAACGTCCAAACAATGGCACATCTACCTGTTTTCCTAACCTCTTAGTTTAATCACAGAAACTAGATGTTCTATCCTCATCTAGTCGACAGAAAGCTTCACATGGATAACAGAGAAGATGTGCGTTTCTAAGTACCTCTCACGCGCTTCATGGTGACAGGTGAATATGACGAAGCTCGCATTTGCAGTCTTCACCCTCGACCCCTTGTGTTATGATTGTAAGATGTCGATGGGATAACAGGATTTTGGTGAGGGTCGCAGTTGATGCACTAGCTTTAGTATTCTCAGAGAAGTTCTCCCGACAATAATGATGAAGAAGATTGAAGCTAGCCTTTATTACTCGAAGAGCCACCTACAGGCCTTTCCATCCTCGTAATCCTTCTTCGCCCGTTCCGTGTCACCCTTATTGCTCTCCACCTGGGCTGCAAATTCCTGGACCCACTATTATATTGGATCATAACATGATTAGTGAACCCGTTAACCCGTATCCGACCCATTCTATAATGTAAGACCGGGCTCGATACAGCCACTCACGCAGATGATGACGTCGAGAACCCCAACATGACTGATGGATTCGGGTCTCATTCAAACAGGAGAATTGCGTACCTGCGTTGTTGGTAACCGTAGCGGCGGTGAACGGCATCCAAGTCGAGTGAGAATCCGAGATCAACGACCAGGGTCGCGTACACGTAGAGGAATGATGAATCGCCACGTCAGCTCCGACCTCGGGCGTGAAGCCCTTATTAAGGAGGGGAGAAGGCGAGCAACCTCGTCACCGCCTCAATCTCCGTCGTTGACGACCTTCGATATCCTCTTCCAATGCAGCAACTTCCCTTCTATTAGCAAAAGATATATATTATTCGATCCCATGAAGATAAATTAGCGGGGATACAAATAAAAGACCTGTATTAATATTCGAGATTTTGATCATTCTAATGGGGAACGAGGCATGGCGGCACCGTCACGGGCACCGCTCCTTCTCGTCGTCCCTCCTCGACGCCATCGAGCGCTCCATGGACGACCCAAAGAGCGAGGATATGGCGAATCGACTCGCTCACGGAGCATCCGACTTCCCGGTTCCCCTCACCGCCATGGAGCGGAGGCCCGCGGCGACCGTGATCCGATCCCGGCGTCCAGACTTCCCCCCGGTCTCCACTTCCAGCTCCTCCTGCAACTCCACTTCGAGCGGCTTCTTCTCCTCCTCCTCCGAGCCCGAGTCCCCCGCCGCCCTCCGGCTCAGACTCCAACCGAGCCGGTCGCCGCCACCCGACCAGCACCGCCACCAGGACAAGGAGAGATCGGGCTCGACTCGGACAAAGCTACGAGGTCTGAAGAAACATAAGGCGCCAGCGTCGCCGGGGGCCCGCCTCGCAGGGTTCCTCAACTCACTCTGCACCGCGGCGGCGGGGAACCAGGGGAAACCAAAGCCCTCGCCCTCCGGCGCGGACTCCGCCTGCTCGGCCGTCTCGTCGCGGACGCGAGCTTGCCTTAGCAAGGCGCCATCGACGAGGGATCCAGCGGAGGTCGGGAACAGGTCGGTGAGGTTCCGCCCCGATGGCGAGGATCCGCGGCCGTGCGGGCAGACGAAGAAGAGCGCGTGCGGCGGGGATCACGCGGTGGTGGAGGCGAGAGGGGTGAAGATGAGGGTGGAAGAGCTCTTGCGAACGTTGGCGGAGGAGGGAGAAGAGGACCAGGACGATCTGTTTGAGTTGGAGAACTTGATGGTGATTGAAGGGGGTGGTTACAGGGACGAGCTTCCGGTGTACGGCACGACCCGTCCCGAGAAGAATCGCTCGAGGTTGAACTGACGCTATAATTATAGAGGAAGAAAAATAGGAAGTATATTGCGCTAATATTGGAAAATATGGGTGGGAAGTAAAATAAATAAATAAATAATAGAGGCTAACCGTCTGGGTCTCAACGGCGCAAGTCGAATCTCCGCGCGAATCATAAAGCTATGGATGCTCTTCTTCCTTGATCTACATTTTTGTCTTAGATGTGTGTTAGGTCAGGCGTGTTTCCAAGGTTTAATCTTCTATCAGAAGTATGTGTGAGTTGGCACCTCTCAATCGCAGGTGTGACAGAAGCCGACCTCACATGTGGGCCTAAAAGGTCGACATTGAGATATTATGTGACAGCATTGGGTGTTTCTGCATGAAAAATAGGTTTCACGTAATCGTTATCGTTGTGGCGTTAGAGACATTGTCTTAACATTTTAGGTTTTGTTTTGTGTGCTTTAAATTATCTCTTGAATATGATTTTTAATTAAAATGATATTATAAGAGAACTTGTTATCTAATGTATATTTATATTTATTAATCTCAATGTCGTAGGGAATTTTGTTGTGTCGATTTACCTTAAACATCTCATTCGAAGTGGTTGCTTTTACAATAATATAATCATATTTTAATATCATTTTCGGATCATAACCAATGACATTGTGGATAAGCAATATATTGTTTGCATCGAATATTTATAAATTTATCTAAATTTGAATAATCAAATAATTAAGCTTGATTAATTTAGGTTAAATGTGTCACATGTATAAACCATAAAAATAATAAGTTAGTTCATAGAATTATGATGTCAAAATAGAGATGATCCACTCACAATTGTCTCATATAATATTGCTCCTGCAGTCATAATATTATTCCTTTGGTCGGAACTCAAAAAATACATAAATCAAATCAAACCTTACTTTGAATTATGTTGTAGTTCATTGATTAAAACCCCTACTATTACTGTCACCTTATACTTATCCCACTACCTCTTGAATGATTTAATCCTAATCTTTAATATTGTATATCTTTCTTTGATGTAGAAGATTGGATCATCGTGCTAGTCTTTTGAATTGAAGATATTATACTCTGATAATATGGATCTTGAGTTGTATTTGTTAAAATTGTATGAAAGTTGAACTAATGTTGACATCCTATTAAGTCCTTTCATAAAAGTCCAGATCTACTTTACCTCATACTACCAATCCTATTGATTTAAGGATGAGGGGTAATTAGTTACCTCATGCTAATACTCTTTTAGAATCATTGTAATATAGATCTACTTGTTAGTGTCAACATCTTTACGCCGTGGCCTCGGGGCCGTCGCAGTTGGGTTCGGGTTCGAATGCGCAAGGGTCGCCTTGGTCGATCTCCGGGCAGGAAGCCGACGTCGGGTCAGGCAAAGCTGATCATCCGCTCACTCGGGATCGGTTCCTTCTTCTGGTGACCATCTCGCAGCGTGCCCTTCGTTTCCTGCATACAGGTCGGGTCGGGGGATTCCCGCCCCGACCCCTCCGAAGCTTAAGTTAGCGTTGGGAGAGGGAGAGTTAAGTGTTTCAGAGAAAAAGAGAGAGAGAGAGAGAGAGAGAGAGAGCCCTTGGCTGGCAGCGTCTCAAGATCAGTGCTGCTCCTCCAAGGCAGCGAGCGTCCTTGGTAGCGTCCCAAGCAGCAAGACCTCCTCCAAGGCCACGTGCCTCCCAAGAGAAGGGTTTGCTTGTGAAGAGTCTTTTTTTCTCCCTCCTGCAGTCCGAACGTTGGGGCGTTTATATTGGGAAAGCTACTGTTTTCTGATGTACTCGTCCGCAGGGTGTAGGGTCGTACTTCTGATAGCGTCTGAACCTGGATGAAACTGTGGGAACGACCCGATTTTTCTGGGATGGCGACGTGCCTCAGTTAGCGTCCGACATGTTAAGCCCGGACGCTGTCAAATCAAGCTGAGGCAGGCAACCACCTCAGCTCGAGGGTGGTGGTGGTGCGGGGGCATCACCCATACGTAGGTGACGCCAGTTTGTGTCCTATCATTCTCCCCCCCCCCGAAGGAAGCTATGCATGGGCTTTTACTAGGGAGGATCCCGAGGCATGGCTTTTGTCTTTGACAGTCGAGGTCGTGGGTTTGCCCTCCAGTTGGTGCTGAGAAGGTTTTTCAACAGGTAATTGGTCAAATGGTTTTGACAGTTAAGTATTGACTCGGTGACCTGGGCGGCATGCGACCGAGGTATATGACTTGTGCATTCTGCGATCGAGGTACACGGCTCGGGCGTGCAGGTCACGCCAAGGTGTAGGACTCGGGCAATCTGCGGCTTGTGGCCGAGATAGAAGGCTAGGCGGTCTAGCCACGCCGAGGTGTAGGACTCGGGCAGGCTGCGGTCGAGGTACACAGCTGGGCGGTCTGGCTGCGCCAAGGTGTAGGACTCGGGCAGGCTGCGACTGAGGCACACGGTTGGGCGGTTTGGCCGTGCCGAGGTGTAGGACTCGGGCAGGCTACGACCGAGGTACACGGCTGGGCGGTCTGGCCATGCCAATGTGTAGGACTCGGGCAGGCTGCGGTCGAGGTACACGGCTGGGCGGTCTGGCCGCGCCGAGGTGTAGGACTCGGGCAGTCTGCGACCGAGGTACATGGCTGGGAGGTCTGGCCGCGCCGAGGTGTAGGACTCGGGTAGGCTGCGGCCGAGGTACACGGCTGGGCGGTATGGCCGCACCGAGGTGTAGGACTCGGGTAGGCTGCGGCCGAGGTACACGGCTAGGCGGTCTGGCCACACCGAGGTGTAGGACTCGGGCAGCCTGCGGCCGAGGTACACGACTCAGGCGTGCAGGCCGCGCCGAGGTGTAGGACTCGGGCAATCTGCGGCCTGTGGCCAAGGTAGAAGGCTGGATGGGCAGACCGCGCAGAGGTGTAGGACTCGGGCAGTCTGCGGTCGAGGTACATAGCTCAGGCGGGCAAGCCGCACAAAGGTGTAGGACTCGGGCAGTCTGCGACCGACGTACACGGCTCGGGCGGGCGAGCCGCGCAGAGGTGTAGGACTCGGGCTCACATTTGGCCGGGCAGCTACTAGGGGCATGGCTCAGTGCCCTTCGTTGGTTGGGTTGGTTGTTGTGCTTGGATTATTGGTTTGGTAGCCGAGCAGCATTGAGGCGGTGTCCAGGAGATTAGTCGAACGACGTGGGTGAGCAACATGGTTCAGGCGTTTGCTTGGCCTAGCGATGTGGCTCGGGCCTTGTCTTGCCGACCAACGTGGCTCGGGCTTTGTCTGGCCGAGCGACATGACTCGAGCTTTGTCTTACCGAGCGGCGTGGCTCGAGCTTTGTTTGGCCGAGCGGCATGGCTCGGGCTTTGTCTGGCCGAGCGACATGACTCGGGCTTTGTTTGGCCGAGCGGCGTGGCTCGGGCTTTGTCTGGCCGAGCGGCGTGGCTCGGGCTTTGTCTGGCCGAGCGGCGTGGCTCGGGCTTTGTCTGGCCGAGCGGCGTGGCTCGGGCTTTGTCTTGTAGAGCAGCATGGCTCGGGCTTTGTCTTGCCGAGCGGCGTGACTCAAGCTTTGTCTTACCGAGCGGCGTGGCTCGGGCTTTGTCTTACCGAGTGGCGTGGCTCGGGCTTTGTCTGGCCGAGCGACGTGGCTCGGGCTTTGTCTTGCCGAGCGGCGTGGCTCGGGCTTTGTCTGGCCGAGCGACGTGGCTCGGGCTTTGTCTTGTTGAGTGGCGTGACTCCGGCTTTGTCTTGCCGAGCGGCGTCATCCGATGGAGGCCAACCGATGCTTCCTAGTGCTGTTGATCTCTCCTCCGTGTTAGGCGAGCTTGCTATGATGATATCCTGAAAGGGTAGAGAAGAGGTGACCAATTCTTGCTATTGGTCACACCGCATCACTCCCGTGCATGACTGGGCTTTGTCACCATTAAGACGAGCTAGAGCAAGCGGGGACATCTGGTCCGAGGTGAGGAAGCTGACGTGGTGTGGAGGGGGAAGCACAGCTCCTGCAAGCTTGGATTGTTGTAGTATTCATCAGGTTGAGCGAGATCAGGATCTCAACAGCATCCAGCTCCCACTGTGGCTCGGATGTAGTAGAGCGCATAGGGCCACGCAATGCTGGGATGGTGTCCCTATCCAACACCAGTTTCTGTGCCGCTCTAGGAAAGGCCATCAACTTTTTGTCGCAGCCAAGGCATGCGGGTTTGCATGAGTAGAGCGATTTGATCAGCGTCTCGATGAACTGCTCTTTCTCCGAGTGTCTTCCCGGAGCTGCATCCTTGTCAGCGTTGTGGCCATCTGTGCTCTACCCTTCACGTTGACTTGTTGGAACAAGGTGGGAAAAGGCCAAACATGTCCAGCCTGCCCCATCTGCATGTGTCTTCAATGATAGCAAGCTTCGGGTTCAGTTTCACCATTGTAGAGCTTTTTCGTGATGCACCGCATAGCTCCGAGCGATGGTGGCGTTTGCCCGGACAACCAGTTGGAGGGCACAAGCAGTGTTTCGAGGTTGATCAGGTTGCCGATCTGCTGCGATATCTCCCCCTCGAGGCCACGGCTCGAGAGGTCCAGGAGGATTAGGTTGCTTGGCTTGCTCAGCTCGGTGGGAATGCCGTCGTCGAACAAATTGTAGTAGCCCTAGTTAGTTAAGCTATTTGAGGCTTGTCAGGTTCCCCAATTCGGCGGGAATTCGGATGCGGAAATCATTGTCGTTCAATGACAGGTACTCCAACGCGCTTAATCTCCCATAGTTGGTCGAATCCCTTCGCCGAGGTAGTTGCCGCCGAGGTCCAAGTACTTGATTCTCTTCAAGCTTGCGACGCTGACCGGTAAGGAGGTTGTGAAGTTGCTGTCCCATGTGTCGAGCACCTCCAGGTTCGGCAGGCCCGAGTAATCCCACTCAAGCAAAAATATATGACCGAAGCAGGAAAGAGAAGAAGGCAATCTTTAAATGTTATTTGCAGACAAAGTGCTGACAGCGACTGAAGTGGTAGATGCAGGAGCCAAGTAGGTCAACTCAAATGAGGCAATGACCGGACACATAAATTTGAATGAGGATTCAGCACGGCCTGCAGAATCCTTGTATCCGAAGAGAAGAGAACGTTGCGTGTGCACTAAGAAATTGCAAAGGAGCAACGACGACTGGGGCATCGCTTCTTTTGGCCGGGCAGCATGGCTCGGGTAGCTTTTGGCTGGGCAGCTACTTGAGACAGCAACGAATAATATAGCGATTTGCTGAACGTGGCTGGTCGAGAATCACAGCTAGAGCATTGGCCGGCCGAGCAGCATTGCTCGGGCTCACATATGGCCGAGCAGCTGCTTGAGGCAACAATGAGTCATACAGCGATTTGTTGAACATGGGTGGCCGAGCATCGCAGCTCGGGCTTTGGTCGAGCGTCGCAGCTCGGGCTTTGGTCGAGCGTCGCAGCTCGGGCTTTGGCCGAGCGTCGCAGCTCGGGCTTTGGCCGAGCATCGCAACTCGGGCATTGGCTCTGCCGAGCAGTATCACTCGGGCTCACGTTTGATTGAGCAGTTGCTTGGGGCAGCACTGAACCATGCAACGATTTGCTGAATGTGGTTGGCCGAGCATCGCAGCTCAGGCTTTGGCCGAGCATCGCAGCTTGGGCATTGGCTCTGCCGAGCAGCATCACTCGGGCTCACGTTTGGCCGAGCAACTGCTTAGGGCAGCACTGAACCATGCAATGATTTGCTAAACATGGCTGGCTGAGCATCGCAGCTCGGGCATTGGCTTTGCCGAGCAACATCACTCGGGCTCACGTTTGGCCGAGCAACTGCTTGGGGCAGCGCTGAACCATGCAGTGATTTGCTGAACATGTCTGGCTGAGCATCGCAGCTCGGGCATTGGAGATTAGATGGGGCTAACCTTGCGACAACGGACCCTTCTTCTAGCGCCATTCTGTTAGTGTCAACATCTTTATGCCGTGGCCTAAGGGCCATCGCGGCTGGGTTCGGGTATGAATGCGCAAGGGTCACCTTGGTCGATCTCCGAGCAGGAAGCCAACGTCGGGTCGGGCGAAGCTGATCATCCGCTCACTCGGGATCGATTCCTTCTTCTGGTGACCAGCTCATAGCGTGCCCTTCGTTTCTTACACACAGGTCAGGTCGAGGGATTCTCGCCCCCACCCCTCCGAAGTTTAAGTTAGTGTTGGGAGAGAGAGAGTTAAGTGTTTCAGAGAGAAAGAGAGAGAGAGAGAGAGCCCTTGGCTGGCAACGTCTCAAGATCAGTGCTGCTCCTCTCCGCGATGGGAGCACCGGTGCTCCTCCCTGTGATGGGAGTGCTGCTGCTCCTCCAAGGCAGCGAGCATCCTTGGCAGCATCCCAGGCAGCAAGACCTCCTCCAAGGCCGTGTGCCTCCTAGGAGAGGGGTTTGCTTGTGAAGAGTCTTTTTTTCTCCCTCCTGCAGTCCGAACGCTGGGGCGTTTATATTGGGAAAGCTACTGTTTCCTTATGTGCTCGTCCGTAGGGCGCAGAGCCGTACTTCTGATAGCGTCTGAACCTGGATGGAACTGTGGGAACAACCGGATTTTTCCGGGATGACAACGTGCCTTGGTTGGTGTCTGACATGTCAAGCCCGGACGCCGTCGAACTAGGCTGAGGCAGGCAACCACCTCAGCTCGAGGGTGGTTATGGTGCGGGGTCATCACCCATACGTAGGTGATGCCAGTTTGTGTCCTATCACTACTATTATATTCATGCTTCCATTATGAGTTAAATCGTCGATGTCTCATTATCTCTTAATATATGTATTGATGCTCTACTGATACATGAATATCAAATTTAAGATTTAGGTAACGTCATCGTCATCACGATAGAGGTTCTTACGTAGCTTGTTGATTTTTTTTTATTTTTTTAATTACATTGTATTTTGTTTGTTGTAACTTACTTAAAATAAGTTATGTATCACCGTTAAAACCTTTTTATATTTTATAATATTGAGATAGTTATTTATTAAATATTACTTTAGCAAAGTGATTCATCTACTATAGTTTATATAGTCATAATGGATGCGCTATTTATGTTCCTACAAATATTTATCAAATTAACAAGTTATGATTAGTCATAATTATCATTAAATTTGAAATAACAAGCTATTATTATATGTAATAACCGATACTTTGTAGTTATAAACATGCTAATTACCTAATAAGTATTAAATACATAAATTTGACAAAATATGGGTCAAATTATGAGAAAATCAACATTAAATCCATTAATTATAGTATTAAAAATATACATTACTATCTAATTAAATTTAATCACATTATTAAAAATATATGATTGTATAATTAACCTTATTTGACCATCATATATTCATCATCTAATAAGCATTAAATACATATCATTAACCTAATATGGGTTAAATTGCGATGTACTTAGTCTTAAATTTATTAATAATAACATTAATAAACTGTATTATTGCCTAATTAGTATTATTTTACCATCATAAATATGACATATAATTGACTCAATATAAGTCAAATTTTAATGCAAGTCATATTAAATTCATTAATCATAATATTAAAAAAAATTATATTAATACCTAATTAAGCTTATTTTACTATCATAAGCATATCAATCATTCTAATTGACATTAAATATATAAAATTTATCGAATGTGATTAAATTTTGATAAAATGAACATTAACCTACTGATCATAATATTAAAAAATTAATTACTCTATAGTTAGCCCTATTTTATCACTATACATATATGTTAAACACCTTAATACATATTAACAATATAGAATAAGGACAATCGTGTCATAATAAATAAAAAATTATAAAGAGAATACATATCTTTTGATTACGGTGATCATTCTCTAAATGAAGTATTATCTTATTTTAAATCCCCCCAATCGACCCTTTTGACTGTGTTAGAAAGGGTAAAAATATGAGAATGAAAATGAGTTAGAAAGAATATAAAAGTGAAACAAAGAGAAGGAAATGTTTAAAACTACATTCTTCGCCAACAATCAAATTGATTGTCGAAAATATCTAAATCTAGATCGTTATTTAAAATCGATCGAAATCTGATTAGTACAAGTCAACAACAATCAAGTTTCAATTGTGTCGCTCGATATAGATCCCAGATAGCCGAGTACATTATCCCATGTTATAATTTGATCGATACAATATGGTATATATTCTGAACATCCGTTGGATCAATACATACTATTCATATCATACCATATCAAGTAATATAATAAACATTTATTATAGTTACTCCTTTCTTATTTTTATTGTGATGAGTATTTTGGATTTCCAAACTGCAATGTTTCTTGACTTATTATTTTCTTCTTTCAAACCAGTTGAATGGTCAAACATGTTTTGAGGGCATATATAGATCGAATAATTACCTAATAATTTTATATTCAATTTTATTGATACAAAACATACTTATCGAAAATGTTTCACCAAGCCTATCATTTAATGAGAATAAATGATCAAAATTTTGTTAAGCATTTACACTCATTTAACCCACTTAAAGTAGAATGTGTATCTTTATTAATTAGATTTTTATTTATTCATATATATTAGGAAAATGATCTCAATACTAAACGAATAATCTCTCTATCAATAATAGATTAAACCAGGAAACAAGTACATCAACGGACAAAAATATAAAATTTTCACTATATATGAATTAATAAAATATAATAAATAAAATAACTCCTACTTTAACTCAAATCCAAATCACCTGTCCTAAGTTAACTTCACCTGTTCTATTACCGAAAGGAGTTTTATTCTTATACCTCTTCTAATGAAATAACTTCTCATTATAAATTATTTATAGAATAAGAAAATCCTGATTTTTAAAGAATATTTCAAAATAAGTAATTCAAATCTTGTTATGATTTCAAAAATACATACCAATTTGTACTAATTTATTAGTTAATTATTTATAATTTATGGTTCTTTTGGATAAGATAATGGAGTAGCAGTGATTAACTATCAAGCGGAAAGACCCCAAAACTCGTTTTTGTTGCCAAAAACTCGCGAAACAGAATCAAAACGCCGTCTCGAAACGCTGCCGATGAGGAAATTATATCACGAGGAAATCACACGCCGAGTTCTCGGCCTCCGACAGAACCCACCGCGTGCCGACTCCAAACGCCTGCTTCTACCCCTTTCCCCCAATTCGAAACCCTAAAACCCCCCTTCCCTGCCTCTCTCCCTCCGATCTCAGGCCTAAGGAGGTCCCCGTTCCGAGCCCCTGCCGCCTCGATTCGTCGCCGTCGCTTCTCGTATCCGCGAGTACCGATCGATCGCGACCGGCTCCGTGAGTTTTCCCCCCCTCTTTTCACCAATTTTCTTCCTTCCTTGGTTCGTAGATACGAACTTTCAATGATTATTTCCTATTGGTATCCCTGATTTATCTCTGCGATCTGGAGGCCTGTTCTACGTTTTTCTGCTTGATCTGCATTGGATAGAGTCTCTCGAAGTTGAGACCTATTTGGTTTCTTTTGTTTCCTTTCCTGTTAATCATTGATTTGAAACGGCTATAGTCAGAAGAACGAGCTTAGAGTAGTATGATGCATCTCCTGTTACATAGAAACAGGATCGTTCGCTGAGGTTCCGATCTATCTTCTTGGTTGATAGGTTGTTCCTGGTTTTAGTTGCTTGGACTTTGTTCAACTGATCCTAGGTTTTGATGAATCGTGGTAACAAGGATGCAAGAAATTTCCTTCTCTGGCAAATTATGCTTCCTTCTTAATAGGTAAAAGGCTTTTTGTTTATAGAAGGACTTTTGATCGACTATAACCACTTTGGCTTAACCTGTATCGTGTTACTATATTGTGCTCTAACAAAAGCTGTTTATTGGAACGCAAATCAATTTGAAGTTTGACAAGTGAAGAGTATCTAATAAGGTACTTCGGTTTTTTTGCAGCTAGCCATCTTTGGCTTTAGAAAGACGTCATCTGCTGCTTTTATGGTCCCACTTTTTCCACAAACTGCAAACACAACATCCCAATGTTCTTATTTTGGGTAGCAATAATATTTGCTCGCACTACCTGGGAGGATAGATTAAGGACTACTCTCACAAGGAATATTCAGATGTCACCTGTTTAGGAATGCTGTTTTCCACAATTTCTTTTTGGATAGAGACTGTCTACTCCTATCAAAGTGGATGGGGCCCTTTTTTTTTTTTTGAAAACCATGTGGGAACCTCATTTAACTGATGGATTTCTGTGTGAAACTGGTCCATTTGGTTGAGAGATCGCCTTATGAAACCATGTGGAACTTTTACCATGCTGGATTCCGCTCTTATGCAAATGAATTCTGCTGGGTTGATGCATTAAGGTCTCTCGAGGAAGCCCAGCTTGAACCAGGCCGAGTTGAGCCATATTGTGCCATTTAAATGGTCAAGAAGACTAATGTTAGGCCAAATAGGGCGTGTAGCTCTGCCCTTGCCTGATGAGATAGTCGATTCAGGCCACATTGTAATTCCTTTCTTCTACCTTGAGTGATAGGACAGCTAGCCAACTATCGTTAGCTAATTTAAATCAGCTTGTTATGCTCTGAAAACTTCCAATTTCTCCTATGTTTAGTTTTAACTTCCAATTTGGTATTAGCTTAACTAAGCTTTATTAAATTCAAGTTTTTCAATTTTTTTTGTTTCTAGTTTCAATGAAGTTGGTGAACCTAAATGATGGTAAGTTTTTTGCAAGATAAAAAAAAAGATGATTGGCTTCTTAAAAATACATAAGAATGTTGAAGCAGGTGCTCAAAGCCTCAAGCTTATCATTCTCATAAAAACTCAAGACTACCAATTGACTGTGTCCATCAAAAAGGTGCCTCTGTTGAATTTATGTTTACTTCTCCTGGGAAAAAAGTCACTCTGAACTTATGGATTAGATAATGACCATATACCTTTTTTATTGCACATGTTTCTATAATATGTTTTGTGTTATCTTTTCTTTTTCTTCCTTTGTCCTTTTTTTCCCCCTCCTCAATCGAGGAACCTCATGGACAGAGGTTGATTGACATCATAATAGGCATCTATCTCTGATGTAATCACCAATGATTTCTCCCTTAACATAAATTAATTACTATAAATAATTTATTGTTTGTGTGTTATAGTTAACGAAATAATTAAATTTGATTTCTTTAATCACGTGGATAAGTTAGGAATCTTACTAATCAATTAGATTATTAATTGATTTATTTCCTAACAAGTGATATGATTTTTAGAAAGTAAATAGTATACATTCCATTTTAAGTGTGAACCATTATAAATGAATATTATGTTTCTATCTTTATGTGTGAAAGTAAAATAAAAAAATAAATTTAATATAAAATTAAATATTTATTTACCTTTTGGGGAGATCTCATCTTCTCCTCTATAAGGGGGCTCCTCTTCTCTCGTTCCTCACCAAGCTTGACAATGGGAGGATCGAGGAGAGGACTTCCCGAGGAGATGATCTTGAGGAAAGGATAACCGAGGAGAGATAGGATCCTTTCTCCTTTTTTTTATTTGGTTTGATTTATGTTTTGAAATATTTATATTGGAATTGTTATAAATTTTATGATGCATAACAATATTTGAATTTTCGAAATTTTATGATTAATAAATAATGATAATTGATTCATGATATTAGAATGATTATTTGATTTATATTAATCTCTTAAGTTTAAGTGAGTTTTAATATTGATTTAACTATTAAAATTCTTATTTTTAGATTAATGGATCTAATTTATTTAATTAGATATTTTTATATTTTAAGAATTATGTGTGAATTCCTATGATTTAATTAGTTTTAAATTTAAGATTACGGATTTAAATTCTTTAATTTATGGATTTGAGTTATTCTTGATAATTTATATTTTTGAAATATAATTTGATAAGAGGATTCTAATTGGGGTCTGGCTTGAGTTAAGTTGATCTGCTAAACTAGATCGACTCAGCCCATATGGTTATGTACGACCCAACCCATGTGGCTAGGTACAATTAACCCATGTGACTAGGCATGACCCAGCCCATGTGGTCAGGTAAGAGCCAGCCCATGTGGTAAGATATGATCTAACCTGTGTGGCCAGGCTTGATTCAGTCATGTGACTAGGTATGTTCTAGTCCATGTGGCTTTGTACGTCCCAGCCCATGTGGCAAGGTACGACCTAATCATGTGGCTAGGCATAGGCCAACTCATGCGGCTAGGTATAACCATATTCCATATGGTCATATACAACCCCAAATCATGTGTCTAAGCATGACCCAACTCGTGAGCTAAGCATGGCCCAGTTCAGTGGTAAGGCTTAGCCCAACTTATGAGTAAGGCTTAGCCTAGTCCATGAAGTTAAGCGTGCCCAGCGATGCGATTGGCGTTAGATACATCATCGCTCCTCTATCTAGCTCGTTGTACCTCAACTTAACCTATTATTTAGGATAGGCATGTGTAGCACATATGACCCGCCCAAGACTCAGATGGGTTGGTTCAGTTTGGGCTAGCGCTATATGATATAGTCTGATTTCCTATTCCTGTATTGGTTTGAGCTCTTTTGACTAAATCAGACATGTTTGATCGGTTAATATCAGTTTAGGGTGATTCCAGACTAACTTGACTAGTTCAAATCTACTTGACGTAATCGAAATCAATCAAATCTAAATTAGACCAGTCTAGGGTGATTCCAGACTGGTTCTATAAGGATTTGAGGTTGATTCTATTAGGCTATAATTGGATTGAATTTGATTTAAGCCAATTAAGCTATTCCAATTAGGGTTTTAGTTGATTGAAGACTATTGAGAGATTGCTATTTTAAGCCTTTATGATTTGATGAATTTAAAGATTTATTTGAAGATGTTATTTGAAAATGATTATTGATTTCCTACTTTTCTTAAGTTTATGATATTGATATGATTGTACCATGTAGTAGATGTAACTAGGCTAATGGTCTATATTGGAAGTGCAACCTGTGAAAGGAGCTACTGGCCCATCACAGTGTAGAGCCACCAATGGACATAGTCTAGTAGATCATACATAAAGCATGGTCTCTTGTAATATTTGATCATACTATTTCTTGGATCCATGTGTGAATGAATGAGTGAATGTAAATGAATGATCATGGATGTTTATGTATCCCTGCCGAGGGCAGGTATGGCGATTCCCTTCGGGGATTAGCGGACCATCAGACGTGATGGTTAGATGGTTCCTCCATCCGCTGTTGGGAGGAACGTGTCCCCACTTAGGCGGATGAGGGATATCACTCCATCCGCTGTTAGGAGTGCGATATGGATTATCTCCATCCGCCGTTGGGAGGAATTCATCCCGTGGAGTATGCCTCTCCATCCGCTGTTGGGAGGGTGCACCATCGGGTGTGATGTACGCCTTTGTTATCCAGTTATCTCGTATGTGTTGCATGTGACTAATGCATGATTTTGCTTAAGAAATTATCATTATTTTTCACAAGGTCTGCAATATCGACTTGCAGACGCCCATACCGGGCAGATGCATCAGACGTCTGTGATGACCGCTCTGCAAGTCGGTATGATTTTTTTTATTTTTTTAAAATAAAAAAAATTTATTTTTAATAAAAAAATATTTTTTTGGTTTATTTTTAAAGCTCGGCGACGTCGCCGAGGCCTCGGGCGACGTCCCTGAAGCTCCAATTTTTAATAAATTTTCCTTTTACTTTTTGGGCGACGTCGCCTCGGGAGCGACATCGCCCGTTGACATCTCGGGCGACGTTGCCGAGGGTGACGTCGTCGAGAGAAATATATATATATATATAATATTTATAATTATAAATATATATATACCGAAGCGATGCGTTTAAATGTATCGCTTTCACTGTGCATCGCATCTTGTATTAAAAACGTCGAAACTCCGAGTGCATTTGCACGATATTGCAGACCATGGTTTTTCAGATGTTTAAGTTTTATAATGAATTGATATATTATTATTTCTTATTAAATTATTAACATTTGTTTCATGAATGTTAGATTATTTTTATAATTTTTCCGAGGTTCCTACCAGCGTGTGTGGTTGTGATATATTTTTATCTTATATTTATTTTCAGCATAATCAATAATTATTCAATAGATATGAAGCTTGGGTGGAAGAGACTTGTGACCCTACTAAGAAGATGTGATCTTTTCTTATTAATAAAATATTTACTATTGTAAAGGCAAGGATTTGAATTCAAGAAAAGAGTGTATTTTAAAAATTACGAATAATAAAATGATGATTTATTATATTTTATAAATTCTGGGATGTGACAATTTTAATGGTATCAGAGCAATGATTTTGAGGACCTGTTGGAATATGGGATCCTAAGATTATAATATTAGATGATCCAATTAGTTTTTGAGATGTATATTTTGAGAATTACATAGGAATGCAACTAAAGCATGATTTTAGGAGATTAGGATTATTTTGTTGAGCCGAATATGATTTATAAGATTATTTTATTGAGCCAAATATGATTTATTTTTTTGATAAGGAATTGTTGGATTAAAGATGTTACGTAAAAGAATCTCGTTAAATTACTTGCAATAGGATTATTGAGTAAAAGGCGAAAATTTTATTTTTTCTCTCAATTAAAATAAGTATTGTATTAGTTTATCTTAAAAACTCTCATAAAGTTTTACATTTTGAATGTGATTTTGTCATGACACTCTTGTCTTCTTTTGAAAAATAGATAAGAATTGTGAAATTGATTATAGAATGTACATATTTTGATATACATATAGTAAACTTAGTTATTTATGAAGATGCACATATTAAATTTATAAAAATAAGTTGACAATCTAACTAGAAATATTTTATGATGCTTATGTTTAATGTAAAATATTTAGATTTTTATTTTATAAATAAATTAAGTTTACTGCATAAGCCTTATAGTATTTATTATTTTGACCATGTCATTTTCATGTTGGGGATAAAAAATTCATTCATAGAATTTTGTTGTAAATTTAAGATAGATAATACATGAATGAAGTTTGACAAAATTTCTACTATAGTTTGACATATTATTTTGTTACCCTTTGTTCTAGAATATTATTTTATCTATAATTATGAGTAAGATAAATAAAACATATTTGTTACTTATTGTGTAGTTTTAGGATTGATAATTAATTATCTTTTTTAGTTTTATCTTACATCAATGCTTATAGTTAACATATCTAGTTTTACTAATTAAAGATTATAGTAAATTTCAGTTATTCTCTTGGAGGTAAAAGTTTTGATAATTTTAAGTGTAAAAATTTTATAGGATCTTTTAAAAATATAAATTAAAATTTTTTTATCTTTATAATTTTTGTTATCATATATTATTCTTAAAACTGATATTAGATTTGACATATGTTAGGATGATTTGTAGAAATTATTTTTGACATTAATAAAATATGTACCTTTGTAGTTAAATAAATTTGATCATGCATTAATTGTATGAATAATTAATTTGAATAGAATCTTGACTTAATATCAAATTAATTATTAGATATTATTTAAGACAAGGATGGAATCAAATGAGAATTAAATATAATGTTATTTCTTTGACATATATAATATATAAATTATTTGAAATTATAAAAGAATATATGTTGAATAGTTTGATAAATTTTCAATATTTCAATTGCTTTTGAGTTACACCTCAACTTATATTTTTGTCAACAATCAATTAACTTTTAAAACATAAAAATTTCATTGATTTATTAGATGTAGAATTTGATATACTTGTTATGAGTAATCTAAAATCAAATTTATTTGATGAATTTCATTAATTTGTCATATATTTTATGTTTTAAGAAAATATTTTAAAAAAATTCTTTTAACTTAAAGTCTTTGAGTGGTATATTTAATCTAAATATTTTTCAAATTTGTCTTTTGACTTAGTATTTTAAGAGCTAACTATATTGATTAATATTATTTTTGATCAAATTTGGGGACCAAATTTCTATTAAGTGGGGGAAAAATGTAATCACCAATGATTTCTCCCTTAACATAAATTAATTATTATAAATAATTTATTGCTTTATTATTAAATTCCATGTTTGTGTGTTATAGTTAAGGAAATAATTAAATTTGATTTCTTTTATCACGTGGATAAGTTAGGAATCTTACTAATCAATTAGATTATTAATTGATTTATTTCTTAACAAGTGATATGATTTTTAGGAAGTAAATAGTATACATTCCATTTTAAGTGTGAACCATTATAAATGAATATTATGTTTCTATCTTTATGTGTGAAAGTAAAATAAAAAAATAAATTTAATATAAAATTAAATATTTATTTACCTTTTGGGGAGATCTCATCTTCTCCTATATAAGGGGGCTCCTCTTCCCTCGTTCCTCACCAAGCTTGACAATGGGAGGATCGAGGAGAGGACTTCCCGAGGAGATGATCTTGAGGAAAGGATAACCGAGGAGAGATAGGATCCTTTCTCCTTTTTTTTATTTGGTTTGATTTATGTTTTGAAATATTGATATTGGAATTGTTATAAATTTTATGATGCATAACAATATTTGAATTTTCGAAATTTTATGATTAATAAATAATGATAATTGATTCATGATATTAGAATGATTATTTGATTTATATTAATCTCTTAAGTTTAAGTGAGTTTTAATATTGATTTAACTATTAAAATTCTTATTTTTAGATTAATGGATCTAATTTATTTAATTAGATATTTCTATATTTTAAGAATTATGTGTGAATTCCTATGATTTAATTAGTTTTAAATTTAAGATTATGGATTTAAATTCTTTAATTCATGGATTTGAGTTATTCTTGATAATTTATATTTTTGAAATATAATTTGATAAGAGGATTCTAATTGGGGTCTGGCTTGAGTTAAGTTGATCTGCTAAACTAGATCGACTCAGCCCATATGGTTATGTACGACCCAACCCATGTGGCTAGGTACAATTAACCCATGTGACTAGGCATGACCCAGCCCATGTGGTCAGGTAAGAGCCAGCCCATGTGGTAAGATATGATCTAACCTGTGTGGCCAGGCTTGATTCAGTCATGTGACTAGGTATGTTCTAGTCCATGTGGCTTTGTACGTCCCAGCCCATGTGGCAAGGTACGACCTAATCATGTGGCTAGGCATAAGGCCAACTCATGCGGCTAGGTATAACCATATTCCATATGGTCAGATACAACCTCAAATCATGTGTCTAAGCATGACCCAACTCACGAGCGAAGCATGGCCCAGTTCAGTGGTAAGACTTAGCCCAACTTATGAGTAAGGCTTAGCCTAGTCCATGAAGCTAAGCCTGCCCAGCGATGCGATTGACATTAGATACATTATCGTTCCTCTATCTAGCCCGTTGTACCTCAACTTAACCTATTACTTAGGATAGGCATGTGTAGCACATATGACCCGTCTAAGACTCATGTGGGTTGGTTTAGTTTGGGCTAGCACTATATGATATAGTTTGATTTCCTATTCCTTTATTGGTTTGAGCTCTTTTGACTAAATCAGATATGTTTAATCGGTTAAGATCAATTTAGGGTGATTCCAGACTAACTTGACTAGTTCAAATCTCTTGACCTAATCAAAATCAATCAAATCTAAATTAGACCAGTCTAGGGTGATCCCAGACTGGTTCTATAAGGATTTGAGGTTGATTCTATTAAGCCATAATTGGATTGAATTTGATTTAAGCCAATTGAGCTATTCCAATTAGGGTTTTAGTTGATTGAAGACTATTGAGAGATTGCTGTTTTAAGCCTTTATGATTTGATGAATTTAAAGGTTTATTTGAAGATGTCATTTGAAAATGATTATTGGTTTCCTACTTTTCTTAAGTTTATGATATTGATATGATTGTACCATGTAGTAGATGTAACTAGGCTAATGGTTTATATTGGAAGTGCAACCTGTGAAAGGAGCTACGGGCCCATCACAATGTAGAGCCACCAATGGACATAGTCTAGTAGATCATATATAAAGCATGGTCTCTTGTAATATTTGATCATACTATTTCTTGGATCCATGTGTGAATGAATGAGTGAATGTAAATGAATGATCATGGATGTTTATGAATCCCTGCCGAGGGCAGGTATGGCGATTCTCTTCGGGGATTAGCGGACCATCAGACGTGATGGTTAGACGGTTCCTCCATTCGCTATTGGGAGGAATGTGTCCCCACTTAGGCGGGTGAGGGATATCATTCCATTTGCTGTTGGGAGTGCGATATGGATTATCTCCATCCGCTGTTGGAAGAGTGCACTATCGGGTGTGATGTACGCCTTTGTTATCCAGTTATCTCGTATGTGTTGCATGTGACTAATGCATGATTTTGCTTAAGAAATTATCATTGTTTTTCAGATGTTTAAGTTTTATAATGATTTGATATATTATTATTTCTTATTAAATTATTGATATTTGTTTCATGAATGTTAGATTATTTTTATGATTTTTCTGAGGTTCCTATCAGCATGTGTGGTTGCTGATATATTTTTATCTTATATTTATTTTCAACATAATCTACAATTTTACAATAGATATGAAGCTTGGGTGGAAGAGACTTGTGACCCTACCAAGAAGATGTGATCTTTTCTTGTTAATAAAATATTTACTATTGTAAAGGCAAGGATTTGAATTCAAGAAAGGAGTGTATTTTATAAATTACGAATAATAAAATGATGATTTATTATATTTTATAAATTCTGGGATGTGACATTTGATGTCCATACCATAGCCCCTTCTTATTTTTGTTTTTCCCTACTCTGTTTTTCTCCTTGCCTTCTCCCATCAGGGTGCCCTCCTTAAGATGATCACAAGGGTGGGTTTGATTGGTTGTTCCTTCATAGAATTGGTCTATTTACCCCAGTACCATATGGATTCTGGAGATTGTATTGGAGATATTGATATTTGTTTCGTATTTTTAAGTGGCATTTTTGTCTCTATTAATTTGAAGTGGCTGATCTAGCTCGGGTTTGTTGGAATTTTTTAATGTTCATATTTCACGCAATCCATCACCACATTCTAGTCAATCTTTCACTACGAAATTTAAAATCTGTGCACTATTTTAGGAAAGTTGCTTTTAGGTTGCAGATTGGTCATGAAAATAGAACATTTAAGAAACCTATTTTTTCATATATTTTCTTATCAAACTTAGATGATCAATGAACCACCTCTTGGGAAGGAGTTTCTCTCCCCCACTCCTCACCCTCACTGCTATCCCCTCTTATCTTTTTTATATATCTTTGTATTCTTTGATTCTTCTGCTTTGTTGGATGGAGAGGAACACATTTGACTGTATTTGTTAAGGTAAGGTATAAAGACGGTTGGAAGCTGTTGTAGGTTGAGGGTCACTATTGCCTACTTAAAAGATAGATTTTGTTGGGAAACCTAGGGCGACATCACGTGCGTAGCGGAAGAACAGAAAACAAAAATCTCAGATTTCCACAGATAATAGTTTCTTGTCGTTGTGCGAAGATTGGTGCTTAAAAACCCGCAAAATCAAAAAGCCGCACGTGTTAAGAGATATGTTATCTAAGGAGATTGTATATCCCTGAAATCCTACAGATCCGTGGGAGAGGATGGAGGTCAACTGTCATCCTCTCTAACGGTGATCCACACGACAGGGGTTACGAAGATGTTCCTCAAATTGTTGTACGATTCTTCTTTCCACGCTCACCATTAGATCAAGAAGGGGTCGACCCTTCTTGCTGTCCATATGCCCCAAATATAGGTTGTTGGCTGAGGAGAAGGGGAGAGGAGTATAGGAGGTGGTAGGCAAAAGGGGTCTGACCTATAGCCCTTTGGTTTCCTCCTATTTATGGAGTTCTTCTGTCAACTTAACCCTAATGGATCCTGTCCTATTAGGTAATGGATCTTCATCCAACTATCTAAGTCTCTTAGATTAGTGGATCTCTACCCAATAATCTCTCATTGGCTCTTATTCGATCTCATTCATATAATACAATAATTCAGGAGCTTACTGGATATCCAATAAGATAGGGGCTCCAGCGGATATCTCATATTCGAACCTCTACTCATCACAATACCTACCATATGTGTGTGACCCTCTAAGCCCAATATCGAGCTGGCCGTGAGTCATACTTGTTAGAATTTCTTCTGACTCAGTGAATTATTATCATCATAATAATTCACTCGACTCATCTACTATGGATATACTAAGGGACTACGTCGTAGTCCCTAGACGATGCAGGGGAATCCAATCCTTTGGACCTATCTGTTCTCAGTTATCGTATATCTATAGTCCTTCATCCATCTAATATCCCAGAGATCGTATATCGGGCATGGTGGTGTTAGGCTTATACGGTTTCTACTTGAGTCTCGCTCTAATCAGATTTTTCCGAAGAACTCTTTCTCTCTCAATCCGAATGACCCTAGCTAGGAATTTGCTTAGCAAGAACACATGAGATATTCCTTTCATGATATCGAGAGCGGATGATCCTCTATCAATACTCAATTGTTTTCGTAAGGTTGGCTGTCACTCCCAATGATCGGCTTTGTTAGATCTGGAGCTTCTAGACCTATAAGTCCATTATCAAAGAGTGGAGTACTCATACAGAATATCCTTGGTGTCTCAAGTCTGAGGACTGGATACGCAACTGGGATGACGGAATTGCTATTTGATAATGAGGCATCATCAACCATCCAGCACTCCGTGAGCAGATCAATTAGTGAACTCATTCTCTAATGAGTGCCTGCACTGTATCCTTAGTGTCCTCACATGAGCAACTATGAGACCATCTATCTCTATTATATGGGTGGATATACAACACACCAGTCTATCTAGTTTTCTCGATGTCTCTCTCGAGTAACCTATGATCGAGATTATTTAGGGTCTATGTTTATAAACAAATCGGTGTAATTATCGTGATTTCATCACGATCCGATTCCTATTTGCACAGATCTATTAACATCACAATAAATGTAACGGACAATATAAAGTGAGAAAAATATCAAATAAATAATAAGCAAAAGGAATGCGTATTATGTCACACGTGTCATCACTCACGTGATTTGTTTGCAGCGCACATATGACTTCAACATGCTAAAATAAATTAAAAAGGTTAAATGGTGCTACATTTACTGATTCTTTGTCTTTTAACAAGACTAGTTATCTTTATTTTACTGGTAGTTTGGCTAAAAGAGGCAATTGCAAACCTATGCAGCCTTTCACAAAGGGTTCCATGTATGTTGTTGCTTGGATATTGTTATGTGATTGTATCTCTGGCTCTTTACTTTTTTCTTTCCTTTTTGCATGTATTTGTTTTGGTAGTCTTGGTGACATATTAGGATTGTGCAATGGGAGCTTTGTAGCTGCTTATCATGCCCTATATAGTATATACTTTGCGATACAAATTTCAAGGTTTTGGTCACTTTGTCAAAGCTACTCTAACCTCATTCCCTTCCATATCATGCACTTAGGTCTTCTGATAAATATTTTTAATTTTCTTTTTGTGGTTGCTGAATCACTGATTTTCTATTACTATTTAAACTGAAACTGCTATATGTGTTCTTAATTCATGTCCTCACAGAAATTAATGCAAAGAATGAATTTGCAACAAGGTAGGCCATTTGCCAATGGATATAGCGGTCGCAGAGTTGATACAGTGATGGGGACAAGGACGGAGAGTAAGACGCAAGTGAGGAAGTCTGCTTCCCCTAATTTTGGTAATGCTAATTACGTTTTTGTCTTATTAAATTGTAGTTACAATGTGATGCCTTGTTAATTCTTTTAATAAATTCTTCTTGGCACAGTATCAACAAATGGCACCAGAGTAGGAAGACCTGCAAGCCCATCACGTGATCGGCTAATATATGTTTTGACATGTCTTGTTGGTCACCACGTGGAAGTCCATGTGAAAAATGGATCTATTATCTCAGGGATCTTTCATGCAACAAATGCTGATGGAGATTTTGGTACATTTTCATGCTTGGTTTATGCTTGAATCTGCTGCAAGTGTTTTGTGCATGTTGTTTGGTCACCGTCCCTTCCTGTGCTTGTAATTTAGTGGCCCAGTATCTGAATGGTCAAAATGACTTTGTTTCTCACCATTTGCATCTTTAATAGCTATTTGTTGGTTGCAGAAATTGTTTTGAAAATGGCTCAAGTGATTAAAGATGGTTCTGTCAAAGAGCGGAAGTCGGACCACGATTCTATCAAGAAGCCTCAGCCAATGGTCATACCTGCAAGAGAACTTGTTCAAGTCCTTGCAAAGGTTATCGTGATTTATTGTTTCATAATCTTTTAGCTTTTAAATTGAATAACTCATTGGCATTTAAGGTGGCCAATTCAAGAATTCGATTTTCAGATACTAGGTCTCTAGTAGACTCTGCTGGCACAGCACATGCTCTGTCATGGCATTCTATGCCATACCACTATCATGTCATCCATGCTAATATGTTTCGTAATCTGCTATTATCCTTGTGGTTGAGTTTCACAATAAATTGTGGGCATATGATGGATTCACTGGCATGAGCAATATTCCTCTTTCATTGATAAGATGTGCACCTTTGCAGTGTGTACATTACACTTAGGGCAGTTTGATGCCCGAGTAAATATTTCCTTATGTTTTACTTCTTTGGCTGAGTGTACATTCAGATGATTCATTGGTACTTGTTATCTTTACTCTGAAGTACACCTGTGTCATTGTATAACTGGTTGTTGTATGGTGCATCTGATTCATTCTGTTTTTGTTGTGCCAACATATCAGGATGTGTCACTTGGTGATGAATTCACCCCTGGGCAGTCGTGTGAAAACCAGAAAGACCTTATGATAGATTCTGTTATTTCTCACTCCCATCATTTGGAGACGGAGAGAGAGTTGGCTCCCTGGATGCCTGATGAAGATGATCCTGAATGTCCAGAATTGGAGAATATATTTGATGGAACATTTGATAGGTGAAATCCACTTTTTTTCACTTGCATAGTAGAAATTTGTTTAGCATCTGTCTGCATCACCTTTTCATCATATGCCCGTTTGTTCATATTCTTCAATGTTCTACTTTGGATTCATTGTTTAACAGTTTTGCAACATTGTCGAATCATATATCCTTCAGTACTTGCCAAACATCTTATCTCAAGCTTTGTTATATTAATTGCAGTTTCTTTGTTTGTCTTGCTTATGAGTTAATGTATAGGTATCCAAATTATTTTTTCAAGAGAATTAAATATTCTCCTCAGTTCTACAAACATTCTTATTTCAAACTGCTCATTAATTTCGGTGGCATTAAATTACAAACAATGTCTTTTTTTATGCATCGTCATTAAGGTGTTAGAATGTAATCTTATTTGACACATTTTTTAAAATTCTCTTATCTAGAAAGTGGGATCAGTTTGAAACAAATGAGGCTCTGTTCGGAGTAAAGAGTACCTTCAATGAGGAACTCTACACTACGAAGCTTGAAAGAGGTCCTCAAATGAGAGATCTTGAAAAGCTAGCTTTAAAAATAGCTAGAGAAATAGAAGGAGAGGAAACCCAAGATCTTCATCTGGCTGAGGTAGGTCTCTGTTTTTTTTTCTAAATTTTTCTTGTTGATGGTTTCTAATACGTTGAATTTCTGAAATTGTCTTGACAATTCTAAGGCTTTACATGACAGGAAAGAGGCTTTTCTTACCATGATGACTTTGACCTTGACGAGGAGAGTAGATATTCAGCAGTACGTCGGGAAGTCATTGGTAGTGGATTAAGAGAAAATGAAAACTCAGATATGGAAGCCTATGGTTCTGGAATCTTTGCAGGATCTCTTGGTCTTGTGACTTCTGGATCATGCTCTGATTCTTTAAGCAAGAAAAATGGTAATGAAGCACAAGCATTATGTAATGAAACACAGGCATCTTCTACCAGTTCATCAGTGGTAAACACTAAACACCAACAAATTTGTCTCCTATTCTGATAATATAAATGGTTTTAAGATCCACCATACTATTTGTGTTGAACATGTTGCACGTACAGTTATTTGAGTGCCACAATCTTTGTCAGTAGCCATCTATTTAAGTTTGGAGGAAAATGTTTAGTATTTCTGACATTAGGCTTCTGGGGTGCCATTTGATGTTCAATCCATAATGGGTTGTCTTCTTGTCAAGAAATGAATCTTATGGTTTCTGATTTATGTTATAATTTGAAATGGTCAAATATTTGTATCTAACCTTGACTGTATGCTTGTCAAGAAATGAATCTTGACAAGAAATGAATGGGTGGTCTACTTGTCAAGAAATGAATCTTATGGTTTCTGATTTATGTCATGCTTCATTGGGTTATAATTTGAAATGGTCAAATATATGTATCTAACCTTGACTGGATTCTGGAATCAATCATGTAGGCAGTGCAATAATTGTAAAGCCAAAGTACTATTTTGGGTTACTAATTATTTTTCTTTATTTTCTCTAAGGAGGCAAAGAATATGAACGTCATTGCTGTATCTGTTGGTACTTGCAATTCATACTGCCTGTTTTATAACTCTAGTTGAACTCAATCTGATGGCCAAGTTAAGCTACTTTGGTAAGATTTTTAATCCACAAGATAAACACCACAACAGGCTCTAGCAATAATTTGGAGTTATTTGACAAGTATCAAGACTAGCTAAATTACTTCACAAGAGGATAGGCATTGCTTATAATCTTGTCACATTTATCATCCAAAATGTAATACCAAAACTGTAAGCTATACCCATCATGTTTCTTTGAAAGAAATCCGCTTTCGTGTAAATGGTGTTTTTTTTTTAATAAAATGTGCAGGTTGAGGAGGCATTCTTGCACACTCTTGCTGATAAGGACTTAGGTCTCTCTTCTGTTGATGCTAATAGTGAGCTAAAGTCTGACTGTATTGCACAGAGTTCGTCCTTGGATGACGAGATCAGGTTTGATGCCCTGCCAGATCATTTTAATCTGCACTTGACCCCTCCAAATGGAATTGTTGTAATGAGAACACGATAGAATGCTCATAATGGATGTTCATTGGATAATTATTATATTCCATTAATTTGATGTCTATAATGTATTTAGGCTGGATGATAACCAGATCAAAGATCAAGGTGGCAAGAGCGGGCGTATGGTTAGTTATATTTACTATCACAATTTTGTGCAACCACTGATACCTCTTGGCTTGCTTCTGACATGATTTTGTTCTATAGGCTATTCAGGATTCTCAGACGTCTGATGGTAAGTATTGGTTTGATTAGACTGTTGCCGAACTACAATTCTAAACATGATTGAATATTTGGCATTATCATCTTGTTTAGTATTTCTTATTTGTATAACTGGAAATCAATTCTTCTGTAGTTGTTACATGTTTGCATTACTACAAATGTCTCTAGTATCATATTGTCCTACCTGGTTTTGATTATGCACCAGTAGTATCTTATATTTTCTGAATGTGTCCTGAGTTGCTTGGATGATTGAAGTACACAGTATTGCCATCTAGAACTATCGTTTTAAGCCATGAATTTGCTTTGGAGAATGGTTGTTGCATAAATATTCTTCTTGCTACGTTTTTTTGTTTTGCTTTACCTTTCTGAGGATGACCTACTAATGCTCTACATTCCACAGATGTTAATATGTCAATAAAATTGGAGGAAGTAATTATAAGTGCCCCTTTGTATGATCCTTCATCTTCTAGCCAAGGAAATATAATTACTGAATCTTCAGATTCTCCAGTACGTGGCAAATTGCCTGCTGCTAGTGAATCTGTTGACCCCCCTATACGACAAGTCAGTTCTACTTCATATTCTGAGTATGCACATGCTGAGTTAAATCGTCCCTTCTCATCACCAAGCACTTCCTGTGGATCATTATCTTCAGAAAAGTCAACATTGAACCCAAATGCTAAGGTGATTTGTTGGTAGAGGCTTTTTTTTTTAAATAATATATAATGGTTTCTGACTTGGTTGATAGGCTTCAAGTCCAATTTATTTATTATTCCTTTTATATTTCAGCCTAGTTTGCTTACTGCTTTTGTGGCACAGGAATTTAAGCTTAATCCAAATGCCAAGAGTTTTACCCCATCATCTTCTGTGAGGTTACATGCAGCAGTACCTGATGGATCCTTCTATCAGGCTAGTAATGTAAATGCTGTTCAGCATATGCATGGTCTACCTCTGGGAGTGGGGGTAAGATATTAAAGTTGTCTTCTTGTTCATCATGTCTTTTTTTTTTGGTTAAAACAGTTATGTTGATAACTTGCTTAATTTATAATTTATTTGTTATTTTGCACTTCCTTCATGCTGCAGTATCCTTATTGATGTTATAGCACCTTTTCTTTCTTCTGAACCTTAGGGTCATTAGAATTTGATCCTGTCTTTGTGTTGGTATTTTTTTTTTTTTACTTTGAGTTGGCTTGTGTCATTAGTTATCATCATATATGAAGCAAGGTTTTCAATTCCGGTCCAAGATCCATCCTAGTTCCTGGACAGATCAGTATGGGTCCCGGTATGCAGGACATGGACCAAAGAGGAAGGAGAGAAGAGGCCAGGAAGAGGAAGCGATGGGTCTGCATATCATGGGGGCAGTGATGGTGAACAACGTGAGGAGAAAACAGTAGCATTGATGGGAGGAGTGGATACTGAGGTTTTTACAGCTGTTGACAACCAACATCTGCTGTCAACAGTTGAAAGACAACTTTATTCAGCTGTTCATCTTAAATAATTAAAAAAAAATCCTGTTCAGAACCAGATTGGATAAGTTTGCCCTGTCTCCATACTGGAACCAGGTTGAAATGGTAAATATCAGTTGGTATGTACTAGCTGATTTTCTTGAATCCTGTGTGGAAATCTTATATGAACAAAATCACTAATAGTCGTCAAATTGGTTTATGTTCAGTCTTCCATGTAACTGGGATGTTTGCCAAATTGGTTTAAATTAACAATCAAAACTTACATCATGAACAAATTCACTATAGTTTAGTTGTTGGTTAAGACACCAGTTATATCAGCCAACTTTTAATTGGTAGTGAATTGGAAGAATGCATATCAGACATCCACATATTTTTTTTAATATTGATGGTTGCTGAACTTTAACCAGTGGTGTAAGTTGCATGCGAACTGCATTGTTTTCCATTTGTTATGCTTCTTCAGTTTTGATCCTGTGTTATCCTGGGTCTTTTAATGTCTTGTGCCCACATTTTTATAGGTTGCTCCATCATTTAGCCATCAGCCTGTCTTTTACAATCCACAGGCTGCACAGATACAATCACCGCAAGCATACATCCATCCTAATGGGCCAGTGGTATGCAATTTCCTTATATCTACTTAGTTTTGTCTGCAAGGAAGAGTTTTCTTTAGGAATCTCCAGTTGTTTTTGCAAGATTGTGCCCATTTAGTTGTACTCCATTATCTTTTGCAGTATGGCCAGCAGATGATTGTTGGGCAGCATCCACAATTTTATTATGTTCAGAGCTATCCATCTGTAAGTTAACTTGTCTAGTTCTACCGTTTGATTCATTATTTTTTTTTCTTTTCTTAAGTGCATTAGAATGTCTGTTATGGATTATTTGCAGTGTGCCATTTATTTGTTCTATTTATAGATGAAACTAAGCTGAATACCAGGTTATCTTTGAAACATTTGCAAATTTAGATGCTGCAATTTGTGCAGAGTTGTTCACATGACTTTATTTCTTATATCAATTAGTTTAAGTGTTAGGAGGAAAGTAGTATACACTGCTGCAGATGTATGATCTATGCAAACATGATGCTTCTTTTTCGTTGCTGACAAAAGTTCTAATTCTGTTTAAAATTTCAAGTTTGTGCCACAGAAAATTACTGTCCTATACTCGGAATTAAAAGTAGTTAGAGCAAAAATATGTTTTCTTATTGTTAAGAGAAGTTACAAGTCTGTATATGTTTTTATTGTATATGGTTATTGGCTGACCCTGATAAGATTTATTGTTTGTTTCATGAAATTTTGTAACAAATCATACAAATGGTCAAAATTTAACTCTCCAATATGATTCATATGGAACCTGATGACTACTATCCTTCATATAATTGTTCCAATTATCTGGTAGGAAGACTGATAATTTCAAGTTATGCAATATTTTGATCAGGCATACACCAGTTTTTGATGTAAGCCCGCCAGTACATGATTAAAAACATCTTCCAAGCTAAAATAAATTTGCTTTTAAAAACATATATTAGCCTTTTCCATTGGTAAAAATATACACAACTGACTGGAAGTCACTTACCTTGAGGACAAGATGCGATTGACAATTGTATTGAATGAACATGCAGCGTATCACATTCTGTATAATTGCCTAACATAACTATATAATCTTCTTGTCCAAAACTAGCTATTCTTTAATTTCTTGATGTGATTTTGTCCTTGAGATGCCTTAATGCTACATTAGTTACGGATGATGTTCTCATATCCCTATACTTGGTTTATGGTTTTGACCAAGCATTTCCTACACATATCTGTTAGATGGCTAGCACACAGTGTGTGTTATTTCCATGTGCCGTGTGGATGGTGTGCCAATACAATGCTGACAGCAGAAAATGGGAAATAGGGAGAGGGTGGGAGGGGGCTGGGAGGGATGGATGGAGGGAAGGAGGTTCTGATTGTTTTCGATTTCCCATTCCCTCTGGTTTCAGCCAATTTGTTAATTGGTTAGCAAAAACGAAAAAAAAAAAAAGGCTGGCTCTACCATCAAAATCAGTTGATTTTGGTCAATATTAATCCTAAACCCTACAAAGTGCCCCAAACTTGAATATGGTCCTGAAAACTTTGGTCATTTCATGAAGCAACTATTAGTAGTTCTTGAGACAATGATATAATATACTTGTGTGGGTAATTTTGTTCCTAACCTTTTGGTTTGGAGCAGAACTTAAACCACTTGCCGAGGCACCTGAGCTCTATCAAGCTGATTGTCCAGATCTATTACACATGTGCATAGAAGTAATTGTTATAGGTTGATTATTGATTCCAATGTGTACATATGGTTAAAATCTTTAATATACTAATGTATTCCCTTCTGATCAAAATAATGTAAATATCTAGTCCCTTGACATGAAGGATGTTCATACCATGGTATGCAATACCGATTTGTACCGCCGCTTTGTGCAGGCGGGCAGACGCATCGTCCGACAGGATATCGTGCACGCGGACCATCAGATCGATCGGTATTATTTTTTATTTTTTATTAATAAAAAAATATTTTTAATGCTCGGTGACGCCACCGAGGCTCGCGACGTCCCAAGCCTCGGCGACGCCCCGAGGCTCCAAATTTTAAAAAATATATTTTTTTATTTTTCGGGCGCCCGTTGACACCTCGAGTGACGTTGCCAAGGGCGACGTCGTCGAAAGAAAAAAAAATATATATCTCTATTTATATATATATAATATTTATAATTATAAATATATATACCAACGGTACGTTTCAAAAACGCATCTGGTATTTCCGCACCGTACCGTACTGCAGAAACGTCGAAACTCCGATGCAGTGCGGTATGCAGATGGCACTCTGGTTCATACTAACTACATCATGGTTTGCACCTTTGTTACGGAGTATAAATTTTACATCCTCAACTTCACTTTATACCTCCTCTCCTGATAGCATCTATATAAAACTGTGGGATCCTTTCTGCAACATAATTTTATTAGGTATTTTATTTTCTAAAACACTGGAAAATATCACTTGAAGGTGATCAAGGAATTGAATTAGGATGAGAATTTTTGTACTTCCAGTTCGGGTCAACTTTTATTGTCTCTGTATAAACGTAGCTCAATTCATTGCTTTGAACTTTTTTTTCACATATAGGAAATTGCAGATAGCAAAGATCACCCCCTGATGCAGCCTGGTTCAAGTGGATTTTTTTTTTCCATCTATCATTATACCTCAAGCAGATAATACTTGGAACTTGTTGGTATTTGAAATAAGTTCAACTGGTCAATGATAATTAAATAGTCGGTACAAGTTGGGTGAGGCTTTGCTGTTTATGCATCAGATGACACTTTGATGTCTTGTTGCAGTACATGGAAAAACTTGTAATGAAGTGCTAGAACGAAGTCGACTTTGCTCGAGCCATGTGTTTATGATAGTGCTTAATCAGGACTTGGGGTCGTGAGTTTGAGCTCCCCATGATGGGTGCCAACTGATATCCATCCATCCCTGGTTGATCTCTTTCAGCCGTTAGGAGTAGTCCGCTCTAGAGTGGGCCCTGTACATTTCATCTCTTTTAAATATAATGGAAGGATTAAATATGATCTTATTATCGGGTGCTTGCTCTTCAATTCTCCAATCATGGAAGGATTAAATATGATCTTATTATCACTTAGGGCATCTTTTATTACCCTGTAACAATATCATCTTCGTTTTGTTCCTATTCCTTGACTTGGCTTTTATTTTTATGTTTTTTTATCACTTTGCAGGAAATGCCACACAAAGGGAGAAAATTTTAATGTATGGTTTGTTGTCCTGCTGCTACCACCATCACTTTGTTAGTGATTTTTCGTGACCTGTATTCTGCAATCACGGAGGAGCACAACTCACAATGGAACCGATGGTGGATTTGGCATGTTGGCGAAGATGCCTCGCTGAGAGGAATTACTTGATTTCACAATTTGATATTTCATGTGGATGTAAATTATATAACATCTGCTATACTTCGAAACAATGTAGCTAATGTTAAACAGCTTTGGGCGGCATATGTATTTGATCATCCCGAAGAAAGCTGCTCTGGTGCAACAAATACTTGTATTAGTCTTCTTGAGTGGTTGATTCGAATAAGCGTCCAGGACGTGCGTATTGGAGGGGGACGAGGGTGGGGGGAGGGGACATCGGTCTCTCTCCCTTACCGAGGTAACCCCAATTCTAGGGGCTGGCCCCGGTAGCGAGTGATCTAGGTGACCGAGATTTAAGAGTTGTTCGGAGGTGGAATCGTATCTTACCGCACCTTGCAGTCGTTTGCCGTGTCACGCACGTGAATTGATATTTTACATCCTTGGTTGAGCTTGCAATGTGTGATTATTATTATTATTTTTAATGTAAACTCAATATGGCTAGTCAAAATTGGAAAAGACTTGGTCACATGGTCTTGAGGTATTGCGATCAAGTTATCCTTTTTATTCTTTTATTTTAATGTGTCGCGTCTCGCACACTGGCTGGCTGACAGGTGCATACAGTCCATCCGGCTATGGGAGGGCCTACCGTCATCCGGATGCCTCGTCGAGCCGGGCATCTCACCCTCACGTCCTCCCACCCAGACGGTTAAAAAAAACACAACAGAAAAAAGAGAGCGGGTGTTCGGTGCCTCGTCGAGGCCGCCTCCCCCGGTATTAGGGGGTGCATGAGTTCTGTCCCCCGCTCTTTCGGCTGCCTGCTTCGTCCTGTTGACCTGAGAGAGACCAAGTAGGTAAAGCCAGCCAACCTAAGATGCCAAAATTATGGACCCTGGCTTTGCCAATTTGGGTCATCAGAATCGAAGATATAATCATAATACTCCGCTCGACAAGTAGTTTTCTAGATTGATTATCTCAACAATATCATGTCTAAGATAATAAGACCGAGTCTCTGACACATGACGAGTGCGCGCATTCACAAAAATCCGCAGGATTAGGTATACAATAAAATCCATGAAAGGTGGAGAGATGAACGAACTAGGCCACGATGGACGTGAGGGGGTGGGTCACTGATGGCCGTCCTGCCCTGGTTTTGTGTTAAGAAGAGGCTGAAGTGCCTTCACCACGATCGTCATGTTCGGCCGGAAGTCTGCCTCGTACTGCACGCACAGCGCTGCCACTGCGGCCAGCTGATGAACACCAGAGAGAGAATACAAGTCATGCAAATTCAGGTCGTCCTTTTTGACTTCCCCTCCTTCCCAGTAACGGATTCAAATATAAAATTATAAATCACGTTAAGCTAAGCTTTCGGATTTTAAATTAATATTTATGCTGAAGCCTAATCAATCAAACTTGCTTGCGAAAGGGGATGCTGGGATTTTAGAATTAGATTGGATCACTCGATCTAAGTTTTTTTATCGGCAGCTGATGATGAAAAACCACAATGGAAGCTAATCAAAGAGATGTAGAAGCCAAACCTTGGCGACGGCTTTGGGGGGGAAATCGTTCTCCAGCTTCGGGTCCACGCACTGCTTAACCTTGTCTTCGCTCAACCTTGGAGTCGCCTGCAGGTGTGTGTGATGCAAGCAGATTCAGGAACATGCAGCAGCAGCGTCGCCGCCGTTACTTGTAAATAGCATCCGGTAGAACTTACCCAAGTGACGAGGCTCTGTTGTCCCTTTGGCATGGTGTGGTCTACAGGTTTTCTCCCTGTTAGCAGCTCCAGAAGGATGACGCCAAAACTATAAACATCACTCTTCTGTGTCAGCTGCCCGGTCATGGCATACCTGCAACTCAGAAAACATTACGAATTGAGTCATCATCATGCCATGCTTCTCAGGCAACTCAACGAAGCCAATATATAATAACCTTATGAAGATGGCATATTTCTCATTACAAATTCTGATGCAGCATATATCTCTCCCTCTAAATGTCAAGATCCTTCACATATACTATTGTCATGAACATCTATCTATTCAGCAATTCCAAATCAAGTACGTACTTCTTATCATGATCAACATTAGTTTATTCAATTTCAACATTAGTATACAAAAATATAAAATATCCAAAGTACCCTTGATGTTTAGAGGGGAATAAGAAAATCGCTGACTTTAGAGGGTTACCTAAGTACTTTTGCCTAAAAGGAAACAAGAAAGTACAAACCAAGGATCTCCTACTTTATATGTTTACAAGACAGAGATCCTACAGATGAGATGCCCTACACATTCCAAAACTCAATTTAAAAAGCATATATATATATATATATATCTCAAAAAACTACTCAGCCGTATCATGTGGTCACCACATCGTCATTTTTAAGACCAATGGCATTTCTCCTAATTATCTTGCACCCGTTTGCGTCATTTATGAATGGTTCTTTCCATTAACCAAAGTAGAGATAGGAGTGCAGAACTTACTCAGGAGCATGATAGCCAAAAGTCCCCAGCACTCGAGTAGAATGCAGACGAGCTGCCGTATCAGGGGACTGGTTTGTCAGATTAAAATCCGCAATCTTGGCAGCATAATCGTCAAAGAGAAGAACATTGCTGGATCTGACATCCCGATGAACAATCGGAGGCTGGACTTTCTCATGCAGATACTCAAGGCCTCTTGCTGCACCATAAGCAATCTTCACTCTTTGGCTCCAGTTAAGGAGCGGACCAGGTTCAGCACCTTGCACCCCTTTCCTCCCTGTTCAGGAACAATGCAGCCTGACATTAGCCAAAGAGTAACTACATCCAAGAAAAAGATCACAAGACACATATCATCATGGTATACCATGCAAAGTGTCGTGTAAAGATCCTTTTGCAGCAAACTGATACACCAATATTCTGTTATTTGCTTCCAAACAGTATCCCAACAACTCAAGAAAAAATTCATTCTTTAGTCTGGACACCATCGATAACTGCAGCAGCAGCAGCATTGTTAAAAAGAAAGGATCAGATCATTGTACAATTAAGGATAGACAAACAATATGTGCTTATCTAATTCATGTACATACCTGAGCTGCAAAATCAGAATCAGGATCATTCGAGGCACTAGGATCCAGCTTCTTTATCGCAACAGGTTCTCCCGTACTCAGAGTGGCTTGGTAGACTTGTCCATAAGATCCTTCTCCAACCAAAGCCTTCTGACCAAAATTATTGGTCAGTCGATTCAGCTCAGCCAATGGTATGGCTGGTATTTCGATCGGCAGCACCTTTGCAGGTGCCCCACTTTTGATTGTACCAGGTCCCCTTGGATCTCTGCCTTGACCTAAATCAGGGGAAGAGCAACAACAATATGTAAACTCAACTGGCAGATAATACCTGCAAGCACCCAAAAAAATCCCCAAACAGCCACTCCAAAGAGCAAATTGATCTTTCAGAATCAATAAAAAAGTTACTTATGAGTAGATCTGGCTGATTTGTGAATAAGAGTAACAAGTCCTTTGAGTAGTGATGCATCAAGCCTCTCATTAGGTTTGACTATGAAGATGCTTTCATGTGCATACTATACTTCCAAGGGATTATTGTAAGGCTGCATTGCAATTCTCAAATCCTATATGAGATGGCAACTTACCTTCCACCATCAATATGCATCTTTGGTTTTGCCATTAGGTTATGCTGCATCCAGATTATGGTAGCCATTCACTGAATGTTGGATAACTAACCACATTTCTAGTTCACAGCTAGAACCCTAAACTTCCATATTGCCAACCGATAGGAATGTGCCAAGAAAGAGTTAAGAACAAGGACGACAAGGAGCATAGTGAGATGGCCCTTTAATGTTGCAAAAATCCAAGAACAAACGGAACAATATATAAGCTTATTGAAAATTGTTGTCCACAACAAACTAAACATCATAAGGCTGCATTGCAATTCTCAAATCCTATATGAGATGGCAACTTACCTTCACCATCAATATGCATCTTTGGTTTTGCCATTAGGTTATGTTGCATCCAGATTATGGTAGCCATTCACTGAATGTTGGATAACTCACCATATTTCTAGTTCACAGCTAGAACCCTAAACTTCCATACTGTCAACTGATAGGAATGTGCCAAGAAAGAGTTAAGAACAAGGACGACAAGGAGCATAGTGAGATGGCCCTTTTATGTTGCAAAATCCAAGAACAAACAGAACAATATATAAGCTTATTGAAAATTGTTGTCCACAACAAACTAAATATCGCTAAGCATGTTCATTGGGTGGTACCTCACTGCTTTTTTTTTTTTTCTCTTAGATATCAAGGCTGTCCTCTGATACTAACTAAACAGCAACCGAGAACAATACCATGTGTTACCTCAATACTTTTCAAGCTAACTTAAGAAAACCTGATAAGAACAAACAATCAATTGCCATGTTGTTCCTCATTTTAACAACCATTGATTTCAATACCACCTTAATGCTTCATTTTGGAAATTTGGTATTGCCACTAAGTGGTTACGCAAATTAGTTAGCCTAGACAATTACTAGTTACCATGCAAATTCATAACATCATCTCGCCATCCTAAAATATTATATATATATATGCACAAAATATAGTATGTTAACATCACAAAAGATAATGCTGAAAAAAGTAAGAGCAGGATCTGGGTACTGCTCCTAAGAGATTTGAGAAAAGATTGAGTGCTATGTCCTTCGTAAGAATATTTCATCGAGGGGTAAATAGAGATGATAGGGTTTTGGGACTAAAAGAAAGTCTATAACATCTGTTTGAATAGTAGAGCTGCACAAGAGTTATGAATTCTATGTGGGGAAATATAAAGCCGAAAACCAATATGTTTTAAAGAGTAAAATTCCAGGATCCAACTACTATGGCACTTGAATATGTATCCTTCGGATGACAGCGAAAACCTAAATAACCGACCTACAAAATGAATCAAAGGGTAGAAGAAGGGGGCAATTATACCAGGAGCGGCCCGGTTTGGAGGCGCCGCATGTTGGCTAGCCGGTGGACCGAAGAACTCCTCCTCTACACCTCCACAGCACAGCATATTGAGAGAGTCTCGCGTGGGTGCTAATTATCCTCCCTGACCGGGTGGCCTGGAAGTACCAAATTCTCCCCCTAATAAACACACGAAGAAAATTTCTAATTAGGGTTCTCCAAAATCATCAAGCAAGCATCAAAGAACCCCGAGAAAACAAGAATCAAAGCTCAAACATTTTCCGATTCAACTCATATGGTGTTCGAAGAAAGAAAGAAAACAGAAGAGAACATGCCACAACGAGGGAACGAGAAAGAAAGATGCGGACCGGGATCCAAGATCAGCGAAGAAGGCTAGCCATCTCCTGATGGGAACGTGTAAAGGGGAAGACTCCGCCCGCCCGATGAGAGGAAAGTACAGAAGAATATGAGGCGGGAGGAGCGGGGCAAAGGAGAGGAAGGACGGACGAGAGGAAGAAGGAGAGGGAGAGGATGATGGCGTGGTTGGTGAGGCGAGGAGGAGGAGTTTCGCGGGAAAAGCGGGCCAGTTAAAATAGACAACGAAAATACATTAAAAAAAATTGAAAAACCAGCCCAAACCAAAATAGAACGTGCTTTCACGTTTGTCTTTTAAATAATAGTAGTGATAATAATAATTAAATACTATTGCGAATGATTTATACTTCCTGCATGTTGGTTACATTGAGCTGTTTGCTTGAAATCTCACGAGGAGAAGAGCTTCGCTTTGTGGTTCGATCGATAGCCGAATACGTGCAGGGCAGACCAAATGTTCCGTCCCATGTTTCTGTGTTAGGCCCAGGCGGAAGTAGAAAGTCGTCAGCATCGTCTTGTCACTGATGGTTTACGCTTTCGTCCATGGCGACCTGTATCGTATGCGTGGTTACAGTGCTCCGATGACAAAAGAGACGAAAAAATTTGGATAAGACAAAGCATCAAACAGGTTATGTGACGGTCACCAGCTTGGCAAACTTGCAGAGTGAAACTTACCATTCGAGCAAACAGCAAGTACCGACATACTTGATTGGAGTATTCCAGTAGTAGCCTCATACACTGAATGAAGGATTCGAGTAGATGCCGCTACGTGACCCTGAAATTTAGTACAAAACCCAATTGCTTAGTGCTAAATAGATGATTTAAACAAATCATGAAGCTTAGACGTTTCTTATGGGGAAAAAAAAAATCCTGTATGTAAGTTTTTCTCATACAATTCCTTCAATTTTTAGAATCCTCGGATCATACATCTGAAGAAGGCAGTTTAAATGGGGGCTGGCACACAGCAGCGAGTTTGAACCCTAGTGTACAACACATCAAATCTTCTCCCTCATCCCACTTCAAGCTTAAAACTCAAATTAAGTACTTGCACATCTTCAACATGGATCAGCCATCTGGGGGATGGAGCCTTCTCATGCTGGCGTGGGATAAAAGGAAAGATATATAGCTGGTGGGATATGCCAATTTTCGGATCGTAGCAGACCCCTAATCGCCAACCAATTTCATGGAGCAGTCTCATTTCGGCCAAGCTCACTTGGGGGAGGAAGGAGTAGGGCAAGTCTCTGTTTGCACCGTTCAATCCTCCGAAGACGTTCCTTTCGCAATCTGCATCAAATGAAAAAGAAGGCAATCTGATAGGTTATCAACTTGCCATACTGGGTGTCAAATTGCCACACAAAAGAATGTCCGGTTGCAAGGCAGTATGCATTTTCTCCAAGCACACTGCACTGAATTTCTCGACTTTATGTTTTCTGGAATACAACCCATAAGAGAAAAGACTAAGAAGATAACGTGAAGATCAAAATATTTCGCGGCCATTGATTCTTTCTCGTGACCATAATTGAACATCAAAGTCCATGCATATAAAACACCAACAGACTTCCAAATAATCAATCCTTCGCCTCAGAACAACTTTTCCATTTCAATAGTCTTGTCGACAAATTTAATAATAAGAATGAAAACCTCAAATCAGCAGCAGATAACAAAAATATAGAAGGTTAAAATAAATAGATAGAACAAAGTGTAACAGGAAGCATACCGTGCCCGAACACTTTTTGCATGCTTTATATGTCTTTCTAGCAAATCACGTTCAGATAACTCCTCAACAGAACCTACAGGCTGCAAGTTGATCATATATGTCAGGACAAGTTCCTTTGACATTATTATTCCAAAATTCTGGCCAACAGCAAAGAAAAGTCACTCGGTTAGCAAGAAAATGAAAGCAGACAACCAAAGCAGCTAAAAAGGCGCTATGCAAGAAAAGGAATACAGTACCAGATTTCAATTTTAGTAAAAAGATTGCTTAGGATAGGGTATATTATCTTATTTCTAGTTGTGTAACCACTCATTTCTAGAGCCTAATGCTATGATTTCTCAAGCAAAGTAGGAATGGCTACAAGATGAGATTAAAATAAATAGATTTATGAATATCTAAGTAAAATTTTCAATGCAAGGGATATGGCTTCTTGATCACTTGTAAATTGGTATCTTATTACCAAATATACAAAGAGACAATTGTCACAACCAAACTGTCTGAAACATCTGGTCGTAAACCATGTTCGACCAAGATTACAAATACAAGGCACGACATACAAAGTCAACGATATTATTACTCAAACAAACTTTCTGCCTTCCTTTCAATAATCACTTGTTAACAAAGCAATGTATCTTTACACCACTGTTTAGAAAGAAATCAATTGTCTCAGCCTTTCTATCAATAATCTCTAAACACAGATGATGATTGTTTAAATCTACAACCATAGTGTAATCACTGTTCATTTGTTCAACTCATAGGATATATAACATGATGAACTCTCAGAATTCTTGTGGTTGCATCGGCTTGTTCTTGTTTGAGCATATAATCAACGTATTGTCAGTTTCCGCAATTTCAACACGAACTTTTTTTGTTCTAACTCCGTGAACAGTACATCCTTGATCTTTCGATAACCAACCATTCTAGTTGCATTTTTCACATTGTTATGCCATCTTAAGATGAACTAAAGGTTCATTGAATGACACAAGGATCAATAAACATTGCATCATCCTCATTTGACTACAGCCCATCTGGGAGTTGATGCACCGAGTACCAGTTGATTTAGGACAAAGGAGACAGCCATACCAACTTGGTCACTGGTCAATTCTCATTGACGGGCATATGAAATTAATTTAAAATTAAAAGAAAAAACCTGAAACAAAATCCAGCATTCCCGTAGAAATCTACAGAAGCAAGCAGTGAGAGATTCCTGATACCAACCATAAAAAAAGATTAGGCATGAATCATTTAGCCCAAAAAGAATGAAACCCAATCAAAGAGAGGAGATCAAGTGAAGCTTTTACATGTAATCCAACCAAAGAAAAAAAGAAATCCAACCAAAACAGAATCCATCTTGTTGTGATCTTTCTTGAAGCTCTTTAAAGAGAATAACCTCATCTGATCCAACCATAGTTCATGGTTCCTGGTAATATTCCCCTTTACTTTTTATAACTTTAGAGCTTAGACCAACTCACTAAGTGAATCAAGTGAAGCTTCAACTGAATATTAGTTTGGCCTCAGGTTCCAATGGACAGTTCAAAGCATTTTGGGAGAACATAGACTGCTTAAAGACAAGCCTGTTGCCTGTTGACTAATCGTTGAGCCCATTTCCAACTACTCTAGTATCTTCAATAGCTCATAATATGTATGCAAAACAAAGAAGTTACACTCCAATAGCAAGCCTAACAAAAATGAAGTTAATGTTGTACAAAAGGACCTCTTCTTCCTCGATAACTTCAGTTTCGGCATCATTTTCATGTTGTTTCATCACTTGAGAATCAATCATAGATGCAGGCAGAGGTCTTGGAAGGAGCTTCTCAGCATCCCCAAAATTTGACTGCAAAAAGTAGATAGAGCACTGAAGCAAAAGAATAAATAACAGAAATTTCTAACCATTGGCATGATATCCCAATCCCTACTCACCTTGGTACATGTCAACTGTGGTCTATATGCCCCCATCCACAAAAATGAATTCTTGATTGTTAACAATTGACATAGTAATATATTGTTCTCTGAATGTTATATAACATTTCTATAGGACCTAGAGCAATTAAGCAATGCACTAATTATATATCTGCCAAACTAAAGAAAAAGGCAAGACTTCTTGAAAACAAAACAAACTCCACTTGAAATGATAGAGCAAGTAATTACCATTCAAAATAAATACTCATAAATATTAATAGACCAAGTGTAGAAGCTCCAAATGCATAAAAACTTCACATAGCAAAATTGATATGGCAAGAGAACAAAAAAATTTTCTATAGCTCAAGGGGCAAAGCTCATTTGTGACAGGAGGGATATGTCGACCTGAATTTCATGAGACTGACCGTTCCGCACCCATGATCTACAAAGAGAATAGAGAGAGGGCGTGCATCCATCCAGTACTCTAACCTTCAATCAGCAGAAAGGTACCATCAATAATGAGCTTTAAACAAAATTTATATACAACTGCACATAGATTATGATATTAAGGTCTGAATTTATGCCTGTTATATCATACATGAACCCTAGCATATTTAACATACAACAAACTGCTAAAGAATTACAGAATTCCTTACAGGACAATAGCACCAGAAATTTGATCTAACTAGTCCTCTTACAAATTCTATCTAACTAGTCCTCTTACAAATTCTGGAGCTTGGAAGACTCACCCACGTATTTTATTTTGCAATTGTTATGCGACATTATCTATTGATATAGGATGCCCACAAGAAAATAGCTATTATTTAAGCCATATGCTAATTGAAAAGATGAACAAATGCAGAAATGTTTTTACTGATGAAGAAATACTTTATGCAAACAGTTGGATGACTGAACTAAATCCAGTACTAACGTTGCACCAACTCTCATCTATTGATCAAAGGCCGCAACTGGCCACCAAAATTAATGCAGGCCCTTAGAATTCCTGATTGCAAAACCAAGTAAACATTAAACAGAGATGTGCATATGTTATCAATTATGTGCATGCTCCAAAACGAAAGACAACATGCTGTTTTCACATAAAAGGTTTCAATTTAACATATTATTCCACAAATATATAAGCACACAGTGTTAACTCCAATATTCTAAGATGCATCAAATGTTCTGTCATTCAAGAAAGAATTTGACATAGCATATCCATGAAATTTCTATAACATTAGACATGTATATTCACTCAACTAATCTTCACATGTAATACTCCAGCAACAGCCTAGAGTTGATAGAAACTCAGTCTCGTTTGTAATTCAGGGCTATTTTACAATGCCAATTTCAATAATAATTTATGTAAACCAACTACTCATGAAGAATAATTTCGTATGCTAAATCTATCAAGCTTTGCACTTAACATTGAAGACATAACTAACAAGATATATGCAACTACGTTTAATTTTTTTTTTTCCCATTCACACAAAGTCATAAAAATATCAAACAAATCCCCGTGTCTTGCTTACTTTTCGATCGTTAATCATGAAAATATCATCTTCCCTAATCTTGTCCCTGCATAATTCAGTCCGATCAGTGCCTGCAGGCAGAAACACATAAACACGTAAAGAAATAATGGGAATTGCCACTTACCTCTCCTTAACATTTTTGTTTTCTTGCGTTGAGGATACTGATGGGTGTAGTGTTACCTGATCAGTTTAAGATTTAATGAAAACAAATGAAATGGGAATCAGAGGTCAATCCCTTTGCTATACAAGAAGATAACTAATATCCACAATGAAGATTAGATGTGCAAATATCGCTACAGATAATAACACATGTATTGTGATGACTACATAAAGAAGAGGCGAGATTGACGTAAGTTGTAAAGAAAGAGAGGAAGAAAGACAAAGATGAGAGAGAGAGAGAGAGAGAGAGAGAGAGAGAGAGAGAGAGAGAGAGAGAGAGAGAGAGAGAGAGAGAGAGAGCACTAAAAACCTTTGGTAGGGCGGCTACTGGAATGCTCTGTGGAGGGCCAGCGGCGGCGACGGCGGGCCTCGGGACCACAAGAGGCGCCGCGGACTGCTGAGCTGAAGGCGCGGGAGGCGGCCTCACGTGGTGGATCGGCACGTGCACCTGCGCGACCATCTGATCGGAGGTGCCGTACACGAAGGGCCTGGCCTGGGTGACGGCAGCAAAGGTCATGACGGCGGTGGGGGTCGCGTTACGGATGTACCCGGTCGGACTGGCCACCGAGACGGCCTGATCGGCGGCGGCCGGGGGAGGCCGGGCAGCGGGCCTCGGCGGGAAGCCGCGGTGGTGGTAGAGGAAGCCCTGAGGGGGCGGGGGAGGGGGAGGGTTTAGGGGTTTGCCGAGGAGGGGCTGGGGGGAGAAGAGCGGCGGGGGGCGGAGAGGCGGGGAGACGAAGGACGGCCTCGGGAGGGGATGGGCGGCGGCCGCGGCGGGGGGGTCCGGGGCCGAGGAGGGGGCGGCGGAGGAGGAGGAGGAGGTGGGGGACACCATGGCGGGGAGATTTGGGGGACGAGAGTCGGTTCAAAAACAAAAGGCGACAGAGAAGACTTTGCGGCCCTCTTTGGAGTTCGGCCCCCCCATCTTAACAGACTCGATTCCGAAGGCGTGCGTCCGACGTGCGTCTCACGTGGGCGGCCGATGGATTATCTCGAGGATGACGCGGTCGTCGTTGGGATCCGTCAGTCGGGTCTCGAGCCGTGACTCAAGTTATGCAGGAGTTCTTCGGCATATCAATGTTCCTCTAAGCTAAGGTTTCTGTGGTTCACATTCAAGCTTTGACATTAAGCAAAACTAGATTCGGAGCATCTACTAACAACGGAAGCTTCAGCTGCGTGGCCAATACGAGGAGGAAGAAAAAGAAACCATTTGATACGGGCCTTAAATATGATTTAAGACGACGCTTGTGTTCTTAAACCTACAACGTTGTGGAAAACGATCGGATGAACCAGAACGCCACCGACAACCCCTCTGCTCAAATCTCAGCTTAGTCTTCGAGAAGGATCAATAACAACAACAAGAGCCAGCAGCACCTTTCCTCTCCAGCAGGCATATGGCCCTAGCGAACAACAGTAAGTTGACCTACATCCCTGCATCGGCAAAGTCTAATTCACCAAGTGCAGTTGAAGTACACCCTCTCCAGGAGCGCCCAGAGAAATAAGCCTGGGCGCAGATGATATGGATACCAGTATCTGCATGTTCGGTTGTCGTCAGGTCGCAGGACGAGGGAAGGGGATCGATCAGTTCTCTCAGCTCTTCAGGGTAAAAGACTGGTTCTCGAAAAGACTCATGGACAACCACTGAGACGACTTGGCCAACGGAGGGTCGGCGACATCGGACCACATTTAGCAGTGTGTGTACCCTATGAATAATTCAGAGTCTAATGTCTCGTCATAGACTGTCATGGCCGAGCAGAATGAGCGTCCGACGAGCCGAACCATCACCAGTTTCATGCGACCCGGAACCTCTGAAGTTCTAAGTTGGCAACATCCATGGACGTGTACAGGAACAATAGGATGACGTCACAAATATGAAAAGTTCCCACATATATACCTTAAAGAGATACATTTCCATGGAGCAAGGTGTAAACCAAAAACCCCTACGGGGATCACTGCTGAGTCAGCCCCATATGCCCTTTTATCCCATCTCAATCGACCCATTCCAGCTCTAGCTGGGATTGTACTTACTATATGTTGATTTGGACTCATGCATTGACTAATGAAGTTGAATAAGTAGCGCAACGAAGGAGGGGCAAAGATCTGAACCAAAACAAAGTTATGATCCTACATAATATCAAGGATAGCACCATGGGCGAGAGGTATGATAACCGGAGGGATACAATTATTAGGAAGCTCCTTTACCTCTGGAGGCCTGGATCAGGATGACCCCGCATTCGCAAATTAGATGAGGGATATGCAACACTGGGCTCTGAGCTGATGTTAATGAGAGGCTTCACCCCAAAATTAGAAAGCAGGGCCTCTCAGCTCCCTCCCCGTATTAATCACAGCTGATATGAGAAGGCCTTTAGAGACCTATCCCATTAGTGAGTCGGGCCTTAGTAAATTTTGGTGCGCCCGGGCCGTTGATGTCTGACCCCATCAAACCCATTTGGGAGCATTGGGAGGACAACAATGAAAGAAAGGGATACGGACCATCAAACCATCTAAGCCTCAGAAATGAGCTCGCGGGCTCATGATGCACATCCCCGGCGCCCTCTTCCTCGCGTCTGCCTTTGGCTCATTATGATCTGTGACGGAGACCAACCTTTCCGGTTGTATGGCAGACCAGTGCCCCTCGAGCCAAGCGGCGGTCCTCGTACTCAACGGATGTATTCCGCATGAACTCAGCTCCGCTTTATGTCCTTTTTGATCAAGACGAGGTGCAGAGGGACGCTATATCCAGAAATCGAAGGAGGAGCAAGATCGGAAGCCTCCCAACTGCAACATTGCTTAAGGAGTCCCCAGAACATTGAAGAAAGTTACATATCATGAAATCATCCAATTAGTGCCCATAAGTTTTGAGCCTGCCATGTTCCGCCCTCCATCGACCTCTATGATGGGGCCAGACAAAACAAGCGGACCATGTTGCACGCTTCTCAATCGAGCCAGAATGGCTCTTGTATGGGACCTACAGGACGCATTGATGTGTCAGCGTTCTCCTACTGACGTAAAGGAAGGACCCGTTCATGACAGTATCTGGTATAAGACTTAAAGAGCGGGACCATAGCGTCAAATTTTGAAAACCTGATGTCGCCAAGGACTTGAGCTCACATTTGGTACATTTCATTGCGTTAACTGTCTTAAATTGTAGCTTTATGTAAAGCTACTGAAAGTTAAAAGAGAAAGCGGGAGTGTCGGGAAGAGGTCGCACATAGCCTTTCTCCTGGCTTGTAACAGAAAGGAGGACGTATCAAAATGAGCCCTCTCCCATTTCTGCGGACGCTTCAACAAGTTATAAACTTGTGGATTATCTAACGCTCACCCAAGGGTTGTTAATAAAGGCGTTTATGATGGGATCTGCGACCTCGAGGTTTTATTGGTCCTGGTAAGCGACCCCCTCATGTGTCGAGCAAAGGGAGATGTTTCAACGGGCAAACCAAAAGATGCTAGGCGGCCGAGATTTGGATGTCGGGAAGGAAGGAAAACGACCAAACTTAAGGAAAACCCGGTGCATCCGTTTAGGCGTGAATAATTCCAGCGACGGTCCCTAAGCCGCATTTATAGGCGAAGCGCCAAGCCCGACCATATCACTCGCCCGAGCTCCCCCTCCTCCCTTGAATACCTCGCGGACCCAAATATTTCTCGGATCCAGATCAATGAAAGGGGAATGCTCAAGACACCCCCCTTAGCATGAGCTGAGTCGGCGAGATCTTCAGCAAAGCAAGTCCACAGCGCGTCGGCCTGGCTTCCATCGGTAGCAAGACTGGATCACGATCTGGAACAATGTCATGATCTTAAGCGCAGCTGACATGAGTTGATCCGAGGGGACACTTGGGCCAATCCTCCGCGGCGCGCGAGTCCTCATCATGCGCTTGAAGGTCCACCTGGCCGAGCAACACATAGACGTAATCATAGGGGGACCCGCCACGAGGGAGTAGCGCCTCGAACGCAAGGCCTATGCATCCATGCAGGCCGAAGCATGAGGCGGGGAACATCACCTACCCCTAGAGCCGAGGTCGTGTTCCCCTCGGAAGGCTTGGGGCATCGGGAGCACGATGATGATTTGGTGATATCGGCCCGCGTAGCCAATCGCGTACGTCAGAAGGATCATGATTGATACTGGTAGCTCGGCCGACATCTGTGCCGATGCCTTGGCATATGGGATTATCGCGAGAGGCCCTAAAGCCCCTACACTCGGCGCTCACTATTTGCGTTTTATGCCGATATTAGACTAGGACATTTCGCCACTAAAATTGGCGTGGTTTTAAGGCGTGGTTGTCGATAACCTAGGCGCCTCCTAAGGCCAAGACGGTCTTAGTGACCTTCCGGTGGTAGTCGATCGCCCACCGCATACAATGCCGCATAGGCGCCCCACCCTCAACAAATTGAGGCGGTGATCTCTACTTACCACCATCGGACCTTGAAGTTCCGGAGGCCTGAGGTTTGGAGTCGGAGAAGTCGAAGGAGGACCCTCAGTCGAGCGTTGCTACCTGGCGGCGGTCTCCTGGGTAAGAAAGAGGGCAGAACTACCCTTAGAAGACCCGCGGGCTACAGCCGACCCTCGGCCGTCTGAGCCGACAAGACCCCGATCGGTGTCCCCTCGGGGGCGACCGTCCCGACCAGATGGTCGGGATCGGTTCGGATATGGACGGCGTGAGCAAGCAAGCTCGTCGTCAACCTTCTCCAACGAATGCCGCGTCTTCGCTTGGGCGGCAACCGACCTCCAGGGTCGATCAGGGGTCTCCCAACATCACCCGAGTATCTCTCCGACCGCCGCCGGTGAAACAAAACCGGGCTCGGGCCCCTGGCGCCCGAGAAGCCGTAAGACGGAGGTCGATAAACTCTTAGCGTCCTGGCTTCATTGAGGAAGTCAGGTATCCTCTATGGCTGTCAATGTAGTTCTCGTCAAGAAGCCTAATGGAAGTGGAGGATGTGTGTTGACTACACCGATCTTAACAGAGCCTGCCCAGAAGGATTGTTTTCCTTTACCTAGGATCGACCGGTGGTGGTCGACGGCCAACGGGCATGCCCGTTTCTCCTTCATGGACGCCTTCTCGGCTATAACTTGATTCGAATTGCACCCAGGATCAACAACACACGGCCTTCCACACTTCCCAAGGGGCTTATTTCTACAAAGTCATGTCGTTCGGATTGAAGAACGCTGGGGCCACTTACCAAAGGATGGTAAGTAAGATGTTCGCCCACCAGATAGGGCGTAACATGGAAGTCTACGTCGACGACATGATCGTGAAAAGCCGGACGGAAGCATCCCACCTCGACGACCTGAAGGAAACCTTCGTGACATTGAGGAGATACGGATTGCACCTGAATCCGGCTAAGTGCGTTTTCAGCGTGACATCGGGAAAGTTCTTGGGGTTCATCATACATGAAAGGGGAATCGATGCCAACCCAAAAAAGATACAGGCCCTCGTCGACATGAGGTCCCCCGGAACGATGAAAGAGCTTCAGTGCCTAAACGGGAGGATAGCGGCTTTGTCCCGATTTTTGTCCCGATCGGGGGACAAGTGCCTTCCTTTCTTCCGAGCTTTGAATGACCCCCGGAACTTTCGATGGACGGCGGAATGCGAAGAGGCCCTCGTACACTTAAAACAGCACCTGGCCGCTCTCCCCCGCCTTGCCTCGGTATCCGCCCCGGAAGAACTCCGCCTCTACCTGGCCACATCCGAGCACGCGGTAAGCTCGGTGCTAGTGAAAGAGGCTGCCGAGAGTCAGCTCCAGGTTTACTACGTCAGTCATGTCCTGCGCGGGCCCGAGCAACGCTACCCCCCAATCGAGAGATTGGCGCTAGCGCTCATCCTGACGGCTCGGAAGCTACGCCCCTATTTCCAGGCCCACACGATCGAGGTAATGACTGATCAACCGTTGCACCAGGTTCTCTCTAAATTCGATGTGGCAGGGCGACTCCTGAAATGGGCGGTGGAACTATCCGAATTCGATCTTCACTACAAACCGAGGACAGCCATCAAGGCACAGGCCCTGGCCGATTTCATCTCGGAGCTCACCCGATCGGAAGCAGGAGGCTCGGAATAAGAATGCCGAGACTGGGTTCTGCATGTGGATGGGTCATCCGGCTCAAGGAGCCGGGCCTGGCTCATCCTCGAGGACCCCGAGGGCGACTTTCGGCGCTCTTTACGCTTCGGCTTCGACGCCACCAACAACGAAGTGGAATACGAAGCCCTCTTGGTGGGCTTGCGCCTAGCGGCCGATATGCAATTGAGAGCAGTCCATGTCCTTACGGACTCTCAGCTGGTCGCCGAACAAGTCTGTGGAGAATATCGCGCGAGGGACCCCACCATGCTAAAATACCTAAGGGAGGTAAAAGCTCAGCCGCTAACTTCTTCTCTGTTTCACCTTATCTCGAATCCCAGGTCCCAAAGCGGGCGGGCGGACCAGCTAGCCAAGTTGGCCTCGGGAACCAACCTCGGGGAGTGCCCCGAAGTCGAGGAGCTCGAGCGCCCGACGGTTGCCGCTATGGAGTTAGGAGGGTCCGAAGGCCCGACTCCTCCACTCACCTGGATACAGGAGATGCGGATGTACAAGCGCGAAGGCATCCTTCCCGTGGATGATGCCAAGGCCCGGTGGCTTCGCCGTACCCAGGCGTGGTACTGCGAGATTGGCGATCGGCTCTACAAAAGGTCATTCTCTCGTCCGCTTTTACGATGCTTAGATCCTGACGAGGCAGAAACAATCCTCGCTGAGGTCCATGGCGAGATATGTGGGGAGCATATGGGAGGTCGGGCTTTGGCTTTCAAGATACTGCGTCAAAGTTATTACTGGCCCACGTTACACCGAGACGCTCGGACCTACGTGCGACGGTGCGACGCCTGCCAGCGCCATGCCCGAGCCCCCCAACGCCCCGCGGTCCCGATCACTTCCATGGACATCGCTTGGCCCTTTGCACAATGGGGAATGGACCTTTTGGGACCGTTCCCCCCGGCGTCGGGACAGCGAAGGTATATCATCGTGGGAATCGACTATTTCACCAAATGGGTGGAGGCCGAGCCCCTGGCGACCATCACGGCCGGGTGGGTCGAGCAGTTCGTGTGGAAAAATATTATCACCCGGTTCGGCCTTCCTAACGTTATCGTCACCGATAACGGCACTCAGTTTTCCAGCACTCGGTTCAGGGAATTCTGTGTAAAATACCAGATTCAGTTGAGGTTTAGCTCGGTAGCCCACCCTCAGACTAACGGACTTGCCGAGGTAACCAACCGGTCTATCCTCGAGGGACTCAAGAAGAGAACTCTTAAAGCCCGATCGGCGGGTCGACGAGCTACCAAGCATCTGTGGTCCATGCGGACCACCCCAAAACGGCCATGGGTGAATCATCGTACAATCTGGCGTTCGGCATGGAAGCAGTTTTGCCAGCCGAGTTGGTAATCCCAACCCTCCGGGTGGAAGCTTATGAGGAGCCGACGTCGTCCCAGGGAGTTCGGGCCAGCCTAGACCTGCTTGAAGAACGAAGGGCCAACGCGCACCTAAGGGCCTTAGCCTACTGGCGAAGTGTTGCGGAGGCTACAACAAAGGTTCGTCCCCCACCGCTCGGGGTGGGAGACTGGCGTTTAAAATCGAGGTGAGTGACCCCCTCAGGGCGAAGGGCAAGCTCGCGCCCAAGTGGGAAGGACCGTATCGTGTCGTCAAGGTCGTCCGACCGGGTACGTTCCGACTTGCCACGATGTCGGGACGCCAAGTACCGAGGACTTGGAACATCCAGAACCTCAGGAAATATTTCGTCTAGAGTTCCTAAACAAGGGACCGAGTAGAAGCATGGAGTGTAGGATACAAGTTGGAGAAATCGACTTATGAAAAGTTATAGTTTATTAAAAACCCTTTGATACAAAATGGGTCCTTAGAGAGGGAGTGAAGTATTACACGAGGACGAGGGGAGACCCTCCAAAAGAGAAAAAATTCCTCAGGAGTTGGTCGCGGGAAGACTGTCGTCAAAAGGGACCTCCTCGGGCATCCCCACTCCCTGGTCCTCGGGGCGGGAAGTGAAGGGATCCTCCTCCACCATGGAACCCGAGGGACAGGCTCGGAATCGCGCCAAGGCGACCCGGTATCCATACTCGTAGGATATCCTGCCCGATCGGTCCAAGCCGAGGAGGAAGCCCTCCGACTTCTTGTACCGCTCAATCGCCTCCTGGTCCCTCTCCGGGCGGCGGTTCTCTTCGGCCGCGAGGGCTTCTTGGGAAGCCTTCGCCTCCGCCTCCTTGGAGGCCAGTTGCGCAGCCAGGGCGGAGGCCTCGTTCCGGCGGGCCCGGTTCTCCAGCTTCTCGATCCGCAAGAACTTTTGCAGATCGGCCTCCTTGGCGGTGGCGGTTGCGAGCTCGGCGGTCAGCCTGGCCACCTCTGCCTCCAAGTCCGTCGCCCGTTTCTCCGCCGCGGCGACCGCCTCCGGGCCGGGGCCGGTTAGGGCCTCCTCCAGCCGGCGGCGCAGCCCGAGGTTGCGCTCCGCCATGCCACCTATAATCCGACCGGCGTCGTGAACCCGGTCGAGCAGGGCTGTGGAATAGTGGAGACTCTGCATGGGAGAAGATGGTAAATTACCATAAAGAAAACCCGGAAGGAAGTCACCAGAGGTAGCACTTACCCACAACGCAGCCTTCGCCGACTTTGCGACGAGAGCCTCCGAGGGGAGCGTGTAAAGATCCCGGGCTATGTCGGGATGAAGCACCCCCCGAAGGTAAGCGGCCGAGGGACTCCCCCCGGTCCATACCTTGTCCCCGCGGGACATAACTCCTCATCGTGCGACCAAAGGGTCGCTCGACCCCCCGGGCGAGATCTCACCCATAACTCGGGTGAAAAATGGCGCGTCTCCACCAGGCGGGAGCCTGAATAGGTCCTTCAGGGCCGGGAGGCGAGGGCTTTTTCCGGTCGTCCCCTGGCTGGGCCCGGCATCCTCTGATGGCGCGGAAGCTTCTGGAGGGGCGGCATGCTGGTCGGGCCGCCCGGTGGGATGCTGTTGCTTTGGTGCCTCAAGGTCCAGCACCTCCTTCGCCTTGAACCTCTTCGAGGGCGGCCACCCTCGGCCACTCGCGGAGTCTCCTCGCCGCCGCCGGCGACGGTCAACGGGCTGGGAGTCGAGCCGGACGGAGTGCCCACGTCGTGAAATGATCGTAGGTTCACCATCGCTGCAAAATGCAAGAGAACGGTTAGAAAACGAAGCAGTTCGAAGAACTCAAAGGAACTAGGCGATGGTACCATACCCTCGGAGCGTGGGCTAAGCCCCGCTTCCGCAAGCCATCGCTCCGACATATTACGGATGGCTTGGGACGAGGGAAGGATAACCCTCAGCCTCTCCAAAGCCGCACGCTTGGCGGCGTTAAGCTTTGGGGCCTTGTTGTCGATCGACCTCGAAGACCATCGAACCCCGAAGCCCCAGTCCTCCTCACGTTGGACGAAGAAGAAGCGCCTCTTCCATCCTTTGTTATTAGTGGAGGCACCGCTAACACGGAACCCCGCTCTGGTCGCGAGGAAATAGCCCCCCGACCCTTTGGAGAGGCGGAAGCACGAAAGGAAGAGGTTGCGGGTCGGGATGATGTTGGCGTAGTGACATTCCCCCAGGAAGGCCACAAAATACCGCCAGGAGTTGGGAGAAATCTGTGACGGCGAGACCCGCCACAGAGAAAGGCAGGACACAATGGTAGGATGCAGGGGAGACGTAAATCGGCCTCCAAGGCATCCTGAGTTAGGGCAAAACCCTTCGGGATTGGGTCGAAGGCCCGCTGCCCCACCTCAGGGGCCGTGAGGATGTACTCCTCCGGAACGCAATAGCGCCTCCGGAGGATCCCTACATGGGTTTCGTCTAGGGTAGAATCCTGGTCATGCGGCCACATCATGGCCTCCAACGCACGTGCCGCCTCCCCATCTGAAGAACAGGTGGAAGGCGGAGAAGAGGGAGTAACAGCAATGCGGGTGGTGACTGAAGGAGAAGAAGAAGAGGTAGAGGAGGAAGAAATGAAGGGAGCCATGCCGGCACTGACCTATAGCAGATAGAGACGGTCGAAGGGTGGCAAGGAAACTCTGAGATCAAGAAGGCTCGAGGGGAGGAAGCGGCAGAACTTAGGTCGGAAGGACTCTACTAATGGGAAGTAGCAGGAACTCGCGACGCACGCCACTTAAAAGAGAAAAGAGCGCCGCCCGTTCGCCTCCCGAGGTGGGCGGCAGCATGTTGCCACACGTCATGCCCAACCGAATCGCATCGGGCGTAGAGGACATTAATGGGGACGTGACGTGTCGTCACCCTGCCGGGTGACTTGGCCGGCACGCCTACGACCCCTCAGCTTCAGCAGCCGTATTTATACGTGCGGCTCCCGAACCATATCGCGTCGGGCAGCCCAAACAACAAAAGGATGATTAATGGGGACGTGACGTGTCGTCGCCCTACCAGGTGAACTGCCCGATACGCAAACGACACCTTATCCCGGTCGGGGGTTCGGTGTTCGAAGGCCCGAGCAGGTCTCGGCCCCTTATACCGAATCACGGTTCGGTCTACATGGTCTCGAGCGGGCCTCGACCATTGGTATTCATGGCCTCGAGCGGGCCTCGGCCATCGATTTTCTGGGTCTTGTAGCGGTGGCGAAGGCTCGACCCCTTATCCCGAACCACGGTTCGATCTACATGGTCTCGGCGGGCCTCGACCATTGGTATTCATGGCCTCGAGCGGGCCTCGGCCATCGGTTTTCTGGGTCTTGTAGCGGTGGCGAAGGCTCGCCCCTTATCCCGAACCACGGTTCGGTCTACATGGTCTCGGCGGGCCTCGACCATTGGTATTCATGGCCTCGGCGGGCCTCGGCCATCGGTTTCTGGGTCTTGTAGCGATGGCGAAGGCTCGACCCTTATCCCGAACCACGGTTCGGTCTACATGGTCTCGGCGGGCCTCGACCATTGGTATTCATGGCCTCGGCGGGCCTCGGCCATCGGTTTTCTGGGTCTTGTAGCGGTGGCGAAGGCTCGACCCTTATCCGAACCACGGTTCGGTCTACATGGTCTCGGCGGGCCTCGACCATTGGTATTCATGGCCTCGAGCGGGCCTCGCCATCGGTTTTCAGGTCTTGTAGCGGTGGCGAAGGCTCGACCCTTATCCCGAACCACGGTTCGGTCTACATGGTCTCGAGCGGGCCTCGACCATTGGTATTCATGGCCTCGGCGGGCCTCGGCCATCGGTTTTGGGTCTTGTAGCAGATGGCGAAGGCTCGACCCCTTATCCCGAACCATGGTTTGGTCTACATGGTCTCGAGCGGGCCTCGACCATTGGTATTCATGGCCTCGAGCGGGCCTCGCCATCGGTTTTCTGGGTCTTAAGCGGTGGCGAAGGCTCGACCCCTTATCCGAACCACGGTTCGGTCTACATGGTCTCGGCGGGCCTCGACCATTGGTATTCATGGCCTCGAGCGGGCCTCGCCATCGGTTTTCTGGGTCTTGTAGCGGTGGCGAAGGCTCAACCCCTTATCCCGAACGAACGCGGTTCGGTCTATATGGTCTCGGCGGGCCTCAACCATTAGTATTCATGGCCTCGAGCGGGCCTCGGCCATCGGTTTTCGGGTCTTGTAGCGGTGGCGAAGGCTCGACCCTTATCCCGAACCACGGTTCGGTCTACATGGTCTCGGCGGGCCTCAACCATTGGTATTCATGGCCTCGAGCGGGCCTCGCCATTGGTTTTCTGGGTCTTGTAGCGGTGGCGAAGGCTCGACCCCTTATCCCGAACCACAGTTCGGTCTACATGGTCTCGGCGGGCCTCGACCATTGGTATTCATGGCTCGGCGGGCCTCGGCCGTGGTTTTCTGGTCAGAAGCAGCCCGGCGGCTCTTATCTCGACAACACCGATCGAAGTCTCAGCAAGTTCCCTATGCATTACCGGGTTCCGCCGGCCACCCTTTCCTATCCTCGAGGTCAGTTTCGCAGGAGTGGCTTTTCGAGGGGGGCAGTGATACGGGCCTTAAATATGACGTGACATCGGAGCCTGTGTGTTACGACCGGATGACGCCACCGCCCCTCTGCTCAAAGCGCTTCGCGATCGGCGCCGACGACACCTCTCCTCCGCGACCGCCGCGCCCAGGGTAAGTTGACCACGGCACCGGCCTGCCAAACCAGGTTCGTACACCCTCTCCAGACGCCACCAGAGGCGCATCGGGCACCGGCTTATTTAAGCTGCCGAGGAGTATGGGGAAGGGGATCGATCTCTCTCTCTCTATTTCTCTGAAAAAGATTCATCTCCTTCCGATCGAGAGCTGACTTGAGCGTCGGAGGGGTCGGGCGGAGCATCCGACCCACCCTTTTATGCAGGTACCCTCCCCGGCCGACCGGGACGCCCTCGTCCGACCGGAAATCGGCAGGAATGGGAGACGTCGACGAGCCTGAACCATACCGAGACGACCCCGGACACTCTAAGCCCCCGCCACGTGTCCCGGGTTCACGGTAAAAAGTTGTTTCCCATAACACCATTATTTGTAAAAACTCTTGTATATATAAAGTTCCACAGAATTCTGTGACCATATGCTGGTGAATCGTTTGATTTAAGACGAACTTGTGTTCTTAAACCTACAACGTTGTGGAAAACAGACCTCAAAAGTTGGAAAATTTTTGAACCAGAACCCTTCGAATCCGACAACCAGAACCGGGTTTCTGCTAGAAGAATCTCAGCTTAGTCTTCGAGAAGGATAGCCAAAACAACAATAACAACAACAAGAGCAGCAGCAGTTAAAAAAAGGGGACAAAACATTTTCCATCTCCAGCAGGCATATGGCCGAACTAGCAGAACAACAGTGAAAATTGTGGTGTCAACACTACATCCCTGCATGTTAATCTCGATGCGCAAAGTCTAATTCACCAAGTGCATGTAGCGTCTGATGAAGCTGTTTTCTGTGGCTGTGTTATACTGGTGCAGGAGCACCAGAGAAATAAGCCTGGTTAAAACGACAGATGATATGGATACTCAGTATCTGCATGTTCGGTTGTCGTCAGGTCGCAGACGAGTGGAAAAGCAGCATTCTCATCCAGTTCGTTTTGAATGCATATCAGCATCTTCAACAGGGTAGGAAGCTTTGGTTCTGCGCATGGACAACCACTGATGACATCAACAAAATGACCAACTAGTACTTGCACATTTAGCAGTGTGTGTGGGAAGCTTTATGAATAATTCAGAGTCTAATGTCAAGTCACATAGTATTTAGCTGTATGGCCGAACAGCAATGTTCTCCTTGCCCCCTTACAATCTCGACTACCTTTTTTCTTGACTGGTTCACTTCCAGTTTCATGCAACCCATAACCAATCCAGAAGTGAGAGGTTCTAAGTTGGCAACATCTACATGGAGGTACTACAGGAACAATAGGATGACCGTCACAAATATGAAAAGTCTCCCATCAGATATATATATATATATACCTACCTACAAAAGAGATACACATGTTCCATGGTAGCAAGGTGTAAACCAAAAACCCCTACGGGGATCACTGCTGGGTCAGCCCCATATGCCCTTTTATCCCATCTCAATCGACCCATTCCAGCTCTAGCTGGGATTGTACTTACTATATGTTGATTTGGACTCATGCATTGACTAATGAAGTTGAATAAGTAGCGCAACGAAAGGCTGAAAAATGAGTGGGGTGGCAAAGATCTGAGCCGAAACAAAGTTATGAGAATCATACATAATATCAAGAATAAAGACTGAGCACCAGTGGGAATTGTATGTGCATGATTAACTCAAAAATAGATACAATTATTAGTTTGACCTTAAACTCTCATGTTTGCTAGTTCCAATTTTTGTCATACTGATTAATTTTGATCAGGAATCTTTTGCACCCATTCATTACAAATTAGATGAGGGATATGCAACACTGATGGATCTGCCTGAGTGATGTCTTATGAGAGCATTAACAAAACACAAAAAAACCCCCCAAAAATTAGAAAGCAGAAATTTTTGTAGCTAGGTATACAGACTACATATTTGTATTAATAAGCACAGCTGATATGACAAGAAGGAAAAAAAGCTTTAGAGATTAAAAGGTTCCAACATTAGTGACTCCTACACCCATACTCAATTTTGGTGCGCCCCATGCAGCATGTTGATGTCTGACTTCCAACAAATAATCATTTGGGAAGCATAGCTAAAAATACAAGGACAACAATGAAAGAAAGGGATACAACATAATCAAAGTGAATCCATCTAAGCCAAACAGAAATGAGCTGTGGAACTAAAATTGACATGGGTACATGGAACCAAAATTGTACTCATTTATTCTTTTTTATACTCTCTCGGCAACCTAACAAAACTCTTTGGCTCATTATGATCTGTGTACAGGAATATATAAAATTAGCAAGACCAACCTTTCTCATGATTTTGACTTGTTAGTATGGCAGCATTAACCTGGCTCACAAGTTTCAAACGTTGCGCTGGACCTAGGCGTGGGAAAAGGACTGTTGTCCGCATGAACTCCTTTAGAAAATCTATCTGCCAAAACCAAGTTCCTTTTTGATCAACAACAATTGAGCAAATAATTAGAGCACACGCTATATCCAGAAAATTTCAAACATAGTAACCTCAAGACATAGCCTCCCAACTGCAACATTGCTTAAGGAAAAGCACATTCAGAACATTGAAGAAAGTTACATATCATGAAATCATCCAATTAGAGAAGGATAAGTTTCGAGCCAAGTGTACAAATGTTACTCCTACCATACTCAGTGCTTACTAGAAAAACATAATTTTCAAGGGCCAGACAAAACAAGCATGAAAAGATGCTAAAAGGAATCACATTATTCTCAATCCCTGGAAAAATCTCATTTGCACCATACAGCAGAGCCATTTTCATTTCTCCAGCGCGAATCATCTCAATCATCCTCTGATGTTGTAGACGGAAGCCAATTTGGGGGTTCATGACAAGTATCTGCCAAGAATGTATAAACAACATAAGAAGTAGGGATAACAATTCCACATACTGCCTTGTGCAAATTTTGAAAACCTGATGTCAAATTTCAAAATAGTATAACCATAAAAAATCTGGCAATGATCTCAAATTGTGGTACATAATCATGAACCGGACTGGATCGAACCGGACCTGTAACTGATCTTAAATTAATTAGACTTTATGTAAAGCTACTGAAAGTTAAAAGAGAAGAGCGGGAGTGTCGGGAAGGTCGACGCACATAGCCTTTCTCCTAAAAGAACCTGTCACATATTTTTGTAACAGATAGCTGAAGTATCAAAATGAATTTCCAAATCAACCGTCCAACGGTATGCATTACAATTGTTATAAACTTGTGTTGCAAGTTATATCAGACTTGACTTGCCACCATTCAAGGGTATGCCATGGAACCATGCTCCTAAAGAAAGTACACATTGATTTGTAAATGGATCAGATCTGCCAATTTTAAACTAATTAAGCTGTGTTGATCATATTAGGTAACTGGGACAAAGTACTGTTAACAATTTTCATGAACTAATTGAGCAAAGACAGACTCATTGTAGTTAGAATTGTACGCAATTTATTAATGCCCTAAACAAAACGCCAAAAGCTACTTCGAATCACAAAAATTGGAAAATGATATGACTCAGCAGAAAGAAAAAAAGAAAAAGAGTTTGTTTGATACAATCAAACTTAAGCCAGCATAATGTTCCACAAAAGGAGCCATCACCAATCTAGCATCTAAAACAAGCTTAGCCTAAGTGTATAATAATTCCAGCATTGGTGCTAATTTTTGTTGTTCATTTATAGAAAAAAAAAGCCCAAGATCATATCATTTTGATTTCTTAAAACATGTTCTAACCAAGACTGATCCCTCTACAATCTGCACTAATCATCTTGACATTCTTCCATTATTTTCAAAATCTTTATATTAGGACAAGATGCCCAACGTTTTGCTTACCCAAGAGATAAGTCTGCTTAGTTCTTGACCCAATATAAGAAGTAAAGATGGTGAGGAAGTAAAAGATCCTTACCATAGGGTCCAAGCTATTGAGTTTCTCAGTCGCCTCCTTCACATAGCAAGATTCCACAGCGCTTAGAACGGCCCGGCGTTCAAATACAGTAGCAAGATCAACATCGGCTGATCATCGACAAGAAAAGGCAACATTGCGGATAGAGATTCAACATTGGTGTAAAAAAGAATCAGCCGAGAATGACGAAAATGCCAAGAACGAGGGGTACGTTCGGTGCCGGACTCAATCCGGAACTTATCCGCGGTCTCAGCGTAGCCTTCGGTGACGAGATAGTTCATCACGAGCTTGTTCACGTCCACCTCCCTAATCCTCACATCTTTCAGCCTTCTTTCCCACTCCCCATCCATAATCGCCCTCTTGGACGACGGCTGCACCCAACCGATGAGTCAAAGCAAGAACGGCAACATTAGGGATCGGAAACCCGAACCCTAAGAGAAGCAGAGAGAGAGAGAGAGAGAGAGAGAGAGAGAGAGAGAGAGAGAGAGAGAGAGAGAGAAGATTACCCCTGCTGCATCCATAATCAAGGCCGGAGCATCGAGACGCGGCGGAGATCTCGCTGGAGTCGGGGGGTGGGGATTGATGGAGCGATCAAGGAGAAGAGAGTCGGGATCGACTGAGGTCGGTGGTGAGCGATGCGAGACGGCGATGGGGAGCCAAATGGAACGTTCCAAGAGACCGGAAAAATATTGGCTTATATTTTTAGTTTTTCGTTCTTGAAATATTTTACTGAAATTTAAATAAAATTGGACGATTTATTTGAGGAAAAAAAACTCATTTTAAGTAATTATTTTTTATTTTTTTTATTTATTTTCACTAATACCCTAAATGCCTCACCTCGTCGCCATCATTTCTCTCCATATGAGCTTTGCTAGTAACGACGAGGCCCAATCATTTCAACTATATTATCATCTTCTTCTTTTCTATGAGATTTCATCGTTCTATCGTAACTATTTGTATTGTCATAAGATTTTATTATTTTGATTATGCCATCGCTACAACGAAGGAAGAAGGAGATGATGAATATAAACATTTAGGATATCCGAAAAAAACTAAATGAGATAATTATAAACTGTGACTTTTTTTTATAGAAATCATCCTATAAAATTGAAATAATTCCTTGACTAAAATTGATCTGTTCAAATAAAAAAAAATCGTAATAAAATAATATAAAAATATTTTGGATATCGATAAAAATAATAATATGCAGAGTATCACCACAACCCCCTTCGATGCATTCAAAAAGTACTCAGACAACACCTGTTTCTGCACGCGTTGACCTCGCATCGAGGTTAGTCAATATGTAGGTATCAGATCGCTGAAGAATAACATGAAGAAAGAAGGAAGAAGAAAAAGATGACACACAACGCACTGTCGTCACACGATGTCCGCGATCATCGGATATCATCGAGTTGAGAACACACGGGCTCTCATTTCTCGACTCACCCATCACCGATGCATTGACGTTTGACCTTTTGGAGAGCATCATCTCCTTCGTGAGGTTTGGCAAGCATACGCCAAACAATGACAACTGGCCTTCGAACCTTCCTTCCGAGTCGTGGTCGGTTTCAAGCACTGCGGCGGTAAACGCCGACAAAGCAGCGAAGAGTGCGAGGAAATCCATCAGCTGTGACCCAATGTCGCTTCCCCAGCAGAATCTTCGTCCTTGCAATCTTCTCATAGCGTTTGCTCGTGGCGTAGCCAACAGCTGTAGTTCCATTCCTGCACGCTACTTTGCAGAAGAAGATGAGCATTTGGAAGGTCTGCAAATTAAATATGACCCTTCTAAGCTGCGATCTTAACTCTCTCGTGACTTAATTACTAAGGAAGTAATCACTGGCTTTTGATTTCCTTGAAGAAATATTGTATCCTTGGGTGCTCACTTTGCCAGTCTTCATCTTCTTACTGGATCTTTGGATCAGCTTCATCTTTCAATGTATCCGATCATTACACTTACTGAGAACTGAGAAACCGAGGACGACGACTCACAACAACCAGTCAACTGAGATCCATGAATTGGTGGCAGACAGGCTGCCCAACTTGGGCGAGGTCACGCCCCCTATTGTGGACTTGGACATGAGGAGAAGCTTCTTAGAGATGGTGACTACGCCTTGATGCATATGATGAGAGCCGCCTCCACTTGTCACCGTGTGTGCCTATTCCCTGGAGACACTGGTTGTCCTCATCTTCTGCTGATTGCTGGCTGAGTCGGCTAATAATAAGTAAGTCATAGTTTATATGAAAAAAAAAATGGAAGGAATCGATGACGATATCAGAAGATTGATAGGCTTACGAAACACTATGTTTTGTGATTTGGAATCAATGCACAAAAAGAAAACGATTCACATAACATGAATGCAATTAGGTATAGAATGGATGGCCGTATATTAGTCTGGCCATTGAGGAGCACAATGAGACGCCACAGATCACTATCTCAGTGTGTCCCACATGTGACCTTGGAATGAAATGACAATATTTGGGATAGCTATGTCAAATAGTACTTTTCTATTGCCATCTCTCCCCTCAATTATGTCGCTTTGACTAGAAAAGTCTTTAATCGGACACCTAATTAGAACCTTGATTTGCTCAACAGCGAGGCTAAACCATGCATGCATGCATGAATGATGATGAGCTTGCCTGCCCACTACCCCAGTGAATTGCCTATAAATACAGTAGCATTGTGAGTAGTTCCGGCACAAGAAAACTAGAATGGCCTACTCTTCTTCTTCTTCTTCGTGTTCAGTGTGCTTAGCCTTCTTCTTCTTCTTCGCCCTTCTCCTCCATGGCTCTCGAGCTCAGCTGAGCTCCACATTTTACGCTAGCTCATGCTCAAACGTGTCGGCCGTCGTCCGAAACGTGGTTCAGCAAGCCCAGAGCTCTGATGTTCGCATCGTCGCGAGCCTCCTTCGGCTCCACTTTCATGACTGCTTCGTGAATGTAACCTTCAGTTCTTCTCCAAACTTGACTAATTCTGCTACAAATTCTATCCATCAAAGTTCATCTTGATCTTGAAAGACTCATAAACATGATGCTTTATTAGTCATATGCTGCGTGCCTGGGGCACCGGATGATCAGCTCGGTGGCTGTGTTGTAGGGCTGCGACGGTTCCATTCTGCTGGATAACAGCGACAGCATACAGAGCGAGAAGGACGCGCAGCCCAACAAGAACTCGGTGCGGGGGTTCGATGTGGTCGACGACATCAAGACCGCGGTGGAGAACGTTTGCCCGGGCGTCGTTTCCTGCGCTGACATCCTCGCGCTCGCTGCCGAAGCTTCCGTCGACTTGGTATAAGCTTTACCACATCTCAGCTTTCGTGTTTTGGTCCTCATCCCCACAAATATGTGTAGCTTCTCCTTCTCTTAGCTCGCGAAGAACATGCATGTAGTGTTGCAGACATACATGCAGGCTGCTTCACTTGGAGGCTTTGACAAACGACACCGACCCAATATCACAAATATACTCGAACTAATTATATGTATATGTATACACCGACCAGCATATCGGACAGATTCACGGGGTTAACACTCTTCCTATCTCAAGGAAGAGAACGTCGGATATAAAAATGAATGCATGAGTTGATTTTTGTCTGCCTAAGCCAAAATAATTAATATGATAGCAGAATGGTGGTGGCACAACTCAACATCAATGTGTTGTTAACAGGCAGGAGGTCCAACATGGGATGTCCTACTGGGAAGGAGGGATGGCACCACCGCCAACCCTACGGCTGCCAACAACATGCCGAGCCCCTTTGATGACTTGGATACCCTCAAGCAAAAGTTCTCTGATGTAGGCCTCGATGACACTGATCTGGTCGCCTTGTCAGGTAAGGCTTAATCCTGGTTTCACTCTCTTTTTTCTATCTCGTCGGGTTGGAGAAACAAGTACGTAAACGTCCTTCTCACCTGGTTCTTCTCTGCATGGCATGGCATGGCATGGCATGCACGCAGGAGCTCACACGTTCGGCCGCGCGCAGTGCCGCTTCTTCAGCAGCCGGCTCTACAACTACAGCGGCACCGGCAGCCCCGACCCGTCGCTGGACTCCACCTACTTGGCGACTCTGCAGCAGAACTGCCCCCAGGGAGGAGACGGCACAACCCTCAACAATCTCGACCTCACCACACCCGACACCTTCGACAACAAATACTTCACCAACCTGCAGAGCAACGAGGGGCTGCTGCAATCCGACCAGGAGCTGTTCTCCACCAGCGGGGCCTCCACTATTTCCATCGTCAACAGCTTTGCAGGCGACGAAAGCACCTTCTTCCAGAGCTTTGCTTCCTCCATGATCAACATGGGGAACATTGATCCACTGACCGGGAGCAACGGAGAGATCAGAAGCGACTGCAAAAAGGTCAATTAGCAGTGTGTGCGTGTGTTTGTTGACTTTAGCTACTGTATACTCCGAATAAGAACTGCAAGAAATTGCCGCGAAAACTATGAACCAATGAAGTGGGGCTCATGTTTTTGGACCAAGTGGTCTAATTAACAGGACGATTAATACAACAGTATGTATCCAATGTTAAATCGAAAATTATCCACCAAAATATGCATGAAGCACAAGCAATTTAAAATTTCTTTAAATAAACTTTCCCAAGACTTCTATTGATTATGCAATAACCGAATATTCTCAATGCCTAAGCTAAAAGATGTGCTGAGGAGTTTAATCAAGCTCATTTTGTTGATTATTAACAAAATAATAGTGTTTCATGTTGTTACCTGAGAATAATATTTTGATGCCATACGTACGATGTCCTTTTCCTCTGGATTTGATTGGAAAAGGTGTTGTAAAATTGCGGCCATGCAAACCTTCTAACGCCAACAACCAATCTCACTTGTGTTTCGTGTGTACGAACACGGGAGTTCTTTTCGAGAACAACGATCGCTTTGACTAATTGGAAGCAATACCGGCTTCTTTTTCTTCATCCCCTCTTTCTTCAAACATGTTGTTCCCTGGCCCATATGCCGACTTCTGCTCTCCTGCAGCATCTACCAATCCACATGCTTGCCGGATCGGCTTGTCATCCTGCGAACCAAACAGGGAAATTTCATCAGATCTTCTCGGGCAACTCTGAAGATGTATGTACGTGAGTACAGAGACAATTGAATGCTCAACATAGTGCCCCACCATCTAAGAAAATAGCAGCCTCGTCAAGGAATCTGCAATAGACAATTATAATCAATGCGTAATCCAACGTCCTGTACACGATGACAGTCTGCACAGATTTAGGCACATACAAAAATGCCAGCGGTAATGATGCTGACATTTTTTATATGTACAAGGTGGAGGCTTAGAACCTGGAACGGATGCTGAATGGCTCATAATGCAGCAGGCATTAATCAGCTTCCACAGATCCTAACTCATTGCACTAAGTAGCAACTAGATGGCAAATCATAAAAGGAAATGAGAGCTGGAGAACCAGAAATGCTCGAGATGAAGTATATGACTGAGAATTCCGCAATCGCCCGCTGCTCAATCTTCAAGTGCATGCCAAGATTTGGTTATATGTCCACGAACCGTGATGGGATAAAAGGATAACAAATAAGAAATAATTTTTGTATAAGAACAAATACTAACAGGTCGTGACAAACAAAAGAATTAAACAGAAATAACAATCCAATAGAACATCAAGATTTACGTGAAAAACCCCTTCAACGTGAAGGTTAAAAATCACGGGGCAAATCAGAGAAAATCCACTATATAGATAATGAATGTACAATTCTCGAATCTCTTGCTCAAAACCCAAGCAACAATCACAAGAGAACAACTCGGATACAAGGATCATGTCACTGTGCACAATATCCAAAATCTCCCCAAGTAATTACAGAAAAATTCACTATAGATTTAATCTAACCTGAGATGAGAAAACTGTTTCGATGAATGAGAACAGTCTCTGAGTATTCCTTATCTTCTTCTCTTTCTTTTTCTCTTATTTTTCTGTAATTTTCTTCTCTCTTTGAATCTCCCTTGCTGCTATAAAGTTTTTATCTTTTGCTACAATTTTGATCTCTTTTTTACAGTCACCATTAGCCTCCTATTTAAGTCTAGGGTTTAGATTAAGTTAGGGTTTAAAAAAGAAAAGTGGACTATAGGCTGATAAAGTCCATATAAGCTGAATTGGCTGTTAGCCCAACAAACTGATCCCCTGTAATTTGTGATTTGGAAACGATAAGTGAATTTATAGAGATCTCACAAAGAAAAGACTTGATTATGCCAAGCTAATGTAAGTAGCAAACAATGTTAAAGCAAGCTCTCTGGTTGCCTGTGCTGTTCTTCAAAACAGGGTTTCCACAAAGATCCACAGATCCATCTCCACTATGTAATGTTTCATTAACATTCTAAAGATACCAAGTCAATAGCAAATTTGTTGTACAAGAAAAAAAAACGAGGAAAAATGTTATCAGGAAAATATAAGCAAGTCTAATTCTATCAGGAAATTTCAGGTAATGAACGCTATAATGGCAGAAAGAAGTTGTTAATGTCGCTTTTATTTGTATCAGCGACTAATTCGATGATTCACAAGTTATTTCTACATATGAATCTACAACTACTTCAGCGATGAAAGCGGTATCGTCACTTCATACTTCGGAAGAGTATCAACCAACCTCGATCTCGGAGCCATGGATGCGACAATACCCAACAACTAGATCAAATCTCCCAAAACCTAATCGAAGAACAGAGATCGAAACATCGAAGGCTCTGGCTCAAAAAATAGAGCGGAGGAATCAGGAAACCCATGAAAAATCACAGAGCTAAGCGATTCTCGCGCAGAACACAAGAGTGAAAATAGATCGGACCTCGTCATCTCTCTCTATTACCTGCGCGTCTATATGAACATTTTCTCCTCCTTCCAACAATTGTTGCTCCACCTCTTCGTTGGCAGCCATCGATCACCGATTCGAGGGTGCGCGGGGCGGAGCTCCGCCGCGTTTATATAGGGCGCAGGCGAGGAGAGGGCAAGGCGGTTTCGGGTCCGTTTGAAATCACTAAAGAAAAAGAACTCACGGTGGGCATCTAAGTCGGACCCACAACTGTCCCGCTCTACTAGCTTGTGGGACCCGAATCTCGAGAGTAGTGGGTCCTCCAGGTAGACCTTCGGTGCGGAAGTGGGCGTGCGTTCCGAGGATGAGAGGTTCGTTGCTTCCCGTCAACGGCACGGCCATCCGACGGCTACAGATTGATTCTTGCGCTTGTCCGGAGCCGTTGGATGCGCCCACCGCGACCGCTTTCGGAGCCTGTGAACGAACGCACTGGTAACTGTCGTACCGAACAACTTCCCCTTCCGACTGCTTTTTATTTTTTTTTTATTTTTTACCAAAATGACATTTTCTTCTTCTTCAATTGCACGGCACTACCAACTTATCAGCTAAGAGCCAAATGGAGAACATTTGATTATAACTTTGGGTTCTTCTTTCCAACTATGGCTGATTTGTTCATATGTTGTTGTTGACAACCGTCTAATTACTCCTTTTGGTTCAGAGTTTCTTTCCAATATCATAATCGTTTCATGTTGTGTCTATTCATTCCAACTTATTATTAGGCGCATTAAATCTAAACTTCACCTTCTATGAACTTGCCTTCAGTCACTTCAAAATGAATGGGATTGCAATCAACTAATCCAATTATGAAGGTAACATAAGCTAACAATTTATACATGAAAAGAGACTGGTGTCCACCTCCAAGCAACCCCACAACCTCTCTCTCTCACACACGTCTTTAGCGTACCATGAGTTAGGCCACACGGACCATCAATCCATGGAGTAACTATCTTATAACTCTGTCTTCATCTCATCCACGAGAAAGCATCTTCTTATTCTGCATCCATCCCTACATATTCTCCTCATGATCTCTTACATTCATTTTCTCTTCTCAGTATACATATATGTCCTCACCGTTAGTTCCACCTGCATCTATTTCCAAATCTTCGCCGAACTTGTTGTACGTGCTGTAGCTCTTGCTTGTGTTTCCTGGTACGATGTGCCGGAGAGGCCATTGGAGGCCGGAGGAGGATGAGAAGCTCAAGGACTTCGTCACTAGGTATGGTCCTCATAACTGGAATGCCCTCGCCGAGAAGCTTCAAGGAAGATCAGGTGCAACCATCTGAACAAGACTCATGCATCTCTTGCAAAGTGTCTTCTGATTCCTCCTTTCTCGTTCTTGTTCTCATGCAGAAATGCCCCTTAGCTCTCTTTTTCTTGAGGAAAAATAAGACCTATTCTTCCTCCTCCTCCTTTCTTCTTCCTAAGATTTTGTCATGAGGTGTTTCATTCAAAGCTAATAGTGATGCGAGGTAACGCCTGGACCAGGTAAAAGTTGCAGGCTGCGGTGGTTCAATCAACTGGACCCGAGCATCGACCGCAGCCCTTTCACAGAGGAGGAAGACGAACGGCTCCTTGCTTCCCACCGCGTCCATGGGAACCGATGGGCGGCCATCGCAAGGCTCTTCCCTGGCCGCACCGACAACGCAGTGAAGAACCACTGGCACGTCATCATGGCTCGCAGGCATCGGGAGAATTCGATAACTCTCCCAAAGACAGCTTCTCGATCCGAGTCGAGGAACATCATTCCACTGGTCGAAAGATGCCGCAGATCGAGAAGCGAGCACAGCCAGAAACCACTGCCAAAAGATCAGCACTCCTCTACGATCCATGGTAATTAACTGAGAAGTCCCGATTCTTGATCTTCCATCAAAGTGATTCTCACGATCAAATGGCTATGTAAATGCGATTGATTGCAGGTAGAGAATGTTCGATCCAGTTTCACGATTTCCTTCAGGTAAACACCGAGCCTAGTGGCAGCAAGTGCCATTCGAGTCTAGAAGATAAAGAGGAGGTAAATTAGACGTCCCTCGTGAGATGATATAGTGCGAAGACAAGCTATGAAATCATGGAGTACTTATCTTGTGTGGCCATCGAACTTGTTCTTGCACATTAATGTATAAAATACACATATAAATGAAGTTTATCTTATTGAATCACTGATGGTGGTGACTCAAGAATGATTCAAATGATCGAGAGCAATCAAACACAGAGCTTTTTCTTCCCCCAAAAAATATTTTTTTCTCAAGAAGGTCTTGTTTCATTCAGCCTTAAGCAGACAGTAATGAAGTATCCAAATTTATTTTGATTAATCGATCAATATTCTTGTCATGTTGAGATCCTTGATAAGAATGAAGCCATGTATTCTTTATAGAGCTTATTTCAAGTTGATAATTGGGGCCTGAAACATATTTGTCATCTTCGAATGCAGATATGTATCAGCATGGCTAAATCTATGATGATTATTTATCGGTATGACAATGAGCTTTCTTCTGATGCATACCTGTGACAGCCTTGTATGAGTGTGGTCCTAAAAGAACATAATTGCACATACCAATTGGTCCCTTCGTCCTTGTCAACAAAAGGCTAAGCAAATCGAAGGCTAAAAACTGTTATCGTTTGAACATTGTACTAAAGCTCTCAGTCTTAATTACTTTTCGAGCTTTACGATTGATTCGATCACGCCTTCAGCATCTTATATTTTTCAGATGAAGGATGGAACGGTTTTTACGACTGGCGAACTGGCTCGGATGTTGCTTGCTGCAAATGAAGAAAAGATTGCTTGTCAAGTGCTTCGATCGTGTTGAATGATCCTTCTTCTTTCTTCAGACAAAGGAAAGAACAGTTTGTCAAGACTGGGGAATGCTTTCGAGACTAGCGAATGAGTTCTTTGTTTCTGTTTGCTGCTTGAAGGAGCAACGACCAACACTCGCCACGATTCCTTTGACAATAATGAGTAGAATGTCAGCCATAAAAGCACCCAATGATTGCAAGATAGATTGAACTATAATGATTCGCATGATTGGAGGATCTAATTGGAACGAGCTTGTTGGTCCAAATGGGACGCAAATCCTAGCAATCTTGCACATAAAGGTCAAAACAAGTCAACCCCCACTTTGCCAAACCTCTCTCTGAAGGGCTCTTCGAACTGTTCAATGGGCCATCACACGTAGGAGGCGGTACTTTCCCCCGGCAACCTGTCTCCTGATGGGAGGCAAAGGTGGGCCCGTGTGGGACTTGTGGGGTCCTCGCTGATCTGTAACATCCAATCACAAGCGGATAAACCACGCGAGTAAGCAGCCAACATTAAAAAAAAGGGCATTTAAAATTGTATAAAAAGTATTTATTTTAATTAGCATCAGAGGGACTCAATGTATTTATTGTTCTTTTTAATTTATCGGTGATGGTTTTTGTTACTGTGGACGGAACGCATCACAGTTTATATTCCCCAAATCGCCATTTGGTCCGACGGCATCTCCGCAGCGCGCCGTTTGTACTGGCCTCGTGGATGGGACCCGCAAGCACTGGGGCCCAGGTGGCGCATCCAAGGTGACTCAGTCGCTCCTGGGCATCACGGGTGACGAGGATTCCGCGCTCGTGGGCCCCGCGTCGCTGGCTCCGTCGGATGACGTCACTCATGAGACGTTCCACGGGTGATGCGGCCGGGCCGGCTGCTGCGGCGGTGCTTTTCGCTTCCATTAGCATGCCGATTCGAAAGATGCAAGCCCCCAACGTGACAATAATGTAGGCGTCCGGTGTCGCCCGTTGTCGCTATGCTTGAATACCCCGAGCGCCGGCCTTCATCGACCCCCCCGATGCCGTCGTCCTCCCGTTCCCCCGCTGATGCCGCCGGATTCCTCTGCCCTTGTCCGCCTCGAGTTCCCCTCCTCCTCCTCTCCCCTTAGCGCCGCTGTCGTTCCGTAAGTCTCCTGTCCCAGCGTTCTTCACCTTCGGATCTCCCTCTGCTCGGGTTGGATCACTCGAGCCGGGCGTTGGAACGAGTTTGCAGGCAGTCCCTCCCTGCTTCCGATGTCGAGTTGGAACCGACTCTTTCCTGATTCTGTCTGATGTGGGCTTTTCTTGAGCAGACTCCGACTCCTGATGCTAGTGTTTCGGGTTTCTTCGATATTTACGGGCTCCTTTTGCTGCAAAAGCGTTTCTTGGACTAAGCTGTCGAGAAAGGAGACGGATGAAGAAGAAAAGAGGTTTTCTTTTACTTTTTTTGCTTATTTGGTTGGTTGGTTGATTTGCAGGTGGTTCTGGCTCTTGTTGCCAGCATTCTGGTGGATTTGGGAGACGAGATGACGGACTCCGTGGATGTTGTGCTGCAGTTCTTAAGGAAGAATAGGTTTACGCACGCTGAGGCTGCTTTGCGTGCGGAGCTCAATGCGCGGCCGGACTTGAATGGGTTCCTCCAGAAACACCTCGCCGAGGAGAAAGAAGCTTTGGGAGAACATGTCGGAACGGCTAGTGGTGTGAGGCAGAAAGGCATGAGCGTATCTAGCGGAGAGATGGAAAATGAGTTCATTGTCAAGGAGATTGAAGTAGGTGGTGCCGGAAATGGATCCAAAAGAAAGAAAAATAGCAGTTATAATTGGGGTCCAGAGTTCCATCCGGTGGATCCGTACGCTTGGAATTTTAGTTCTGCTGGCGGTACTGTCAATTCTGTTATCAACAATAGCAGCACTCGTGACATCACCAATAACTTCGCTGATCTTTTAATATCCGAGGAACCGAAGCATCAACACGATTCTTCTATGTCAGAAAAGAGGGACTGCACTGTTGGAACCAAGAGTGATCTATCAGGGGAGCAAAATAGGGTTTCCGACAGAAGGGGTAAAGTTAAAGATGAGGTGGAAGTGAAGCCTGAGAGCAATCAAATTGTTGACCACAAGGATGATAATGCCTTCTCTGAAGACTATTTTATTGATAAGCCGTGGTTACAAAGTGAAAACCTATCAACAGATTGTTCTGTTAAAACAGTCTTTCCATTTCCTGCATATAATACCACATCCAGTTTTGAAGGACATCTTGATTATAGAAAGGGGTTAAGAAAGAAAGCAGAAAGTGATGATTTTAAGGAAGTAGCAAGAGAACAACCAGATGGAATGAGCTGGTCACACTTCTCTGGAGAGTCTCGAGAAAATCGAAAGATGAAAGAATCTAGAATCCTTGATCTATCGTTTATTGGTGAGAATCACAGGGAAGAGCTGCCAAAATTGCGCCCTGTACGGCTTAAGTCAGAAGACAAATCAATAAACATGAACATTGAGGAAAAGGCTGGTCATCATGGATCTGGGATAAGGCTATCCAATGCTGAGAACACCTTCATGTTTGGATCTCTTGTTGATGTACCTATTGGGCAAGAATTCAACTCTTCAGGTATGTAGTAGCTAATTTCTCTGGTAATTATCATTATCATGAATAACATTATGAGCTCTATTTTACCTTATCATATTGGATTCAACTTGCCTGGTCATAAAGCTTGATAATATCTGCCTTTCTGCATTCTTGTCCATAAGTATGACTCTTTTCTTCTTTGATTGGCAGCCAGCAACCTGTTTTTTCTTTTTTCCAATCTATTTTAGATATGTTGAATCAGTTTGGTGCTAGACTCTGGCTCATCTTTTTTGTTCTGTTAATGCATTATAAGGTTCCTATTTCTCTTTTTTTTTCCAATTAATTAAAACTTGTGAAGCATAATTTATTATAGATTTTAACGAATTGTTAGTTGCACATCAAAGAGGCAGCTGCCTTTCATAATTTACATTGATGAGGCTAAATAGGAAAAACTTATTTGGTAGGTTTGTTGTCTATTCCTCAAGGACACTGATTTAATGTTTTTTAAATAATATATTTGAAGAAGTCTGTTGGTAACACTGAATTTTGTCTTTTATGGCTACTTATACATATAAAAGTTTCACAATAGCCGGATACAGCTATAATAATACGCCTCCTCTAAGTTTCTCTTCCTCTGGTATTTGAATTTGGATGGTTTTGGGCTGCCTTTGGGGTTGACATTGGCCGTCTTTTTAACAAAATTTTTTAGTGTACTGCTTTGCTGAATATGGCATCTTTAGATGATGACCAGGGGATATTGGAAATCTTCATTAAAATAATTTAACAATCTATATGCACATAGACATATGATGAATGAATGAAAGATAGAGTGACGATGATTTTTATGTATTGAATTTCTTGATGAGCATTGCTATTCCTTGAAAATAGTCCCATATCAGATGTGGGCTATAACTTAATATAATTTATATTTTATAAATCACTATGATACTAACCATCTACTACTAACACCTTCTAAGAGGATGCTGCATTGCAGAAATAAATCACAACCTGACCCATAATGTTTCAAGCTTGGATTTGTAAACATTGCAACAGAACAATTACCACTTATATTGTTTGGGACATGCTGATTGCTGCTGTGCATGTAGGTGAATTTCTGTTCTTTCCAGTGTCGCACAAACGAATGTGGACCATTACTCCTTTGGGACCCTACGTAACATGTGGGGAATCCTAATAATTCTATGGACTTGATGTAATTTCTTGTGGACTTGACATCCTCATTATGTATTTGAGTGGAAGCAAAAAGTAGTCTCATTTTATGTATGGGTTATAGCTTGAGTTATTATATATGTCACCAGAAATTACAAAGAGAACCTTTTTGGGGCCTTGGCTCATGTTATTTTTGGCTCAGGTCACTACAAGGCAATCATGATTCAAAAGATATATTAGTTTATTGCAGATCAGAATCAACTTGATCCAAACTTCAAATGCCATAAGATCTGGGTTGGATTGTTTTAAGGGATCAATCAAATCAGTCTTTTCTAGACAAAATGTGACAATTGTAGGTCGGTCTTGCTCATTGCAGTTGATCTTGAAGGACTTAAGCCTCAGTTTTGGGCATTGCTTGATGAGAAGAATATACTGGGAACAGAGAAGAAAAAATGTTACTCAAAGTTACTTTTGTCATCTTGGATTGATGGCTTTGATGATAGGCATGACTGCTGCCATTCAATGTAGCAAATTGACAGTTGCTTGGGTTGAGTTGATGTTGCTTGCAATGGAAAACATATGTTGAGATGCCAATACAACTTAGAATATTAAAAGAAGGTTTAATGATTATAAAAATAGATGATAACTATATGGTTTATGAAATAAATAAAATAGTTATGTATTTTGTGCTTGGGTATCATGTAAGTTTTTAGATCTAGAAGGTTGTTGGTTTAATTTTGGATGTCAATATGTATTTATTTGCTTCTAAAACTCATTTAGTATTGGACATTAATTTGGACTGCCAGATTTTATTTTTTTAGCCTTTTTCATTCACCCTTTGCCTTTTGTTAATAATTTGAAATGTAGGTTTTGTCAGTCATAGGTTTTTATCCTTTACATGTTTTGTTTATCGTATTATCACATTTTTAACTTAAATCATATCTTTTCCATAAGTTATTTCTTTGAAATTTGTCCTTGTTTTTCATCACTTCTCCCTTTTTTGATCCTTTATCTATTTCATAGGTTTGGTTCCGTTGGCTGTTTGATATGACTGATTGGGTTTGGTTATGAATTTCCTATCCATGGTTGATCACAGAACTAATCCCCAGCTTTTGAGGGTCCACGAGAACTGGTTCATTGTAACTATGTTAAATCTATGATGTTCTAAGAACTAACAGAACCAAAAAAGGTAAAAAAAGATCTAACAGAATTTGCATTTGACTTACAAAAGTAACAATGACAACAAGCCATAATGTCCAACTATTTGGAGAACTTGCATTTGACTTCCTATCTGAAAATTATATTGAACATGATTGCTGTAAGTAAAAGACAACCAACACAGTAACTTGAGGATACCTATTTTGGATCTTGTTTAGGGTCCTATTTTTTTGAAATTTTTTAGTAAAAATATAATCATAGATATCCAAGTACATATGAAGTGATTCAAGGTTTGAAAACTTGGGGTGAATGTTTGGACAATTCGGTGTAAAAGATATGCCGCGCTCTTTTTATGGTGCATCTTCTCTCTTTTGATTTTTGGTGGGATGTTTTTTCTTGTTACTAATTTCAATTTTTTCTCACAACTTACATAAGTAGCATATCACAACAGGTGGGAAGCCAACAATTGGAAGCAGTTGGCTATCTGTAAGTCAAGGAATTGCTGAGGACACTTCTGATTTTGTATCTGGTTTTGCTACCATTGGTGATGAATCGATTGATTATCCAAATGAGTACTGGGATTCTGATGAATATGATGATGATGATGATGATGTTGGATACATGCGACAACCTATTGAAGATGAGACCAGGTTTCTAGCGCATGAAATTGATTATCCAAGTGATAATGAAAAACACTGTCATGATACTGTTCCTACCTGGCAGGACCATTCTCTAAGAAAGGATGAAGATGATGATCAATCTTTTGCTGAAGAGGAATTTTACTTGTCAAGTGAACAGTATTTGCAGGCAAAGAATGTTGAGAAAACTGCCGCTGCTCAGGGAACCATAGGTCATAAAATGTTGTATAGGAGGATAGAAGAAAATGATCTGTTAGCTCAGTATGATGGACAGTTGATGGATGTTGAAGAGCTGAGTTTGATGCGTGCAGAACCTGTTTGGCAGGGCTTTGTCACACAGAATAGTGACCTCATTATGCTAGGAAATGGGAAATTTTCTAATGAAAGTGAACAATGTCAAGCTGATCCTTTTATGGAAGATGATCAACATGGATCAGTTAGGTCAATTGGTGTGGGCATAAACAGTGATGCTGCTGATATTGGCAGTGAAGTTCATGAAAGCCTGGTTGGAGGAAGTAGTGAAGGAGAGTACTTTCTGGATTATGATGATAGAATGAGTGGCAAAAAACATTCTCAAAGTAATACAAGTAGGACAAATATGAACCGGTCAAAGAGGGTCAATCTGAAGGGAAGTATGCAAGATCCAGGTAGTTATATTTTGCCATCTGATAAGAATGTTTACTTATCAGGAGTTGGTTTTCAGGACAGTGGGTTTTCTTTCCTACCGCCTTCAATAACATCAGATATGATTAAGGATGATTCTTGTAAACCATTATGGTCAAGCAAGGGCAACAATGTGGCTGGTAGTTCAGATGGGTGTCGAGATGGCATGGTTGCAGAGGATATGCTTGGTACATGGAGGAGAAAAAGCAGTGATTCTTCTCCTATTCAGAGCTCCAGGGATGATAAAACTTCTGATGGTGTTAGATCAAGAAAATCAAGTGCATCAGCCTCAAAGGATGATCTTGCAGAAGCAGAGGTTGTGAACAGAGGTGTAAATTACATAACAGGTGAAGCAGGAGAAGATGTAGAGACTACATTAGAGAATGAAGAAGCTGTGGCATTGCAGGATCAAGTAAAACAGATAAAAGCTCAAGAGGAGGAATTTGAGACTTTTGATCTGAAAATAGTTCATCGGAAGAACAGGCATGCTTCTCTCTATAATCTCATCTTTTTCTATTCAATGCTGAATAAATGTAGGCATATTTTTGCTTATTTATGTGTCCATATATGTAAATGTTGATGCTTCCCATTCAAAATATATGAAGTACTCAGATAGTAAATTTGCACTGTTGAGTTATGATTAGTGAGTCTTGACTGCTAAGAACGAAAAAATCAAACTTACCCGTTCATCATTTGCCCTAAAATTAACAAATCAAATAGTAAGATAAAATCTTAACTTGGTCTACAGCCTAGAACTCATCCAAACAGGTAGCATTATGATTCAAATCTTGTATTAACGGAGATAACTTTCCTCTCCCCCAAATTTTTAACCTAATTACAATTTAAACCTTGTGGTATCTTTCCTTTAGCTAAAGGAGGACTACTTATGAAATATATTTGGTTTACTAATTAGCAACTAACTATTGAAAATAAAAAGGAAATATGCCCTTGGTTTTCCAATCAATAGAAAGCTCGTTGCCTCTTCTTATTACTACAATTAGTGCCATATGGAACCTGTTGCAGGCAAGGTTTCAATTTTCGATTTGAGACTCACACCAACCCTGATCAGACTGGTATGGTTCCCGTATGTGCCAACATACCAACACATAAACACCAGAGTACTGGTCAGCACAGACCAAAGGTAAAGAGGGAGGCACGGAAGGAAGAGGAGAAGAAGGGTGAGGAGGGAGGAAGAGGCCCACTGGAGGGGGAAAAGCGACAATGTAGTGGGTGGTAGTGAGGTGATGGAGCAGAAATGGCAAAGCGGCGAGGAGGAAGACATGGAGGAGGGGAGAGAGATATCTAGGGAAAAGGAAGAGAGAGAGAGAGAGAGAGAGAGAGAGAGAGAGAGAGAGTTTTGTGGGAGGAAAAAAAAAAAAAGCAAACAAAAAAGGGATACTATTGAAAAAGTGAAAAAAAGATAGGGATCCTGGGCAGTAGACCTACCATCCAGTACACCTAATTGAATCACTAAAACCCGACACTAACCTTGGCTGGTAGGGTTAACTGGTGATAGCCCTTGGTTCTGACTGGATCTGGCAAAATTGTCCAATCTGCATCCAGTTTCCTGATCAAACCTATGAATATAGGTCCAAACAATTTTTACATCCTTGATTGTAGCATGCACAGGTGGGATAAGTAGTGGCAGAGAGGATCTGGCTTGATAAATGGTGGTAGTTGTCATAAAGGCTACCTGCAATTGATGATGTAGGACAAGTTTTCACCATGCTTGGCAAGGTGAACTAAATAGATCTTGAAGTGAAAGGGGAGTACCTCATCAAAGGTGCAGGATATCGGGGTAGAAGAATCTGCAGAGTGCAAAGATCTCACCTATGGAATTGGAGGCAATGAATAGGCTGGTGGATACTACTTCAATTCAATCTATTTCTGCAGAGTGCTAGTGGATACTATTTCTTTGATTCTCCTGCCACTAGACTTGTTCCTAAACCATGAGAGGCTGCGATCTAAGATTGTTTGTGTTTGTTGGAAATGAGTTGCAATCCTAAACGGGCTTGCTGAAGGACATGTATGAGTTGCGGAGATGGGTTTTAGGATTTCCAAAACTTAAGGTGGGATTGGAGTCATGGACTCATGATATCACAGTAATAGAGGCCTTAAATTATTTAATTAAATCAGGGGCAAGATTTTCATTTACTGCATGGGTTTATTATGTCTAGGGATTAGGTGAGTTCCTATGAGAAGTAAACAGGGAGGATCAAATTATAAATTGTATAGGGAATTCATGATCTGGGATGATCAAATTGTAATATCATGTAATCATTTAAAAAAAAAGGTTAGATATTGGATTTCCAAAATTTATGGTTCATAACAAGCTTTTGTTTATAAGTTTATATGCCTTCCATATCCTATCACCTATACTGACAAAAAAAAAGGAAAAAGGAAAAGCTGAATTCTTGATACTGGGCAATTTAGACCACTAGATCATGCTTGAATGTGTATATTCCAATTTGATGTGCTCCATCGTTGGTCTTAAAGGTGAAGTTTGGAGGCCTTCATACTTTAAACATTCTCTAGAATTTCCAGTGGTTCTACTTCCAAATATTCTAATGTTCTGATCTTGTTTTTTTCCTCCAACTACAAATTACCAGAACTGGCTTTGAAGAAGATAAAAGTTTCCAAGTTGTACTGAATTCTGTTATCGCTGGACGTTATCATGTCACTGAGTATCTGGGTTCAGCTGCATTTAGCAAGGCTATTCAGGCGCATGATTTGCACACTGGCATGGATGTCTGTGTGAAGATTATAAAGAATAACAAAGATTTTTTTGATCAGAGCCTTGATGAAATCAAGCTTTTGAAATTTATTAACAAGCATGATCCTTCTGACAACCACCATATTTTGCGTTTATATGACTACTTCTACTATCGGGTGAGTAAATTCTTTTATTTTAGACTGGCATTTCTTTGTTTTAATTATTCCTTGATTAAATGTTAAAAAGGAAAATTCTTATTTTTCAGTTTTGTGAGCATCATTGTCCAATTAAAGTTACCTATTCTGAAATATGGTCATATTATTTTCAAGCCTCATGATAGCTGCATCTTATGCATACTTGTCATGTTGAAGGTTCTAAAAACCAGAAGCTAAATACAAATATTCATCCAAATCACAGCACATCATAATGAGAGTTCAGATTTGTATGTATGGACTTTATGATATAATGTGGGTTTAAGTTTCTTTTTTTGGTTTTTGATGTCAAGCTTGTTGTAGAATTTTTTTTTGTATGACTAAGAAGTTAGATTATAACTTGACCTTTATTAATTTTTTTTTTAAAGTAGCTAAAGTATGAAAATACCCAGAAAACAAATAATAAATCAGAATAAGAATTAAGGTTTTAGAAATAAACAAAGCTAAATATTTAGGCATCTAGATATGTCTTACGCTTAACTTATGCAAAATGTGACTTCATTAAAGAAAATTTGTTAAAGTTACCATGTACAAATAGCATGACAAAATCTGCCAACTATTGCATGAACCCCTAAAAATTGTCTATCTTGCAAATAGTATATAGCTGAGGGTATGTAATGGATAAATATATTATTTGTCATAAAAATTTTAAGTTGATCATTTTCCTAGGAAGAGACTCATCTTTTCAGTATTCGTACCAACAGAAATGTATGGACGGGAAAGGAGAACACTATCACAGCAAGGTGCTGGACATGAAGGTTTCTTTTTGTGTGATTACTTTCCTTTTTTCTCCAGGGGAGTAGTAGGGCCACTAGGATGAAAAGTTAGCTACCCTAGGATTAGAAAGAGGAAAAGACAACTGTAGGAGGTTCAACAAAATTGACTTTGGAACTTAATAATGCATTTGAAAAAGGAAGTGTACCATTGTTAACAGAACCATTGAAAGAGGGTAGAGTAGAGAGAAAAAATTGTTAAACAAAATCCTATTTTTCCCATCAGTGAACAAGCAAGTTCAATATAGATTGTGGAGCCAATGCAAATGTGACAATTGGCTAATTGTCTAATTAAATATGTCGATCATTGTGGTGGTTTGGACTTCTCTTTGGTCTAAATTTTACATTTTCTTTTTCTCCAGTATAAAATCTTTTTCAACATAGCAAAGTTTCAAGCAGGACTAAAATCAGTCATATGACATGCAATTTTTATAATGCTAAAAGAAAAGAAAAGAAAAGAGCATAGTTAAGATGTATAGATAATAAATTGTTGTATGTAGAAGTTCTAGGTATCTTGGATCTATTTTTCAATAGGAATGAGACATCAGTGAAGATGGTTCATAGAATAAACACGATTTGTTCAAGTGGACTGGGATATTGGTACTTTTGAGTGATTGGAGTGTGCCCTTAAATTAAAAGAAAAGATTTACAAGACATTTATAATTGCTAATCTTGGTTTATGGATCAGTGTGATGGTTAGTAAGGAAACAACATGTATAAAAAGTTAGTATATACAAGAAAATGTTGATATGAATCTATGAGATTACTGGAAAAGATAAAATAAAAATATTTTTGTTCACAAACAATTATTTGTAGCCTCAACAGAGAATAAAATGAGGAAAATTTGCTTAAGATAGATTAATGTATTTAAAGAAGACATATGGATTCCTGTGACATGATCAGAATCAATGGTACAAGGAGAGACAGAGGGAGACTTAGAAAACTTCACTAGTAACCATTAAAGGGTATTTGACTATTCCTAGTTCAACTAGGGCTGTTACACTACACAACATAAAGAGGTCCATGTTGCAATCCCCAAATAGCTAGGATATTATAGCTTGTTGTTTTTATCATTGTTGTTCAGATTTTGAGGAGTTTGTGCTTTCTTTATACTCTTATTTTATAACTTCCATGATATTTTCTTGTTGCTGCTTCCTTTCGTGTATTATTTATTTTAGAAATTCCAATATATTTTCTTGTTGAAAGTCTCAAGCCATGTGCATTGTCTCATGATCATTTGTATACTGGTATAATTACTGCAAAGTGTCTTTCCTAGAATCATAGTTACATTTGCCTCTATCGTCTGTCTTGTATTTCTGAAGAAAAAATTGCTCTAAACATTCAACTGTACTTGCATATTCTTCTTCCTGATTGTTTGATGCATCTGAATTGTCCAGGAACATTTGTTGATAGTTTGCGAACTTCTCAAAGCCAACTTATATGAATTCCACAAGTTCAACAGAGAATCTGGAGGAGAGGTTTATTTCACAATGCCAAGGCTGCAGGTTATGTTCCATACAATCATATACCTAATCTCAGAAAATTCTATCGTTGCAATTATTTTCTCCTCTCAAGAATACTGATGTACTATTCACATACCTCTTGCAGTCAATTACTATTCAATGTCTGGAGGCACTTCAGTTTCTGCATGGCCTTGGTCTTATTCATTGTGATCTGAAGCCTGAGAATATATTGATAAAGAGCTATAGTAGGTGTGAAGTTAAAGTAATTGACCTTGGTAGTAGCTGCTTTGAAACAGATCATTTATGTTCTTATGTGCAATCACGATCATATCGTGCGCCAGAGGTTATTTTAGGCCTGCCATATGACAAAAAGATAGACATATGGTCCTTAGGATGCATCTTGGCTGAACTTTGCTCTGGAAATGTAAGTTATCGATGTGTTCGCATTATTTATTTTTGTTTCAGTTCTTAAGACTTGAGTCCTAATTACTGGTCATTATGTATAACTAGTACTAGAAAGTTGTTAGTTGCTAGCTTTGAGCCAAGCACACCACATGGTTATAATTAAGCTTAAAATAACATGTTCAAATAAAGGCTATTACTGCAGCACCCATACAATCCCACCTGACCTTGTTTGGCCGGCTTTGTTCTTGTAAGTGCAATGACCTTTGACCTATCCTGCAAATGTGCACATCTTGAATTGGATCATCTTTATTGGTACCCTCTGCTCGATTGGCTGGTGTGTGCAGTTGACCACATGGAAAGCCAGCAGGTCACTCCGAACAGTTATGCTGCATTATTTTCCGATAGTCCACCTATTGTATTCTCTGGTTTTTATGTTGTATATAATGTTTTTCTTTATATAACTCAAGGGTTTTGCAGCTGAAATATATATTTCTTCTGATAAGCAAACAATTAATCATGTTGACTTCACACATAGTATTATTATTGTACATTATATAGCTGCTGTAGCCCTTTCACATCATGCAGTTGGTTTATGTAGTTTACTGCAATGCGGAGAGATGGTAAGCAGCATCTCATGTCTGAGATCAAGGTTGCAAGTGCCTCATCAGCCTTCAAGGCAGTTGTAGTAGTTTTCTTGGAAAATGCATTCAAGGAAGAACTACCATTTCTTTCTAAGCTTATCACAAATTCTAGTTCAGTGTTTTGCTCCTTTTACTTCCTTCAAAGGTCTCAATAATCTACTTGGCAGGTTTGGAAAGAAAGATAACTTTAACAGTTACCATTGTGAGAATTTGTACTTTATAGGCCTTAACTGGTCAAATCTGTGAGATTAAGAGTGCATGGAACAAGCGCAGAGGCTAATCATTTAAAAATAAGTGAGCTCATCCAAATCAATGATTAAAGTCATTTAAGTCATTTTTTAAATGTGAAATTCCAATTTATAGAGGGTTCACTATGGTAGTGTGGGTGACTGCAACAGCTCATAGCCTCATACATTGAACCATAGAATCATCTTTTGCAATATTTCCTTTATCTAGAACGTAGGATAGCTTATTTGGTAACAATTGGCTCCTTTCTTTGTTGATTATAATGGTAATGTTATAGAGGAATGCTTGTGAAAAGAGAGGTACAGAGGTAGGACCTTTCGTCTCCTTTTCTCTTGCCTCCCGAAACATAACTCTGTCATAAGCAGATCCACAAATACTGCTGTTGTAACTTGTAACAACCTTGACACGTTATTCCTCGTAATAAGAAGATAGCCTTGATTCTTTATCCATAGAAGATTGCAGTCTATGGGAGTAAGCCTAAGTAGACTTTCTGTGCAATTATTTTGACTCCATGGTGAAAAGAATAATTTGTTCATTTTGTCTTAGGTTCTTTGTCAAAACGATTCTCCTGCAACACTACTTGCACGGATAATGGGAATCATTGGCCCCATTGATCAAGAGATGCTTGCAAAGGGATGTGATACATACAAGTATTTCACAAAAAATCACATGTTATATGAAAGGAATCAGGTTTGTGTTTTTCGTTCGCACTAAAATCGAACGACTGAATTTCTTCTCTTGTTTTTCATTTAAGCAGATATAATGCCCGTCGTTTTTGGTACAAATAAACATTACTCATATAGATGCATCTACAGAGAAATGACATACTAGAGCAAATCCAGACGAATCATATACGATTTCTAGACATGATATCCGGTAACTGTAACTCCGCTTGATGTTCACTCTATGGATATTATTAGCTTAAACATGCTCTTGGGTGGTGCTTTCATCACTTATTCTCTAGAAAGATATCATTCTAAATTGGTTGGGGAAATCTTCCTTTCATTTTTAAATAGATTATAAGAAACAGCCAAAATCTGTTATCATTTTCATGTTGTTCGTTTAAGTTAGCTTTGAACAGTCATATCGGGCACACAACTGTACCCTCATTTTACTAATACTTTTCTTTTGTAATTTCCAGGAAACTAACAGGCTAGAGTACTTGATTCCAAAGAAGACATCATTACAACATCGTCTGCCCATGGGTGATCAAGGTTTTATTTATTTTGTTGCTCACCTTCTCGAAGTAAACCCGAAGAAGCGTCCAAGTGCTTCAGAGGCGCTCAAACATCCATGGCTCTCCTATCCTTATGAACCTATTTCATCTTGATTTCGTATGCATGGGATGAATCTTGCTGATGGAGAGTGTTCTTTTCCACATGACCAACAGATGCTGCCTTGTGGTCCATCCCAAATTCCAGATTGCACAAACACGGCTACATCATCGTACCACAAAATTTCTACCGGCCAAGAAGTTTGCTTCTTCCTCATGGTGTCTCACATGTGACAGTAGGCGCCAACCACCCAACTTCGAGCGAAGTTGTGTTGTAATCTAACTTATGTTTCCTTTTGTCCATCCTGTTGTATATTATGTGATTAATATTTTAGGTTGTATGCACTGTTGTTTGTAACCCCCATCACTCACCATATTCTTTAGTTGCTATCCTCGAGAAGCTGTGTACAGAACAATACTAGGGAGCATGTCGTACTATTTTTGGATCCTTTATTTCACTCAAAAAAATCGTATTGTTCATCTTTTGCGTCCTAAAAACTGTACGTGTGATGAACAACTACTGCTCTCATGGCTTCCTCTTTTTTCATGCGTATCACTCTTTGCTATGGCTTTGAAGAAAGAAAAATTGCTGTAGTGTTTTGAAGCCTGTCAGATCTTTAAGATGGCCAACTCTGAAGGTTTTGTTTCATGTGTTAGCTGCTTCTCCTCGCCATGATTCCCACTCTCACAAGTCAATTGCAGACAACAGCGGCAGTGTGGTTTCAACTTACTGTGTGTTCTTCGTTTGTGGTCACTATGAGTATTTTTTCTCTTAATAAAAGAAATATTCATTACATTGACGTGTCTGCCGTTCACATGTAGACTTAAATTTGAGGCTTATCATTTATATAACAATGCGTTAATCAATTCAGATTCTTCGAGATTGTGTCTCGGAAGGTGTTTCATAGAAAACATAAATGATTATATTTGTAGTGATGGAGAGAGAAAGGAGAATAAGTTATGAACATGAATGATTATGTGTGCGTGCGCCCGTGTGTTTCACACACACACACACACACATAAATATATAATATCCCTTTAAAACCACAAAACTTGGATTAGTGATTCAATCATTATTATCATCTAACTATTAGTTGGCACTCTAACATATATGGATACTCTTTTAACATTTATTACCATCGATCTATTGTCATGTTCTCTTTTTTTTTTCATTTAAATACTCATTTCCTAAAAAATAATAAATATAATTAAAAACTTTGAATTTTGTTTTGTTGCTTGTTCTAAAAGTTTCAGAAAGACTTTGAAGAAATCGTAGATAAGATCTTAACACACACACACATTAAGCTTATAATGGCAAAATTATTAGTTCCAAAATTTATTGTAATATAACAAATGATATCCATATAATAGTAACCAATTGATATATTTTTTTGTTATATATTAGGCATGATGCACTAGTAAAATTATTCTTTTGTAATCCGAGTGATCAATCATACAATAAAATTTCTATTTATGGATATATTTTGTACATGTTGATCATTATTGATCTTGCATTGACTTTTATCGAGCTAGCAAAGATATAACTTTTATATTTATTTACATAAATTTTATGAGGAATATTTATATATATCTTGATCTTTATTAATATTTATACTGATTAATATAACATTTATATTGGTTAGAAAGGATCGTTGGCCCATGAAACAAAAAAGATTGGTGGCAAAGCCTTCGTTCTTTCCACCAAATTCCATACGCATTTCATGTCCTTGCCGTCTCAAAGTAATAAAATAAGTAATCGAAATTGTACTACACTTTATATGTTATTATTGTTTTTGAAGAGCATGCATTCATTACTTTGAAGATGATTGTTGTTAGTGATGCAAGTGTGCATTGGTTATCATGGATGTGAGCCTTCATCTTAGCCCATATAATGGTTTATGTGTGTGTAATAAATGCTCCAAAAATGCACATCCACAATATAATGCATCCATTGTTTTGTCATGGGAAGTGCATTAATATTTGCGTCGCACTCATTTTACATATCGAAGATGATGGATGCTTTTTTCTCAAAAAAAAAAAAAAATTAAAAATATTTTTATTATATTAAATGACATATATGATTGAGATCTATTATTTTATGCAATAATACATTAACTAACCTGGATGTCTCAACATAGATACATATGATGTGGTCAATATAATATATTATTATGGTGTGGTGGATGTCTATAGCAATAGCAAGTAATATATTCAATTTTATTTTATTATATATATTGATAAGCATTGCATCAAACTATATAAATGTCAGTATAAAATAAAAACAATATTTGAATCAACATGGAATTAGAGTAAAAGGAATTGACATGGAGTATTAAACATACCAAGTTTTTTTTTCTCTCTCTAATATAATGACAATTATCATTAATTTAATAAAATTAAGTGAAACTTATATATATTTCAAATAAAGAAAGAAATTAAAAAATATGACGCAATTTATCCTCAATTTTACATCATAATTCGGAAAAAAAAGGAAAGATCATCCACAACAAATACCCATTATTTTTTAATAATTCCAGAGTTTCAGCACAAATTATTTTCAAATCAACATTGTAGTAATTCCTTCTCCATATAATATCCAGTTAGATGTAAAAAAAAAAAGAATGGTGCAGCCATTCTACATGTGCAACTTATGATCCACATCATGGTGCTAATGAATGGGTGAAGTTGATGTTTCTCAATCAACCATAATATATTGTAGCACTTGTTATCTTCATTAATATTGATAATTCGCCAACTTTCACAATCTGCTATCGCCCTTAAGTATAACAAAGGCAAAATTTCATGTGTATTATTGTGGTTAATCTGTATTTCATCTTATAATTAAATAATAATACATTTACAAAGCTCATCATGATGATAAAAATATTAGAGGTATTTTCTATACGTTTTTAACACTTGACTTGGTCAATTTCAATCAAAATTGGAGGGGATTAGCCTACTTTGATCGAAGTTAATGGAAGAAGAGGTATACACACTGATTCCAAACTTCAATCAGTGGCATTACAACAATTACAGCCTCCCTACACTCCACTCCACTGCATGCTCAGCATCTCCATCAATAAACAACTTGTGATGATGATGATGATGAATCATGCCATGCATATTAATTCCTACCCACTCTATTTACTACGTAATGAGGTGGGTCGTGTGGCGCCCTCGTTAAGAACCGACGCGTTGGATTAGATCAACATGTCTTTAAATGCCGCGCTCCAAGATCACGCATCATATTCCGACGCAATTTTGGTGTACTCACGCAGTCACCTGCAACGTCGCTGAGACACGAAAGACGGGACCCAACGTTAGAAGCGTCGCCGTTCCAGGAAGAGGTGGGCCCCAAAACCAGCGAGGCGTATTACGTGGCCCGCTTTGCTTGCTCGCACGTGTTTGGACAGCCAGGCTACTTCTCCGTTCGTTCCTACCCGCCGCCCACCTGCACCGTGGTCGTGACACGAAAGATGGGACCCGACGTTAGAAACGTCGCCGTTCCAGGATGAAGTGGGCCCCCAAACCAGCAAGGCACATTACTTGGCCCGGTTTGCTTGCTCGCACCTGTTTGGAGAGCCAGGCTACTTCTCCGTTCGTTCCTACACCGACGTCCACCTGCAACGTGGTCGTGACACGAAAGACGGGACCCAAGGTTAGAAGCGTCGCCGTTAGAGGTAGAGGTGGGCCCCAAAACCAGCAAGGCGTATTACGTGGCTCGCTTTGCTTGCTCGAACGTTCACGGCCACCCGGGCATCCGCCTGAAAAGAGAGTTCAGAGTGGGTCCGACAGCCAGCAAGGCATCCGTCGGGACGGGTAGTTGGCGATGGGGCAGGAGAAGCGGACTCCCGGTACGGGGAACCGGCACGTGCCGCGGGAGCGACCGGGACGGCCTCCGGAGCCGGGGTCGCCGCCGGCGTCACGTGTCGGTGACGAGCCGCACGGGCGAGGGTGCCGGGAGAGACTGGCATGGAGCGCGTACATTAATTGCGGTCCAACTTTAGCCACCCAACCCTCGTCCGGCGGCCATAAAGAAGGCTTTATGACGCCCTCGTACGGCCTCGCCACACCGAGATGGCGAAAGCCCTCCTCCATCGCTGCCACCTCCCGTCTCGCTCCCGATCCCCACGCCATCCATGCACATTTTGTACTCGGAGAGAAGCTGCTGAGAAATCCAACGACAGGAACGGGTAGAGTTTGGGCTGGGAGGAAGCTGGGTTCTGTCACACCGTGCTCAAGGTGGTGGTGGTGGTGGGGGTGGTTGATGTAGTTTACTTGGTTATTCTGGGAGCCCACAAATCACAGGATCCAGCTCGAGATCTTGCATGGTTCGACCCTTTGGATTTCCGGGTTTAGGGAGACAGTAGGAATAAGGGGGCAGGCAAATCTTAGTTCTGTGTTGCTGACATAAACATTTCGCTTGGGTACTGGGTCACTCATGGTAACCATCTCCTTCTCCTTCCCCTGCCTCTTCCTCTTCATCCTGCTTCCACTGTTTGATCATGGCAACCGAGTGATGGAATGAGGGAAGACAACTACGGGTATTAAAGATCTCTGATCTCATGGCATTGAAGGGAGGGAAGCAGCGTCTCTTCAACCATCTGGTTTCAGTTCAGCATGGTGGACATCATAAATCTGTGCACCAGTAATTTCAGCTGCAAAGGGTAAAATGTACCACCATGCAACCATTATGGCTCTGCTCAGCTGACATGTAATCTTGATTGCTAGCATTCACTACATGAGTAGTAGGAGGAGGAGGAGGAGGAGCACACCACAGTCGCTGATTGAATCACCACCGCTTCTCACTCACCCAACATGAGAGATCAGACTGTATTCAAGTAGATGACGATCATGGAGTTAGAGCAGAGGGCGCATGCTATCATGGTAAGCAGCAGTGCGTTGCAATCAGCAGGACACGTGAGAGAGAAAGGGTGGAAGGCGAGAGCTGGCAGAGTAATAAGCTCAGCACTCTTCATGCCTCATCTCTCTCTCTCTCTCTGCTCCGCTGTCTCATCTTAAATTCTCGAAGTTGAATCATCCCAACAGACAATGGTTCAAAATAAAAAAGGAAGCTTTTTTCGTGTAATTTCTGCCAAAATTTCATCTTTGTTTCAAGTACACTTTGTGGTTGCTAGAAACTTTAGATCGTACGAAAATGCATCGAAAATAGGATGAAGAATTAAAGTCGGAGAGCGAATCGACGAGAAGGAGAGAGCTGGGAGTCGTATCAGATTCAGAAAACTAGCATGAGAAAAGCGAATAATCCAAAATCTCAGATGTATATTATTGTGTAATCTGCTCCTAATAAATGTATAAAGATGTGGTTCGGGGAGGATAGAATAGACCATGAAGCGAAATCCAACGTTGTTAAAGCCCTGGCCTTTTACATCGCGTCAGTTACTGTTGGCTTTAAATACAGAGAGAGAAAGAGAGAGAGCAGGGAGAGCAGAGAGAGAGAGGCGGAGAGGAATTCTCGGTGCATCTTAATAAGGGGGAGAGATGGGGGCGAATCCGCCCGGATTGCTGCCGATATCTGCGATATGCGCACCGCCGGTTTCTCATTTAGTCGCAAATCCCGCACCCCGACGAGACTCACAGAGGGAAACTGATGTGTGTTTTTGCAGCCGGATGTGAAAGGCGCCACCTTTGAGGACGAAACATAGGGGGAATCGCGTCGCCAAGACTCGGAAATAGATAGCATGAACTGGCTAATCTCTGTAGCATATTGTTGTGGGTACCGGTAGTGAAGTAGTAACAGTATAAGTGGGAGGCGGAGTGGTGAGGGGGGGTTTTGGAGGCGTCACAGGTCGGGAAAATGGACTCCGGTGACGAACAGGACGTGCCCGACTCACAGGGGAGGAAGAAGCGTTACCACCGGCACACGCCACGGCAGATTCAGGAGCTCGAATCGTATGCTCTGCTCTCTTCTATCTCCTTCGCTCTCGCTCTCTTTGTTTGGTGTGGCCGCAGAGGTTATGGTGCTGTTTTGTTATGTGCTTTGGGGCTGTTCGGTGGCGGCTCACTGATGGGTTTCTCTGAGCTTGTTGGTAGGATGTTCAAGGTTTGCCCGCACCCTGACGAGAAGCAGAGGGCGCAGCTGAGCCGGGATCTGGGGCTGGAGCCGCGACAGATCAAGTTCTGGTTCCAGAACCGCAGGACGCAGATGAAGGCAACCGCTCGCTGCTCCCTACTGTTCTAGTTCCTCTTTCGTTCGTTCTCGATGGAATGACTGGACTTTGATGCTACTGCTAACAAAAAGGAGCTACCTTGGCCTTGTTTGATCGATCCTGGCGCTTTGCAGGCTCAGCACGAGAGGGCGGACAACTGCTTGCTCCGTGCTGAGAACGACAAGATCCGGTGCGAGAACATCGCGATGAGGGAGGCTATGAAGAACGTCATCTGCCCGTCCTGCGGCGCCCCTCCGGCCAGTGACGACTCCTACTTTGACGAGCAGAAGCTGCGGATGGAGAATGCGAGGTTGAAGGAGGAGGTAACGTCGACATCACTTTCCTCTAATTTGTTTGTTGGTGGTGATCCTTCCCGTGTGTAAGCATCCTGTTTGGGAGTCTCTTCACGCATGCATTTGTCATATAGTTGTTATAGCTCCCAAGAGTTGCAGTTGAATCATTGTTCGAGTGTCATAAATTGCTAGATTAATGGAAGCCTCAAGCATTTATACTGTAATAATAAGAGATACTTATATCTGATGCCCTCAATCTACTTTGGTAGTAGTCTTCTTTTAGGAAGAGATAAAAAAAAGCAATCAGAAAAAAATTCAATCCAGTGTGCTTTTATCATGATGGATGAAGCCCGCAATTGATACAATCTGTTTAGGTAGTCATCCCATTTTCATATACATTTACTTAGCTACTTATGCTTGGAGGAGGTAGATCACTGTGGATCATTTTGATCGGTTTATGTTTGTCACTGATTTATCCAAGTACAATTATTTGCTGGTGTGGCATGTAAGTGTGGATCATAAGAAGCTGCTGTTGTCTTAATTCTTTGGCTTCAAGGCTGTCATCTGATAATTATTTTCCTATAGCACACATGCATTAATCTGATATAATTATAGATTATATAAACATAAATCATTTAATACGACACTGGTATCTTTACTCTAGTTAGTTGCTTGGTCATTGGTTTTTGGTTTACATTTGAGGAGAGTAATCATTGCTACTTGTGATAATTAAGGTTAATGATTGCATTACTCCATGTAATTCCTTGTAGCTCGATCGTGTTTCAAGTCTTGCATCAAAGTACCTTGGAAGGCCCATCAGTCAGCTTCCCCCGGTTCAGCCATTATCTGTTTCATCATTAGACTTATCGGTTGGAGGATACAGTAATCCAGGGATAAGCCCTTCGCTTGATCTTGATCTCCTATGCCGGAATTCTTCTTCGGCTTTTCCATATACATTTCCTGCAGCAGTTTCTGAGCTTGAGAAACCTCTAATGATGGAGATGGCCACTGGTGCAATGGAGGAGGTTATCCGGCTTGTGCAGGCTGATGAACCCTTGTGGGTGAAGTCTGGAAGTGACGGAAGAGACATACTGCAACTTGAAAACTATGACAGGATGTTCCAAAGGTCAAATCGGCAGCTCAGGTTCCCAGATACTCAAACTGAGGCATCAAGAGACTCTGCTCTTGTTATTATGAATGCTATGACATTGATCGATATATTCATGGATGCGGTAAAGTTTCATTCTTCTCAAAAGGAAATGCATTCTCCTTATTCTACATTTGAATTGGTTTGGATTATGTTGCAGAGCAAGTGGGCGGAACTGTTTCCCACAATTGTTTCCAAGGCCAGGACCATTGAAGTCCTTGCAGCTGGAATGGCGGGAAGCAGAAGCGGATCTTTGATCCTGGTAATGACAGTTCTTAAGATCTTTTCATGAATCCAAACTTTTAGACCTCCTTTGTGGTACTGATAAATCCAAAGGCATGCAGATGTATGAGGAGCTACAGGTTCTTTCACCAGTTGTTCCGACACGCGAATTCTGCTTTCTGCGGTATTGCCAGCAAATAGAGCCACATGTGTGGGCGGTAGCTGATGTTTCAGTGGACTATCCCAGAGACAATCAGCTTGCTCCTTCCAGATCAAGGAAGCTTCCTTCTGGCTGCTTGATCGAGGAAATGTCAAATGGCTATTCGAAGGTGATCAAAATGTGGTTCTTGTGCTTGCACAATGTTCAGAGCTACTGGTTTCTCTCTGCTTGCATAACAGAATATCTGTGGTGATACTACTGTAGATAACTTGGGTCGAGCACATGGAAATCGAAGAAAAGAATCCAATTCATATACTCTTCAGGGATCTGATAAATAGTGGAATGGCATTTGGAGCACAGCGCTGGCTCACCACCCTCCAGAGAATGTGTGAGAGGTTTGCTTGTTTAACCATCACTGGACTTCCAGCTAGAGACCATGGAGGTAAACCGTGGTTTGCTTAAAAGTTGCAATCATTGGTATCAGAATCTTTATACAACTTGTTAAATTGCTGTTTGATTGTGTTTTTAACTGTCGACATAGTGACACCAACACCTGATGGCAAGAAGAGCATGATGAAGCTTGCTCAGAGAATGGTTAACAATTTCTGTGCCAATGTTGGTGCGGCAAACGGTCACAAGTGGACCACCCTCTCTGGGTTAAATGATGTTGGTGTCAGGGTTACACTTCACAAAAGCACAGATGCTGGCCAGCCTAATGGAGTTGTTCTCAGTGCAGCAACCTCAATATGGCTTCCCATATCAGCTGAGAGGGTCTTTAGTTTCTTCAAGGATGAACGAACTCGAACTCAGGTTTCTGTTCAGCTTCTCGAGATGACTATTTTAAGATAACTTTCTTTCCGCTGTATTTTTTCTTTTACAAAAACAGCATTAACTCTCCATCTTAATCTCTTTCAGTGGGATGTTCTTGCAAATGGAAACACTGTACAAGAGGTGGCTCATATCACAAATGGATCACATCCCGGGAACTGCATCTCTCTTCTTCGTGTATGCTTTCTTTCTCTTGCCCTTTTCCTTGACCTTTAGATTTATGACGTCTTATGTAATGAAAATGTCTTCCATGTGGCTGGTCATGGTTTTTTTTTTTTTTGTAAATATTTATTAGAATAGTATGCAAATCTAGTCAAGGAGTCTGCCTTGCAGCACCAATAATAATTCTTTTTCATGTTTTCCATGAATTTGTATGCTTTGTACAATTGAGTTATAATTAATTTTGACCTGCAAGTGAATGCCAATCTGTGTCAGAAGTTTTTAATTGTCTATTTATGTTGGTTATCAAATAGGGATTAAATTCTGGCCAGAACACCATGTTGATACTCCAAGAGTGCTGCACTGATGCGTCAGGCTCAGTTGTGGTGTATTCTCCCATTGATTTACCGGCCATCAATATTGTCATGAGTGGTGAGGATCCATCCTACATTCCCATTTTACCTTCGGGCTTCACCATATTACCAGATGGGCGATCTGCTGGGGGACAAGGTGCATCATCCAGCTCAAATCCATTGGGTGGCTCCTCTGGCTCATTGGTGACTGTCGCGTTTCAAATACTTATGAGCAGCTTGCCATCAGCAAAACTCAATTTGGAGTCGGTAACGACGGTCAATAACTTGATCGGCACCACAGTTCAGCAAATAAAGGCTGCCTTGAACTGTCCTGACGTCTGATGCATCTGAAGAGAATTAAAAGCCTATTTTTTCATCTCTTCCCACCACCTCCCTTAACTTCTTCAGATCTGATGAACTCCTCTTAAGGCTTTTGATGCAGCATTCAAGATGGGGATTAAAGTGGGTCTTCTATTGTTGGTTGGTTGGCCTTGAATGCTTCCATCATAGGCTTGAATTGGAACTTTAAGATGATGCTGCTGCAGCTGCTGCTGGTGCCAGACTCAGGACAACCCTTTGTTTTCTTACAGGAATCATTCAGGCTTTACATTTACAAGTACTTAATGAAGGAAGTCAAGAACGCACCATACCGGCCTCTGCTCTTCTGCTGTCATAACTTCTTCTTGGCCTTTAGACTTTAGGTTTCTTCTTTTAGGTTTGCTTTAATTCTCTTCTCCTCCACACCTCAATCCCATTCTTTCCTTTCTTCATGCAGCAAGCGGTAATGGTTCGGGTATTGACTTCTGTCCTTGAACATTTATTAATGAGCATTTACTTTGAAGTGGCGTAGATGGTTAGATTCATTGTGATATCTCTGGCAACAGTAATGCGGAGCAATGAGTTGGATGATGCAGCTCAACCTTGAACTTGAAATGATGGGGCATTGTTCTTGAGCTTCAACAGAGTGGTCCCTTCATGCGATGAATCTATGCCAAGCTTGACACCATTAATATGGCTGAAGTGGGGGCACCTCCTTTACCTCTGCTCTGGTTCTGGTTAGCAATTCTATCTCTGTTAACTTCATTGAGTGAAAAGTTGTGCTAGCTTTAATTGTACTCTTTGGTCTGCACTGGTGCTTTGGTCCCTCTTCCCTTTTAAGAGCCAGCTACTGCTGCATTAGTTTTCAAGGTCTAAAATTTTCATTGATTGTTCATGAGGCAATGTGCAAGCTATTTGAATTGGCACATTACATGTTTGTTGATATGATGAGTAAATGCAGTGATCAGTGTGACAGTGACCATCACAAAATCGTTTGGTTGAGTTCTTGGTGCATCCAGCTTTGCTTACTTTGTAGTCAACTTTGTCCAATATGGCTTCAAAAGCACAGGATAATACATTCCGATAATTCTTATTTATCACAATGCAAATTTGTTCTACCAAACCAACCTTACCATTACTGTTCTTTTAATGAGTTTTGTGGTCTACAAGAGCTCACTTCACATCAAAGTTTTGGCAATCCAAATGAAATAGGATCTGACTGTTAGTGTTGCCTCTTTAGTTTGTAATCTTCTTTAAGCATGTTCAGAAAGCCCACTCTCTTCTTCAGATGGATCCAACAAACTTCATTTTACAATGGAATGTCTTAATGGTTATGGGACACCACAAAACCTTTTATATTCATGTCTTCTTTTCGGATCTAAGTTTTAGGATGGCCTGAGATAGGCCACTGGAGGTGCTTGTGTGGTAAAGGAGGTTCCTCATTTGGAGCCAAGAGCCAACTAGGAAATCTAAATCTGACAGATTCCATGGCTCTTCATGCCTGCAGCACACACATCCACATGAATGGATCAGAGCAAAAGGGCATTATCCCTGAAACCAAAAGCTTTTAGAGACTACCCAAGGAGGGGATTACTTCATGAATAACTTCAAGAAGATGAACTTTTCAAAGTCAGTTTATACCATTCATTAATTTCATATAAGCAAAGATGCTGTGAAATATTATTTAATCATGAGTGTCATTACTCTTTTACTATGGGTACTAAGTGCATAATTGCAAAGAAAGCTATATTATGGTCAAATCATGTTGCCTCATTGCTGTTATATCTCATACTTCTACATCAGTTTCATGTTGCTCTTCTGCTTCCATTTTCATGAAATTAAAATTCCTTGAGGTTTGTTGTATCTGTAACATAATTCCATATCCATCCACTAAAACTTCAACTTGTAATACTCATGCATGTTCTTGCAAATCATACTTACTAAGTATACCTATCTAATATCCACTAGTATCCATTAGTTTCTAAAATTATGGTGCTCTTTACTAGAAAAAAAAAAGTATTCACTTCTAAAACTAAAAATTATTATTAAAATGATTCAGACTTTTTGAAGATGACAATTTTTTTTTATATATATCTAAAAGTTACTTTTATGAAGGAAAACATATATTCTGGTTGTATATCAGTAAGACAGTGATAAATTTATCATAATATGTTTTTTTTTGTCATTAAAGATATGTTCATCACGGTATTTTTGTAACTTGTCAACCCTGATTTCTTCTATTTTTCATTGATAAATTCAGTAAACTAAACGATGGTTTCACGACTAGTCTGGTATTGAGACTATATACGCGATGCTTTAATTAGATTGAGCTCAGTTCAAAATTTTAGGTTATATCTATTATTCAGAGTTTATTTTCCTTTTAGCAAAAACAGTGCTTCCTCTTAAAGTTTCAGTCAACTGTTGCCCCTTGATGCATTTTCCAAAAATTACAGTCCAATTTCTTCGGATTGTAGCACTAGCAGACAAGTTGATGTTCTTTCAATTCATGGCTTCCTCTTTTCTCCCCAAGCTTTCATCCAGTTAACGTGAGTTGACTTGGCTCAAATGGCGCCATCCAAACTCTTGTCATAGGGTCCGCCAACTTGTTCTTGTCCCCCATCAACTTTGGCCTCATACTCACAGCATCTTCGTCACTGGAAGCTACCTTGTTTTGACCAGGGCATAGTTGTTCTGATCCCTTGGCCAGATATATGACCAATTTGTGGCTTCTACGTATCTGGATCAGAAGATCCAACTCAATCGTCTTCTCTGAGATGAAATCTCTTTGGCATGCGTACGTTTCATATGGAACTCAGAAATCCGTGTCTGAAATGAGTATACGTTTGGTCTCTGAGATGAAGTCTCCTTGGCATGCATACGTTTCAGATGGAACTCAGAAATCTGTGTCTGAAATGAGCATAGGTTTGTTCTCTGTTCGTCCCATGTGGAAGAGAAGTGACCTTCAGATGCTAAATCAGTGGTATACAAAGAGAAAAGGTTGAAACGCAGTCCAATCACTGATCCTGTTGGCTTCTGGCACTTTGATGAAACCCGTCGTCCGGTCAGAAGCTTCTCAGAGACGTCAAGCTCGTCACCACCTCAACTTCTACATCGAAGATGGATCTCACCGGACGATGATCCGAGAGCTTCGATTCGCATCGTTCGTACAGTTTTTGCTTTATGCCGTTCCCATGCCACATGATCCGATCGCACCTGCAAAACCATCAGAGATCATGAGGTGTTCCTGGAGCTGCAGTCTGCGTGGGAATCAGTTTCAGGCCTCACCATGCTGGAACGCGCCTCTTCTCTCCCTTCTTCCTCTGAATGCACCCGTAATACTCGTCGGAGTTCGGGTAGTACTTGTACGTGGGGGAGAAGGTAATGGCGCCTTCGTGCCAGCCATCGAAGACTCGGCCCACGGACACCGCTGTTCTTAGCTGCAGCATGTTGAGAGAGAGTTGAGACATAGTGATGATGGTATCAGAGTTCTCGTCTCTCTGAAACAGTGCCCTGCTCTATGTACCTGATCCTTCTCCAGCAACACGTTCCAGTTCTTCTGTTCCACCAATGACACTGTGGTGGCCTCCGGCAACGAGATCCTGTAGTTCAAATCCCCGAGCAGTATGACTCGACTGCATTATGTCAAACAGTGATGCGGTAAGTCTTGCGTCGCTGATGTCGATGAAATCTTAGCCAGAACAGATTCGTGTTGGTGTTCTTACTCATGATCGAATATCTTCGTGCGCAGATCAAGTGAAGGACGAGGGAGGAAGCATGTCCGGGAGAAGATCTCCATCACATCGGAGTTCCTGTGCAGCTCGTCTCCTTCTTTTCCTCCTGAAGCCAAATGGCAGCACACGACGCAGAAGCTCGTCTCGTGGAAGCAGAATCTCACCGAGATCGAACCCTGCAGAAGAAGAAGACGAATCTCCAGCTACTGTAGGATCTTTGCATCAGATTTCGTGATCCATGCTATTGATCAGAGCAACCTACCTTGTTTCCAAGGCAGCCCATGAAGCCGCAGCCAACGCAGCAGACACCGGCATGGCGGATGCACCGGCGGATGTCGGCCCTCACCCAGACCGAGACCAGGATTCCCACCATCTGCTTGCTGAGGATGCAGTGGAAGCTTCGTGCAGTGCCTTCACCGACTGGATGCACTCTCTGCTCCCCCACTTTGGCCTCTCGTCGATCTTCCGAGAAGGGGGAGGACCTGTTCAATGCTGCTCCGATGAGCGAGTTCCACTTTGCAGCGACTCTGGTCTTCTCCGGCCCGAACACATTCTTGGCACTGAGGGGGACGATCTCTTGGAACCTACCGAAGAGAACGATCGATGTCATCTAATGCAGGAAAGCATGTTGCTGAACGAATTGGCGAATTGGTTACCCGAGAACGTAGATGTCATAGGACTCATTTCTTGTGTGCAACCAATCCTCCAGGTTCAGATCATCCGATGGTGGTGCCATGCCGCCGACGTTCCAAGTACTAGCAAACAGCCTTGGAAAGAGAAGAGAGAGAGAGAGAGCATCCGCATCCATCAGTGATCCAAAGCCAGCATGTAGTTGAGAAGGAAGATGAGATTGATTGATCCGAAACATACTTGTAATTTCTTGTTTCCTTTCCATCGTTGCATGATCTTTGTAGGTTGATGATCTCGTCCCAGTTTGATGTAGCGGTGGTGGTGCTGGGAAAGTCTGCAGCAGAAGAAGAGTTGCTGCTCGACAACCTGTGGAGCAGCTTGCTCGCCACCAGTCTTGGCCACATGACACAAGGAAGAAGAGAAGCTCACTCACCGCCTGCTCTTTGTTGTGGGTAAGGAGAAGAGATGGAGATGCAGAGGTGAAGCTGCATGTGTAAGCCTGGAAGAGCTAAAAAGGAGGGTGTGACAAGTTGGAAAGGGTGGATAATGGAGCGATGATTGGACCAGTACAGGATGATGATGATGCCGCTTCGTTGATTCAAGACATGAAACACTCCTTTAGGTATGCTTGTGGGACAGCAAAAGTGCACAAAGTGGAGAAAACATTCCGCCATGGCTCTCACTGTCAATGTTCATCGGACTCTCCACCACTGCAACCTCGTGGACTTCTCGCCCACAGCATCATCACCAAATTCAAATAATTAAGGTGTTCGATCGAATCTTACCTTTGTCGTCTCGGTTATCGGACTTTGCTATCCTTTTAGGAGCAAGTTCAGGTAAACTTGCATTAACCATGACTGTTTCCTCCTCCAATTTTGATCCCCTTGATAGAGAAGGCTTCTTTTGGAGGCCATTAACTCCCAATCTTTCTTCTCCAAATTTCCTTAGCATACTTATCCAACTCGTATATTCCTGTGTGTGATTCTGACAAATCATGAAACTCGATCACCTAATGAACCATAGTAGCATATCTGAAAATAATTGAGCTGAGTTATGAACTACTGAAATCACCAATTCTTTCTTTCCCTTCAGCCAGGCAACTACTATGGTGATTTGTCTCCATATTTTTGCTGCTCCATGAAACACACACCATGGTTTGACTTCTTCTCTTTAGCAACAGATAGTTCCAGTCCTTATTATCTTAATTCTACTTACCTTCCAAGAGAAAACAGTCAGTTCTGTATTGTTCTTGGGTAGACCAACTGCTGATATCATGGATGTGATGACATCAAGGTAATTATATTTCAGTGTGTCATCTAATCCTGTCAGTCCTCAATGTTTCAGCCTCTACCACCAGAAAGCTAATAGAGTCATCAGCTACAATTCCCAGGTGAACCTGCTCTTAGGAATACACTTCTCTGGTAGGCTGAAGATTGCCTTTTATGTATAATCCGGTCCTGCTCCAACACTCCATTAATTGCAACCTATGAATGCCTCTAAAAGGACAAAGACAAACAGGGGATTCATAGAAATGGGGATGAACCCATAAACAAAAGGATTCTGATGATCTCACACAATCTGAGTCACTTATCATCAGTTTCATTGCTGAACAAATAATTAACTCTTTCAACATATATTATATGATTATTTTGTAGTTGAATGTAGTCTTAGAAATCAGTGGTCTCTGTTTACCTGGACATCCACAGCACAAGCATCCGAAAAACAATCCTTGTGCTGCTTTCAATCAGTTTCCGAAACCTCTGCAAGCCAATGGTTTCTGACTTTTATGGCATGCAGAGGAAAACTATTCAATGGGATGATGACAATGATGTAGGAGGTCCTACTAATTATTAGTTGTGGCTTTTCATTTTTATTTTTTTAGTCTACGAATTGTTCATTTTGATAGAGCAACTTGAGGAGATAAAAAGTGTTTTTTTATGGAGCTAAAAAATTTTGACCATGAAGAAAAGATAGAACTAATTCAGAGGAAATTTTTTTATTTTTGTTGATACAAATCATGACAAGCTATTCATTTATACTATGAAGAGGATGATTTGGCCCAAATAAGCCCAATTTAGGCCATGTCAGCCCAATTTTCGCCCCTCTTCCCCCGCTCCCCTTCACCGCCTCATCACCCTATTCAAAAAGAGGAGGCAACTGTCAGCGGCGCATGCGCTCATCGGTACCGCCGGACTCCCCTTCCTCCCCTCAAGAACACATCACAGACTGCCGTCGATCTTCTTCGGTTCTTCCACCCTTGAGGTCGGTCGCCAATCCTCTGTCCGAATCCATTCTTTTTTTCTTGCTGTTTCACGCGATATTTTTGTGAGGTTTTCGCAAATTTGTCATCTTTATGCAATATGATTGTGGATTCGAGTTAGAAGGTTTTCGCAAATTTGTCATCTTTATGCGATATGATTGTGGGTGCGAGTTAGGTGGCTCAAGAAAATAATGCCAATCCTCTGTCCAAATCCATTCTTTTTGTGCCTTTACGCGATCTTTTGGTGGAGTTTTCGCAAATTTGTCATTTTTATGCAGTATGATTGCGGATTCGAGTTAAAAGGATCGAGCGAATAATGCATTGGTGAAACGAAAACCTCTTTTTCTCTTCGGTCGTCATCTTTAGGCTTCCTTGTTGATGGAATAGAAAAAAATCTGGAGCTTCTCGTACGGGTGTTTGCACTTCTTTTCAAGAAATTAACTTGCTTGTGATAGGTTAGACGTTCTTGCAGTGATCTCTTGCTTATTTCCAAGAGACCTTCTTGATGATACCCCCTTTGATGCAATGTGTGGAATGATCGAAGAGAGGTTCTTGTTCACAAAAAAAGAAGAAAATGAAGGTGTTTTTGCAGTGGGTTCAGTGGTTAATTTCAAGAATTTTGTTTGATGATGCCCTATGCAAAGCGTGGAAATGTTTGATGGAAGGGGAAAGGCCAAATTGAAGAAGAAGAAGCTGGTTCAGAAATAATCTTCATAATTAGTCCACAACTGTGAATTGACCGACTTGTGAGACACATCAGAATCATGATATGATGAAAGGGGAAACCTAAATGTAAGGATGCTTTTAGGACCTTGTTCTAGTGCTTGAGGGCATACCACATTGTTATCTAAAGATTAGTTATTTTGCTATGGAATATAGGTCTTGTCTGATATCTTGATAAATATTATTAAGATCCAGGCAGGATCTGTATGAGCTGTAGATTCTTGGTCCCTTCTCTTACCTTCATATCTGCCTTCTCTTGAGACAAGTGTTTCCCTTGGACTGTGGCATATGGAAATCTACATAGAGGGAGAGAAGAATTAGAGCAGTGATAGAATCGCTTAGTTTCAGGATCTCAAGCAACAACACACAATTGGCTAATAACCACCAAGCAATCGTCTTGATAATAGCCTTAAGGATCATGCCGCAGTCTTTCTTCCTCCTAGATTGAGCTGTCAAGCTCTTTGGTCACTCTCCATCTGTGAAGAACACTGCCAAATGCATCATAGAACACCACATCGGCCGCTGTCTTGGTCAGCTGCAGGGACATGAACCCTTGGCCATCATAGAAGAATCTAAGCTTGTCCGAGCTCGGATTGAAGACACCCCTCCATGACTTTGAGCCTCCTCCACTGGTTAGGTATTGGATCGGACTGCCAGCGAGTGATAAGAAGACTGTCACGGTCTCTCCGAACGATTCATCATGCTTGCAAGGAGACATTAGATCTGTACCTGTCATTGCTGCTGATGTGTTCTAGGCAATGGTCATGTCCATTGACATAGAGGTCAACTCCATGAGCCTGAGAGGGTTGAAGTATCAGTAGAATTCAGACTCAAGCCTTTTTCCTTCTCTACCGAGACTTGGAAGTAAATTACCTTAAGAACTGGGAGAAGTGAAGCATGCAGCTCCTTTGTGTCTCCATGAATGCTGACACTTCTCATGGTGTGGTGTCCAACTACAACCTTCCATGCTGCCCTTGATGCTTCCAGTGCCGAATCCAAATCCTAATCATAAGATCACACAGTTCAGCAGTGTTCTTCACCACCATATTGTATGGATCCTTTTGCACTTGTACCAGATGAAATATGACAACCCTAGTCTAGGGTAAAGATACGAGTCGACTTACAAGGAAATGTTATCCAAGTTGGTCGGTCGTGACAAATGGATATCAGAATCAATCAATCTATTTACAAAAGACTTTGTAAATAGGACCAGAGATTATTGCATCATGACGTATTAGTTTATAAAGGTTGGATGGATATTTAACTATTAATTTGAATCGAATCATTTTGAGCTGGTGGTTTAGACCTAAAAGGTTAATGGGTTAGATGAAAAGACAAAATAATACCTTTAGAAGACTTGAGATATAGGTTTGGCGTGGAGTGACTCCTCTCCAGTCATAGTGATGACCCTCGGTATCGATCCAGTAATGGTCAACAAAGGGAGTCGTGTCCACGAAGAAGAAGTCCACAATTTCTAGCGCACACAAGGCGGAAACAAATGGTGAAATCATTTAATAGAGCTCGAAGACGGTTTGCCAAGCCAAGACGAGGATCATCTTCACCTGCATTAAGGACGAAAGACCGCAAGCACAACCATCTGCTATCAACTCCTTGCAGCACAGGGCTCAACTGTGCCAACACGTCTCCCCTGTAGTCATGATTCCCCAAAACTAGAGAGAGAGAGAGCAAAAACCACTCGATCAGATAGATTAATTGGCACCTTTGTGGTGGAACATTCTTCATCCGTGAGGAAGAAACGTACCACTGTACCATTGTTTCTGCAAGCTCTCTGCAGTGTAGATGTTGGTGAACGAGTCCTCAAATGCCTCGTCAGTGATTCCTGTCAAGCCGTTCTCGTAGAAGTTGTCGCCAGTGGATACGACAAAGTCTATGTTCAGCTCCTTTCCGATCTTTCCCATCTACAATCACATCAAAATTGTGAGTTGTGTGCGCTTGAAAGTTCGTAGAAGAGACCGAGGGAAACAAGCAATCGATGTTCCGTGCTCGGAGAAGTAAACAGGTTAATCTTTCAAGAAGAGTACAAACTGTTCGCCCTTTTCATATGGCTTTACTTGATGATGGAACATGCTAATCCTCATGCCAAGTCCATGTTTGGATATGAATAGACTAGCAAAATGCTCTGCTGCTACTAAAAGAATCATCTGTTCGTATCTCGTATCCAAACATACAGTTGGCATGAGGATTAATATATTCCAATCAACATCAAGTAAAGCCAAATTAAAAAAAAAAAGGGGGGGATCTGAAATGATTCACAACCCAACTTGCTCATCAACTTAGCCCACTTGACCTTTCCCACCAAACATGATGGGGGGGGACACCATCCGCCATCGCTGGGGCCTGGGAGGCATTCCACCATTTGAAGTCTAAGCTGTCACCGCTGCCATACATGCATCTGCAATCAATGCACCCCGCTCTTTCCAAGAACAGTCAGTGCTCCACCCACCAATACCATCATCGTTCACATGGAAAGCTTAAAAATGCTTCAAAAGATTAGCGGTGCTTAAAACGGAGATAGTCACCGACATAGTTCCTGGGAATGAGGAGGAAGAAGAAGGTTTAGCTGCATGCGCGCATGCCGAGTCCAACCTGCGCTGCCACGTGTGTTTGATTGTAGGCTCCTTTTCTGCCCCAGTCGCCGACGACCAGAAGGCTCAGAGATCCATCGTCCTTGATCGAGTGCTCCAGCTTCTGCAGCTCCGCAGAGGAAGGAACGACGAGCGAAGAATAAACGAGGGAGAGAACGAGAGCCACAGCCATGATCCCGCAACTGAAGCCGTGCCTGGCCATGGCCGACAGGGAAGAGCTAAGCGTGCTCAGTAGCAGGAGCTGAGACAAAAGGGGGGTTTGGGGTGTGGGTGTGGTGTATAGAGAGGGAGATGGAGCCACGACAAAGAGGGATGGGGAAGGTGGCCAATGGAAGCCGTCTGACCAATAGAGTTTGGAGAGAGAAAGAAGTTTCTGCAATAGCATTTTAGAATCAATCATCAATCACTACATCACTATTCGTTGCTCAATTTTTTCGATTGTTAATAATATAAGATTTTTTTGTTTTATTTTTTCACTCTATTATGTTTGAATTCTATTAACTAACAATGAATCTGAGTCATACTAGTCGAGATCAACATATATATATATATATATATGCATCAATTAAGACATCAATTCTTGAACTGTCGGTGCAGATTTTGAAAGTCTATGAATTGGAATCGAATCTGGATCCAATTTGAAATCGGTGAATCGTTAGGTTGATTCAGTTTTGATTTTAGCTCGATTCGAACCGAACCAGGACAAGGGCCGACCAAAGCAAACCAACAAGAGAGTGGTGGGTATGGCAGTAAGTGTCGGTGGTGAATTATATGCCAACTCAAAGCTTCACACCAACTACACAACGCATTGGCCATGGCGTATCTCTGCGTTGCTTCCTAGTTGGGAGAAATCAGAAGCATTTCCTGTGCACGATGGATGGACCGGACTCATCGTACTCGGCCTTGGCAATCCACATCTGCAACCAAGTTTGGACCGTGATGAGCAAGTCTATCCGAGAATGAAATGTTGGGTTAGGAGAGGGAGAGATGGATCGATGGATGACCTGTTGGAAAGTGCTGAGCGATGCCAGGATGGAGCCTCCGATCCAAACGCTGTACTTCCTCTCCGGCGGAGCCACCACCTTTATCTTCATGCTGCTGGGCGCCAGCGCCGTGATCTCCTTGCTCATCCTGTCGCCGATGCCGGTGAACATGGTGGTCCCGCCGCTGAGGACGATGTTCCCGTACAGGTCCTTCCTGATGTCCACGTCGCACTTCATGATGGAGTTGTAGGTCGTCTCGTGGATGCCGGCGGCTTCCATCCCGATCAGGGACGGCTGGAAGAGCACCTCCGGGCAGCGGAACCGCTCGGCGCCGATGGTGATCACCTGCCCGTCGGGGAGCTCGTAGGTCTTCTCCACCGCCGCGGGGGTCTTGGCGGCCTCCATCTCCTGCTCGTAGTCGAGGGCGATGTACGCCAGCTTCTCCTTCATGTCCCTCACGATCTCGCGCTCCGCGGTGGTGGTGAAGGAGTAGCCGCGCTCCGTCAGGATCTTCATGAGGTGGTCGGTCAGGTCGCGGCCTGCCAAGTCCAGCCGAAGGATCGCGTGCGGGAGGGCGTAGCCTTCGTAGATCGGGACGGTGTGGCTAACGCCATCACCGGAATCCAGCACAATCCCTGCGCCGCGCCCACCAGCGTTGCTCAGGTCGTCCTAGTGCAACGCGAGGGCAAACGCAGTGCATGCAACTGCGGACGTACCTGTTGTGCGTCCACTGGCGTAGAGGGAGAGGACGGCTTGGATGGCGACGTACATGGCGGGAGCATTGAAGGTCTCGAACATGATCTGGGTCATCTTCTCGCGGTTGGCTTTAGGGTTGAGAGGGGCCTCGGTGAGGAGGACGGGGTGCTCTTCGGGGGCGATGCGGAGCTCGTTGTAGAAGGTGTGATGCCATATCTTCTCCATGTCGTCCCAGTTGTTGACGATGCCGTGCTCGATGGGGTACTTGAGCGTCAAGATGCCTCGCTTGGATTGAGCCTCGTCCCCGACGTAGGCGTCCTTCTGCCCCATGCCGACCATCACGCCGGTGTGGCGGGGGCGGCCGACGATGCTCGGGAAGACGGCTCTTGGAGCATCGTCTCCGGCGAACCCAGCCTAAACACACACGCACGCGCAGAGAGAGAGAGAGAGAGAGAGAGAGAGAGAGAGAGAGAGAGAGAGAGAGAGAGAGAGAGAGAGAGGTTTCAGTTCCTAGAAATCATGGCTGTGAATCAAACGTATGACCGTGTTGGTTGGTACCTTAACCATCCCAGTTCCATTGTCGCACACCAGAGGTTGGATGTCCTCACCCTCTGCCATCGTCTACCAAGAGAAGAGTTCCTGGGTCAGCAACCGAGTTTTGTGATGAAGAAGGATATATGCAGAACGCGTTTGTGTCATGGAGAAAGAAACGAGTACCAAAAGGTGTCGAAGACGATTCGATGCAGTGAGAAGAGAGAGAAGAAGGCTATCGGTCTGTCCGTCTTCTTCTCCGCTCTTCTGTTTCTTCTCTATCGATGGCCGATGGGTATTTTAAAGGGGCGAAGGGGTCGAAGCGAGCAAGCGGAGGTCCGCTTCGTGCGGCGCCCTCAGCGAAGAAGCAGTGGGCGTCCGGTTCCCCCTGCCCGGCTTTGTTGCGACGGGGCAGTAGTATTAGTAATGGAGTAATCGGGTTAGTCCGACAACAAGAAGAAGAACCCGATCCGCTTAACTCGATACATCACGTGATGGAAATACCGAGTTAATTTAGTCCGACAAGAAGAATCCGATCCGTTTAACTCGGTATGGCCATGGGATGGTACGGTTCAAATGAAAGTCAAAAACGGATGAAGATTATGATAATATGTGTTGGCGGAAAATATCATTGGTTTCTTTAATATAATACTGATCAGTTTGTGAGAAATCATTCGAGGTATAGTATGATTTCTTCAAACTCGTTTTTGCATAAAACTGAGATCGAGAGGTCTCCCGAGTCAATCGTTTTGATGTTTAAGTTAGTACTAAATTTTATCTTTTTTTTTTCTTATCCTCGAATCTAGAGCTAAGGACATTTTTATACTAACATCAAGGAGAAAAAAAATCCATAAAGATAATGTAGGGAAGATAATTCGTAACCAACTTGAATTATCTTTTGGTCTTTTGAAAATATTTCTACAAATATTTCACAGAAGAGTCAGTTTGTAATCGGCTCAAATTGCCTTCTAGTATTTCGAGAATATTCCTGTGAATATTTCATAGGAAAGCCGATCTATAATTGACCCGAACTACTTTTTGGTATTCTGAGAATATTTCTACGAATATTCCGTAAGAGAGCCGATTCATAATCGACCCGAACTGTCTTCTAGTATTTTAAGAATATTCATGTGAATATTTTGTAGGGAAGTCGGTTCGTAATCGATCTGAACTATCTTCTAGTATTCTAAAAATATTCTTTAAAATATTTTATAGAGAATATATCCCAACAACTTGGTAACTAACCCGAGCTGTCTTTTGGGCTTCTATCGTTGTGAAGAGGAGAGTGTTAGCATGATATAGCATCGACATTGCAAATGGTGGTTAACCGATTTTATGTTCCCTATCATTTATTCCCCCTAAGCGTACTTCAAGGTTTTCAAGGTTTGAAGCACGTCTTGTTGGTTTTTACATGATTTAGGCATTCTTTGCCTCTTGCCTTCGTCGTAGCGGGCTTTATCAAGTCTGAGTTGGGATTCTATTCCTTGTGCGTCTTGTGTACTTCTCTAGCTCGATCTTTCATCATACCAGGTTTATTTCTATATGGGCTGGGTTTGTCCGACTCATGCGTCTTATCTGCCTTCTTAGCTCAATTTATATGAGTCAGATTTGTTTGACTCATGTATCATGGGTGCCTTCTTAATCTAGTTTATCATCATAGTAGATTTCTTATACGGATTAGGTTTGCCTAACTAATATGTCTTGGGTGTCTTCCTAGCCCAATTTACTATCGTAGCATATTTCTTTTTTATGTAGGTTGGGTTTGCCCGACTCACGTGTCCTTGGCACCTTCCTGGCCCAATTTACCATCATAGCGTATTTGATTTTATGCAGGTCAGGTTTGCCCAACTCATGCATCTTGGGTGTCATTCTGGCCCGATTTATCATCATAACGAATTTTTTCTTACATAAGTCGGGTTTACCTGACTCGCATCTTGAGCGTCTTTCTAGCCCGATTTATTGTTGTAGCAGATTTCTTCTTACGTGGGTCAATTTTGCCTGACTTATGTGTCTTGGGTGCCATCCTGGCCCAATTTACCACCGTAATGGATTTTTTTTTATGTGGGTCGGGTTTGCCCAACTCATGCATCTTAGATGCCTTCTTGACTCAATATACCACTATAGTAGATTTTTTCTTACGTAGGTCAAGTTTGCCTGACTCATGCATCTTAGGTACCTTCTTGGCCTAATTTACTGTTGTAGCAGATTTCTTCTTATGCAGGTTGGGTTTGCTCAACTCACACATCTTGGGTGCCTTCCTAGCTCAATTTATCACTGTAGTGGATTTCTTCTAACATGGGTCAGGTTTGCTTGACTCATGCATCTTAGCGTCTTCCTGGCCTAATTTACTATCGTAGCGAATTTCTTCTTATATGGGTCAGGTTTACCTAACTCATACATCTTGAGCACCTTTCTGACACAATTTACCACCGTAATGGATTTCTTCTTACACAGGTCAGGTTTGCTTAACTTACATATCTTGTCAGAATGATCCCAAGAGGGTGCTTTGACTTGGTTGCATAAGGTGAATTTGTGGAGGAGTGAAAGATAGCTTTTTCACGATTAGCGCCACGGAGTCATGGGTTGGATCCCCACAAATGGTTTAGAAGTATTATTTTTATGTCCTCCTCAACTGACATTTTAATAATGAATGGAGAAGAGAGGGAGAGAGAGACTAGCATTTTAATGAGGAATCATTGATTATCGTTTTAATGTCAGAGGAGAGAGGAAGATTCTCTCATATCCTTCTTGGATAGCGCTTCGACGATAGGGAAGGTTCCCCCAAATTCTTCTGCATCCCTAATAGCGGATAGGAGAGAGACTTTTTTCCTGTTTCGATACCTCAGTAACAGAGAGGCAATGTCCCTTCAATCTAATCCCAAAGGGCACTTGTCTCAATCTTGGGAGGAGAGGGGTCATCCTACCTCTATAAACCTCCTTTGGTTTATTTGGTGGGATTGATTCCATCGTTTGAGCCCTAATTACGGGAGCTTTCTTCTTGGCTTCGATTTCAAAAGAGGCACGCCCATCATTAGGTCGTCCAACGTTTGATCTCTACAACTCAAGTCAAAATATTTTTTTTTTCTCGCATGAGTTCCTCCCAGTCTATTGATCGTCAGTTGGTCAAAATCCATACTTGTCTTTTGATAGTCCAAGGTGACTCTCATGGATCCTAGGGTTCTACGGAATTTAGAAAGGGGTTGGAAAGGTTGGGGTTCACTTCATATAAGTACGAATACTCGATCGTCTTAGTCCATTTCAAGGCATGATATTCAAGATTAAAACTTGAGAAGGACCTATCCATTGACTATCCCGAGGACCAAGGCATCTAGATGGAAAGTAAGATATCTTTTGATGATAATCCTAACTCGTTGGCTCGCTCGGTTGCCTAATTTGTTGAGCTATTTCATAATATATACTTTTGTCTTTTGTAGATTGGTGTTTAAATTTATTTATGAACACCTGATTTGTCTATTGTAATCTTTTTTTTAGAGAAAATAAAAAAAATACTTTCTGTGAACTTAAAATATACCTCGATCGAGGGGATGGGGGTGCTTAAGGATAAAACTTCTTTATGTTAGAGATATATCACATTCTTAGTAATGCCCCACCTTATATTGTTTTGGGATGATATATTTTGTCTTGGACGATTTCAATGACTCGGTGTAGTCCTTAGTTTGATGCTAACTTCCCTCGGATTGTGTTGAGTCAATTATATTTACCTTGTATAGCACCAAGTCTCCTAGTCGAATTCCCCGAGGGTGAATGCCTCTATCGTAGAGCTTGGGCGTTGTCTTATTATATCTCAGAATTCACAGATGCATAGTTACTCTAGTCTCATCAAGCCTAGCTCGGAGCCCTACTTCGAATGCTTCCTCGTCAAAGTTTTTGACATGGGGTGTCGGGAAAACTATCTTAGAAGAATAGCCTTGGTACTGAAGGCTAGGTTAAAAGAATGATTCACCCACTATGGTCTTAGGTGTCATTCGGGAAGCCCATATGATGCTTAATAACTAGTCTACCTAAGTACCCTTCGATACAATGACTTTTTAATTATTTTGAGGATAGATTAATTGGTGACTTTAGCAAGATCATTGGTTTGGAGGTAGGCCACCGAGCTGAACCTTAGCTAGATTTTGTATGAAAGGTAGAACCCCCTAAATTTTGGGTTGTTGAATCGAGTCCCATTGTCCGTAACAAGGGCCTTTGGTATCTTAAAGCAGGTGATAATGTTCTTCCATATAAAGTCATCGACTTGTTTCTCGATTGTCGATACTAACAGCTCAACATCCACCAATTTTGTGAAGTAATCAACCTCTACAATGAAGAACCTTCGTTAACTAGAAGCAGGTGGAAAGGGCACGAGAAGGTCTACATTCGATCGAGTGAACGATCACCTACAGTCGATCGGGCTCAAGGGGACTACTGACTGTTATGGTATTCGAGCAAATTCTTAGCACTTGCAACACTTTTTGGCATAAGCAATTGCATCCTTGCTCAAGGACACTACCAATTATCATGGTATCCGAGTAAATTCCTGACACTTGCGATACTTTTTGGCATAAGCCATTGCATATTTGCATAGTATTGGCTAGTAGGATCCTTGTCGAAGCATCTTGAAGGCAAGGGTCTATTCGTCAATGTGTTCTCCATAAATACCCTCATGAATCTTGACAAGCACCCTTTCAGCCTCGTGGGGGAATAAGCATCTGAGGAGAGGCAAACTAAAAGACCTATGATATAAGTAACTATTGATTAGATAATAACATACTTGGTGGTGCTAAACTCTTTAAGCTACTGTGACATTGGTTGGGAGCATCCCGTCTTTCTTATAATGTAGGATCTCATCCATCCAACTTGATTCCTCTCTGAACATAGCCATGTTAAGCTTCTTAAGGTTCAGATTGATAATGTCTTAACCAATAGACAACTTTTCTTGGGAGTTTGGGAAGACGCTAGTTCGGTGAGTGCATTTGCTAGAGTAGTTTCCTCATATAGTATTCAGAGCATAATTGCATCTTGAGCTTTATAACTTCCTTTCACCTGGCTTACAACTAGATATGAGTCACTAAACATCATTAGTTCTTGGACTTGGAGTTCTTGTGCGTGCCAGAGTCCTAAGAGGAGTGCCTTATATTCGACTTCATTGTTAGAATTTTTGAATTTGAATCTAAGGGCTTGTTCGTACATCTGCTGGTCCAGACCATTTAAGATGATGTTGGTACCACCTCTCTCTAAGGTGATTAAACCATTGATAAATAATATCCATGTCATAGGAGTATGACTGTTGTCTTCAAGTGAGGGAGTCAACTCTGAGATAAAATCTATTAGGGCCAAAACTTTTATGGTAGTTCTTAGCATATATTGTATGCCAAACTCACTTAACTCTATAGACCATTTGAGTAGTTGCCTCAAGACATCAAATTGAGATAGCACCTAATGGAGTGATTGATCGATAATGACCTGTATAATATGCGCTTGAAAGTAGGGATGGAGCTTTCTCATCATGAGTACTAGTGCAAATGCTAGTCACTCTATAAGTAGGTATTGCTTCTCGGGTCCACTCAAGAGTGATTAATGTAGTAGATGGGCCTATGACTCCCTTCATTATTTTGGACTAGTATGAAGCTAATGGACAGATCAATAATGGCAAGATAGAGACTAATAGTCGTTCTCGAGGTGGAGGTCAGTTGTCGTAGTTGGGCAAGGTGATACTTTAATCTCTCAAAATCCTCATGGCATTCCAAGGTTCATAAAAAACCTTTTGGCTTCTTAAGGACTAAAAAAAAAGGTTGGCATTTGTCACCAAATCAAGATAAAAATCGGCTTAAGATTGCCATTCGCCCTGTTAGTCATTGGACTTCCTTTATCAACTGAGGTGGGTGCATTTCCAGTTTGGCTTATACTTTTTGAAGGTTTGTGTCTATCCCTCTCTGATATATAATGAACCTAAGGAACTTTTCTGAGTCTCTAAAAGCACACTTGGTGGAATTGAGATATGTTGCATCTCTTTATAATTTGAAAATTCTTTACTAGGTTTGTTAACTGAGTCAACCATTTTATTTTTTACTATCATATCGTATATATATACTTTAACATTCCTTCTAATTTGTTGCTTAAAAATCTTATTCATATGTTGCTCATGTGTTCTTTAGCCTTATCGACATAACTTAATAGTAATATGTCACTCAGTGGGTGGTGAAGAAGGTATATTCTCGATCTTTTAGTGTCATTCTTATGTAGTTATATCCCAAAAATATGTTCATAAAGGTGAGGTGTTAGGTTTGGCAAGTCCTTTAGTCCCACTTCGGGAAAATCAGTTTTGCTATCCCCTATTGATGCTATAAAAAGGGGTCTAAGCTTCGAAGACAGATGCACCAGATACACCATAGGCACCACAAGAAAAGCCGCTTTGGATTTAATATCTATTAAGTCCATATTAAACTTTTGGGCTTTTCTTGTTTAGTCGTTTCAGGTGTTTTTTGGCCTAGGAACAATTTCCTAAGGCATTTGTAATTGTCTCATTGTTAGTAGAGATTTGCTCCTCCTTTTGTCCGTGGACGTAGGTCAATTGACCGAACCACATAAATTCGGTTTTTCTGTTTCTTTTATTCTTTTTGTTTATTGTCTTTGTTGGGTTGCCAAATTACCCTGTGGTAATTTCCTGGGGCCAGCTCTAACAAACTGGTATCAGAGCCTGTTGTCGAGAAATTCGACAGAAATGTCAACTTCGGCATGTGGCAACTCAAGATGGAGGCCATTACGGTTCAAGACGGAGTTGATTTGGCACTACAGGAGCCGAAAATTGATGGTATGTCGAGGAAGATTTTGCAGTGTATGGATAAGAAGGCCCGATCTAGTATTATTCTAAATCTCTCCGACGAGGTTTTACTGAGGTAGCTACGAGACTATGGCTAAGAGCATGTGGGATAAGCTTAAAGCCTGTATATGAAGAGGACAATGGAGAACTGTCTCTACTTAAAGCAGAGCTTGTATATGCTTCTGATGATTCAAGGTACATCTATAATCTCACATCTTGATAGATTTGATTCCTTAGTTATGGATTTGGAGAATATAGATGCAAAGATTGATGATGAGGATAAGACCTCTGTTACTTTTGTGTTCTCTCCCCAATCCTTTAAGTTTTTCCGTGATACAATGATTTATGGAAAAGAAACAATTTCATATCATGAAATTAAATCTGCATTAAAATCTAAGGAGCAGATTGATAGGGATATCACCTGGGAGAATAGAGGAAATCAGTGTAGGGTCCGTTGTCAAGGTAGAACTGATAAAAGAGAATTTGACAAGAGTAGATCTAAATCTAGATCTAAATGGACATAGAAATTTGGAGTGAGATATTGTCATAAAATGGGGCATATTAAGGTGATTGCTTTAAATTGAAAAATAAATTAAAGCAAAAGGAAAAATTATCGAGAAAATACTTGAGTCATTTGAAGCTAGTGTTGTAGGCGATGAGAATTTTAGAAATATTTTCTTTGCTATGATGACAGACAAGGTCTAAAAATGAATGGATTTTAGATTCGGGTTGTTCTTATCACATGTGTCCCAATAGGGATTTATTTTCACATATGAATCTTGTAATGGTGGAATTGTTTTGATGGGCAATAATGCCGCATGTGATGTTATTGGTAAAGGCACAATCCGAATTAAAATGCATGATGGTATTGTGAGGACGCTCACTAATGTTAGACATGTTCTTGATTTGAAAAAGAATCTCATCTCTTTAGGCGCCTAGAGGCTCTTGGGTGCAAATACACACCAAGGTGGAGTTATGAAAGTTTCTAGAAATGCCCTTATTGTTATGAAAGCTTGTAGGTCCGGGTAGCTTATATATTTGCATAGGAACTACCGTCAGATTGCGAGCCTCATCATCGTGTCTAATTCTCAAAAAAGGTTTGAGCATATTAAGCAAAATGCAAACGTAAGACATCTTGGGCCATTGGATTTTTGTGAACACTTGCATTTTTGGGAAGCAGAAAGAGTCTTCGATTCTCTGAGTCACGATAAAGATATTCCAGAGGAAGAGCAATATTCCATAGCCAAGGATAGACCACGGAGAAATATTCGACCACCACAAAGATATGCAAATTTGGTTGCATATGCTTTGTTTGTTGCGTAAGAAACCGTGGAGTTAGTGAGCCTACTACCTACTCAAATGCAGTTTGTTGTGATAATACCATTGTTGAGAAAAGGTCCTTGTTCGTAAAATTCATAACGAAGGACAATCCAGTTGATATACTTACGAAGCCTCTTAGGTTTACAAGTTCAAGCAAAGGCTTGGACTTGGTTGGTATTTATTGTTGATGATTGCCCATTGGGGCTTTTGTGAAAAAGGTGGAGCAAGTTTTGTTGGGACATGCCAAGGTGGAGATTTGTTAGGTTTGGCAAGTCCTTTAGTCCCACATCGGGAAAATCAGTTTTGCTATCCCCTATTGATGCTATAAAAAGGGGTCTAAGCTTCGAAGACAGATGCACCAGATACACCACAGGCACCACAAGAAAAGCCGCTTTGGATTTAATATCTATTAAGTCCATATTAAACTTTTGGGCTTTTCTTGTTTAGTCGTTTCAGGTGTTTTTTGGCCTAGGAACAATTTCCTAAGGCATTTGTAATTGTCTCATTATTAGTAGAGATTTGCTCCTCCTTTTGTCCGTGGACGTAGGTCAATTGACCGAACCACGTAAATTCGATTTTCCTGTTTCTTTTATTCTTTTTGTTTATTGTCTTTGTTGCGTTGCCAAATTACCGTGTGGTAATTTCCTGAGGCTAGCTCTAACATGAGGAGCTTATGACTCGAGATGGCATCAACCAGTTGATCTATCCGAGGGTGCAGATGGTTGTCCTTGGGATATGCTTTGTTGACATCGGTATAGTTAACACACATTATTCGGTTTTCATTTGACTTCTTGATAAGTACAACATTAGTAAGCCACTGCGAGTGTTGCACCTCGACAATGAATCTTATTCCTATTAATCTATCGATTTTGTTATTAATAGCCTACTGACATTTGGGAGCAAATTTGCAAAGCCTTTGCTGGGTAAGATTCAAAAACACCTCAGCAAAAATGAGTAGATGGTTAGATAGCCTTCTTGGGGATGAGAGTCTAGAGTCGTTAAATGAACTCCAATACTATAGTGGTACTTGCAGTGAGGTTGATGTATCTATATGGAGAAAGGGTGGGTGCTGCCTTATATGAGTGAAAGTATCATGGGTCCAAGGCAGAGCCTCACCTGAATGTTCACAAATATAGTTGGCCTGTAGATGCTCCTATAACATTGGACCCTCCTTTTAGCGCTAAAATATTAGGAAAAAATATCATTGACATCTATATTAACATGACATAGCCTTGATTCGTATGTGAGGAGTTGTCTTCGGTAGAGTATGGTTTCTCCGTACTCGTTTCCTGCACAAAGATTGAGATTGAGGGGTCTTCCGAGTCTGTCCCTACACTTAAGTTAGTACTATGTTCCATCTTTCTTTTTCTCCTCCTCTAATCTAGAGTTAAAGACTTATTTTTATACTAATCTCGAGGAAGAATATCTAGTAAAGATCCTATAGGGAAGGCAGTTCATAACTGACCTGAACTACCTTCTAATCTTTTGGATAATATTTCTATGAATATTTCATAAGAGAGTCAATTCGTAATTGACTTAAACCGTCATATTGTATTTTAGAAATATTTCTACGAATATTCCATATGGGAGTTAATTTATAACCGATCTAAACTACCTTCTAATATTATGAGAATATTTATATAAATATTCCAAAGGGAAACCGATTCTTAGCCAACCTGAATTACCTATTTCGAGAATATTCCTATGAATATTTCACAGAGAAATCGATTTATAATTAACCCAAATTGCTTTATGATATTTTAAGAATATTCCTACGAATATTATGTATGGAAGGCAGCTCAACAACTTGGTAATTGACCCAAATTACTTTTTGGGCCTCCATCTTTGTAGACAGGGGGGTGTTGGCCTAATATGACGTTGGTATGATGAACGATGATTATCTGATTTTATATTCCCTATGAGTATATAAATAAAATAAAAAATAAATGTCATAAGATGATAGTGTAATTATTGGTGATATCTTTGTCAGTCCGATTTGATTTAGGATCATGTGTATAAGAGTTCAAAGATGACTGAGTAGATGACTCGAGTTTGTCAGAGAGCCGACCTAAAAAAGATCATGGTGGAGTGGGATATTTGACTTAATCTCTTCGGCGCTCAAGTTATAAAAGTGAAGTCATAAGTAAATAGTAAATCAATGGATTTTATAGTAGTCCAAAAGAATATTTCACGGTATGGATAAAATATTTTTTACTAGGTTCAACATTGCTATTAGGTTTGGGTAACTACCATATTATCTAGGCTTCACCCATACGGAATTGACTGACTTCACCCATACCGAATTGAATGACGGCTATGATTGGGATAAATTCTCCTCTCACCATATGAGAAATTTTGAAGTAATTTATAATGTAAGAATAATAAAATATAAAAATAAGATATTATTTGAACACCTGAGTTATTTTTGCTCCATTAATATCTTAAATCCACTATAAATATTTTTCCTCTATATTTATCCTAAAACTATGATTTTGTTACTATGACTGCATTTCTCCAAAAATATATATTTTTTATATCTTCATAAAAAAATTTAAAATAAATAAAATATTTATAAATTATCAACTTGAAAAATACACCAGAGACGTACAACATAGTTGGTACAACACATAATTCTAATAAAAACCATTAATACACAATGAAAGGAAACACAAAAAACTGGGTTGAACTCTAAGCACAGCTCATTCTCAAACACATTATAAGGTGTTTTTGTTGCAAAGAATAGAGTACAAAATGATTCCAATTTTGTATGAGCTAAAAAACTGAGAATACGCTTTAATAACCCAAACAAGAGACTGCACCAAACTGGAGAACAAGGATCGTCCAACAATAAGAACAGAGAAACTGGAGAAGATAGATTAAGCCAAAATTGGATCTTCACCACTGATATATGAAACTCATCTGTCATTGAATGATTCATTTAATATACTTGTCAGAGCTTGAAGAGCAAAATTATGCTCATTAGAGCTCCCAAAAAAAAATCAGCATGAACATCGCAATTTACACCATTGAAATGGTATGGTCTCAGATTTTACATTGCCACACAACATCTATACTATACCCTGGTGCTCAGTGTATTAAACCTCTGATATTTGCTGCTAGTTTCAAATCTACAACAGCTTGATCCAGTGGCTCCGTGAAACTGCCAAGATGAATTACCCTCGAGGGAGATTAAATCTCAAAATCAAGTTGCCTTCATCCTGCCAATTTCCAAGATGCAAGGCACTTTGGGCAAGAACTACCTCACGTGCTGGGGTCGAGAATTGCTTTCTTCGGATGCAGAACATGTGCCGATGTGGATGCCATCAAGAATCTGGAATGGGTTGGGAAACCACAAATCTGGCAACTGCTTGATATAGCTGAGCTTCCTCAAAAGGCTTGGAGACATACCCATCCATTCCGCATTTCACACACTCCTCGTGTGTTGCTTGGATAACATCAGCAGTCATTGCCAAGATAGGTAAGTGCCATTTAGCCTTCACCAAACCTTCTTCCGGAGGAGCTTCTTCATTTGCCTTGTTCTCCATTAGGCGTATCTGGCGTGTTGCCTCAAACCTGACATTTAAGAACATACAATTGGACAATGAATTTCCCATCTTTGTTGAGTGATAACAGATGGATGCATGTTTTCTAGCAAATCCAAAGCTTAAATATACACACACTCTCGTGTATTCCTAATTTTATACTTCCACTGAAACCTTTAACCGTTCAACTCATGCACATTAATTACAAAGCGAAGTGACCTAATTGCTGATGAGTAAAAGTTGCTGATTGTGCAGTGCAATGGTAAGCAAAGGTGTTCAGTAAAATTCTATATAGATTGGTAACAAAAGGTTCTACAGTTTGTAATGTATCAGTTAGTCAATTGTAACTTCTTAAACCACACTAGAGCATTTTTATATCCTTTTCTTTCACTTGTAAAAGAGACTAATGCATAAAATTCCACACTAGTGAAGATGGCAAAGGATTGAGGGGAACCTCAGATATCATAGAGGAATCTGTTTATTTCCTTTTCTTTCACATGTAAAAGAGAGTGTAGTGCATAAAATTCCAGACTTAAGAAGATGACAAAGGATTGAGGGGAACCTCAGATATCACGTACGAATCTTTTTGGCTTATGATCAAAGTAATCTTATCAAGAATGGGTGGTAGTTAGTGGCAAAATAATTGCTTACAGGTTCCATCCTATTTGGTATTGCTTTATAGTTATACATTTAGTGGAAATTTGGGTCAAGAGAGGTTAGATTGAATTTGTCCGAAAATAATTAAATTCAGTTTTAGACAAGCTATGGTGTTTGAGAAGCAGGTTAGACCCAAGTGGTGAAGATAGGATTCGAGCTCAGAACCTTACGATAAACCATCAAGGTTATCACCAACTAAACTAGCTGACACCTTTAAAAATATATCAGTTGAGGTTTCAAGCCCTCAACCATTGATAAGAGGATCTAGTACACTACCACTAGACCAAGTTTAAAGTTTAAATAATATTAGTTGAGGTTTTGAACCCTCAACCTTTGATAAGAGAGTCTGGTACACCACCATTAGACCAATGTTTAAAGTGTAAAATATGTAGGATGAGATCTTGAGCTCTCAATCTTTGGTAAGAGAGTTTGGTATACCACCACTAGACCAATGTTTAAGGTGTAAAATATATCGGATGAAGTTTTGAACCTTCCACCTTTGGTAAGAGAACCTAGTACCCCACCACCAAACCAGGTTAGGTTGGGTCTTGGTCAATAGTCTAACAAATGTCCAAACGCTAACTGATCCAGATCTAGAATTTTGCCTTAGCTATCCATTCTTACAGTAGTGAGCCGGTCACCGATACTAGCATCGCTGAGTCTATCATTGAATGCTTCTCAACCAAGACCTAGCTACCACTGGACTTCTCCCAACCCCAATGACAACAAAAGATGGTCCTGACAGGATCCGAAGCTTTCTAGGTCAATGACAGAGGCAAACTCATCCTTGGTACATAAGACAAGCACTGAGGGTGAAGTTTTGAGGACAGCTGGTTGGGCTTGGGCTGGGCTAAGAGCAGGTGCAGAACCCAAAGCATGCTCCGGGCGCCTCTAACCTGACCCCTCCTACTTGAGTCATAACTTGGTTAAAGATAATTATGATCGATGCAATTTCATAAATAGAATTTTTGCACAACAAAATATGACATGTAACTATGCAATTTCATCAGCAGAATAGAAACTTTTGCAACAATGCAAATTTATCAATTGAATTATGCCTAATATACATACCCATCCATCTCTGGCATCTGCACATCCATGAAGCAAGCATCAAACTTATGTGGGGATTGGAGCAAGGAAAGAGCGCTTTTGCCACTTTCAACGCACACAACCTTTGCGCCATACTTTTTCAGTGCAGCAGCAGCAACCCTAAGATTCACCTTATTATCATCAACCACCAATATGTTCTTCCCATCCAACAAGCCACGGAGGGAAGTTGAACCATTAAGTGTATCTTTATTTTGACATTTTCCCATCCCCAGCATCTGTTGAAAGCATGTTGCTATGGTGCTTGCCCGCAGAGGCTTCATAATTATAGCATCAACATGAGATCCAGCTCTTGTTTTATCAGATTCAATGGTCAATAGAAGAACAACTTTCGGTACAACTTGTATGCGACCAGCTTCTTTGTATTCCAAGAGTTGATTCTGAATATGAACGCCGACCTTTGGATCCCATGAATCTTTCTCAATTAACAGTATGGATGGTTGTTTCCCAGGTTGACTGCAGTAATAGCAAAAAATAATAGTGAGACACCAATAGCATAAATAATGGTGAAAACAAATCAATGGAAACATAGAAACAACACTTAAATTCTTATTAATCTCATCAACATCAGAATCTTAATATGAAAGTACCAAATATATATTATATGTTGATACATGTTGCCAAAAGCCAACTTGCTACTGCTAATCAATAACTGGATCTGATGGCCGTAAAATACAGAAAACACGATAACATAATAAGATATGATAAAACAATATGTTATTTTTTCATAATTTAAATTTTAAAATTTCAGCATTTTCAACAAAAACAAGCAACATATATATAAATAAATGCATGCCCCTCAAATTGTTGGGCATACATGATACACGAGAACTTTTGTGTTTATACCAGAAAAGAGAAAGGCCCTGTGCAAGTTAATAGTTTTGTATATCACCAGTCAGGACATAATTGTAACCAAATTTTCTTTTTTAAAGTCCAATTTAGATGCAACACAAAAACCATTTCCATGTAGAGCGTTTCATAAAATGTTGAGAACTTCAAGAATACCAATTATCAAAAACTGTCACAATAAGAAATGAAGATAGGCATACACAAGGCTCACCTAGAGTTTAAACAATCATTTTGTCCAGATAGTGCACATAGAACTTCATTGACAGTACTAACATCTTCAATGATTACGCCCAACCGTTGTAGGTGGTATTTTGTTACGGCAGCTCTGACTGCTCTCCTATCAACTAGAGTTAGTCTCATTCCTCTAAAACAGGTAGGCAGAACTTCAGAAAGAGATCTCTTTGTATCAACACCAGCACTTTTTCCATATTTCTGGAGGACTGCAGTGAACATAAATGTGCTTCCAACATGAGGCTGACTAATGAAGTTTATTTTCCCACCCATAAGTTCAACCAGACATTTGCTGATGCTCAAGCCAATTCCGGTTCCACCATAGTTCCTGGAAGTTGAGCTGTCAGCCTGCATAAAAGGTGTGAAAACTCGATCTTGGGCATGAACCGGGATGCCTATCCCTGTATCTTCAACACTAACCATTAGAGTTACTTTATCAGCAATACTTTCAGGAACTGACCCACCTCCAAATGTGCAGGATAGTGATGCCCCATGAGAGAGCAACAACTTAAAACTTTCACATGTATTTCTAAAATCAGCAACTTCTAGACCACTTAATGTATTGAACACAGTAGCGGCTGATTTCATGTTCACCTCATTGACGTGTCCATTTAAACCTGTTTCAGCTGTTGCATTCATCGCCATTTTCACATGCTCAACCAAATGAACTTGGACGAAAACATGACCTCTCTCTGTAAACTGTGACAGATCAAAGATAGAAGATCAAGGACACTTCAATTAACATAAACTAATTTGTAGCTCAATCTAAGGACTTAAACATTCTATATGATTATGCTGAACTGCATAGTGTCCAATAAGTACAATATTCATCTTGGTACATCCATCTGAAAATTCTACAACAGAGAAAAGAATACAATTTGTGCCTCAAGAAAAAGAGTGTACTCACTTTGACTGAGTTCCCAACAAGATTTGTAATAATTTGCCGAAATCTCCCAGGATCACCCATGAGAATATTAGGAACTCTCTCAGAAACATAAACAGCTAGCTGCACTTGCCAATACAACATAACAAATATTGGGAAGGTCAAAATATAGAATGCAGAATCCACTTAAAATGAATCAAGTTGCAGTAGCATGTTTTGAGCAGAATAAAGCAGAAAAGAGATTAACACATATTCAAACGCTCAGATCCATACCAAAATTCCATTAAGATGCCACACATATTACAGCAATAATCAAACAGAATATGTGTCCAATATTTTGCAATGAGAAAAGAGGTTTTTATTCACCTCAATTCCTTTTTCTCTTGATTTTGCAGAAAACAATGATATCACATCATCTAGGATAGATCGCAGGTCAAATGGAACTGACTCTATCTCTAACTTGCCAGCTTCAATTTTTGCTCGATCAAGTACTTCATTAATCAACGATATCAGTGCCCTTCCACAGACTTGAGCAGTTTGTGCATAATCCTTCTGAGTTAAATTCAGGTTTGTGTCCAAAAGCATATCGAGCATTCCTACAAATGAAAAAAGCAGCGATCAGCTTTCACATTGTGAAGGCTTTACTCTAAGCTTTTAACAATTTAATGGGGACTAGAGAATACCAAGGACTCCATTCATAGGTGTTCTGATTTCATGAGAGACAGTAGCAAGAAACTGTTGGAACAACAACTGTTGTTTAGATAAACTAAATGTAGACCTTGAAATTCACAAAGAATGTAAAAAATATAACCTGAGATTTAGCAACATCTGCAGCTTCTGCTTGCTTCTTTAGCTCTTCCATTTTACGAAAATCTTCTTTAACATTATCGTAGTGACTCCAAGCAGCATAACCTATGTAACCTACCAGCATACAGATCACAAAAATACCAGATGGCGTAGTAATTGATGATAGTGAAACTGGAGGCTTCTCACGGTACCTGCCAAGGGAACCTCAAGATATTAGTCTTACCTAAGTAAGATCTAAAATTAGAATATCTCAAGATGGTGATCTGCCACTAAACATGAAGACAGCATTACCTGCACTTCATTTGGTGTTTCCTGAATGGATCTCCAAAGTCAAGCATACTGACATGTGAAAGTAACATGTGATCATCAGGAGGATTGGTTCCATACATTATTAATGGTTCAGATGCATTTGTGACATCATATACATTGACCATGATTTCCTGATTGCCAGCAAGCTGGCGTAATAGATTTTCCACGAGAGACTCAACATCAAAAGCTCCTCCAAGGTACCTGTTCTCCAAATGTTATCAAACTTGATAAAGAAAGATGATCAAAGAGATAAAGAATAGCCCAATACAGAAAATATATAATAAAGAAACCAGCAAAAAGCAAACTATGAATTTTGGTTTGTCAGTTCTTTCCTGTTATTAGAATGTTAGGGAAGACAAAACCATAGGAGGCTCTTAGTAAATTACTTTTAAAAGGCTTATAACAAGAAGCCCATATCTCTTTGACAACCTAGTATGCATATATAATATCTGGGAATTCTTAAATAGAAATTGTAGTAAAAACTACACCATCCACAAGGTCACTAAAGTATTAACATGTTAGCTTTCTAGCTCTTCATACTGAGTTTAGGCGTTACTCCAGTATGTAAATTCCACCAAAACAAATATGGACATGACATACATTCATGATATATTTACTCGGAGGGTGTGTGTGTATGTGTGTATAGTCTGCAGCAATTATTCACTGCTAACATTGGTTTCGAAGTTTGGCCAATTAAATGACTGACAAATTTTAGGAGGTCACCAACCCACAGCTATAATAACTTCTATATATACTAGTGAACTGCATTTCTTCTGAAGTCAACCTCAAGAGTGTGACAAAGTACAGTAATAGTTGAGTATGGTAAATAATTACAGTATCAGTGAACATGTACCTTACTGTGTCACTATGAAATTGAAACAATAGTTTGCACAGACAAAATAAAAAACCATGAATGATGGTAAGGCTCTTCCAGCAGAGATACATATTGTCATACTGCCCAACTCAAAATCGTCTATGCCAGTATATCATATTCTCATTTGACAAACTTACCAACAAATTGTCCAGGTTTGAATGATCCAGTCGCATGTGTTCATAATCTAGTTTAGTGATGATCATCTACAAATGAGCAATAAACAACCTGAAGTGATATAGACAGAGGTAGGTTATCTCACCCTGCAGTTGCTCTCACACGCTCTTCAGCTGTAGCATCAGCAGGAAGATCTAACAAATATACAGGAAATGTTAGAACCACACCCAGATGATTAGACTCCAAAAGTCTGAAGGGCCTTGTAAGAACAGCTTTTCCGGTTGCTCTAGCCCTTAAGATATTTTCACGATCTTCCTACAGTTAGCAGAAAAATATTCATCACTGGAAGGAACAATATTGAAAAAATTAAACAAGAAACTAGACAGATTTGATTGCAGTGCACAACCTCTCCGGACATCATATCAAGGGCTTCAATGTAGGAGACAGTCTCCTGAGAGTAAATCACAGGGGCATACTCATCTTGTACAGGAGATGGATCCCGTTTCATAGTCTTGATCATCCAGCCCTGCTGATTCTCAAACAGTTGTCTTTCAGCATGGACAACCCGTTGTGCATAAGCCACACCATTCAACAATGGCCTCTCAAAAGCTGTACTTGCTGTGTAATCTGCAAAAGTCTCCTGAAAGAAAAATTCTAATCAGCACACAATCCGAAACCCTATAGCATGATTTGAAATGATACAAAACACACTGTTTAATGTAAAAGATTAAGTAATGAAGGGGAAGATACAAAAGAAGAGAACATGCTCAAGAAAATAAAAGATAGGAACACCAAGAACCTGAAATAAGATTGACAAAGCCTAAAGAACCATATCAATAAAATCAAATAGTGCAATTTGTAAACATCTGTCTCTGAGCAACAACAGGGAAAACTACTTAAAAATGGATGATAGAAGCTTTAAGTAAAAAAAAAGTAAAAAGAAAATGTTCGCTAATTTTCAAGAACAAAAACCAAGAAAAACTAATAAAAGATATCCGATGGTTGAGATACTAATCATCACTAACATAATAAATATATTCCTTGGCACCTTACCCAACCAATCCAAGCAATATCAGCAATACCAACAGAATACAGCATCAACCATGAGATGATAAACCGTATACCAAGACATAGTGCAATTAATCTGACCTGATCGAGGGCAGGTGGGCTTTTCTGGTAGTGAAAGGTCGACACAAGGATCGCTAGAGCATGCACGTGGTTGACACTTACAGCAAACTGCTCCTGCAGCATTCTTGCCCTCTCTTCACACATGCTCGTCAATGTCTCCTCTGCCTTCCTCATGCTCTCTGTCCTCATATGGCAATGCAAACCTATGCAAAAGCCTACTGAAAGCATCACCCAGAGCACCATGATCACATTTCGGTTCCACCACCACCTCTTTTCCCCACCCACCCCCGTCTTCAGACCCATACCACCAGGAACCAACACCCAGCCTCGCCTCCCCCTTTCTTCTTCTTTTTCTGCCGCCAGTTCGTACGAAGAGGTAAAAACCCCAGCTTTTTATACCCTTTTCTTTCCTTTTCGATGGAGAGTGAAAATAAGGCAGCCCAGCGACTTCTTCACCATGCTCTAATTCCTCCAACTACAAACATCATTGGAGGAAAGAGGAGGTCACAGAAACCAAAAAAGGGGGGGATGAAGAGAAGAGATGGGAAAACAACCTAACAGAACCAAGAAAAGAATGCAACCTACCTCTTCCAATCTTTAAAGGAATTGGTTGGGGATTAAGGACAAAAGAGAGGCAGCTCATCGGTTGTGACATCAATAAACAAAGAATACCCGGCGAGGTTAACAGCGAAGCAGAGCAGGAAGAGAACTCTTTGGTGGAGTGCAATGCAACGGAGGCGACGATTCGAGACAAGCCCCTTTCTCGAAGCAACAACTGAATCGAATTCCTGGATTTTCACGAGATATGCAGCTATTAAAATAAAGCTTTACTTTCTGGATTACCTCGGTATTATATTCCCTAAATCTCATCCGTTTGGCCCACCGATTTCTTTATCGATCTCTGGTCGCCTTCGTCCCCTTCTTCCTTCCTCTCCCCTCACCCCTCGCCTTAGTTCTCTTCCCCAAGTCAGAAGACGGGGAAGATTCGGGAGCTCAAACAGTACCAAGCCTCCTCCTTTGGCCTTCTCTACATCGATCAGAAGAGATGCTCCTTTTTCACCGATTCGAAGTCAAGCTGCAACCTTTGCTCTCGATTCTTGGGCGCCAACCCAGCATCAGAAAACCAAACTATCAGCCGAGAAATTCTCCAAGCTCATCCACCAAGCTCCGGTTCAGCTAAAAAACGAGACCTTCCGAGCTTGCCCGCAACTAACAGCAGCTCCGGAACAAGCGGAAAGGGCTCCTCCATCTGCCATTTTCCCTAGGGTTTCAAGTCCTACCATCGGCCGGCGCCGAGCGAACTCGAATCACTAGGCGTCATCCAGTGATGCGTGGCGACGAAGGGGAGGGGGGCATCCGGACGGAGCCTTCCGGTCCGTACACAACCACCCATTAATGGCGGGGAGGGAATCGAGCTCCCTCCGTGGGATCTACAATAAGGGGTTATTAGGGTTCCTCCGTCTCGATCATTAGGGCTACTAGGGGTTTGTTCTTCCGCCCACGGAAAGAAGGGAAAGAAACGAAACAAAAACCATACATATCGCTGTCCAAAAGATTTCGGACGACGACGCCACGTTTCCCAGAGATAGAACCGGTGGCTCAATTACCAAAATAGCCTCATCTCAACGGCCATCGTCCGAGGATTACGCTTCCGTTCCAAGGGTACATTCGTCATCGAATCTTTCTCCTGCTTCGCACGATTGACGTCACTGGTCTGTCGAAAGACCACCAACCAGGAAACATCGGAAAGCGAGATGCCACTGTGCTCTGCGTGACGTGGGGCCCGCTTCTGCAATCAATGGTACAGCGTTGTTTCTCTGTTCGATGGTTGTCTGAGACAGGTGCCCCTCGCGGATCCCGGGCACGCCTTTTTCGCGGACGGAGTTGCCCTTCGATGCCGCGACACGATGGCAGTTACGCCCCCGAAAAGCGTCGACTCTATTTACTATAATACCCCCCATCTCAACGGCCCTCTCTCGCCTGTCGAGGGTATTCTTGTCATTCGATTTGTCCTCGAGGCGACGCCAAGTTGCGGCTCCGCTCGTCGGAAAGTGGGGGACCCACTCGTTCTCCCAATGGGAATCGATCGTTCCATGTCGGTGGCTCGTACGAGACAGGGGATCGACCACAGACCTCGCACACCATTTATCCTCCAAATGACGGTTTTACCCCTAATTCGGGTACAGCGTTGTTGGACCGGATGGTAATTACGGGAAACGATGGGTGCGGCGCATCGCGACGCGACAAGGGCCTCTGGTCTGCTCACTCGCGGGTGTCGGCATGCGCGAGAGACCACGGTGCGCCCGGCCGGGTTTCGTTGCCGCACCTAAGAGGGAGCAAAGTGTGTTAAGCTGAACCGCAGGTCCACCGCATGTACTCTTCATTGCCGTTCTTCCTTTTGTTTGATCGAAGACAAATATGATCTCAATTTGCAAATTGTCCTTTTCCTTTGTATTCCTATTCATGATCACGATGAACATTTTTTGTTGTTTTTCCTCCCAAAAAAAAAAAAGAAATAAAACTTATATGGGCATCAAGATATATTTATTTCACTAGCATATAAGCCCTCATGAAGCAGCCGAGGATGATTTCTCCTTCTTGGCCGGAGTAGCAGCAGGTCACAGCTTACTGCAGATGCTGCGGAAGTGAGACCTGATGCAATAAAGGTGACTTTTGAGTTGCAGCAGAGTCACATCTCGCAGCAACTTTATTGGCTATCCCCAGTGCTTTATAGCTGGGATATTATTCCCTCAGATCTGCTGAGGGCACATCACATTTGAGCCTTGATTGAATTTGATTTTGTGTTTGCCAAGTTGATCTACTTGCAGAATCCAGTATGCAGGGCTGAAAACTGGATGGCTACAGTGACTGGGATGGCGTAAATGGAAGAAACTCTGATGCTTCAATCAATCTACTATTCATCTGTTTATATGAAAAAGAGATTGATCGCTCACATATCCGAACAACGAAATGGAAATTATTTTGCCTACTTCCATCAGCACAATCTTTCAGTGTTTGGCTGAACACGGATGAGTCTTTCATCATCAAACGCAGGTTCATACGATGGAGGAGGCTTCAGGGGCTGATCGATGGCAGCACAAAAGTGAGAGTTGCCATCGATGGATGGAACACTCGCGATGATGAGAGTGTTGTCGGCAGAACACTGTGGAAGATTTGACGAGGGAGGGGGGACAAAATGTTGTGGGTTAAGGGAAAAAGGAGGGGAAATAAAGTAGGATCACATTCTTAATTCAAATCCTAGATAATGGAAGAACATGAAGCTCCATGTCATCGGTCAAAGCTTTAGGGAGGCACATAGGACCATGGTGCCATTCCTGTTCTTCTGCAACGCAAGATTTAGCACCCGATCTGATACCTTTTGACACCATTAGTACTTGGAGATGGGGAGAATGGTCCTCATGGCCTTCTTCTTCTTCTTCTTCACCTCTGCCTTCCTTTCCTTGCAACCAAATCAAGGAACTCCATGAGGAGAATCTGAAGCAATGTCGATTGCATCTCATTTGCGATTCTGTGTTGCTGTTCCAATTGTTGGTCATTTGCCTGCCAAAACGATATCTAGTTTAGGTTGCAGGGGTTCAAGTCAGATGTGCTACGTACCAAGGCGTGTTGTGATCCATCAGGTTGGGACTCAAAAATCAAAATAAAAAAAATAAATCATCAGTGTTATGCTTGATAAACCAAGAGGACATGACATGCTCGAGAGCAATGAATGATGACATTGTTGTCACTTTCTTCCCACCTAGAATCATGGAGAGGGGAGAAATCTGCAAAAGAAACATCTATAATGGGGACATGCGATCTCCTCACATGCTCTTGATGTATTGCCTTTGTCACCAAGACATTGAGTGGACCATGGAAAAAGAAAACACTTCCTCCATTTTCTCTACACACAGACATTGAGTGGACCATGGAAAACCTTCCTCCATTTTCTACAGGCCGCTCCTCAGACCTAATCTCCTTGTCAGGGTGCCGGATCTTGATGGCCACACTCATCCCTCACCAACCACTGACCGCACTCTCGATTGGGAGTGCCTCCCTGCAGTACATACAGTGATGGAAGCATATGTGTGGAGCTTCTGCTCTCTCTCTCTCAGGCATGGTTACTTTCTAAGCCAAATTAGGAGACATGAGCATCCACATTGAAACAACAGTCAAAGTGTCAGACTAACTCTGTCAGAGGATAAATATTAGAGTACAAGCAAGCTTTTGAGGACATCCTTCCACTTCGAGTTTGGAGCGGGGGCAAGTGATGTTAATGGGAGAGGTTAGTAAGCTTGCATGTGGTGTGTTGATGTGTAATCACCCATTCGATAGGATGATTGGCTTATTAGTGTTGTTACTCCATAATTATTAATAAAAATACTTAAATGCATAGTTAATAATATTATTATACTCATTGATAGAGAATATAAAATTAATTAATCATCATTCGTCATGTTAAAAATGCTAATATCCTCCTACCTATAGATAGCGAAGTTCATGGGTTAATTATCGAGTTATCGAGTTACCTTCAAAGGAATATTCTTAGAGAAATAAAAGGTGATTTGGGTCGATTATGAATCATCTCCCCTATGAAATATTTACAAAAATATTTCAAAAAAATCAAGAGACAATTCGAGTTAGTTACGAACTATCTTCTCTATGGATCTTCACAAGATATTCTCTACTCCTTAGCTCTAGATTAGAGAGAGAGAAAAAAAAAAGAAAATATATAACTGAATACTAACTTGAGTATCAGAGGGATAAACTCGAGAAACCTCTCCCGACCTTGGTCTTTGTGCAGGAATGAGGTTGGAGAAACACCGCTCTACCTCGGGTAACTCTTCGCATCCAAATCAAGACCATGTTATACATCAACGATATTTTTTTCTAATAATTTAGTACTAGAAGGAGGGTTCAATGTCATAGTGCATCCGTAAGCTGACCCTATATGCAAATATCTGGGTGAGGCACTGCCTCCAACCCATACTATTTTCACTCAAACAATGTGACAACCGCCTTTTCACCATATGGATGCATCAACCTCACTGCAAGTACCACTATAACATTAGCATTCACTTAATGATCATAGACCTTCATCTCCATAAGTGTCAACAAACCATCTCCTCATTCCTACTAAAGTGTTCCTAAATCTCACCTCGTAAATATAAGCACTAGCTGATATAATATAGGTAGTCACCCCACTCATGACACGGTCAGACCAATAAGCGACACCATTGTCTCAACCATCGATGACAATTCCACAACCACTGATGTCAGCATCCATTGGCATTCTTTTGCCCAATGAATTGATAACCCCCTTGAGCATCCGTGACCTGTCAAACCAGCAGCTGAGAGGGCTCCTTACTCTCCAATCATGAAATTCAATAGGCTATCTCGCCACCGCTCCACTCCACTTGAGTTTGAGACCCACTTGACCGACTCAACATCTAATTCCTTGAGGATCTGATTACAATAAATGGATCAGTGTCTAGAAGAAATGAATCACGACTTTTATGAATCCAAGGGTGAGGGGCAGGTCCACTCCACATCGGGTCAGTCCCCATTTATTCAAAACATACAAGAGGAGCCAATATCTATAAATTTTTGCCTCCTATTGTTGGAAACCTTTAATAGTGCTACTGACCCAATAGAGCATGTTGTTGCCTTCCGGACTTAGATGTCACTATATGAGATCTCAAATGCCCAATGTATAGTACATTCCCAACCACCATAAGGGGTTCAATAAGCGAGTGATATACTCTTCTAAATTCGCTTTCTATTAGTGTCTTTACTTAATTAGTAAAAGAGTTCAAACTCTATTTCCTCGGGAATATGCACTCGAGGACCACGACAATAATGTTTCTAGGATTAAGACAAGGTAAGGAGGAGACATTTATGAAATTCATCAACTAATTCACCAACAAAATCTGAGACATGGACAATGTCCACCCCTTGCTCATGATTCAATCCTTTATGATGAGACTAAAGTCGTCCTGCCTCTTTTGATTATTGGTGGAAAGAATAGCAACAACGGTGCTTGAAGTACTTTAAAGAGCCAATTAGTATATTGTAATTGATATAATAGTCTCAAGCAAGTATGAAAAACTCCACAAAAGATCGAGACAAGAGCGACCAAAACCTGCACCCCCATAAAGATCGCCACGATGGAAGAAAGGCAAACGACCCAACTTGTCTCACCTGAGATCTAAACTTAACAAGGACGAAAGTTTTCTTACAAATAGGGAAAAGAGGCTTGTTGAGAGACCCCTGATCAATAAGGACTCTACTTGAAAAGAAACAAATTCAGATATTATTATTTTCATCGTGATTACAACCATGATATAGAGGATTGTCATAACCTGAAGCAACAAATAGAGGAACTTATATGGCAAGGACACCTTGGATGTTGAGAGCTATCACCCCAACCTCAACAGCTAGTTAAAAGATAGATTGATGTTATCGTCGACAGTCCAACCTTAGGAGGAGATAGCATATTGAGTCATAAAGGTTATGCCCAAGCTGCAATTGGCAAGCGCCCCAAGACCAAGGGTGACTAGCAAATAACTTTTAAAGAAGAAGAAATAGAATGCCTTGATCCAAACCATGTTGATGCTCTAGTGGTCTCCATTCGGATGATCAACACCCGTGTAAAATGGTCATGATCCATACAAGTAGTTCTACTAATATTCTCTACTCCAATGCCTTACAAAAACTAAGGCTTACAACTAATGATCTCACTCATGATTTTCTTATTGGAAAATCTAGGGTAGTATCACATGTGTAGTAGAAGAACAAAAATAAAATTCTAGAATTTTTCATAGAAAAAAAAATTTCATCGTTGTGCGAAGATTGGTGTGCAAAAATCATAAAATCGAAAAATCGTATATATAAAGGGATGTGTGTTACATAGAGAGATTGTATATCCTTGAAATCCTACAGATCTGTGGGAGAGAATGAAGGAGATTAACTATCCTCTCTAGCGGTGATCCATATAGCAGGGGTTGTGAAGATGCTCCTCAAATCATTATACAAATCTTCCTTTTATGCGCACTATACAATCAAGAAGGGGATAACCCTACTTGCTATCCACACGCCCCAATTAGGGGTTGCTAGCTAAGGAGAGGAAAAGAAGAGTATAAAAGGTGGCAGCCAAAAGGGTCTAGCCTATGACCCTTTGATTCCATCCTATTTATAGAGGTCTTATGTCAACTTAACAATAATAGATCCTACCCTATTGAGTATTGGATCTTCATCCAACTACCCAAGTCTCTTAGATTAGTGGATCTCTCCCAATAATCTCTCATTGGCTCTTATTGGATCTCATCTATAAAATCCAATAATTCAAGGGTTTATTGGATATCCAATAAGATAGGAGCTCCGGTGGATATCTCATATCCGAACCTCTACACATCGCAGCACCTACCATATGTGTGTGACCCTCTAGGCCCAATATAGAACTGGCCATGAGTCATACCTGTCAAAACTCCTTTTGACTTAGTGAATTATTATCTTCATAATAATTCACTTGACTCATCGACTACAAACGTACTAAGTTACTACGCCGTAATCCCTAGATGATACAAGGGAATCTAATCCATTGGATATATTTGTCCTCAGTTATCATGTATCTATAATCTTTCATTCATCTAATATCCTAGAAATCATATACCGAGTATGGTGCTGTTAGGCCCATACGATTTCTACTTAAGCCTTACTCTAATCAGATTCTCCCGAAAAACTCTTTCTTTTTCAATCTGAATATATTGAGAAATCTGTGGTGACATCATATGTGTAGTGGAAGAATAGAAATAAAATTCATAGATTTCTCGTAAGAAAAAGGATTCTTGTCATCGTGCAAAAGTTGGTATGCAAAAATCTATGAAATCAAAAAACTACATGCAAGAAAATTACCTAGGGAGATCATATATCCCTGAATTCCTATAGATTTATGGGACTGGATAAAGGAGTTCAAACGCCCTCCTCTCTAGCGGTGATCCACAAACAGGAGTTGCAACGACACTCCTCAAATTATTGCTCTAATTTTCTCACTACGCGCACTACATAATCAAGAAGGGGTCGGCCCTTCATGCTATCCACATGCCCCAAATAGAGGTTGTTGGCTGAGAAGGAGAAGGGAAGAGAAGAATAGAAGGTAGCTGCCAAAAAGCTTCTAGCCTATGGGCCTTTGGTTCCCTTTTATTTATTGGGTATTGGATCTCTATTCAATTACTCAAGCCTCTTAAATTAGTGGATCTCTACCCAATAATCTCATATTAGCTCTTATTGGATCTCATCTATAGGATCTAATAATTTAGAGGCTTAATAGATATCCAATAAGATAGGGGCTTCGACGGATATCTCATATCTGAACCTCTCGTCGCAATACCTACCATATGTGTGTGACCCTCTAAGCCTAATATTAAGCTGACTGTGAGTCATACTTATCAGAACTCCTTTTGGCTCAATGAATTATTATCTCAATAATAATTCACTCAACTCATCGACTACGGATGTACTAGGCCACTATACCGTAGTCCCCAGATGATACAGGAAAATCCAATCCTTTATACCTATTTATCCTCAGTTACTATGTACCTATAGCCTCTCATCCATCTAATATCTCAGAGATTGTATATTGGACATGGTGCTATTAGGCTCATACGATCTCTCCTCGAGTCTTACTCTAATCGGATTTTTCTGGAGAACTATTTCTCTCTCAATCCGAATGACCTTGGTCAAGAATTTTTCTAAGCAAGAATATCTATGATATTTCTCTTATGATATTGAGAGTTGATGATTCTCTATCAACACTTAATAGCCCTCGTAAGGTTGGCTACCACTCCCAATAACTAGTTGTACTATATTTGAAACTTCTAAACCTATAAGTCCAGTATCAAAGAGTGGAGTACTCTTACACAACATTCTTGGTGTCTTAAGTTTAAAGACCATATACACTACTGAGATTACGAAATTGTTGTCTTACAATAATGTATCATAACCATCCAGCATTCCGTGAGCAGATCAATCAGTCAACTCATTCTCCAATAAGCACTTGTAGTGTATCCTTAGTGCCCCTACATGTGCTGGATACTCATCGAGATGACCAGACTAACTACCTTCATCATATGGACGAGTATCCAGCATACCAATTTGTTTAGTTCTCTTGTGTTCCTCTCGAGTAGCCTATGATTGGGATTATTTAGGGTTTGTGTTTAAAAATGAATCGATCTCATTATTGTGATCTCATCACGATCCAATTCCCATTATACAAATCCATAGACATCACAATATATACAATGCATAAAATAAAGTGATGATAATAATAATAATAATAATAATAATAAAGAGTGCATGTTATGTCACACGCGTCATCACTCACATGATTGACTTATAGGGTACCTATGACTAGTAGAACAGACTACAGACAGTCGTGCCAACCTATCACATGATGAAGAAATTCCTAGCTAACACTAGCATCGACAAATTAAGGATAACCAAAGAGAGTTCTGATAGTGCTACCTCATTGCTATCTCCTTACCTATGAAGGTCCGATTTAAGGCACCACCTGCAAATCCAATATATCTCGCCAAAATCCCTTCTACACTTGAAACCGATGTAGCAGTTGGTCGAAACACCTCTAAATAAGGCTCACTTGATCGAGTTATCAAGACATGCTTAATGTTCCCTAATGAGAAGAGATAATAACTTATTAATTTTCTTAAGAAGAATGTCGTGGGTGTTCACATGATCGCCAAGGGACATGTTAGATCCAAATATGTCTTAACATTATTTGAACATCTCTCCCGGAGCTCGATCAGTCAAATAAAGGCCCGCAAATTCAACTCTGAGCGCCAACAAGTTATTAGCAATGAAATCGATAACTTCTAGGAGCAAGGTTCATGGTCGAAGTGCAATACCAGTGGTGGCTCGCCAACGTTGTACTTGTTAATAAATCAAATGGAAGTTAAAGGATATGTCGACTATATTAATCTTAACAAGGCATATCCAAAAAATAGCTATCTGCTCCCTTGGGTGGATCAACTGATCGATGCTAAATCAAGTCATAAGCTTTTCACTTTCATAAATATATTTTTAGGATATAACTAAATAAGAATGACATCGAAAGATTGAGAATATATCTTCTTCACCACTGACCAAGGGACATATTGCTATGAAGTTATGCCAATTAGGTTGAAAAATACTAGAGCAACATAACAAAAGATGGTGAACAAAATTTTCAAGCACTATATCAGGAGGAATGTTGAAGTATATGTAGACGATATAATAGTCAAAAGTAAAATGATCGAATCACACTTAGCAGACCTGGTAGAGACTTTCCAAATTCTCAAGAAATACAACATGCCTCTCAATCCGACCAAGTGTCCTTTCAGCGTCAGCTCTGAAAAATTTTTGAGGTTCATTATGCATCAGAGAGGGATATATGCAAACCTTAAAAAAGTACAAGCCATATTGGAGATATGCTCACCTTAGTTGATAAAAGAAGTCCATCAACTATCGGGGTGAATAACGACTTTAAGTCGATTCTTATCTTGACATGACGATAAATGCCAATCTTTCTTCTAAGCTCTTAAGAACCTAAAAGGTTTTTTGTAGACATCGAAATGCTTGGAGGCTTTTTGAGAAATTAAAGTACCACCTAGCCCAACTGTCAAAACTGACCTTCACCTTGAGAGTGATTCTTAGTCTCTATCTCATTGCCACTAACCTAGTAGTCAATTCCTACTAGTCCAAGATAAGCAGGGATTCAAAGGCCCACCTATTATGTCAGTCACATCCTTAGTGGACCCAAAGAGCGATACCCATCTATAGAACAACTAGCATTTGCACTAGTACTCATGGTAAAAAATCTTCATCCATACTTCCATATGCATATTATATAAGTCATTACCGACCAATCACTCTACCAAGTTTTACCTCGTTTTGACATCTTAAGATGATTACTCAAATGGTCTGTAGAGCTAAGTGAGTTTGATATATAATATATATTGAGAACTACCATAAAAGCCCAAGCTCCAGTGGATTTCATCTCAAAATTAACTTCCTCACCTGAAGACAACAAGTCAGTGCTCCAATAATGTGGACATTATGTTGATGGTTCAACCACCTTTGACAGAGGCGATGTTGGCATCACCTTTAAGGGCTTAGACCAGTAAATATACAAGTAAATCCTTAGATTCAAATTCAAGATCTCTAATAATGAGGTTGAATATGAAGCACTCCTCTCGGGACTCGGGCTCACACAAGAACTCCAAGTGCAATAGCTAACACTTTTTAGTGAATCATAACTAGTCGTAAGCTAGGTGCAAGGAAGTTATGAAACTAGAGATATAATCATGGCAAAATACCTCACTGAGGCATAGAGATTAGCTCACAATTTTTCCCAACTCCTAGTATTCCAAATACCACATGAGGAGAATACTAAGGTAGATGCACTTGCCTGACTAACATCCACCCAAATTCCCAAGCTAAGTTATCTGTTGGTCAATGCATTATCAACCTCGAGCAATCAGAAAACTCAACACGATCAAAGAGGAATCGAGTTGGATGGATGAGATCCTATGTTGCAAGAAAGATTGGATGCTCCTGACCGACCTCGTAGTGACTCGAAGAGTTAAACACCACCAAGCCTGGTATTGTTTAATTAATGGTCGACTATATCATAGGTCTTTCATAGTTAATAATATTATTATATTCATTGATAGGGAATATAAAATCAGTTAGCCATCATTCGCCATGTCAAATGCCATGTCAAGCCAACACCCTCATACCTACAAAAAGCAAAGCCCAAAAAGTAGCTTTGGTCAATTGTCGAGTTGTTAAGTTACTGAGTTATCTCTTTGGTGAAATATTCATAAGAATATTCCCAGAAGATCAATAAACAGTTCGGTCGATCGTGAACTATCTCTCTTATGGAATATTCGTAGAAATATTCCCAGAAGATTAAGAGGCGGTTCGAGTCAATTACGAATCATTTTCTTTATGGAATATTTTCAAAAGACTAAAAGGGAGTTTGGATCGATTATAAACCAACTACCTTACTGAATAATCTAAGAAAATTAAGTAGCAGTTCGGGCTAGTTACGAACTGTCTTCTCTATATGATCTTCACAAGATATTATTCTCCTCTGTAGAGGTTAATATAAAAATACATTCTTAGCTCCATATTAAAAAGAGAAGAAAAAGGAAAAGAAGAAAAGGTGCAACTAAAAGAAAAGAGAAAAAAAAAGAAAGAGAAAAAGATGTAATTAAATACTAACTTGAACGTCTAAGGGATCGACTTAGAAAATTCCCCCTAATCTCGATCTTTGTATAGGAACGAGACTGAAAGAAACCTCGCACTACCCCAAATATCAATCATATCTTTCTCAATTTTTTATAAACTAAATTCAGGTATAGCAATCTCCTCTTTTTACGGTTTAACATCTTACTCATCAAGAATCAAATTATATGGTGTACATGAGGGTCAACTCAATGATGACTATGCATCATGATATGGCGATATGTTTTTTCTTATTGGAGTCCAATGTTGCTGCAGTTTCAACCGTCCTCTCGGCTTTGATGAGCTCCATGGGGTCTTGGGACGGACACCGATGTTGATGGCTTCTGGTTAGACCTCAAATAGTATAGTTTTCTCAGGAACTGTCTCCATGCATCAGATGAGTTGTGCTGTGGTGGAATTCTCATTCTGGATGACAATGTCAGGGCCACCAAATCAGGTAGTGAGGATGGTTTTGTTGGGTAATGCTGGTGGCAGGCAATGAATCTTTAATGTGATTTGAGTAAACATCTTCCCAAAAGATTCTGGTCTTCATTTTGAGTTTACCACCTCTCATGCTCTTCTTAGACCATGTTATTCTAAGAGAGTTGAAATCTACAGACCATTCATGTTCCAGCAAGGGGTATGTGTTAGGACTTTAGAGAGTCCTAATTTAGTTTCATTAATAAGGATATTCATGTAAATCCTATCTAGCCGACCCCTATTAAAGAGGTGAAGAGGCCGGCTAGGTTAGGGTTAGGTTGTTTCTTAAGAAAGGAGTCCTATAGGAGTTCTATTAGGAAAAGAGTCCTATTAGAAGTAGAAGTCATATTAGGAAAGGAGTCCTATTATAAGTAAGAATTTTATTAGGAAAAGAATCCTATTAGAAGTAGAAGTCCTATTAGGAAGAGAGTCCTATTAGAAGTAGAAGTCCTATTAGGAAGAGAGTCCTATTAGAAGTAGAAGTCCTACTAGAGAAGGAGTCCTATTAGAAGTAATTAGAGGAGTTGGTTAGAAGTAGGAGTCTTAAGTAAGAGTTCTATTAGGAGTTGGGGCTTAGAAGCCCTATAAATAGCCATGTATTCATCCTCTTTTAAGGAATGAATAGATCAATATTTTTGCAGCCTTTGTGCAGCAACTTGGAGGAAGGAACCCCTATAGAGTTCCAAGGAGGCCGATCCCCTATAGAGATCAACCCCAAGCTTAGAATCCGCGGAGGGTTCTAACACTTGGTATCAGAGCAGCGTTCTTGGCGTCTCGCTGCCCTTCCACAGCCATCCACCAGCCCTCCACAACCGCGTAAAGCAATTCCCACAATTGCATAGAAGATCATCGCTGAATTCCGCCGTCATCTCCACCACCGTAGATCATCCTTTGATCTTCCCATGAATTGCAACAGGTTCTGGTTATCTACCTTACTGCTGCTGCAATTTAGTTATCCTTATTAAAAAATCTAAAAATTCGTTCCTATATTGCTGCATAAACTTTTCGTCGCAAAGTTTTCATCTCTACAACGAAAGTCGCACTGCAGAATTTCAGTCGCATAGCACTGCCTTTTTGATCTTGCTACTGTGTTTTTTCTATCCAAATCTCTATGAAATTTTTATGATGGCTTTGACACTTCCTAATAGTGGTTTTCCCTTTGGTTTTGTCGAAAAATTCTCAATATAAACCACTTATCTTTTACGTCCAAACTGCTGCACTTTAGACGTAAAAATCTGCTATAACACCACTCCGTGATTCTCAATTTTGCCAAACCTTTTGCTGTCGTTTCTTCCTACGAAATTTTTTACAGTATTACCTCTTCCTTATCAGCAGATCCCCTTTGAGTTTTACTTGAATCTCTTTTGAAAATTTCTGGAAAAAATTACATCTTTACTGCTGGAATTTTTTCGGCGAAAAATCTGGTATTGCACCTTTGTCCTTTTTTCTTCTCCATAACCTATCAAACCCTAGCCACCTTGCTGCCACAAGCCAAGACGTCTTTAGGGCATCTCTCTAGCCTCAAGATGCAGCCATCCTAACCTAGTTTCATAACCCTAACAGCATCAACAACCACAGCCCAAAACAGTAAACCATTACAGCTGAACCCTTCAATCACCGATCTATTATCCGAACCTTCCACCACCCCATGCCATTAACCCGTCAACAGAAAAAAGACAAGGGCATCTCTGATCTACAGACATATGCTATGGTTTCTCAAGATCCAATTGATGCCAAATTTGAAGCATGGGAATCTCAGATTGAATCACAGCTTGAATCGCGCTTGGAAGACAAATTGCGCGCTTTGTTTGCAGAATTCAGAATTGGACAACCATCGAGTCTAACCAAACTACAGCAAGGAGAGAATTTAGAAAGGACCCCAGAGAAGGAGGGACAGCCCTTGGACATGCTTCAGCCACGCATGAGGGTGGACTTCCCACGATGGGAAGAAGGAGACCCAGCGGGGTGGATTTCACGCGCAGAACGTTACTTTCGCTACTACCGAATGTCGGATAATGCTATGGTGGAGATTGCTATCATCCACCTTGAAGGAGATGCTATTCAATGGTACAATTGGCTGGAATATAATCAGGGGGCTCCGACATGGAATCAATTTAAGAATGCACTGCTGAACCGTTTCGGACCTTCAGAGTATGAAAATATCGACGGCCAACTCGCAAAGATTCGACAAACTTCTATGATTCAAGAGTACCAAACCAGGTTTGAGAAGCTATCCTACCTTGCTCGTGATTGGACTGACCATCAATTGTTAGGAACATTTATCGAAGGACTCAAGCCAGAGATAAAAGGGGAAGTTAAGGTGCGATGACCAAATCGTGCACCGTGATGGCTACGATTTCTTTTGCCCGAATACAAGAAGAACGACTCAACCAAGATTCTCGGAGAATAAGAACCACTCATAGAACCTCAACATATAAACCCCATTCTACTCCCAGCCATCCTTCGCTGCCCAAAAAATTGACAAGAGAAGAACTACGTGATCGATCAGCAAAGGGTCTTTGTTGGCATTGCGACGAGCCGTGGAACCGCGATCATCGCTGCAAAAGGGGCCGCCTCCTATTGATTGAACCTCTTGAAGACATGGAGGAGGAGGTCAGGAGCATGAGGAAGAGGTCATGGATGAAGAATAGCAGCCAATTGATATTATGATGCATGCCCTTGCCGGTTACGCAAACCCGCAAACAATGAAAGTGGGAGGATTTCTGAAGCAACAACCAATCACCGTTCTTATTGACACCTGGAGCACTAATAATTTTATGAACAGTAAGGTTGTTGTCCGGATGGCCTTACCTATTGAGAATTGTAGCAGGTTCGATGTTAAAGTCGCAGATGGACGAATTTTGAAGTGTGATCGTAAATGCCCACGGGTGAAACTGTTGCTACAGGACCAAGAGATAATTACAGATTTTTTCCTCTCTCCCTCGATGATTATGAGGCTGTGCTTGGCATCGAATGGTTGACGACATTAGGTGATGTTTCCTGGAATTTTTTGAAATTAATTATGAAATTTTATAGCAAGGGGAAACAGGTGATACTACACGGGAAACGTGGGGGCAACGTAACGATAATTTGCACACAACGAATGGAGAAAGTTTTGCACAAAGCATGCAGCGGCTTTTTGGTACAACTTGAGCAACAATCTAAGGGAGAGCCAACCAAATTTAAAGATCCAAACCTACTTCCCTTGCTTGCTGAATTTTCAGATATATTTGACGAACCACGCGGGCTACCTCCTAACCGCCGGCACAATTATCGTATACCGATTCTTCCAGGGAAACCTCCAGCAAATATTCGACCATATCAGTATCCACATCTCCAAAAAGATAAAATAGAAAGGATTGTAAAAGAGATGCTTGAAACAGAAATTATTCGGCCAAGTTGCAGCCCCTATTCTTCACCAATGCTCCTCGTACGAAAGAAAGACGGAACATGGCGAATGTGCGTTGATTACCGAGCTCTCAACGACATAACCGTCAAGGACAAGTATCATATTCCAGTAGTAGATGAATTACTTGATGAATTAAAGGGAGCACGAGTCTTCACAAAGTTGGACCTTCGATCCGGATATCATCAAATACGAGTGTGCAAAGAAGACATACCTAAAAGCGCCTTTCGAATGCACAACGGTCACTATGAATTTCTGTGTAGCTTTCTTCAACAAAAAGTGGAATATCTTGGGCATATCATATCAGAGGAAGGAGTGGCAGTGGACCCCTCCAAAATTGAAGCAATGCAGAATCGCCAACCCCGAGGAACATAAAATCACTCGCGGCTTTCTTGGTTTAACAGTTTTTGCCTGTAAGTTCGTGAAAGACTATGGAAAGATCAGTACACCCCTTACTTCCTTGCTTTGAAAAAGATGCTTTCTAGTGGTCGGACAAAGCCACCACCGCCTTGAACTTAAAGTCGCAATGATAACAACGCCAAGATTACTAGCATTACCCGACTTCGATAAGACTATTATTATTGAAGCGATGCCTCGGAGTAGGAATTGGTCTTTTATGTATTAATGCAAGATGGCCGACCCCTAGCTTATACTAGTAAGGCATTATCTCCTTCCCACCTCAAGATGATTATTTACGACAAGGAGATGCTCGCGATTGTGCATGCGGTGTCCAAATGGAGACCATACTTAATTGGGCGACGCTTTCACATCAAGACCGACCATAAAAGCCTAAAATATTTCTTGGAGCGCATCGGAGAAGTAGCATACAGATTGGACTTACCCGCCAGCTCCCGAATCCATCCAGTCTTCCATGTATCATGTTTGAAGCTCAGTTGGGACAACACGAGACGACCCAAAGCCATCTACCAAATATAACTACCCAAGGAGAGCTCAGACCCAACCAAGTGCCATTATTGATCGACGAATCGTGACTGACTCGGCGAGCGACGACTCTGCTCTTGAAGTGTTAAATACAGTGGGCAAACCTACCAGCAGAAGATGCCACTTGGGAGAACTACGACGACTTGAAGATCAAATCCCCAGAAGTCATGGAACGTCAGCCTCGAGGACAAGGCTGATTTGAAGAGGGCGGGTCTGTTAGGACTCTAGCTATGAGAGTCCTAATTTAGTTTCATTGATAAGGGCATTCATGTAAATCCTATCTAGCCGACCCCTATTAAAGAGGTGAAGAGGCCGGCTAGGTTAGGGTTATGTTGCTTCTTAAGAAAGGAGTCCTATTATAAGTAGGAGTTCTATTAGAAAAAAAGTCCTATTAGAAGTAGAAGTCCTATTAGGAAAGGAGTCCTATTATAAGTAAGAGTTTTATTAGGAAAAGAGTCCTATTAGAAGTAGAAGTCCTATTAGGAAGAGAGTCCTATTAGAAGTAGAAGTCCTATTAGGAAGAGAGTCCTATTAGAAGTAGAAGTCCCATTAGGAAGAGAGTCCTATTAGAAGTAGAAGTCCTACTAGAGAAGGAGTCCTAATTAGAAGTTGGTTAGAAGTAGGAGTCTTAAGTAAGAGTCATATTAGGAGTTGGGGCTTAGAAGCCCTATAAATAGCCATGTATTCATCCTCTTTTAAGGAATGAATAGATCAATATTTTTGCAGCCTTTGTGCAGCAACTTGGAGGAAGGAACCCCTATAGAGTTCCAAGGAGGCCGATCCCCTATAGAGATCAACCCCAAGCTTAGAATCCGCGGAGGGTTCTAACATATGACCTCATCTTCTTCCATCTCCCTACTTATGATACAAGTTTTGCTTGAGAATGAAGGTGGACATTGTTATGCCCTTCAATCATCAAACACATGTGGTACCCCCAGAGGTTATTGATCAAGGCAAAACAGATCATTTAGGGAACATATGAGCATGCTAAATTATATTCCATTATCTTTTGCGCTCAAAACAGTAACCAGATTACAATGATGACAAAAGTGTAACAGTGAGATGACAATGAGAAAAGATGAGTAGGATGATGCCATTGGTCCCAGTTCCAATAAGGGAAGGCATCTGCTGAACTTGGAGGGTTTGAATACTGGGTGGGGGAGGGTCCAGCCTCTTCAACTTGAGACCTGATGCTTCTTTCATTCAGTCCATCACCTTTTGTTTCTTGTTGCTACAACTTCTTCCTGCATGATCACTGCAGAGGAAAAGAAAGAGTGATTGTAGACTTTCAATTCTTACCACTCTGCAAATGGATAGTGTAGGACAAAATCTGGACCAAGCTCAAAGACAGATGTGGATTGATTCTATTACAAGCATACCTGAATGGAAGGAAGCAGCTCCTGAAGGCAGCCAGGGCATCCCTTTGCTAAACCAAATAATCCACCATTTAGATATCAAAAGAACAAAAACAAGGATTATTGATTTCGAACCAAATACATCATAACGTAAACTTATGTACTACCAGCGAAAAGCAATTATCATTAAGATCATGCCGAGTTCGTAATGACCAATATTCATCTGGCTGTTTACTGCTGATGGATCAGAAATTATATGCTACCTTTGTTGACTCAACTCCAAATTTATATGGTCTAGTGATCTAAAGTTCAGATCACGGCTTGGCGCAGGTCGGAAAGCTCTTCTTCTTTCATGTAAACTATTGGCCGGGATACATAAACACATGACCAGCAAGCAAAGTAGCTCACATGGCGAACAAATTAGTTCAAAATCAATGTACATGGCCAGTACCTGCAAATTAGTTAAAATGGCTCCACCTCTGACATCCTCTTGATTCTCTGTCATTCTCATCATCTGATTCTGTGATTACTTTGGTTGTGCCTATCAGGCTACTCAGTAAGTGTGAGACACTTAAGACAATCAGCTGTACAGTTTTCTTCCTCAATGTGACCAATTCATGCAGGAAGGAAATCTATGAATCCTTCAACAAAATATAGAAGTTTACGCTGCAAAGTTCTTGAACAGTTCTTGCATCAACATGGTACATTTCTTGGATCATGCATGTTGTGGTTGCTATCCCAAGTCTCAATTGCAGCCACAGTCTTCACGATCGGAGTAATCTCAAAAATGGTTGTAGTCATGATTTGAACAATTTTGATGAGACTGTTATTGCAATGAATGATTGGGGAGGATCTTTGAAGTTCATCACTTCTTTCACAATGAGTACCTAAAATCTCCCCCGGTCCGTTCTCGATGGATGGACAATCCAGAGCAGCATGACCAAAGGAGATTGAGATAGCAGCTTTTACTAATATCTTGAGTCCCAACAAACTAGACTCTGCAGTCACACCATAATGCTTGGTAGGGAGCTTCAGTTTCTCAAGGTTGACAATTTGGCACATGATGGGAACAAGAATATGTAGAAAAGGGTGTCAAAGTAATACTGCATCATCAGACCCACAGACATTGTAAAAATGAACATACATGGTTTAAACGTTCAGCAAAAACATATCATTTCCAGTGCTTTCAGAATAAGAACAGAACAAAACCCTAGCACTGAACTAATTACCTTAATACGTTCTACTGCCGACATTGCAATAGTGCAAAATGAAGCATATTGACTAAAAGAAAAAAAAACCGCACATATATTCTAAAACGAAATGCCAAATTAGATTGTCTCTGTTGAGACATCCGGATTGGTTTGTACATTGTTACACAAAGTGGTAAGTCTCAGATTCGAGTCCACGTGTGAGCGTCATAAATGCTATTTAATATAATAAAAATATTTTTCAATTTTTAAAAATTAGATTCCCTTTCAGATGAACAGATATTAACATTAGAGCACAATGAAGGAAGAACAGAATATATATTATCAAAACAAAATGCCACATTGGGTTCCAGTACAGATGGAGGGATGTTAACATGACAGCAGAATGAAGACTTTAATAAATAAAAAGGTAAGGCAGAAAGGGATATCGACTGATAGTAACATGACACTACACATGGAACATCATCAAATTCAACAAATCTAAAATGTCCAAGAGATAAGCTATAGAACAGAATTTATAAATCTACCAAAGTGTCAGTCTCACAATATGGACAAATTAACATACGGAAAAAAGCAAAGAATTCCATAACAGTGTAACTTCAGGAAAAGAGCATTACCAATACCAAAAAAGCAACATATGGGGAATAAAGGTGAAAGTTGTGCCAGCACATCCCAAGATCATCTTGGTCAAGGTGAATCAAATGTAAGCAGATCACATGATGTTGATTTTCCCTCAACTTTTCAACATTTAACAGACGACTGTGAGAATCTATGCTGAAAACAGGCATATGGCCAAACAAATAAATCTTTTGGACTATCAACAATCATCTGGTACCTCCAACTTATTCATTTGCTCCCTCAAATGACTCAAAATCTCAGAGCAATATTTCCTATTCGTCTATGAAGTGCCCCAGATAACTGTAGCAAATTTTAAGTATGATAGATTCAAGCGGGGAGAAACTATGAAAAATAGAAGAAAAACAATGTGACAGGGAAACAAAGCTATTCAGAGATGAAATAGCAAGAAACCACCATTCAAGAGGGCGAGTAATTCTCCTACCAGTTGACCTTCGCTTCAACTCTTTCCCATCCTACTCCAATAAAAAAGTCATCCTCACAGACCGGCATATTCTTCTACAGTTTTCCGTCAAAACCACAATTCACTAAAAAAGATATCAGTATATCGTAGTCCATCAGGTCATGCCTAAAATACATTATCCCTCACATTTTCTTTATTGAACCTTCAGGTCTTCAATCCATAAATACCTCATATATCTTTATGAGCAACACCTTGCTTAAAATATCTATGGAATCTTCAATGGGATTTTAGTCAGACAATGGAAACTAAAGCCCTGCCATCGGGACCAACTCCTTGCTTAAAATATCTACAATGGGATTTTAGTCAGACAAAGTCTTAACCATCTTACTAAAACGTCAGCAACTTTAAGTTTACTGCCATCATTCCTATATAAATTGTTCCTTTAGTCCCTCTTAATCGAAAAGGACTAAAAAAATCATCCTTTTGATGTTCACTCAATGCAAAATCTCCAAAAAATAGATGGTAAGATTGGAATGGTTGTTTTCGATCCTAACTTTCCAGCACAACTACGAAACAATACTAGAAAAGGAAAGAAAAGAAATAAAAAATTCACCAAAGAATTAAGGCATCCGAACCAGACCAAAGAGAAAACGAAGTAAGGAGAGATTGTGGAGCAACAATTACCTACGGTCCGGCAGGGGCACCGATGCTCCTCACAAAGGAGGGAGAAAGCTCGAGAGGAGTGGAAGGAGGCGAGCCGAGGGGTCACAACGGGACGACCAAACCATTTGCTCGTCTGACGCACGTGGCTTCGAATACGTTGTGCGAAAAGACAAAAGTATCCCTACTTATCCACGTCGGCAAGAGGAAGGACCCCGCGTGCCATGGCATCACGTCGGGACATAAGCGCACGGGTGAGGACCCACCCGAACCGATACAAAAGGGTTGACGGGTAAGCAGGTATCGGGTCCATTGACACGCCACTCGCTGTCCGGATCCTATTGGAAGTTTCGGATTCCCAACGTGTTCGGCCTGATCCGAACGGTTCAACTGGGGATCTTTTCCAACGTTTAATTTCACCGTTCGTTAACATTATATATTCAAAGCTTGGAGAGGATCCGTCGGGGTTGTTTTTTGGTTCTGTGTCCTTCGCCGGAGGGCGGAGAGAGAGAGAGACGAAGGGGAAGAAAGGGAGGGCGAGAGATGGTGCACAGCGCCTACGACTCGGTAGAGCTCCTAAAGGGGTGCCCGGTCAGGATCGACGCCGCCGCTGCCTATGGCTCCAAGCTCCTCCTTGGCTGCTCAGATGCCTCCCTCCGAATCTACGCCCCCTCCTCCGCCCCCCCCGCCCCCCTCGCCAGCGGCGGCGGAGGGGGCGATGATGGCCCCCCGCCACCCGACGTCGAGATCCGGAGGGAGCCTTACTTGCCGGAGAGGACGGTGTCCGGGTTCTGGAAGCGGGCCCCGCTGGCTATGGAAGTGTGCCGGTCGCGGGATCTTCTCCTCTCCCTGTCGGAGTGGGTCGCCGTCCACCGGTTCCCGAATCTGGAGACGGTGGTGGCGATCGGGAAGACGAAGGGCGCTCACGTTTACAGCTGGGACGATAGGAGGGGGTTCCTCTGCGTCGGGAGGCAGAAGAGGGTTGCAATTTATCGTCTTGATGGTACGTATACGATCACCATCCCTTTTGATGGAATCTATGGAATTTTGATAGGGTCCTCATTTACCAATTTGGCATTTTGAATTCGTGGTTATTTTAAGAAAGTAGTTCTTTTCTTTAATTGTATTACCTCCTATTTGCTAGTCAATTGATATGTACATGTTCCTAAACAAACTAGTAGTGAATCGGAAAGCGTGAAATTGTATGCCTCAGCTGTTCTCAGGATAAAAAATTGGTTAACTTATTGCATTTATTCGGAAAAGAATCCTTATGACTTATCATGCCTGTCTTCACATGCTCAATTTTGAGAGGCGATCCATATTTTAGTAGACTTCTTATCAAAATTTTCTCTTTGCAGAATAAATGGTGGAGTGCTAGCATATAGACTGCCCTTCTCTTTTATGTATAGTATTTTATTTTTTGCTATGCTATTCAATCAAAGACTTGTGGTGCGATCTACATTTAATGCAGATTAATATGATATTTATCTATGATAGACAGATCATATCTGTGAGTCAAAGTTACAGAATAAAGTAGCCTCACTGGTAGAGTGTTGGTTTAGATTTTTTTTGTTGGACGACTTTCGTACTGCAGGTTTATTTGCTGTCAGGATTTTGTTTCTCCTATAAGACATTTTTGTGTCTCTTACTTTTCATTTATAATTGCTGAAGCTTAAGTAAGAACTTGGAGAAAAGCTTATGTGAAAAGTAAATGGTGACACATTTCTGTGTCCTATTTGTCGAACCTGACATATGCTATGCCATGTATACTTCACAAACTTTTAAGCTTCAAACTGTCTTCCTCCTGATCTGTTTGTTGTTAGATATTCAGTGAGAGATTGTTGTAAATTTGCAGTCTTTTCTTTCAAAATTGGCCTTGCTATTGTGATCTTTTCTGTTTCACTGTTTTCCTGTCTCACAACCCCTTTCTATTTGTGAACTGTCATTACATCAGAATTTACTTGGTCATAGTGGTTCATAGAGAACCTTAGTCAACAAGATGACAGTGTCCTATTAAGATAACCTGAAAACATTCTTGCCTTATATTTTGCCTTCACTAGGAAAAATACACCTGGCAACTTGTTTTTTCATACATTTTATTTTTCTAGGCATTCTGATTTTCAAGTACTTCTTGTTGTTGTCTGATAATACCCAGTGTTATCTTATGAAAAGTTATTTCTGCAACAAATAATCAAGTTATTCCAACTTGTTGAAAAGGTGGTCGAGAATTTGTGGAGGTCAAGGAATTTGGTGTTCCTGATGTGGTGAAATCTATGGCTTGGTGTGGGGAAAACATATGTGTAGGTGTTAGAAGAGAATACATGATAATGAATAGTACAACCGGTGCATTGTCAGAGATATTTTCTTCTGGAAGGATTGCTCCTTCTTTGGTTGTTCCTCTCCCCTCCGGAGAGCTTCTTCTTGGAAAGGTACTTTTGCTTCATTCATGACATTGGGCTTCTTTACAATTGTTTGGTTTCTTAAGACTCATGAGTATGTTATGTCATTTCAATATGCTATGATTTATGTACAATAATATTTTGTTTATACCTTGTACTTTATTTACAATTTACACACTCCTTATTGATAAACATGTCCATCTGTGTTTGTCAATCTAATTACATCCTCCTTTGTCATTAATATTTATTACATAAATTTACGAACCCACCTTTAAGTTAAATTAACACAAGCAACAGATTGACAAAATTACCTTCAAGGTTGCTTCTCACCATGAGAAAGGATTAGATGTTAAGTCCAAGGGGCAGAAGAGGATGCAGTGCTGTCAGCTGGAGGTTGTTGAAGCGAGGAAGAAGATGAAAGGAGGGGGGGTATTTCCATTATTTACTCTCAAACAAATATATTCAAACAGTTGGCTAGGATGTTTACCACAGGGATAGGATGCAATTATACGGGACACCATAGGGGTGAAGAATAAAATTATTGATAAGTGTGAAGTGTGGTATTGAGAAATTATAAGGTGGGAAATGAAAATGCTTTTGCTGTTTGTAATTTTTTTGTTCCAATTCTGGTATCTGTTATTTGGAGAGCAACTTACATATTATTATTTGTTAAAGCAACCTCACTAGTGTCCTGTTTCTGTTAATGTAAGTCATTTATTTGGTCTGTCTTGTTCAACATATTAACTCTTGTGCTTCATTAAAGAGAGATCAAATAACTGTCTGTCTGTAAGTTAGAGTAAATATGAAGTAACTAGATATAAGCAATTAAATATAAGATAGCTAATCTTCACTCTGCACACTTTCAAAGTTGCATGTGCACTTAAATCCCAAAATTTAATGGCTTCTCTATGTCAATTATTGGTGAAGCTTAACAAGTCATGACTTAAATGATACTATGAAAATTATAAAATGAAAATTATAAAAGGGGATCTCAGCAATATCTTAGGTCAACAAAGCATTCAATAATGACAAAAGACATATTCCTTCAATTAGTCCTAGAAACATAAGCTTTTAACCCTAACAATTTTGTTTTTTTATTAATTCACTTTGCCAAGTTCTAATTCATCTTACTACTCTTTACCTGCTTTCAGCTTTCTTTGATATACAACACACGCTGATCGTTAACCCATTTGAAATTGGACACACAACTATTGATACTTGTGATGATTGAGCAATTTTTATATAAATGTAATAGGCAGTAAGTTAGAACGTGGAAAATTGCAGGAGGGAAAATTGTAATTTTTCTTCTTTTCTGACTTTATCTAACATTTGTCAGGAAGTTTGGAAATCTTTGTGATTGTTATTAAAGAATACCTATGATCAATTCCTCAGTTTTCTTCTTGATTTTTGCCTCCAAGATGCAGACAAAACCCTTTTATTAATAAAATTATCTAGAATTTATGCATGTCTTGGTTATTCAGAGGGTTCGCTAACTAATCCAGTAGATTCCTTGCTTGCTTAATGATATTCCATGTTTTAATGATTGGCACTCCTTTTGCTTTCTTGGCTTCTCCAGAAAGATGGAATTTCTTATGTTAGATTATGAGTTATATATCAGTCATTAGAGTATATAGGAGCACAATTTGGGAATGCATCTGCAACCAAATCATGCTGATCAAACTAGTCAAATATCATACAACAGTCATAGAAAGAGCAAGGATGACAAAGTGCAACATGCTTTAGTTTCTTTCCCATGGCTTGCTCCTCAGGTTGCATTGGTTCTGTTCTTATGATGAACTCTAATAAGCTAAATGAAGATTAGTGGTGAAAAGGTAGCAAGTTTAATTTGTAGCAAGATATCAAAATTTCAAATAATGAATTATTGCTCATCCTCATCAGGCTTCTAGTACTCAATGAATGTCTTTTTTATTCAACATTATGTAGATATATTTCATTTTCCCTTTAAAAGTTCAAATTGGTTTACCAACAAAGATTTTGCCACAAATTTTAATTTCACTCTCATTTTCCTTTTAGGACAACATAGGAGTATTTGTTGATCAAAATGGAAAGCTTCTACAAGATGGCAGGATATGTTGGTCTGAAGCCCCTGCTTCGGTTGTTGTCCAAAAGCCATATGCTGTAGGTCGCCTACCAAGGCATATCGAGGTAAGTGAATGGCAATTAAGATTTCCCACAACAAACAAAATCAATTTTTTTATGATGTAAATTCTCATGTGTGAAAGCTCTGCAGATACGGTCCCTTCGAGCTCCTTATCCACTAGTACAGACAGTTGGTCTTCGTGATGTTCATCTTCTTCTCCAAAGCAACAATTCTTTAATTGCCACATTAAGCAATGCTGTTTATGGTCTGTTACCTGTACCTCTTATTGCACAGGTATGCCTTATTTATCTGATCAAAAAATTCCATATACCTGGTTGGTCATCTGCATAATATATTAGCTTCATGGAGCCAGAATCATTCTTTTCTTAAGTGGGGAATAATCTGAACATGTAAGCCTTGTTCAATTGCAAGGTCAAAAATGTTAATAATCACAAAAAAAGCAATAGTCCACTTTAAAAGTAATTGTTCTTGCCAGTGTATATATATTAAGTTGCAACAACTTTATCTATTTGCATATGAAAATTCAGATACTCCTGTGGCCAGAACAACATGAAAATTCTGGTTCATTTGTTTATTATTTCAAGTTGCTAATTTGTAGACAGCCTATGGTTGCTTTGGAGAAAGCCTAATTTGCATGCTCAGCCTATGAGGCTTTTATTAGCCTCATATTTTTTTGCTTGATCAAAGATTAGTTGTATCTTTTGCAAGTTAAATGCTGCATTTTCCATTGAGAAAGCCTAATTTGCATGCTTAACTTTCTAGATAACTCCTACACATAATCTCTTTTAGATTTTTAGGGGCATTGGAATCTGAATAAGTTATCTAGATCTTTTATTTCTGGAATTTATGCCTTTGCTTATCTAGAAGGGGAAAGAGTTCTTTAAGATTAATTTCCCTAACCTAGGGTTATATTTTAATGTTACTCATCATCTTTCTTATCTGTTCATTATCTTACAGATTGTACAATTAACTGCTTCTGGAGATTTTGAGGAGGCATTGTCTCTGTGTAAGCTAATTCCTCCTGAGGACTCATCACTTCGAGCTTCTAAGGAAAGCTTAATACACATAAGGTAATCATTTTCCTAAAGAATATGCATCTTAGATGGTGAATTGACAACATTAGAATTTTAGTTTGGAATGCCTATCCTTTTGAAAAATAATAAATTAATGTGTTTTTTTGCATCATTTCCAAGACTTCAACAATCTGAGTTATAGAATATTCTTGCCAACTTTCTGATCATTTGGAAGAAAATACCTACAGATGGTTTGCAATGTCTCCATGTCCTAGTTGTTCTTTATCATAAATATATGCATGATTTTATGATTAAGAAGAAATATGTCAGTTTTTGGATCCATAATCATGTATGAGAACTTGAGGCTCTAATGCTTGAGGCTCTATTACTTATTATTTTGAATTAGGTTATAATATGTAATTTATGCAGTTTCATATAGAAGTACTTTTACCTTAAAGGTGGTACACTTTTATGAGCTACGCATGTAGCTAAAAATAGTTTCCAGCATGTTATAGTAATGCATTCTGTGATTATGGTTTTTTATCAAACTTTCTACCTATTTCTGTATGTTTCAGATATGCACATCATTTATTTAATAATGGGAACTATGAGGAGGCGATGGAGCAATTTCTAGCTTCCCAAGAGGAGATCACCTATATTTTATCCTTATATCCATCAATCATTCTTCCCAAGCTGCTAACCGTTTCTGTACCTGAGAAATTTGCAGATGCTAATGATGAATTACATCTCTCAAGAGTTTCATCTGACGCCTCAGATGAGACAGAATCATCTTTGTCCCAACACTATGAACCTGATGATAAATCAATGCTTGAGATTAAAAAAATGAGCCACAATGCTCTTATGGCTCTTGTAAAGTTCTTGCAGAAGAAAAGACAAGGTATATTTGAAAGGGCTACGGCTGAGGTAACAGAGGAGGTTGTGCAAGACAGCATATCATCTTATGAGCCGTATAGGTCAAAGAGCTCCAATAAGGTAGACACATGTTTTTTTTCTCTTTTTTTCCCTTTTCTTGAGCAATGTTAACACCTGTTTAATTGCTTAGATTAGTTATGGCATGTTGTGATGAATATAAGTTTTGTATTTAGAGAAATTCCTGGTAAGACTTGAATCAAATCTTTGTGTAATTTTAAATTATAGAAATGCACATATAGATAATGACACCATATGTTTCTTAAAGCTTCATGCTAGTTTTCGCTAGTATTGGATTTTATATTAGTATGGATGTCAGTTTTCCAGCCAATGAACAAACCAACAAACACAAAGTTATATATATATATATATATATATATATATATATATATATATATATATATATATATATATATATATATATATATATATATATATATATGTCAGTGTATGTATATATAATGTGTGTTTTTGTGTGGTTTGACATATAGGTTGCATAACTGGAATTGGGATTTGAATCTGTTAGCAGCAATACAAACAACTTCAGTCGGATTGGCCGGAGTGGATTGTTGGGATCAAAATTGGTTGAGAAAATATTTTAAAATTCAAAAATCATAAAAATAAGAAAAAAAAGAAAAATACTAGAAAATTTTAAAAACATTTAAAACAAGTAACATATAGAAATATATTTATTGTATTCTGTAAAAAAATGTGCATAACTCAGTTCAAGGTGATTATATATCCTTGACTAGCTTTACTGTAGGTCCTGTGGGATCGCCAACACTAGTGGCAGAAGAAGCAACGCAAAAATGCGACCGAGCAGCTAGCATGAATGGTTGACTAGAAAATCAGTCAGTGAATCTACAGAAGACATGGCAAGGCAACCACTTAAACCTAGTCAGCCAGATCCCTTCACTCCCTTCCATTCCTCTTTCTCCGCTCCTTCCCCCATCCTCCATTATGCACCTCCTGTTCTCTTTCTCCTCTCATCCTTCTCCCTTCTCTCTCTTCTCTTTCTTCATCGTCTCCTATTTCTCTTCTTCTTTCTTTCTTTTATTTAATGATTGGATAAGAGAATCCCTAATGGTATCGGTTAGGATCAGCTGTGATCCATCTTAATCTGATGACAGCCTTCCAATTATTTACCTTATCATCACATGCAAATGACATGTAGGGTTTAGCTATAACTCTTCAAATCTCTGCCAGCTTTGCAGTTGGATTATTCTTGAGTAAATGATTGCTACTAATGGCCAATATCCGTTGCCACTTCAAGATATCATATCACTGTAATTTTAACATTTAGGAACATTTTTGTTTACCCACTGGAAAGACAACTAGTAGCGTGCTTTCAGATATCCATGAATTCACTAAAGTAGTCTCATCATGACCCAAGTTACTGCATTTTTTTTTTTCAAAGATTCATATTTCCAGAGAATACATAGTGCTGCTTTTTGGTTATTAGAAGCAGTAACTTGACTGTAAGTTGGATATTTTTTTCCTGATATCTGAAAAGGATATATTTTGCAATCTCAGAAAGGTGGTGGTTATACCCATATCAGCTCGGTAGCCAGGGAAATGGCAACCATACTTGACACTGCTCTTCTTGAATCCCTGATTCTTACTGGACAATCTTCATCTGTGTTAGAGTTGTTGAAAGGTCCCAATTTTTGTGATTTAAAGACATGCGAGAAGTTTTTGATGGAAAGAAATCAGCACACATTACTGTTGGAGCTTTACAAGTATAATGGAATGCACCGTGATGCACTCAAACTTCTTGATCAACTAGTTCAGGAATCAAATTCTGGTGAAACGCACTCTGAGCTGACTCAGAAATTCAGGCCAAATATGATTATTGAGTATCTTAAGGTACGATGCTAAGTCACAGCATTTCTCTCAAGGTAAAAAGTTGTTTACATTCTGAGCTTCATCGACTCAATAAAAGAAGCATAAACAATTATAACATATATAAGATCTTTTTTTATGCTTGATTCTTATTATTATTTATTATTTTTCATTTGATCTTGATGCCTTCTGAGTGTCCAGCAAGTGACTTGGTCTGCGCGAAAAGGAGTTCCTTGCTATTAGCATTAATTGCATATCATCTATCCTTTTAGTTTCCAATTTATCATTGATATAGAAGTATTTGGAAAAAAAGGATTGCTGATTGATATTCCACCAGCTTTGGACATTATTAAGTCATGACTGTTGTCAGTTTTGTAGGCTCTCTTTTGCTATTTTACCTTCTTGTTCCTTTCTACATGTGAAAAAGAGCTCTGCAGTTGCTTGATCATTATTCTTCTGTGATTTATTCTCTACTTTCAGTACTTATTGTCATGCTTATCTTATTAATAAATATAAAAGTGAATTTGTGATGTGTAGACCTTTTCTAAGATCTAAGTTTAACACTCTTAGGTTTCAAGTTAAATGCAAAAGCATAGCCAAGTCCTAGGTCATACTGTGCATTTGACATTTTCTAAGAATTTCTTTTGTATTCTTTATTTGAATGTTCAATGAAAAGTGGCTTAAGAGCATAATTTGGAAGTGTTGTACCATAATACAAAATGTCTATTAATGCTAGTTTATGCAGTATAAGATACTTCTTTAGTGTAATGCTGCTCCCGAGTTTGAAATTTGCTTATTAAGAATTGGCAGTATCTTACAATTGCTCTAGACTTGATGTATTAAAGTACCCTACCTTTTATCTCGTGCACTTCTAATTCTAGCACAGGTTTTGTTGAGCAGTGTTTTTTTTTGCAGCCTCTTTGTAGGACTGATCCCATGCTTGTATTAGAGTTTTCAATGAATGTTCTGGAGAGCTGCCCAAGTGAAACTATCGAGCTCTTTTTGTCTGGAAATGTTCCAGCAGAACTGGTGAATTCATATTTGAAGCAGCATGCACCAAACATGCAGTCAACATATTTAGAGCTTATGCTTTCTATGAGTGAAAATGGGATAAATCCAAAGCTTCAAAATGAGCTGGTATTGAACTTTCTTCATATTTATTAAAATTGTTTAGTACCTACATTGTTCTTGACTGATTTGTTCATAATACTACATGTCAGGTCCATCTATACCTTTCAGAAGTAATTGATTGGTTCATAGATCTCAAGGAACAAAAAAAATGGGATGAGAAAACTTATTCACCAACTCGTAGGAAATTGTTGTCTGCTCTGGATGGTATTTCAGGCTACAATGCAGCTGATTTGTTAAAGCGGCTTCCACTAGACGGTTTGTTTGAGGAGCGTGCAATTTTGCTTGGGCGAATGAATCAGCACCAACTTGCATTAGCTCTATATGTTCACAAGGTATGTTCCCTTAAACAGACTAGTTTCTGTATTTTCAGAGAAGGCTGCACAAGTTACCCTGCAAGTTATTTTACCTTTTGGATTCCTATGTTGCCAAATAAAAGATAAGTTACTGTGGGCATATGCAGCTTCATTTACCAGAGTTAGCACTTGTCTACTGTGACCGGGTTTACGAGGCTGCACTTCATCAACCTTCAAGATCATATGCTAATATTTATCTAACACTTCTGCAAATTTATCTTAATCCAAGGAGGGCAATTAAAGAACTTGAACAAAGAACTGAAAGCTCATTTGCAGTAGTTGCACAGAGCACTGGAGTCCAAAAATCTGGTTTTATAAAAGTTAAGGGGGGCCGCCAGTCTAAGAAGATTGCTGAAATTGAAGGGGCAGATGATATGCGTATCAGCCTCAGCAGCACTGACAGTGGACGAAGTGACGGTGATGCAGATGAGATGACCGATGAGGGTGATTCAATAATGTTGAGTCAAGCACTTGATCTTTTAAGCCAGAGATGGGACAGGATAAATGGTGCTCAGGCATTGAGAATATTACCAAGAGACATAAAGCTCCAGGTACAACTGTTCCTAACTCAAACTTTGATCCTGCTCGGACCTTCTCGTCTCTGCAAAATTATAACTGTTGTTGCTAGTAGGTAGATAATGCCATCATAAATAATCAACAGGTACATGTGTTGTGTGTACCCTCCATTAATGCAGATATTATTGTTATCATAATCATATTATATTATTTTGTGGGTCCTCATTAAGATTCAAGAGGAAGAAAAGTTGTGAAAATCAATCTTGAATTATAATCCCAAAGCAAATGGTTAGTTATGCATTTACATGTGGCATGGAGAACACCTTGGATGATAAGCTGGTCTAAAGTCACTCTTTCAAGATATGTAATTGCAAGTTGTAAAATAATTGATCTGCTGGTAGTTCATTTGACATATTGCATATTGTAGATCTGTTTCATAAGTCTATTTATTACAGGTGTATGCAGTTATTTTCATTCAAGCTAATGATTCCTAATGTCCACAGTGGTTTGTTTAAAAGTTGAGTAACAGAGATAACTAGAGGTCCTCTAATGAAAAGTTAGGTCAAGTTGGTGTATGAGACAAACATGAGACACACTACTGGGTGAAAGATGGATTATTTGTTTGCTATAATCATATTCTGTTAGTTTCTTGCTTGTTTCTTTTGGAACACTTAAAAGATTTTCATTTGCCTACTATGCTTTTGCTTATATTGCAGAAGCAATTATTGCTACTAGGGTGAAGTCTATTGATGATTTTCTAGGTTTCTGAGTGACATCAATTCATAATGTTTTAGTTACGTGAATCTTTTACCAACTATTTTGGATTAGGCTTTAGCTACATATATTTTTTCCCTTCATTTTGCTTTGTGACAAGCAAGATCCTTTTGGTAATCTAAATCCCTTTAATATGTTTTCAATTAACTGTTGTTTGGTCTTTCACTTTAAGTTTTGGAACTCTTACCTTGAATAAACTCATCTTTCTAGTTTCTACACTAATGGGCTTATAGATTTTGCAAGGACAAATCTGGACCACCTTATGTGATTAGCCCTCATCATATACTCAATTAGTGCTGTCTGTAACTTTCCATCGTATTGCACATATAGGAAATCTGATATAAGGGTTGATTTGGTAAAGCTAAATTAGGGTGTACTCTAATGTGATATTGGAAAATCTGAAAACTAATTAATTAATATTTAATATTTTAGAATCACTGCTGACAGTTTGTTAACATTAGTAGTCTAGAGTTCAACAAATTATTAGGAAGTTATATATTGAGATGTCAATGAGAGACTGCTATTTAAAATCCAACAATTTGTTGGAGAAGTGCACAGTGGTCTTATCAATAATGGTAACTCGATATAATTTCCTTACCACTTATTTGCAGCTTTTGAAAATTTTCATTAAACTTAAACCATTAATTCAATTTTTGCCAGGATTTGCTTCCTTTCCTCAAGCCCCTTCTGAGGAAATCTACTGAAGGCAGCCGGAACTATTCAGTTATCAAGAGCTTGACATCCAATGAGAATTTGCAGGTAATTTTTTCATAAACATGGTGACTAGGTTTTACTTATATTTGCTTTGAAGATAACTTTTGCTAGCATAGGAAGGTTAGTCTTTATTCCAGACAAAGTGAGTGGAACCTTTATTCTAGACATGCCTTTAGAAACTCTTTTATCAGCTGGATTGGATAGCCTGCTAAATAAATCATGTCCACACTTCTCTATAATGGCATATCTGCAAGGTTTGATAACACTTGCTTTATTGTTCTTTATCAGGTCAAAGAAGAGCTTTATAATTGTCGTCGAGCAATAGTGAAGGTTGATGCTGATAGCATGTGTTCTCTTTGCCATAAGCGGATTGGGAGCAGTGTTTTTGCAGTATACCCCAATGGAAAGACACTTGTGCATTTTGTTTGCTTTAGAGATTCCCAAAGTATTAAGGCTGTTAGAGGTCCAGCAACAGTGAGGCGCACATAATCCAACCCCATTTTCAAGTATGAGTTGCTCATTTTGCTCCCTAACTCTCTATAAATATGGTAAAGATTTATTGGCTTTTTGGATTCATAGGATACTTTTATCATGTATTGATGAAGAAAATAAGAAAATATCAGATTGTTTAAGGTTCTCACCAATCAGTTATAATGTTATATAGTATGTCCAAGAATCATGCGAGAGAGGCACTGATGGGTGAGACCTACAGGCATGAGTCTAAATTGATATGATTTCCCTTTTTGTTATTGTGCTTTCCTATCTCTTCTTTCTTTTTGCCATCTGGTTGTTAGAATTGAATGCATGTTTTTTTTCTTTTGCTTAACTTGTAACATGATTTGCACAAAAAATAAAATCTTAGTGATTGAACAGATAAATAATATATACTTTTGATGCTTAGTCATTTGACATCTCATTCTTACTATTTGTGCAACATAATATCATAGTTCCTATGCCTTGGTTTGATACAGTATCCAAAAATCAACTGCTTTGTTTTCTGTCTTTGTCCTACATCAATCAGTCATCCTGGCGAAGCAAGTTTTTTGGGTCAAAGAGTTGACCTTCAACATTGGTTTGAAATGGTCATTGTTCTGGGTTGTTGATTGAATCAACTATACTGAACTTCATATCTATTTGTCTTGACCTAGGTGGGATTAGGAAGGACATCAGGTAGAGTACTTGCAAATTTCACCCTACCTGTTCCGAATATGATTAACTAGACAGGTTCTGAAACTCATACTAAACTTGCTTCGAGTGCTTTTTTCTTTTTCACTTGTACTCTTCCTAAACCCATTTCACGGATACCCTAATCTGGCTTAAGGGGTTCCAGTAGGTGCGAGACCCAAAAATACCGACCTACTACCATTACTACATTAACTAGGAGCAACAACAGGTATTGCTGAACCTACACATTGCTGAACCTATGCATTACTACATTTGACTGGTAGGGTGCTCACAAATCTCACCCTATGCATTGTTGAACCTAACTAAACACCCAATTGTCTGAATCTATCCCAAATCTGATCTGTAACCCCTTGATTTAGTCTCACATCTGGTGTGTCTAAAGATTTAGACTGATTTATAAGAGGCTGATGATTGTACTATTTTTAACTTAGCTTAAATGTTGAGTCCCTAGTTTCGGCTTAATTAAGGTAATGGGTCAAGTTATCTCGTCAGGTCAGTAACTAACCAAAACTGACCTAGTATTAGGCATGTCAAGGGACTCGAGTCGAACATTACTACCTGTGGACGGGGCTTCAACACTGGGATAGGCCTTAGATTAAAGGAAAGAAAATTAACTTGCCACTGCATGGATCCACTATTGGGTTATGTCTCGCATGTGTCATACTAAGGTCAGATTCTGGATTTTGTTCGAGCCTTAATGAGACGTCAAGTCCTTGAGTCACTTTAGTGTGCAAGATTGTAATGCACCGATTTAGTTCCACATCGGAAGTACGATGTGTTAATTGTGACACCCTACTACTAGTCTCACCCATACTCTATATGCACAATTAAAGTAGGATATCGCATTTCAATTTTCATTACTTCTATCGATAGGGGATCAACGGAAAGTAGGCAATCTTAAAATTAGAATATGCTAATTAGTAAACAAAATAATAGGGTTCCCCTATACATAGTATTTTTGACACTTGTACATACTTATACCATCTAACTAAAGAAAAATATAAGCATAACAGATCCAAAATTTATATACACAAAATGCCCACAAGTCATCGTCTATATCTGCGTTGGCATGGGCTTGCACGTGTTCACTTCCCTATCCAATTACTTGGATGGGATGCTAGTATCCTTACCTGCAAAATAAGGTCTGTAATAAGTAATCACTCAGTAAGTATAAGCTTTTGTAATTTTATTCAGGTGAGCATGTATCATGTCATATATACAACATTTCAAAATCATGAGCATAAGACATTTAATGATAAACATTTCATCTTATGACTTATTTAGTAAACATAACCTACAACATAGTATATGCATGATAAGGACGTAAAATTCTACATCGAAATAAATTCAAAATGCTTATATAGTTATATGCACATGTAGGAAACATAGTAAATGCATGGACTTCTATGCCTCATATCATAACATATATGTGCACTCTTACACCAACCGCTATTGTAATATATACGTGCACTCCCACATCACACAAGAACATTTACATGCATTCCTATATTGTACGTCATAATATATACATGCACTTCCACATTGCACGTCTTAATATATACATGCATTCTCATATCGCACGTCATGACATATACGTGCACTCCCACATCGCACGTTATAACATATACATGCACTCCCACACCACATGTTATGACATATATGTGCATTGCATGTTGTAACATATTCGTGTACTCCCACATCGCATATCATCATATATGCATGTGTACAAGACATTTTTATCACAATTCATATATTTTTATGCTTACAAAATACATACATCCATATTTAGCTCATGATGATCATATCATTCGAAACATACTTTTCAAAATGCATTATGCATATGAAAATTTATATGATCACTATTTTGCAATAAATTAAACTTACTTAATTGAACTAAAAAATGATGATGCCATTGAAAGTCCACGTTCCTTATTGATCAAGTGTGCTAGTGAGCGATACACCTATCAAATTAGGAGCATAGGGTCATGAGATACGTTAATTAAAAACCCTACCTCTTGAATTGTTGATTTATAATAATTCATTACAATAATTCATAGAAAAAGCTTGATAAAATTTCTGATAAAATAAACTATACTTAACCTAAAAATTTATCTAGATTCCACTACCAAATTTTCGAACAATTCACTCTATAATCAAATAAACTCGATAGTATCAATTAAACCATCGCACTATTCTACGAAAAAAAATTTATTTCACTATTCTAGCTAACCAAATGATCTTGCATTATCATGAAATTTTATAGAAGACTAGGCGACATAAAACTAAGTATACACCAAATTTTAGCTTAAAACAGAATCATTTGGAGGCAAAACTATCCTCGTAATTCAATTACTAACACCTATTCTGTTTTGTTAAAATTAGGTTGAGACTGTTTGAACTTATAGACCTTATATCTTGGTGCATAGAGGTGGTATTTATTCTATTCCAAATCTTACAGAACCCTAAGGGAACATTTTAAAACATATCAAAAGGCCAAAGCCTAATCATATCTTTAAGGGTGCTAATTCAGCTCGAACAGAACTCTTTAGAAAACAAGGGCTTCTGAATACCTCAACTTAGGACCATAATAACTCTATGCACCAATCTTAGATTAATGTAATACCAGTAGCCTTAGAAGTTAGAACCATAAAAGAATAATCCAAAACATATCTAAAAATCAAAAATAAATTCGAAATCTAGGTGACTCAAAAGCAGCTGAAAAGATCAACCTATAATATGTAAAACTGAATCCCTTAGTAGCAAGGGAAGAGTCAAGTTTTTCTTACCTCAATCTTCCTTAGAGCTCGGGTTTCATGGCCTCCCTGAAAAAGGCTAAGAGAATGACTAAAGAAGAAGAGAAAATGTTAATGGAGAGGCACTTAAGAGATTCTTGAGGTATAGGGTTCAATCCCATTAGGCATGATTTCAAGTTTTCCTTATCTTTTCTTCTTTTACTAGTATAATTTTAATATTACAGGAACCTTAATTGAGTTTAATTTGGTTTGGTAAAAATAATATTTTTGATCTAAACTCATCCTTCAATCTCACTTGAGTATCTCAACATTTAGTATAACACTTCTTTTTTGTTTGCATCTTCATTTAATTTTTCATTACTCCATCTATGCCTAAGTAGTTTCAGTGATTTAAAAAGGCAAGCTCGGGTGCTTGCCAGAGGCGAGGCAAGGCCTGAGCGCCTCGCTTGACTTCCAGGCGGCGCGCTTCAAAGAGGCGCCGCTTGGGCGCTCGCCCGAGCTGAGACGTCGGGCGCTTCGGGCGAGCGCCCGGGTTAAACCGGGTGACCGAACCAAAATTTTAGTTCTGGTTCGGTCTCCGGTGATTTAGTTGGTTCGATTAAACCAACTAAATCACCGATAACAACCTCTTTCCCTAACCCTAACCCTGCGATTAGCCTCTGCTCATTGCGTTGCGTTGCATTGCCGCTTCTCGCTCGCTCGCCGCCGCGCTCCGCTCCGCCGCTCGCTCGCGATCCGCTCCGCGCCGTCGCTCGCCGATCCCGCTCCCGCCGTCGCTCGCCGATCCCGCTCCCGCGTGCATTCGCTCGCCGATCCGCTCCGCGCCGCTCGCCGCGCACCGCTCTAGTATGCCGCCATCGCGACGCCGCACTTGCTCGGTATCGCCGCTGTTAGCTCGCTCCCACCATCATGCTTTGCCGTCATGTTGTCGACAGCTCAGTCTTCCTTCTTTCCTTCTGCTTCGAGCCTTCGACAGTATACCGTTAACAAGTGTTAATAATATACTGTTAAGTGTTAACAGTATACTGTTAACAGAAATTTTTTTATTTATTAAATTAATAATATATTATTTTGATTTTAATACTATTAATTTTTATTTATTTAAAATTATTGTTAGCAGTATATTTATTTATTAAATTCATAAATATTTTTATCTTAGATTTTCTTAATTTAATAGTATATTTTTATTTAAATAATTATATTTTTTAATTATATTTATATATTTTTATATTTTAACGCCTCGCTTCACTTGGGCTAACGCCTGGGTGAGCGCCTAGCACCTCGGGCAATTTTAGACCTTGGTGCCTTTTGGCGCCTAGCGCTTTTTAAATCACTGAGTAGTTTATTATCATCCATATACATGAGGTTTAAAACTTAAATTTTCTTACTTTAATCGTATTTGAATCCATTCAAGTCTTAAGATTCACTTAAGACCGATTAAAATTCAATCGGAACTTCTAGTCATTGTATGCATACTTATTATCATAACTTAACTTTATATTCAAGTTCGCTAGCACATTTTGGCTTGTTATACTATGATTAACGTAAACATTAATGTTTATGTATGCTCAGCCAATATTTCGTAGAATATTAAGAATGATATTTTTGAAAAGCATGTACTTCAATCTTAAAAGTCGAAAACATGAGTATGTCATTTATCATATTTATGAAGCATGAAAATCATAAATCATATCATGAAGTAAGAATAACATATATATATATATATTATTTGTGTTTCTATTGATATGCCAGTCATAATTCGAAATGTGCGAGACTTGGATATTATATTAATACTTAGATTGCCTTCGGGTATGATGAGTGTATTATATTAGTTTGGGCTTAGGCATTGGGGACCAATGGATTGAGCTAAAAAAAACTTAATAGGTCAATTATTCCATCATTAAATCAGGTTAGATCTTGACATGGTTAATGGCTATCCTAACTCGGACTAAGTAGGTTAGATAGGCTTAGCCTGAAAAACAAATGTGCTACCTTCTACATGATGAATAGGTTAAGTCCATTGTATAAATTTAGTGTGGCCATAAAGTTTCTTTGGTTATCAATGTAATGGTTATGCTAGTTTATAGTATTTGTCTTGACTTTGCAAGAGTCATTTTCTAAAACCAACACCTATACTTGCATGAACAACTTCCTTGTGCGCGAGATGCAGGCTTCCACGTAGAGAAGGAAACAAAACGTGGTATACATACTATGTATACATAGTGAAAGTTCTGTTGTTGAAGGAAACTGATATTTGTGATAAAATAATTTAACGTGAACAGCTTCCTGTTGCTTGAACAGTTCCTCTGTTGCACCAATGCTTGCTTATAATAACATGTTTACCGAAAAATAAAAAAAAACTCATTTTGACCTTGGATTTGTTTTCTGCCATATTTGCCATAAGAAAGAGTGGTTTTGCATTTTTCTTTGTGGTAGGAATTGATATTCAGGTTCCAGTCATGCTCTATAGCTTAACCTTCTTCATACAAAAAAATTATAAATCTTCAGAGTGACAAGTTAATCTTCTTTCCTTTTCAGCTCTGAAGCAAGCATATGACTTTGGACCGAGGAAGGATTATGGTTCTGATTTTGGTTTTCACTAATGGTGTTCTCCAAGTGAGCTCAGTGTTTTTTACATTCTTCTCCAAGCAATCGTCGAGTTCCAGAGTCCACATGAGAGTTGTCACTATGACACAGTCCGTGAACTCTATATATATATATATATATATATATATATATATATATATATATTGGGAAGTGCTGGGAAAACTTGTGCAGTGCTCACCAGTCCAGCTACTTCTCATCTTTCATGTAATAGGTATTGGGATCAATAAGAGTGCCATGTTCTTGATTTAAGAGTGTCAGACTTCTTGTATTGATGACACAGTGAGGTTTGCACCCCTCTCTCTATTGTACAGTTTGTGATCCGTGAGGTGGTTTCGGGCGTTGGGCTTTCTGAACGAAAATATTGTTTCATTGGTTAATATATTTGTTGTTGGATTACTCCGCTGATCTGTGAGTAATTAATAGGATTCTGACATTTAGTTTGTCTTCGTTACCAATCTACTACCTAGAAATGTTCTTAATGATCATGACATTTCTTTTATATTACTTTCACAGGAAGGATGAGGTTTCCCCAGACGAAGACAGCATATCGCAGAGAGAATTCCTTGCGGTATGTAACTCGTTGCCGCCACTTCTGTTATTTGTTTTAAGCATATAATATAATTCAACATTTTAATCAAACTCATAAAGATTAAAGTAGAAGCTTCCGTTCACAAAAGCGGGGCCCTCCGAGGGCATCCTTTCCTTCTGTGGACCTTCCGACAGGGGGCCTCGGTGATCCAAGGGTGGAAATCGTCTGGGCCCGCATCGGACGGCTGAGGCGAGACCGAGCACGACGGGGACTCCGACCCGTCGAGCCCCGCCGTCAGAGTCGGAAGGTACGGCTCCGATGGGTTGCATCCGACGGGCCCGCGCGCCGCGACTCCTTCCACGTCGACCATGCAAGCGATGGAGCAGCATCGATTGGGCTCGGAGATGGATCGACGGCAGATCTCGCAGGCGGACCCGCCCGCGTTCGACTTGGACGGCTTTGATTGCGTCCTGGGATTCAGCAGCACGACTTTGGCGCCGTTCACGGTGTAAGGCTGGTCAAATACAAAATAAATGGAGAAAGTTCCCCAAATTAACAAGAGAATTAAGAGAATGACAGTAATCGAAGCCAAGAATTTCCTCTTTCTTTTTAATCCAAACCGGTAAAAAAAATTAGATTACGAATATAATTCAACAAACAGAGGTAAATTGAGTGCCGGTAAATGCTTTCAAATTTATGCGCTGTACAAACGATAGGGGAAGGAGATGGAAGAAGAAGACGACGAAGGTATGTCTACCTGGACTCGGGAGCAGTCGAGGAGCTTCTGCATGTCGTGGACGCGGACGACGTCCTGGTAGACGTAGCGGCGGATCTGGAGGAGGCGGTGGGCGCGGTGGGGGCAAGCAGGCCCAGCGACGCAGTGGGGGCACATGCGGCGCCCGCAGTCGACGCAGTAGATGTTCTCCTCGCTCTTCCGCGTCTCCTTGTGCTCCTCGCACACGCCGAAGAACTTGCTCCGCAGCAGTAACTCCACCCATCCCGATCCCCCCGCCTCCGCCGCGCTCCTCCGCCGCCCCCTCCCCCTTATCTTACCAAGTAAGCTTTCCTCCGCCTGTGTCTTGATGACGCTCTTCTTCTTGTAATGGAACGCATACCCCACCTTGCAAAAACCCTAAGATTTCGTTAACAAGATTACATCGATACGCTCACCAAGGAAGAAACCAAACCATTGAAGAGAATTTCGAAGAGCAGTTCCCATTGGAAGTCTTGAAATCAACAAGAACAGATGAGACCGAATAATTCTCGTACCATGTTGATAGGAGCGACTCAAAATCCGTGAATTGTGAGCAAATAATACTGAATATATTAGGAAAATTTGGGGATCATTACCGAATCTTTTATGCCAACAGCTGGGTGGATTTTATCAGGAAGGCAATCTTTTTCTCCTTCCCCGAGCAAATAAAGATTCGGGCCCCTCGCACCACCTACATTCCAATTGGAGGAAACTGGAGGGGCCGGCGGGACCCACGTAGTCAGCGGGATGGGCGGGGGGCGGAGGCGAGATCTCAGCCCGGTCCGGGGGACGACGACGGCCGTTCGATAGGGCAGTCGGGGCCGCGGGAGCCGTGCGATGTTCTCCGTGCGGCTCGCCACCCGGGCCCACGCGCCTCCCTCTCTGATTTGGCCGGCGCCGTTTCGCCGGGCGGAAATCGCGCGTTTCTTTGCTCATCTATTTCGCAACGACGAATTAAAGGTCGAAATTTTGGCGGCGCGGCGGTGTACGGCCTTCAGCGGTCATTCTTGGTTCCTTCTTCTATTATTATTTTATTCTATCATCGTATTTATTGGTTAAGAATCGATTTTTTTTCAATTTTCTTTCTTTTTTTAAGGTGTGAGTTTGAGAGCTAACTTTCTAATTATAAATAACTCCAAAGCATCGCATGTTCCACATTCGTCATCATCCTTGTGTTATGATCTATTTGTCTATCCTTCTTCATTCGTGTACTCTGGGTCAATGTGAATGAGCCGTATACTTCATGTCTTCTCATCTCTTCAACGTTGCAAAATCCTTCTTACTCGGTATTTTTTCATTACATGTGATGCAATACATCATCATTGGAGACTTAGGTTAGGAAAACATGGATCAAATTAGTGATTAGCCAACCCAAAGAAAAACACTCGGTTAAGTTCTTACAAGAAAGAAAAAGAAGAGGAAAACAGTGGGCACTGGGTGTTGTAACCCAGAGAAATTGATGCTTGGACCTGATCTCACAAGGCCCAATTATGATTCATGATGTCAGTTCATTGGCTCACGAGCAATCTTGGCCCCAGCTGCTGCTGGAGAGGGTATTTAAATTGGAGCAACACTTTTTCTCTACTTGTGTCATGTAAAATGTATTCCCATTCAGAAGAAGAATGTGAATCAAGTGACTTAGTCTCTTGGTTTGTTTCTTCAAGGGTTGTGTAGTCACAACAATGAGCAATCTTAGCAGCCTGTCTTATAGCCGAAACTGATGCAACATGTCCACGAGGGAGGCCTCACATCAACCTCAAATAAATCATAGTGATTTACTTTCAGTCAAATGAAGGTTGACAGATCGCTGAATTATTTTTTTGCTAGTGTTGGTCAGCTCTCCTGTCAAATCCTTCATGTTGTTTACTCCCAAGTACAAACAATACTATGATCATTGCCTCATTGGTCTCTAGGAATAACAATTTAATGTTGCTAGCATTTGGCATCTGGAAAACTATAAATGCTTGCTGTGAATTCGATTTATGAGTTGGTATAGTACTTGTTGAATGTGAATGGCTGCCCTCTTCCTCTCCTGGTCAGGTCTCTTTCGAAAGCAGATTACAAACATCTGAATTGTGAGGAGGAACAATGAGTGTGATGGGTAGTCTCAAAGGTGATTCGTATGGTTCAGCCACGGACATATCGATAGGCCGATGAAAAGAACTGACCACAACCGGGCATGACTACATTCATTGTTCTCATACTGTTTGGATTTGTGTCATTGGTGTAACACCTAATTTTCTTGAATGCATTAGGTTGCAGCTGTCCTTGTTCAACCTTTCCTCCATGTCACAGAGTTACCAAAAGGAAGTAGATGTCTTTTGGTTAGATTTGTGCTTAATTACATCCATAGTTTTAGAAGGGCAAGTGGAACTTGAGGACAAGGATTTAAGTGTGAGACAAGAAGTCACATACTTAAGCCAACAGTTCTTCATGCTTTAGTTTTGTTTACCTTTGGACACTCATTGCTGGCAATTGCAATCTGTGGTAAACAATACAAATAAAAGAATTCTTTTTGTAAGTATGGTTTAGAGTCCCTTTCTATTTCAGTGTCACAGACCCTGAATAAGTGATGCAAAAGGGTTGAAGCTTTCAAACACAGAGGGATTGTTGGATAGTGACTGTATTATGATTAAAGAAAGGATGGTTGGTGCAAAATGCTATTCAAACAATGTTTTGAGGCAGCCTGATGTGATGGCTATGTAAAATTGGATGGCTTTTGGTTGAATCAACCAGTGTCAAGTGATTCCACCAGTTTCTGATAAATGGCAAGAAGTTTATCTGCAGGAGCAGGAAGCCTAAAATGCATATCTTCTCCTCAAACATGCCAATATCCCTAAAGCTGCCAAGTGGGGGATCATAGTTGAATGCATGAAAATGATATCTGTAACTGTGAACAGTACTGAGGTGCACATGATCATTGTTTAGCAAATGACCATATACTTCTTTTATTCTTTTTGACAAAATCTATTGGACACATTGCATTTAAGAATAAGAACCTTCAGTCTCTGGGCACCTCTTAATCTTTACAGAAGTTGTAGCTAAGTGTACCCCGGAAAACATGCAGTAATCAACTCCTTGAACATGGACACACAACATCCTTTGGCATTTGAGCAGAGTCCGATTTCACATTTGGAAAAAACAGTGGCTTGGCATGATGGGAACACCAATTCACTCATATCTTGCTTGATGTATGAATCTGGAACTCCATGTAAATACCTATTCATAAATCATCTTGGCATGTTGGATTTAGGCTGAGTAGGTCATGGTAATATTACAAACCTTATCTTGTACATGGCCATATTTTGTGACTTTGTAGTCAACTGATCATATTTATATATACAGCATTTTTTTTTGTATATATACAAAAAATTATATACACAGCCCACAAGGACTGTAAAGAGATTTCTCTTATCTATACAGATAGTCTCCCTCCTGTACTTGTGCATGTCTCAATATCTGGGATTCCTGTTTCTTCTTGCCTGATCCATTTTTTGTCCTCATCCAACAGCTGACATAAATGTGTGCCAGAATTATAGTTATCGGTTATGGGCCCTATGATCATGCTAAATAAAACAGGGGACTGGACAACTCGATAAAGGAGACAAAATCCAGCTGTATCTACAATTCAATATGCCGTAGTACTTTGTTGATCTTAGGTCCAATGTAGACGTAACACAGTTAATTTCTCATGCAGCTGTTCTCTAGTTTAGCCTTACTTAATCTTGGTGTTTGTTGCTTTCCAGCTTGCCACTGGAGTCAGCATATTCCTGTGGATGTGGGTTACTTTTTTATGAGATCATCAGATGGTGGTACCACTATAATGGTTAGGCATTCTCTCATCCTTGAATCCTTGCTAATCTTATCTTTATCTGAAACCCAACCTAATTGTCTTGTATTTTTTATACTGCATGCATGTGCCAGCCATCAATATCTCTTCTCATCTTCCTTTTGAAGACTCCAAGTAACAGGTCAAAATGCTATAACTGAAGCTGTTTTTTTCTTGCTTTGAACCATAAATGATCATTTCGTATTGGAGAAATAAAAATACTCCTTGCACATGCTGTGGGGTGTGCATAGCTTAGAACTTGTCTGTTTTCTAACTTTCCTTTAACTGTGGTTGGCTTTTGATTAACACACTCAGCTCACTGTTCACTGCCTCTAATTTAGATTGTTGAAGAACAAAGCAATTCATCAAATCTATTAGAATGAAAGTAATTATAAGTATACTCTGATTCAAGTTCTGAGTGCTGAAAGAGTCACTGTAGCAGCCCAAGTGTGATGGGTAGGTAGAGTGCCAGAATCCAAGTAATTGAACTACTTTTTGCACCTCTGCAATGTAGGAGTTAATAGTGTCGAAAGTTCTGCAAAACCATTGCCCAAAGGATGCTCTAGGCAAGTGGTGGGAGCTCTGTTTCCATTTGGGTTATTGTCTGCCAACTCCTGTGTACCATGTCTATGTGCATGTGATGATGGTCCCTGTTGAAGCAGCTGGGTGCTGCAAAGCACTGCAGTGTACTGGGCACAAGTTGGATTAGTAGGTCTGGCTCAAACCACAGAAATCAAGAAGGGTTTGGCAAAATGTTTTATCTTTTTGTTGGAAAGGAAAAAAACAAAGTAATTGTAGTTTTTTTAGAAAAAAAAGGGAATCATTTTGATGTATTCAAAACAGATTCATCTTAGGATCTGCAATTACACCTACAGGAAGTGGAATTAAAGCTCTTTAATAAAAAAGAGTTATTAGTGGCTGTTGAGATACCTAAACCAAATTCACTTCAACCTCTGAAGAATCAACTGTAACAAATGGAACCAAACTTGTTTATTAGTGAAAATGGTCTTCAGCAAACACAGGTGGAGATCTGACAAATGAGGGTTGGGTTGCACATCAGGTGCTTATTTTACATGCACATAAACTGAAGTTGTGAACACTTGTAACTCAGTGCTTTTTAGTATAGATAAAAGTGTGAAGGCACCTTCTGGTGGGCTTACCAAGAAGCTGCTTGGTTTTTAAGCTATCAATTAAATACAACAAAGAATCAGCTCACTACTAAAAGAATCTTATCCACAAGGAGCAAAGTTGGATTAAAATAATAATAACTGGTGACAACTGATTATTTCTGATCTTGTGATTTATAAACAGACCATTAATTAGTTAACGACAAAAAGTAGGAAAACACCTCATATCTGTTGAAGTTTCTACTCTGCAATAAATAAATTTAATAGAAAACCTACCTTGTGTGCAACAATTATGAAGTACATATATTGTAAACCATTCAACTCATTATGCAATGTCTAAATTGAGGACTTTTCATTCAGTTGATTCCTCAGGTTCCAATCCAGACTTGTTTGTGAGTAGAAAACCATTTAGAGAAATAGCTCCTTTGTACCTTGTTCCCTCCCAAATCTCCTTTGTGGTCGCTGCAAAACTGAAGGTACAAAGTTGCTTGAGCTTGTGAAGTGTGATCTGATCCAAACATTTATCAGAAATAAATCATGCAGACTCGCACGATGGATCACCACTTTGTCAGCATTGCCTAAGCAATCTTGTCTTGGATGGGGAAGAAAGCATATGACTTGGCTTTCCTGATCCGAGATGGACAACCAATTTGTCAAGTGGCACCTACCATGAGAAGAAGGCATATTACTTGGCTGTCATTGTAGCTCCTGTTTGGTAACAGGTTGTTTCAATCCAATGAATTCAACATTATCTCTGGCGATGATTGAAGTATCTTGCTCCAAGTAGTCAAGATAGTTGGTGATTGATCTTACAATGTGTGTTCGGAATCATAATAATTCTGGCTGATGCTTTCACATGTAGACATTTTGTGTATCTCAAGACTCTCACTGCTCATCCGTGTACCTATTTGGCTGCGGCACAAGATTGTTAGCTAGCAATTAGAGATTGGAAGATTAAGCAAGTGTTAGGAGCTGCATCATGATCAACCGCAAGAAATCAAACAGGTCTTTTTTCTGTCATATCTGATGAACCAGTTTAATTCTCTCTTGCACAGTTGACTCCAGATCTTCCTTAGATTATCATTACGACAAATGTTTTCCATGATTAAGCCATCCATCATGATGAAATAGAGGAGTAATGACTTGATTTGAAGGATCGACAGTTCCGCAGTGCATCCAAGATTGCTTTTTGTGAATAGATTACTTTGTGTGATCATGCGGTCTGAAGGAGTTGAGTTCTTCCTGCTCCCCCACCACCATGATCTTCTTCTTCACTGCAGCCGAGATGATGAGAAGAACCAACGGGAGGAAAAGGGTAAACCATCTCTCTCATGCTCATAAATGTGCATGTTCATGTTTTGATGCATGCTAATTGGCATCTTCCATCGAGGGTAGGCAAAAGTTCCAGCTCAGACACCATGTTCTCTGCTCCAACTCTCACTGCATCCCAAGACAAAAAGGAAGGGGTTAGACCCTCACCTCATCACTCCCCATGTTGACCAAACCCGCCCCCCACCTCAACCTGGGAGCAGCACCGCAGGCAGCCATCCCTTTCCTTCTTTCACGGCGGGGGGCCCTCGTGGTCCCCGAGTGTGTCGCGGGCACATTCGAAGGTCCTCCAATCGGGAGGCCTCACCGGCGTTGGGGCCCCGGGAAGCAGGCCGTCACGTGCGAGGCAAACAGCCGCGGTTGCTCCGCCCCGCACGACGGCTCCGCTTTCGCCACGTTTGGTCGGGCGTGTCCGTCGGGGCTTTTGTCGCCGGCATTCCGTGGCCACTGAGGGGTATGCATGTCATTTGATCCTCTTCAATTATTCGCTTCCGTTTAACAATTGGCTTGTTGAATTGATACCCAATGGGGACGAGCGAGCGCGGACACGGAGAAACAAAATGGGGGTGTCCTTATCGAGGGCTCAAACCCTCTCCGCTTGTCTTCACACCTCGCTTCCCCCACCCGCTGAGCACCCGCGTTGATATTGGGCATACGTCGTTATCCGCAGCCTCTTGTAGCGGGCGAATGAACCGAAGGGATGCCTCTTTTGTCCTTCAGTGGCTTTCTTCCTCCTCTCGCTCTCCTGCTCTGTTGAGTCAGTATAAAAAGCGAAAGCTGCTCCGAGCTGCAGCCCAAACGCCGTAGAATTTTTCTCTCTTTTCCTCCAGATTATCCCCCCTTTTTTCTCCCTTTTGCTTGTTTCTGGACCTCTCAAGATTCAACGCCGACAAGGAAACATCTCGATCGTGTTGGGGTTTTGGTAATCCTCCATTTCTCCTCTTTGGAAAAATCGCTTCTTTGTTGCTTTATGCTCTTCTGCTCCTTTTGATTCCGTTGATTTTCTCATACATTGTGAGAATACCGGCTTAGATTTGCTACCTTTTTTGCTCTTTTTCCTTGAAAAGAGCGGATTTTGCTCGGAAATTTGTTGCTCTTTTACCATGTCGAGCTCCCTCTGCTACCTCTTGTGGATGTCTAGAAATCCTTTTTCTGTCGCTTTGATATGTTCTGAGCTGGGATTTCGATGAGGAATGGCTATTTGATTCGGTTGAGGCTTTGCTGAGCCGGAAAGATCCTTTCTTTCATCTCCAATCGCCGGAAAAAATGGTGTCGCGGTCTTACTCAAACCTCCTCGAGCTAGCCTCCGGCGAGCCTCCCTCCATCAGCCAGATCCGCCGGCGGATCCCCCGCGTGATGACCGTCGCCGGCATAATCTCCGACCTCGACTCCGACTCCGACTCCGACGGCTCCGCCACCGGCCCCTCTTCCACCACCCGCGACCGCACCATCGTGGTCGCCAACCAACTCCCCGTCCGCGCCCGCCGCCGCCCGGACGGCCGCGGCTGGGACTTCTCCTGGGACGAGGACTCCCTCCTCCTCCAGCTCAAGGACGCCATCGGCGACCGCGGCGCCGACATGGAGTTCTTCTACGTTGGCTGCCTTCGCGACGAGATCCCGCCGGCCGACCAGGACGAGGTCGGCCAGGTCCTGCTCGAGACCTTCAAGTGCTTGCCGGCCTTCCTGCCGCCCGACCTCCTCGCCCGCTACTACCACGGCTTCTGCAAGCAGCAGCTCTGGCCCCTGTTCCACTACATGCTTCCCATGTCCCCCGACCTCGGCGGACGCTTCGACCGCTCCCTGTGGCAGGCCTACGTCTCCGTGAACAAGATCTTCGCCGACAAGATCCTGGAGGTGATCAACCCCGACGACGATTTCGTCTGGGTCCACGACTACCACCTCATGGTCCTCCCCACCTTCCTCCGGAAGCGGTTCAACCGCATCAAGCTCGGGTTCTTCCTCCACAGCCCCTTCCCCTCCTCGGAAATCTACAAGACGCTGCCGGTCCGCGAGGAGCTCCTCCGTGCGCTGCTCAATTCCGACCTCATCGGGTTCCACACCTTCGACTACGCCCGCCATTTCCTCTCCTGCTGCGGCCGGATGCTCGGGCTCTCCTACGAGTCGAAGCGGGGCTACATCGGGTTGGAGTACTACGGCCGCACGGTCAGCATCAAGATTCTGCCGGTGGGCATCCACTTGGGCCAGCTCAAGTCTGTGCTCGGCCTGCCGGAGACCGAGACGAAGGTCCAGGAGCTCAGGGAGCAGTTCTTGGAGAAGGGGAGGGTGATGATGCTCGGGGTAGACGACATGGACATCTTCAAGGGGATCAGCTTGAAGCTGCTCGCCATGGAGGAGCTGCTCAAGCAGCACCCTGAGTGGCGGGGGAAGGTGGTCCTGGTCCAGATCGCGAATCCGGCGAGAGGGCGGGGGAAGGGCGTGAAGGAGGTCCAGGCCGAGAGTTTTGCGATGATGAAGAGGATCAACGAGGCCTACGGCGAGCCCGGGTATGAGCCCATCGTTCTGATCGACGAGCCTCTCCCCTTCTTTCACCGAATCGCTTACTACGTGGTGGCGGAGTGTTGCTTGGTTACAGCAGTCAGGGATGGCATGAACCTCATCCCCTATGAGTACATCATTTCCAGACAAGGGAACGAGAAATTGGATCGTGTTTTGGGCTTAGGCACATCGGCGCAGAAGAAGAGCATGTTGGTGGTCTCCGAGTTCATCGGATGCTCTCCGTCCCTCAGCGGAGCCATCAGGGTGAATCCATGGAACATAGAAGCCGTCGCCGACGCCATGGTCAATGCTCTGGAGATGTCAGAGCAGGAGAAGCAGTTCCGGCACGAGAAGCACTACAAGTATGTTAGCACACACGATGTAGGGTACTGGGCAAACAGTTTCGTGCAAGACCTGGAAAGGACATGCAGGGATCACTCGAGGAGGAGGTGCTGGGGAATCGGCTTCGGATTGGGATTTAGGGTGGTTTCTCTCGATACAAACTTTAGGAAGCTTGCAATGGAGCACATTGTTTCAGCATACAGGAGAACGAGAACTCGTGCCATCCTTTTGGATTACGACGGCACGTTGATGCCACAAGCATCGATCGATAAGAGCCCTAACGCTAAATCGATCGAGATCTTGAACAGCTTGTGTCGTGATAGGAACAACCTAGTGTTCCTTGTTAGTGCCAGAACCCGAGCCACTCTCAGTGACTGGTTTTCTGCTTGTGAGAACCTGGGGGTAGCTGCAGAACATGGTTACTTTCTGAGGTTAGCTGTCCTCAGTTTCTTTGCGATGACAAAATCTTAAATGGTTCATGTTTGATGCTATTATATTCTGGTCCTTCGAGTCGATATGTGATGAGCGTTTATATTCATTTGGTTTCAGGTTAAAGAGGGATGCAGAGTGGGAGACCTGTGTCCCTGTGGCAGATTGCAGCTGGAAGCAGATTGCAGAGCCTGTAATGAACTTGTACACTGAAACAACTGATGGTTCGACGATCGAAGACAAGGAGACCGCGCTCGTGTGGTCATATGAAGACGCAGATCCTGATTTTGGATCCTGTCAAGCCAAGGAGCTTCTTGATCATTTGGAGAGTGTCCTCGCGAACGAACCAGTTTCAGTGAAGAGTGGTCAGCACATTGTGGAGGTTAAACCGCAGGTAAGGTGTCACTGCTTTTATGCTACGCTTCCTCACCGGTCATGGATGAGGCTACCGACAGTGATGTTATGCTTGCAGGGAGTGAGCAAGGGCCTGGTAGCCCGGCGCCTTCTTTCCATTATGCAGGAGAGGGGCTTATCATCGGACTTTGTACTTTGTATCGGAGATGACAGATCTGATGAAGACATGTTTGAGGTTATCAGTACTTCTATAGCAAGCACTTCTCTTACCCCGACGGCCGAAGTATTTGCATGCACAGTTGGTCAGAAACCCAGCAAGGCTAAATACTATCTCGACGATACAGCTGAGATTGTGAGGCTGATGCAAGGACTGGCAACCGTCTCAGAACAAGCACTCAGGACCCAGCAATCTCTGCAGAACGGTATTTGAGCTGTAAAAAGGAAGTCGGAAGGTTCATTCTTTCTTCTGCATGATCTGACTCTCTTCTAGGTAGCTCGACAGTCTCCTTTTTCCTCACTGCAGTGTACATAAGATCTTTGAACAATTTTCTCGAGTGACAACGCAGATTGCTGTTTGATCTCCATTTTAGAGGCCAAGAGACTTGTACAGTTGGTATGCATGCCCATGCTATGGCTTCCCCACTCCATGTTCTTGTTGGGATTACAGATTTGGTGGCCTGAAAGCATTGTGATTTAATTCTGATGAAGCCTCTGTGATCTGAACCAAGTTTTGGGTTCTTTTTCAAAGCTACGTTAGCTCTCATTAGATGCAATCGGATCACGGTTGAAGTGTGATTTGTTCTCCCTACCGTGGTTTCTCTTGTTCTAAGTTAGCTGTCTTCTGAAAACTATGGAGAGATGTGCTTCTCTGTGGCTGCCCTCCAAATTCTGAGATGCTTCTCTCTCTCTTCTATGGCGACGATGCTGCCAACTTCATCATCCGGCACAATGATCTGCAAGTTGAGCTTCTGGGACTAGAAATGTGCTGGGTGTGGATCAAGCATCTTTACCTGACCAACTGCGGCATCCACTTGTGATGGTCTTCCCCCACATGAGACTTCTCACTTCCTCCATGCCCTGCTGTGTGAGTACTAGTAATGGCATCATTTCTTTCTCTGGACGTCTATTCATGGCATTGTTAACTCCAACTCCAATCGAGGGATCGCAAGCCCATCCAAAGGCTTTTGAGAGTCCCAAGCATACGTAAGGAATGATCCATTCTTAGCCATCACCATCTTTCTTACCCAATGTTCCATTGTCATTTGTGGGTGACACGGTCCTCCGTGATCTGTCATGGCTACCAGTTTGCTCACCTCCTCCCGGAAGCACTTTCATGGTTGGCCTTCACTGATGTGACCTCTCCGAGTCGTAAAAATTACATGTTTTTGGATGAATCCGTGAAATATGCAGTCATACTTCCTAATGGCATCGCTGGGAAGCCAACACCACACACGCCATCTTATCCCATCCTCCCCGATGCTGATCCGTGCCGCAGTCCCACAAGTCCACCACCCATGGCTGCCTCCGCCCATTGCCCCCGCCCTTGCCGTCGTTCAGAAGGTGCCGCCGGCGGCCATCTCCTGCCGCCTCGGCACGCCGCAGTTGCGCATCCTCAAGACAAGCAACGGCCTCTGTAAAGCGAGGCGAAGGGTGAGGTACGAAGAAGAAGAAGATGAGGAGGAGGACACGGAGGAGCATGGGCAGAACTCGGAGCTGTCGTTGATGGAAGCTTACAGCGAAGCAGTCAGAGATGTGGCTCTCGTTGTCCGGGCAACAGTGGATGGCGAAGAAGAGACTGTGCTCATCTTTAAGGTGACCATCGAAGACACCATCTTGCTTCCTCCGATCAGCACTCTATACTAAGGAGTTCAGTGACTGCAGGGTTTCTCTTCTTGTTTGAGCTCCAGGACCGCATATGATCCATCCAAGAGTGTTCTTCCAGCGAGAGCAGTCATCGAATGCATAGACGTGGTGAGAGGGCCATTCGATCCCTCCAACGTGGAGTACTTGGAGAAGGGCTTGACATGGGAGGCCTTCAAGACTCGTCTGCAATCCAACAACCGATGAAATGGTTCATCAACCATTGCTTCTTCTTCTTCTTGTCCTCCTCACAATGCTGTGGCTGTGGGATGCAACACAACTGTATGTATCGAATCCCAAGATTGCAACTCCGTTGAATGGACGTCGAGAACATATGAAGCATTAATCCAAAAGAAAATGCATCCAAATGCAAATAATAGCTCGATAGAGGCACTAAAACTGTAAGCACACAACCCTTTTCTCCATGCTGAGAAAAAAATTATCTTTCAGTTGACTCTCAAACTGCGTGCAATTCATGATTAAGTAGAACTAATCCAAACACAAAGCATAGTTATCATAAACAACTTAAAAAGCTACTGCCACATTTTTCCTTGGACAAGAAAAGGGTTTGGAACCCATCAACTGAAGCTGAAGTGATACCGCACCTGCAGACAATGAGCGATTGCAAACATCTTGTCTACTGGACTGCTGTCAGACATCTTTTTTCCGCTGTCCGGAAAGCATGCATAGTATCATCATCATCATCATCATTATTATTGTTATTGTTATCGTGGAAAGTGACCTTGGAAGCAACACTCTCCCAGTAATTGTAATTTTTTTGGAAAATGATTCATGAGCTTACACTTGATAGAATTTTATTTACATGACAATAGTAATATTATTTTCTCACTGTTTTGCATAATTCTCTTTCCTCCAATGCTTAGTTGTGCGCGAAGCTGGATGAAATACAACAAAATTCTCGTATTTCTGTCTTTTTCTCTCCGTTCTTATGAGAGGAATAAACTATGAACATTCTCCCATTGGCAAAACTTGTGGCCATGGCGTTGTGCAGCAGCCACAGATGCAGGCGATCACAGGGCAAAATATCTCCGAACACAACCGGGCTGAAGACTGCATTCCGAGCTCTTTTTCTCGTTCATAGAGTCGTCGTGCAGATACGCCGTCAAAGATGCCTCTGATCTTTCGGAAAGTCCAGCAAAAAGAAGCGGAAGCGACGGAGGAGAACAAAAGGGAGCAGCGAAGGTATCCGACGGTGCGCTGGGGTAGAAGAGGGCTCGAAACATCTCAGCTACAGGTGCTGCCATTGGCGTGGCATCTTTTGTGCGGGTGTTGGTGTGCCACACGAAGATACTTCCTTACACACGCAATTGTGACGCACTCCGGCACAGATCGCTTTCGTGGAGTCGACACACATCCACTCCTGTGTTCCATCATCACCAGGAAGAAGAGTCCTTTTTTTTTTGGCCTCTGCTGCTGCAGCTGCACCCAAGCCCTCAGAAGAGGCAAAGACTGTTCGGTTCGGTTCCTAAAATCGATAGTTTCAATTCAAATAGATTAAATTTTTAAAAAATAAATAGTTAACAATCAAAATTAACCGATCTATCTTGCGATATTACATCCACCTTCAAATTATGAAAATTATATTTATTCAAAAATCAAGATGATACACATAAGTAAAAATAGAATTATCGATGGATCCAATATGATGATCCCGATCTTTAAAAATGACGATCGAAATCGTGAGTTTGGAAGCCGGAAATGATGCCCGCCGAACTTGGTGGAAGCATCAGCTTCGAACATAGAACGAGGTGAGTTCGGTGAGGAGAAAACGAACGCTGCAGATGACGACACGGGCGGTGCGTTGCATGTACCACTTGACCAACTTGTCGGCCGATGTTTTTATTATCTTCGAAAAGAAAATAATGAAATAGATCGCAGCAGTTGTATTCTTTGGTATTTGCAGATTACGACCTCAAGTCAAGGTCAAAATAATTTGCAAAGAAACAAAAGTCCAAAGGTTCATATTCATCGTTCCAAGAGACGGAGATGAAAATTGTATGTGTTTTGTTTTTTTTGGATGATTTGCTTAGAAAAATCCTCGTTTTCCTGTGGAACAATCAATCGTAATTATAAAAATTAAAATTTATAAAAACTTAAAATTTTTTGAAATATGCCACCAGAGAACCTTTTTTTAATGGCAGAAAAGAAAATAGTTTTGCCATAAAGCATCCTTAATTATAAGAATTGCAAAATAAAACTCTTGAAAAAGAGACATTTAATTGTAAAAGCCGAAAACTTTATGGTTCGTTCATTGGATTATCCTTATTTATTTTTATGAAAGATAGCATATTATTCTTATATATATTATAGATAGATAGATAGATAGAGAGAGAGAGAGAGAGAGAGAGAGAGACGGTCGAATAAATATCTGAGACGAGCAGGAGTTGACAGAAGTTGGGCGATGATATTTGATGGGGAGTTGACAACAGTTGTGTGGGTTTGAGAGAGAGAGAGGGAGAGAGAGAGAGAGAGAGAGAGAGAGAGTTGCCGTGACGGGGACGGTGAAGTTTCCCGGCGCACTCACCGACCCAAGAAAAGACAGCCCACCATGGCTCGTTGCCAAAGATATTTTTAGGCAGCAGTCGCACCCACCGCTTCAAACCACATCGCAGCTTTTGTTACTACAAAAAATGATGTGATGAATGTATAGGTGATTTAATAAATTATAATTATAATTTAGGTTATAATTATAATTATAATTATAATTATATATGTGAGCTATTTTTGAAAGTCCTAAGAAGTCAAAAAAAAAAAGAGAAGAAAAATGGAAAAAAAAAAAGAAGTTGTAGCCATGGTGGGCCCACGCGGCCCTTTGTACCATTTTTATGGCTTGTCAAAAGGAAGCATCAATTACGATCCAAAGTAGATTTGTTGGCAGCCCATTTGCTCTCTCTCTCTCTCTCTCTCTCTCTCTCCCCCAAGCAGATATTTGTAGTTCCGTCACCACCTCACAGCCACTTCCTCCTCTCCGATCTCCTTTATCACCTCCGTTCGACCCTTCCATCTCGTACGGAAGCAGCGGTAGTCGTAGTAGTAATAGTAGGACGGTAGGCAGCTTCATTTACAGCAGCAGCAAAGGAAGAGAAGAGAGGGGCACAGAGGAGGATGGCAGCAGGAGTAGAACGAGGGAGAGGAGGAGGCGGCGGCGGGGACGGGAACCCGCTGAAGCGACTCAAGTGGTCGCAGGAGGACGAAATGGAGCTCGAGGAAGAGGAAGAGGAGGAACAGATGGCGGGCCTTGGCCGGTTCTACTACCCGGTCTGCCCCTCGGCTTTCGTCGTCTCCGACGCCGTCGAGCCCGACTTCCCGCTCATCTACGTCAACACCGTCTTCGAGAACGCCACCGGATACCGCGCCGACGAGGTCCTCGGACGGAACTGGTGATTCTCTCTCCCCCTAACCTTTTGATGATTCCGATCGAGTTAGCCCTTGCGATGGGTCAAACGTTTGCCGTCAAAATTTCATCTTTTCCGGGTATTTGGTTGGTTAATTTCGAAAGTTTCCGATTGGTACCGCGCGTTGGTAGCACCATCATCTTGTTTCATTCTGGGAAGAAGGATTCTTGAAGTCCAGTGGGCGTTCTATTAGAGCCACATCCTTGATTGAAGGGAGCTAATCTCGTTGTCCTTGTCTACGTCAAAACCATTGTTTACGCTCCAGGATTGAATGAAACGATGGACATCACAATAAAAAGAAGTTTTCTTGCCATCCGAATCGAAATCAATTCCTTATTCTTCTGATCGATCGATCTTTCCCTTTCTCCTGTATTTTGCCTTTATGCCTGATATCTTGGAATAATAATGTGTTTATGGTCGAGCTAGTAATCCTACTTCATTCTCCCTTTTTTCTTGCTTCATATGTGTCTCTTGGTTTTCTCCTATTTCAGAGCTTAACTCGATTTTGTTCCGAATTAATTGTGAGGAATTTGAAGGACTCTCCATGAGATTTGGTAAATGCAAAAGAATTTTGGTTATTCTGTCATTTTTATACTTTGACAGATTTAGCAAACCAATAAATGGATAATTTGGGTCAAGTGCAATTTTTTGTGCAATCGCCATGGGACTTGTGAAGAAGGAACACTTTAAGATAATATTCCCTTTGAGTTGTAGTAAATTGAGATATTGTTGCCGTAAAAGCAATCACAGTAAGTAGAATGATATCGACTGCCTGGTTTGGGATTTTGGGTTTTCTGCAATATGAAATGCTGGATTTGTATGTATTCCGTGGACAACATTTATCTATGTCGATCAAGTAATCTACAACTAGTGATGATATCGTTCATCATAAAAGATTCCAATTAAGTATAGTTGTATGGCTAATATGATTAGGTTCTTCACCTATTGCTTGATTTGACTGGATATGTATACCTTTTAACATGAGTAGAATTATCATAACAGCAAAGTAATTGCAAGATCTGCAGGCTACATGTTGGCCGAAGTATTTTCTCAGAACCAAATACAACTATTGAAGAGGTTTACCTTCTCTTGTTCTGGTGCTCCAACTTTCTTTCCAAGTTCTTTTCTTGTCCTTGAAAAAAATCATGCAACTTAGCGATATAGGGAATGCATTGAATCTGTTAATTGGACGTAGCTATTCAATACTTCCAACTCCAGCGACATAGGGAACGTGCTAGTTGGAGTGCAATCTTGGTATAGTTATTCTGATAGTTGCTTTGAAGCTTCATTCATGTTCTCTTATGGCAGTTGTCGTCCTTTAAGCCGTTGCCATCATTAGCCACACCACACAAATAGCAGAAGCATTCAGGTCACCTACCTTGTGGTCCTGCTCTGTCATCAGCATATACATGGTCCCTCTTTTTATTTTCTATCATCTGCCTTGTTTTGTTACCGTAAGTGTAAGCATCATAATCATTGGTTGTGCTTTGGCCCCAAAATTCTTTTGCCCTCTAGGCCTGTCATTTCTTTTTGAGTAATGAAGATCTGCAAACTTGATTAATTCATTTCAGAACCCTGTTTCAGCCGATTCTTGCAGTTTCGTGATCCGCGAGCGCAAAGACGGCATCCCTTGGTGGACCCAATGGTTGTCGCTGAAATTCATAGATGTCTGCAGGAAGGGATAGAGTTTCAAGGCGAGCTTCTCAATTTTAGGAAGGATGGCACTCCGCTGGTGAACAGATTAAGGCTCATGCCTATATACGGCGATGACGGCTTTGTTACCCACATCATAGGCATCCAGCTGTTTTCTGAAGCAAACATCGATCTCAACCGTTTGTCGTACCCAGTTTTCAAACAGACCTCGTACATCAAGTCCTACCATCAGGATCCAAATTTTTCCATACCTGAAACCAATTCTAATAACCGAAACCAGGACTACTGTGGGATCCTTCAGCTCTCAGATGAAGTCCTGGCACATAACATCTTGTCACGCTTGACACCTCGAGATGTGGCTTCTATTGGATCAGTATGCATTAGAATGCGTCAACTAACTAAAAATGAGCATTTGAGGAAGATGGTTTGCCAAAATGCATGGGGAAGAGAAGTGACGATAAGATTGGAGCTGAGCACCAAAAGATTAGGATGGGGCAGGCTAGCAAGGGAGCTAACCACACTGGAGGCTGCCTCGTGGAAGAAGTTCTCGGTTGGTGGCAGAGTAGAGCCTTCCCGTTGTAATTTTAGCGCCTGTGCTGTTGGTAATCGGTTGGTTCTCTTCGGAGGAGAAGGCATCAATATGCAACCGATGGATGATACTTTTGTTCTCAATCTCGAGTCAGCGAATCCAGAATGGCACCGTGTGAAGGTCACCTCATCGCCTCCAGGACGCTGGGGCCACACCCTTTCATGCCTAAATGGTTCATGGCTGGTAGTCTTTGGTGGATATGGCAGGCAAGGATTGCTGAACGACGTGTTTGTGTTGGACTTGGATGCCCAGCAGCCAGGTTGGAAAGAAGTCTTCGGTGAAGCCCCTCCTCTGCCAAGATCCTGGCACAGCTCTTGCACTGTTGGTGGATCCAAACTTGTTGTATCAGGTGGGTGCACCAGTGCCGGTGTCCTTCTAAGCGACACTTTTCTACTGGATTTGACTAGGGAGAAGCCGGCATGGAGGGAGATACCCTCCCCATGGGTGCCTCCTCCTAGGCTTGGTCACACACTTTCAGCGTATGACAAGACTAAGATTCTGATGTTTGGAGGACTGGCTAAGAGTGGCTCACTAAGGCTGCGGTCATGCGATACATTCAGTATCGACTTGGAAGATGATGAGCCTCAATGGAGGCAGCTAGCGACCACCGGCTTTCCTGGTGCAGGTCCGCCACCAAGATTGGATCATGTGGCTGTCAGTTTGCCTTGTGGAAGGATTATCATCTTCGGTGGTTCGATCGCAGGCCTTCACTCACCGTCGCAGCTCTTCCTCTTGGACCCATTAGAAGATGAACCAACCTGGAGGATCCTCAATGTTCCTGGTGAGCCCCCAAAGTTTGCATGGGGACATAGCACTTGTGTCGTTGGAGGGACACGAGTTCTTGTGCTCGGTGGTCACACCGGCGAAGAGTGGATTCTGAATGAGCTGCATGAGCTATGCTTGGCTAGCAGACCCGAATGAGATCCATGATCTCGATCATTATGTTTTAGATGTTCATTGGAGTGAAAAAGAGTTCTTCTCAGTTACCATATGTTTCAGTCTTCGCTTTGATTTTCCTTGTTTGCTTCTGCGGTGATCTTGCTCTCCATTGTCGTGTCATCCCCACCTTCAGCTACATCTAAATCTGCTGTACATAAACTTTCGATCGTATAAATAACTGATGTATTTATACTGATTCAGCTGATGTCAATCTCAGGTTGCCAAAATGACAATTTATTTGTGCTACCTCACCTAAGCAATTTTGATTTCCAGTCTCCTGAGTGATCTCATCTTCAAACTGGTCCTTGCAAGAACGTCAGAGCAGTTGAAATCTGTTCCCTTTAGGTATTGCTGCTACTACTTGACGAGGGTATCAGTGGATGTGACCAACAAAATGCATTACTTCTTGCTTCTCTGAGCATTGGGTGATGATGGATCAATCACAAAACTTGAAGATATCAGTCAACGCAACCAAGAAAATGTTTCTCGGAGAGTACTGGGTGCTGATCGATCAAATAAGGTTTCTGCATTTTTTTTTGCCTAAATGGTTTTCGTTTTCTTTTTCTTATTTATAGAACATTCAGATATGGGGTCCAAAGATGAAAAGGTGTGTTTACCCTCCGTCCGTTGGACCTCAAAATGGCCTCGAAAACATTTTTGGCGCCAAATGGTTCGAATTCCAGATCGTTGTTCGAACCGGCGGTGGTCGGAACGCACTGCCAAAGCAGGGAGAACCAAGGACCGCAGTGTACTTACCTCCCATCAGTCTAACTTCGAAATGGCCTAAAAAAAAAAATTTTGGAACCAAAATGGTCCGACTTCTACATGGTTATTCGCGCCGCAGTGATCGGAACCTACTTACTTCCACACCGATGAGATCCAAAGACCCAGGTGTCCTTACCACCCGCTGCTTTACTTCGAAATGGCCTCAAAAAATAAAAAAAAATTTCCGAGCCAAAATGGTTCGACGACCACTTTTTTATGCTCGCTCGCGGTGATCGGAACCCACTTCCACAGCAGTGAGATTCAAACACTGCAAGTGTGCTTACCGCCCTTCAATCTGATCTCGAAAAGGTCCAAAAAGAAATTTTATTGAACCAAAATGGTCCGACTTCCACATCGGCATCCATTTTGCCTTCGAAAGATCCGTGACTCATCATGCTCCCAATCTATCGGCCTACAAATCAAACTTCAACCCGAATCCATCACAAAATGATGTTGCATGTGGACCAACAATTAATATCCGTCAAGTTGGTTGGATTCCATACCGAGTCGATGCGATCCATTGACATCCCCCCTTCCACGCGCGCACACATCAGAATGTAAGACGAGAGCACAAACCCAGAAAGATTTTTGCCTTTTTGTGTAAACACCTTATTGCATAAAATTCCAATAGGAAGAACAATGTAACTGTAGCTAACAACATGAATAGTATGCTGTGTAGAAATCACCAATGAGAACCAAAGATCTAACCGTGTAACAGACTCTTCATGTTGAAGACCAATGGCAATTGTAGTTACAGTTCCAAGTATTACAAAGAATATATAAGAGATAAAATGATCAATGGACTGCTGCGCTTCATGATGTTTGAAGGCATTTTTGCTTGTTGACATTCGTGAGTATGCACGAAATGGAACCGTTCCCTCTGGTAGCCATTATAATCGTTGTAAGAAGCAGATCTCACATCTGTTTAGACTATCATTTCCAGCCAACAGAATCAATCTCATCTCTTGCATGTTTGTAGAGCTCCAGCCTCTTAGCTATCGCATTTCTCTTCTCCATGAGAGTTGGGTCCTCATCCAACATAGCACTAAGCTGCTTCTTCTGCAGCATAAAAGCAAACATGTCAATAGAATCAAGTATTGACAATCCACTTGCGTATATATTTAAAAGCTTGAGATTAAACACTATTGACCATCAACTAATCACGAAATAAACAAGCATTCAGGCAATAGCAACATCAACCCGTTTTAGCTTTTTTGATTGTCTGGAGGGTCAAAAAAGGAACATCTAATCTATTTCAAGATATAATATATCCCATCAGCCACAAATTTTGAGTCTTATTCTTACTCGTTCAGATTTGTTATCTTAGCAAGCTGAGTCATAATATTTAGGTCTAGATAGATAGATAGAAGGGACTGAGAATGGTTAGGGCAAGAAAATAAAAAAGAACAAAAGGCATTGTGCCACAATACAAGTCTATCAATCATTCCAAGTAATTTGGCAATCACCAAGCCAATGAACCATTTACCATCAGTTATTGCATGAAACAAATTTTGTGATTGAAGCCTCTTTTTAAACTGGATACAGAATGGTAAACACTAAGTATCAAGTACGTGGAGTAATGGCAAATTGGACTGAGCCTATACCATATCTGCTTCAGAATTGCATGCATCATCAATGGAATGGGCGTGAAACTAAAAACTACAGCAAGATAAAGTTACTGAAAGACAGACCTCCCTCCCCCCAACTTGGGCGTAAAAATAATTAAGCAGCGACTTCTTTGCTTCACGGACTTGACAATGAACAACAGCCTTTGGTATAGTATTCCTCAGTGTGTCGCATACCATGCCAACATAAGCCGACACATTGGAACCTGAAATTGGAATCGATTAGAATGCCAAAAATAGATGTCATGAGCATGGCTAAGGCAATATCACATCATCATACATATACATAAGTAGGATAAAAAAAATATGAGGCAATCTTGTTTCAGACGTGTTGCAGGTATGAAACTTGAAGACTACCAAATTGAACTTGAGAAAATGCATGCTTTACAAGTACAGATGTATGGATTTACCAATTTTCCTCAGGTGGTGATCACCATATCTGTCAGGTGCTGGAGTATTGGGAGTTGAACCGGGATTTGAACCTTTATCAGGTTCGTGAGAGAGTTTTCTGAAGAAGTCCACTGTGAGGTAGGCTGACTCCATTTCTACTAGACGAAGAACTGTTTTCCGGCTGTCATCCCGGAACCTTTCCAAAGCTTCATTTGCTGCAGCTGCTATATCACTCTGAAGAGTCGGAAAGCGCTTCAGTTCCTATCAATGCAACACAACACCACCACATCAGCATAATCAAGTCAGCAATAAGCTTCAGGACCTTGCAGCTACTCCAAAACAGTTTGTGATACATGGGTATCTCACGGAGATAATTGATAAGCCAGTCCCTTCATTGAGAAGGCATCCAATATACCACTTTCTGATTAAAAAACCAATCATGCAATAATAATATTCTTGTGAAGGCTATAACATAACAAAGCGCATATAACCAAGTAAAACAGTAAACTAAAATTAAAACTAATTGCAATTCTGTTACACTCATCAGTAACAATTTACCAAACCTGCAGCGGGAGTAACATCAACAAGGTTTTTAAATCATTCATGATGAAATGAACAATACTGGACCAAACAAGAGCATAATTAAAATATCAAGATGACCAGTGTATTGCTCAGAGGATGCAGAAAAAAAAATTATTAAGTATGCACAGAAATTTAAAAACCGCTAACATATTCCATTAATAATATTTACAGTAAAGTTAAAATATGTATTTAGATATGTATATGCATAAAAAACAAAGATATAGAAACTTGTACAATATTACTTAATTAGGATAAACATTAAACAAAACAATCATTAAAGAAAGTCAAACTCAAAGCATAAGACACCCATCAATATGGAATTTTGAGTGGCTCACTCCATGTTGTCTTACTCCAACAAGTCTGGATGAAATATATACCAACAATGAATCCAAATTGTTAATGACCCAACTATTTGGAATTAGGCACAAAATACAAATAACTTTGGCCACAATTGAACACTGCATAAATTAATATCCTGTTTATAGTTTCTAGTAAGGTCTTCTTAGGCCTCCCTCTAGCTATCAACCTATAACCGACCTCCCTATAGATCTTCTCATACCATCTTAAAGAATGTCCCTCATCTTATCATCTGCGAAATCTGGATGTAATTGTCTACATACGAAAACATTTAATTTTCTATACTTTCTACTAGCTCCACATATCCATAAAACATCGCTGGCCTACTGGCCTAAGAACATAAATGGTGATCATGCAAAACTCATGACACTTCCATAAATAATATCTTCATCAATCTCTCCATAATCAACTCAAACCTAAAACTTTTACTTATTCGAACTTACTGTCCATTCAACCTCAGTTCTTCTATTTATATTATTTAGATTATATATTTAGTTTGAATCCTACTTAGTTTAAAATCCTAGTTTCCAGGGATTATCTCCAAAACTCAGGTTTGTAATTAATTTCATTTAAACTTTCATCTACTTTACTTATCAAGTTCATCCATTCGTCCATTACCAATATAAAAATGTAAGGATTTAAAGTTGATCCCTGATGTAAACCGATACTCCTAAGAAACTTATTCGACACCCCTCATAGTTTTAAAACTAGTGACCACATTATTATAAATATTCTTTTCATCAACATGATTAGTGGAATCTAGATCTCAACAAATTTTATCATAGATTTTTTAGAATCAATAAAAATCATATGAAAATCTTACTTTTTCTCTCCATACTTTTTTCATTATTTGTCTTAATAAATAAATAATTTATATAATTCACCTTCCCAACAAACATAAAACCAAATTAATTTTCAAATATATTTGTTTCATATCTTATATATTTTCATAGTGTGACTCATAAGCTTGATTCTTTATAATTAGAACAATTTTGAATATCCTTGTTATCCTTATAAATAAAATTAATAAATTAAAACCACTAATATTAGTTAAAATAAAAGGATACGTTATATTAAAATAAACTTTTGATTATTGGAAAGACACTAACATACTAATCACTAGCATCATATGTTTTCTCGGATTAATTACAAGAATATGTATAGAAAGCTGTTGCTAGTTAATCATAAGTAAACAATATGATGAAAATAACAATATAAAAATGTTTTAAAAAACAAATGATGATGGATGGTAGTGGTCTGTAAAAGCTGATTATTGGAGTTGGAGAACAATGGAGTGAAAACAAGTGGAAACACCAAGAAGATGTCTCCAGATTTCTACAATTTACTTTTTGAGTTGTTTTTCTAGAATGATCAGTATGAACACAATCTTTTAATTGAATGAACTGAAAACAATGCTCACAAATCAGAACCATACTAGCACAAGATATCTCAGAAAGTATAATGCTCGCCGAAACTTCTAAGAGGAATTCCTTAACCACCAAAATGTCACCATTAAAACCCATATAAGAAAGTTTCCAAGATGTCGAATGAAGAAACCAGAATGCTGCTATTCAATGAATTAGACTGATGAGCCCTAAGAAGTCTAATTGATGGACAAAGGTAACATAAGCCCAACCTGCTATCACTGAATGGTTCTCTGGATACAATTCTTTTTCTCTTTTGCAAGAACAATGATATCTAGTACGAAAATTTTTGAGGATTGACAATTTGAGCACAGTTATGAAACCTAAGATGCAATAATGATGGCAACATTTTGTTAGTTTAAAGAGTTAGGAAGTATCATAAAGAAATCCATGTGCAAGTATTAAAAAAACAACAGATGACTGACAGAACAAGTGTCCGGTTTCACCCGTCATAATGCTCGGAATTTTAGGATCTTAAATATGTAAAAAGAAAAAAGAGCACATACATGTTAATCTTTGGCTGCACACGCAGGCCTACCAAGTTCCAAGATAATATTTGCTTTTGTATTAGCTTGAACTTATTATAGATGTATCATTTTTCATTGTTTATTGCACACATCTATAGGCAAAATCATGCTGCTGCCTGCTCCCAATTATACAACAACATCAACAACAATCAGTCAAAATGTCCAAACTATTTGCAGTAGGTTACATGGACATAGAAAGAGCATTTGAAAATAACAAGAAATATATGCAAACAAAAGAACATAAGGCATGTGAGATATACATTTAGTTACTTTCAAAATAAGTTTATTTCTATAAGAGTTGTTACCTCTGTTTCACCAATAGACTTCCGAACAAGTTCTTTCAAAACAAAGTGCACCTGAAAAGTAACAATGACATTAAAAATCTATTACTGTTGGCTAAAGTACACAAACAAATTACATCAAATTTTTTTCTTGCAACTCTAATATCATCAAAATCTTTGTAAGGAAAAGATTATTATGTTCTACTCTTATTTCTTCACGAAAGGACATCATGTAATAAGATTAGTTTGAAAAATGAAAAGCTTATTTGAGTCCTTACTGCCATAATCACATGAAATTTAATTATTGATACAGGATCTTCAACTCATTGAAGTTGAGATAAATTTTTTCTCAGCTAAGTCTTTTCCTTCTATTATCTAATTCACATCTTTCACTACTCCCCTTATTTTTTTGCTATTGGAACAACTCTACCTAATTGATCTCTTTGTAAACTTCAAAGAATACACAATAATACAGCAAGTATTTCAGACAGAGTAGGAATGACAGATCATGATATTAAGCAATGCAAGGATAGTATACAACACAAAATAATGTGGGAGAAAAAGTGAGTGAAGGAATTTTACAGCATCCACGGATGCTTCTGCCGGACCCTTGAAATAGCCTAGAGAGCTATCTATAAGCCTTCTATATCCTTGCTCAGGTGCAATCAGATGAGGCTGGTAACCATCTGCTTCAGAAATAACCTTTCGAACATTATGTAAAGAAAGATGTCTATCAAATGGGAGTTTCTTCAGAGCTGCCGGTAGTTGGTTGTCGAAAACCCCATAGATCCGATCTCCACCAGGGCGTCTAAGACAACAAGCAATATATCAGTACATAGAAAACCTCACAACAGCAAAATCACAGCAGCATGTCAAGTAAACAACCTATGTCTTTTGCTTTATAGGTGAGTAGTTTTGATTTTTTTTTTTCCCATTCTGATACAGGACTTCTTTGAACCACCATGGCCTACTTACCTTCAATAATCCAAGGTACGTGCAGACATTCAGCTGGTGATGTAAAGAAGTGAGGTGAATTGTTGAAGTTAACAAATGATTACCATCCACCAATACCTTGCTTATTTCTATAGAATTAACGGTCATCAGAGGAACAATCTAGGAAACTAGGACTATAAACATAAATAACTTTTTGAGAACATTAGCAAACAAGTGGCTTCTCTTATGACCACCATCTAAGAGGAGTTCAAAGAGCCAAAGAAGAGTATTGAAAGAAATTGCACCCGTGACCTTTTCCTTCTTGAACCACTATATTAATGTGGGAGAAATAAAGACAAATCTCTGAATTCTTTGCAAGATATTATTTTACCAGAAGTTGCTTCTTCTTTAATAGATTTTGGCAATGAAATGAATTAATAACAGTCTGTCCAAAAGAAAAATAGAAGATAAGTGATTCCCCAACCATCAAGCATAAAAATAAGAGATAAAGATTGCATTACCCTCCATCCAAGTGCTCTTTAAAAATTCGATCAAATGCACGACACATCTCCAATATTGTGTAAAGCTGTGCCTGCATATTCAAAGCAAGGCAATTATGAAATTACATATATGTAAATCATACCTAAAAATATGATAGATTGTTCCCAATCTTACCCCTCCATCAGCTCCAATAGGTCTGCCAAGACGGTCCAACTCAGCCTCAAGCTCATCAATTGTTTTATTAATTAAAGCTACTATACTTGGTATTCGTGCTCTGATTGCACTCTCCAGATGCTAGACAAAAGAAGTCATTGAAAAGTTTTTCAGTGATTTGAAGTTTCCCAACCGAAAGGAAAAAAGCAAGAAGCCAAAAGAGAGACATGGATGGCCACCTTGGATAATAGTTTTGCGAGATACTCAGAACCCATTTTATGTGCCAGATGTCCATAATCAGGGCTATTTGCAAAATATTCTTGTTCTTTGCGTCGTGCTGCAATCATATCTACATTCTTGTTAATATCAGCTTGTGACCGATTAACAATTCCTACCCAAGGATGTTGTAACCGATACGATCTTCCTTCAAGCACCTGGAACAAGAAGAGGCAAAGTAAGGTCTCAAAGGCAGGTTCCCCATAGAAATATAAAATCACAAACTTCACTTTGATGCATAATCACAGATAATAAGCAAGGATAGCCCACATCTAAAGCGTTGGTACCCTTGTCCATAAGATCAAGCTTTGTTACAACACCAAAAGTTCGTTCACCTACATAAAAGAACAAAAAATATAAAGCTATTGTTTGCATTTGACTGTGATCAAATAACCTGGGCCATAGAAAGAAACTCCAACTCAAACTTCTTGTAATACATATAGGAAGAAATAAAACAAATTTTCTACCTGCAGGATCTACTTCCCTTCCAAGCTTGATGGCATCTGAGGTGGCAATGTCTTGATTCGCAGGAGATATGGCCAGTATGATACAATTAGGCTACAAGCATTAAAAAATCATCATCACTAAAATAAGTGGGCTAGAGTCAAACTTTAAATAGATATGACAAATACCCTTGACAGGATAACATCCAACGTGGATTGCATATGCTAGCAGCACTATGTCGTGCAACCTGGCAAATTCTAATATATAGGTGGGAAAAATAAAAAAGGCATGCCAGCTGGAACAGACCCCAAGCTGGGGCATGGATCATGGGGGTAGAGGAGCATGGACACAGATTCCATGCTAAACAAAGCTAAATAAAATGAAACAGAACAAGAAGAATAAAAAAATGACCCATAAAATGCATTTCATGATAATAAAATTCAATATTAATTGGATACATTTAACTTCTGTATCATCGAAAAGAAGAGAAACCTAAAGATGTGTTGCCTAGTAAAAATGTTCATTGTGTCAATTTAATTCCTATAACATAAAAGAAAGATATAACTAAAAACATGTTATCATACACTGCAGACAATTAAATTCCTGGAACAACAAAAAGAAGAAAAACATAGAGATATTTTGTATACCTTTTCAACATAAGACCGCACCATATCTTCAATATCTCTGACTATTGATTCAGGCTGTCCCTCTGCAAAAAACAAAAACATCCAGCAAGTTCATTGTAAAAAGAGAATTGTTTGCAGAACATAACAGATAATTAAATGACATGAGATATTTACCTACTGCAACCTTTGTCAACCCAGGAAGATCTATGAGTGTTAAGTTAACAACTGCATAATACAACAATGCAACAATGTTATGTAAATTATTAACCAGGAAATCTGAAGAAATCCAATATGTTCCACACATAAAACCAGTGCATTAATGTGAAACAACAAGATTACAAGATTTCAGTAAACATTTTACAGATATAGTATCTTGTATATTCTCTAGAAACTCTTGCAATAATAAGCACTGAAAACAAGGAAGACTTTGACTTCTGAATTTAAAACTCACTAAGTCAAATTCTACAAATGATTGCATGATCTGCCACCTCTCTCTTGATGTCAATGCATTCATGGGCATGTGTAAACATAACCTTTGATGGTCAACCATGATACATGATAAATGTATGAAGCTAATACATGATACATGTATTACAAGTACGTAATTGGAAAACTTGTAAATTTGTTTACTTAAAACTATACAAACCATTCCTTATACCACCAAAAGGATCATCATTCTGGGGCAAGAGGTGGTTAAGATCTGCCATGTGAGTCTGTTGGAAATCAATATTATAATTGAAGAACTTGTACATGATACTACTCGCACAGCATCTGATACTGATATAGTGTGACTGAATCAAACTAATGGTCATTATGTGTAACTGGATTACTAACCACTATGTTGGCATAGTCAAGCAAGTACGATGTTGTGAGTCTTGTGACTGTTGATGTGAAACAAGTCTAAAGTTGTGCAACCACAATAATTGTTCAGCAGTAAAATTGTCATCAATAAACTGCCACTAGAAACCACATAAAGCCTCAGATTCAACAAACTAGGACCAATTATTGACATCTTATTGTGGTACATGATATCCATGCCAATGGAATGGTTGTGACCATGAGAAAGTCGTCTGACTCAAAATCAGCTAAGCTTTTTCTCATATACTTTAAGTCATTGCCACCTCCTTGCGCTTGTCTTTCTGGCCATAAATTAATCTGGTAGATGATGTGTCATCTTGGTTAGTACTAATAACTGCTCCTTAGTTCACCCTCCTCTCTGTCTTTGTACTGGAAACATGAGACCCTTTACCCTCACCATCATCATCAACAAACATGCAATCATACAACAATTACGACATTATGGACCTCATGGAGCCTGAAATTAGATAAATAAAAGTCTCATCATCTTGACAGAGTCATCTAAATAAATCTGTCAAGAATATCTAGGCTGAACCTAGTTTCATGGATCTAAACTACATCAGCAAAAATTTATGTTAAATTTGCATCAATCTGCTTGAAATATACTAGGATCTAGCCCAAATCTATGTGGATTAGGTTGAATCAAGCTCAGATTCATCTAATATATACTTGCAATGTGTAGAGCAAAGCTCGATTGAATGACAAACATGCATTTGAATTGAACATTGAACTAAAATATGTGTCCACAAATGGAATTTAAGTAAGAAACAAGGCATTCAAGAGCAAAAGAAGCAAATAAACTAAAGAAATATCTTTAGAATTATCTTGATATGGGAAACAATGAAAAGTTTCTTAAAATACAAACTTGATTTGTTGATTCACAAACAGTAAATGAAGTAATGAGAGAAGACTGAGGCTTTCGGTTGGTAAAAAATTGAGAGGAGAGAAGAGAGCTTCTGCTTGAAGGGAAGGGTGGGCAAGGTCGGAAAACTGATCAGTAATAAGGCTGTGGCCTCTAAGTGCTAGTTAAAAATTGGGCGGACCTTCTGGTACAGTAAGTGTACTAGGTTGGACAGACCCTCCCAAATTGTTGTCTCACACCCTTGCCAACTTACATCAATAGCCATCCCAGTAAAGTTGTTAGAGGTCATCAAAACCACTACTATTGTTGGTGATTTTGTCTGTCTAATGATACACTTGCTTCTCGCTTCCAAACAAGTTTTGCCCTCTGGTACGTACGTGCATAGATCCACCGACTGAGAGACATTTAAGAACAAATGCTCAAACATTTTCAAACAAAGTGTCTTTTTTTTCATTTAGTTCATCCATTTCATCCTGAATCTAAGCAATGAATCACCATAATTGCCAAAATGTTTAAAATTTGAAAACATCTTAGATCTTTTTAATTGAATTACCCCACAACAGACAAGGTTTATAATTTGACTTTAAATTACAAAGCTTATGTAGATATTATATACCACTTTTATGTGATGGATACTTGAAAGAAACAAGAAAAAAACATTGTGATGGATAAAAGGTGGAAAATAACCTCAAACATATGACTATGAAATAAGAATAATCCTAACATGAAAAGTACTATAAAGATCAGTCATTATATAAGCAAACTGACCATGTGGCGAGTAAATGCTCAGATGGATTGGAACATTGGATATTTGTTTTGTTTTTCCAGTTATCCGATCAGTTTCATCAGCAATCTCCTTTCTAACAGCAGCTGCAAATGCATAAAATTCATTACATACTTCATTAACCATAGTTATCTGCATGAATCTAATAAATGTACAATGATTAACCATCTATAATATGGATATTTGAATACTTCAGGCAGATTTAGAAATAAGATTTAGCAGAAGACATCATTCCAACACTTAAAAAACAATATTATATATCTTACTAATTCATGTTTGTTAATCATGTATTGACATCAACTGCCTTACTTTCGGGACAATCTTGTAGATACAATTAAAAGAGTTGATACAAGCTTGGAATGGCCTAGTTTTAAATTGTCATGATAGGTTAGTTTCAGACCAACTTATTCTTATAATTGAGTCAATTTATTAGTCATTTGATTAAACCTTTTTCCTTGTTTCTCTTAAAACTTCAGTACTTTTTTATTAGCTTAATCTGGTTTTAGTCTTGTGGAGTCCTGGCGAGTAGAATTTCTGAAAATGATTTTTGCAACTATAAGTGGAGTTATTTAATAATTCTATGAGGTTAACTATTGAGATTTTTCAATTGCTCCAAATTTTTTTATTTAGGAAAATCTTGCTCTGCAAATAGGTCTAACAAAGCAGGTAGAAACATAAACTTGAGGACCAACAATTTGATACTTGAAAAAGCATGGCATTCACATGAAACAAACTGTTCATTGTAGGAGAGTGCCAAAGTTCATTAACAGATCATGGGTATCGGTCCAGCATCCTACCAGCATGCCAGCAAAATCATAGAAATCACGGAAACTAAGCCCATAAGAAAAAATCCAAGCTAATCTGAGGAATTAAGAATTTTTCCTTCATAAGTGCGTGTATGCGTTCCAAACATGGATATGATGAAAAGATCTAAACGTAAAAATATGATGCTAACAAGGAAACAGAGAAAGTTGTTAACTACGAGACAAAATGTCTCAAAAATAAAGCGACCAAGTGACCTCAAAAAGAACAGAACAGAAAATCTAAGCTCTAATCAATCAGATCCTACCAAAGTCGTTATACTTCCTCCTAGGGGCATGAAGGAACTCCGCGTACTCCGACCCACTCTCCGTCTTGTGAAGTTGCAACACCAACGGCCTCCGGGTCACGATACCTGATCCAGACGAATAGATCACAAACCATAACCAAGGAAACAAGAACCCCAGCGGATGGATCGAAGGGGATCCGCATTGGGACGTTACCAGATCCACGAGGCAAGAAGTCCCTCCCCACGATGCTCTCGAGCACGGACGACTTCCCCGAGCTCTGAGATCCCAAAAAAGAGATGATCAAGAGTTGACGAAAGATGCCAGCTACGAGCGATCTGAGAAGTAAAGAATGCTGTTCCGCGAGGATTGGGGTTACCTGGCCGCCGACGACGGCGACGGAGGGGAGAGCTTCCCACAGGGAGCCCTCGCCGCCATGATCGCCCAAGACGGTGCACGCCCTCTGGATCCGGTTCACGAGGCCGATCAGGCTCTCCATGGTCGCCATTGCCACGGAGAAGAAGCAGAGAAGGCGAGATCCGAGAGAGAAGGGAATAAAAATAAAATGGAAACGAAAAAAGAAAAAAAAGGAATGGGCTCTTCAGGGGTTCCCCGTAGCGTGTTTCCATTTAAATAGACGTGTCGAGTTGTTGGGATGGATCCTGGCCGTCCGTTCCGATGAGCGCGCTTAAATTGAAGGATATCACGTCGCTGATCGCTGAAACATCACATCACGATGATGAAGCTGCTGCTGCTGCATACATCGTCTTATTAGAGTCACTGGAGACCACAATGAGAGCTCACCCGGACCTTACATCCGATCGCTTGCTGGAGTTGCGATGGTTACAGATATAACAGGCGGCGAGCGAGCCTGCAGGGAGACATGGTTAGTACAGGGAGTTCTCTACATGGCGTCCGGCGGCCAAGTTCGAGATCACCAGGTGTCAGTGGCAGTACAAAACAAAGTGACGGGGTGCGCCCGAGGTTGTCGGCGTGCTTGTTAGCTGAGTCGGGAAATCCTGAGCCCAAGTTTCCTCTTTCACAGGACCGTCGTAGCAACAAGCCACGCCTCAAAGGCTACGAATTCACGTCACCAGGGGCTAGCAAATGACATTTACTTGAACGACAAATTTGAAGCAATTATTCATCAATGCTACGGAAGGCTTGTAGAAGAAAATATTAAAATTACGATTTTGGACTGTGGCTGAGAAAATAAAAATGGAGCTCCACCGTATGCGGGAGTTCCTAGAGAGCGGTGTGGTGATGCATGCGATTGGTTCTAATGTCGCCTCGGCAAGAGCTCAGCTTCTATACGCTGGGCTTCATCTATCAGCTCCTGTAGCACTATAGACTTCTGTGACTCCTCCATGGTTGTGGTTGCCAGATTGCGAAGATGTTTCAAGCATGACAGATACTCTTTCTTAACGGTGGGAGCATCCAACACCATGCTGCGTGTACAAGGCTACATAAGAAGCCCCATTAGAATGAGCAGAGATCATTCACATAAATCATACAGTTCAGTAAACTATTACATATGTATGTGATTGAGGTTTTAGACGATATCAGTTTAACAAGCCAATCATGAGATACCGTTAACAAGGAAAGACATACAAAGAAGCAATCATAACTATATATTTATGATTACCAGAACTACACCTATTTCTGAAGGCAACAAATGGTCACCCCGTACAAATATGAAACTGATAGATAACGACTAATTGAGTCAAAACTCAATTCATATGAGTCCCTCGAGGACAGACTAAATGTCAACTACGTTGGAATTTCAGTTAAACAGGGTTGTTCAATGAATGGATACACATCTGCATTTTTCACAGGCGAATTGCACATACTTTTAAGCATGCCCCCCCACAAAAATTATCAGCTTTGTAGGTCACATGATACTATGAGTTTGGTTTCAGCTTCCTTAACTAGACAAATACATCAAAACATGCGTCCAGGTTTTGCTGTTCTATGACATTCTTCACACTCTAAGCTAAAGGTTTGACAATATAAGATATCAGTCAAGAGAAATCTCTTAAAACTTTTGAGCATCAGAAAATGCACTATGCTTGAACCTTGCCTTGCACATTTGAATCAACATATGTGATTGATCTCACAAAGCCAAACAAATATTTACCGAGTCAAAGAGCTGATACGGAAGGACTCACAAGTACCAAATCTCTTCTGGGATCTAAGTTCTACAACAACAACAAAACGTAAGGCCTAACCATTCAAGGTCAGCTATATGGATCTTTTTGGGATCTAAGTTCTACACAATCTTAAATTTTAAATACAAACAAGTGATAAGCTCATGTGGCTAACACAAAAGACTTGAGAAGTACTACCTTGAGTTTAGATTTCAATTATTAAACATGAAAAAACAAGCATTGCAAAATCTGAAAGAGGTACACAATAAATGATGAAGATTTAAAATGGAAAAAACCTAAAATTCATATATACATACCTCTTTGAATATTGAAATACAATCACGAAGAGCATGTTCTACTTCAAATGGATATTCAAATGTTTCCTGAGTTTAAAAACATATAATTACAAGTCAAATTCAGCAATGCAAACCAATGCTAAGAATAAATACAAATAATTTAAAAAGAGTGTTGGCATTGGAAAACAATAGGAAGAAAATTTAGAAACCACATTGACTTCCCAAGGGTCAAATTTTAGGGTAACTCAAACTGCTATTTTCATGTCTCCTTTGTTTCTGAGGTTTCTAGTCTAATAGCAGTGGCTATATTGCACAACTATTACAAATATATGTAAATCTAATCTAATAGGAGTAATCTTGTCTGTGCTACATGGCAGGGACTAGTTAAATTGAAAGTTTACAGTTTTTCTTTAAACTTGTTATTTACTCAGCAAAAAGGTTACCATATATGGCATACACCATGTTGATTAAGATAGTGAGCAATATAATTCATTGCCCCACCATTTATCTAACTATACCAATATTTACAGTTTTGTAACTACAGTTCACTAAAAAAATTGACTAACATTCCAAAAGATCTTCAATTTAGATACTTCATGTCCCTGCTCTCGATGGAGAGATGAACTTCATCTCATTTTAGATAAACTTATTTCCAAAATGCATTATCATGTGTGTGTGTATATATATATATAAGAGAATTAGAATAGCAGTAGAATTTCAACCCCGAACTAATATCACATTTTTTTTCCAATGACTTGGTTTTATTTCTCAGACATGAATATTAGAAAGCAGCCCAAAGATTGAGGCACAACGAAATTTCACGTCCAATTATCAGCAGTAATGGGATTAATGTTAACTAGATTTTTGTTGCAATTTACTGAAATTTCTCTGTGTTGGCAATTTGAGGAAAATGAATTTTCTGAAAAATCAAGATATAGGTGCTCTGAAATGGAGTCCATAGATATAAGCAGGGTAAATATTATTTTTCGAGCTATACTGTGACTTGAGATGCAAAAATGAACATTTCTCACTACTTTTTTCATCGTAGTGATGAAGGTACTGCCCTCAAAGATGGAAACTACTTTCATCAAACACAATACCAGACATTTTCATTCAACATCTACCAGGCAATTAGCTACCCAAAGAAAAGATTACAATACAAAAACTGGTGAAATCCAGCAAGCTTGCAAGATAAACTTGTTGTCTTAATCATAAGGAAAAGGATTGCGCAACTCTAGACACGAAACATATTATTAAAGGTAGACAGAAATAATAAACTTGTTTCATGGATTCAACCTGCAAATTACGGACTGTTTATACCTCACAACACCAAAAAAAAAAAAATCTATGGTCATGTTTGGAAGTCAATGAGATTGGATGCTTGAGCAATTATTTCCTTTTTTGGCCAAAAAATAACAGATAAAATCAAATGCTGAAATGTTGTGACCAAGCATATATATATAGTGTACATCGGATTTCCAAGTAAAATTAAAAGCAGTACGAACTTTCTGAATGCTAGACATTCCTTTTGGAGATTCATAAACAGAATATTCAACTCATATTAATTAAAATTGATATTATAAATAAAGAAGGCAATGGCTAAGAAACAGACCCTTGCTTCTACTAATTCTCGCCTTTGGACATCGAGAAGGCCAAGAGAATCCAGCGACTGTAACTGCATGCAAATTATTTGACTGAGCGACAAATATAAAGAAGTACGCAATAATATATGCTCATAATTGATGATTGAATGCAATTATATCATCTTAAGCAAGAGACTTTAGATCCACAAGTATGTATCTGATTTGCCTAGGAGAAACCAAATTAATCATACAGACTAATGAACCTAATATTAATCGTTTATTCTGTACACATATGATTCAAGTCAACTTCAATAGAATGGAAGTATATCTTCCGGGATAAACATACCAAAATAATCAATACAAATAATGATGAGAAGTTGTACATAAGAAATTCATCATTATATATCCAATACAAACTGACCTGTATAATCAATGCAACATGTTGATCTTTCTCACCTTCAGAATTGCTACTCTTGAAACTGTTCTGGTTCATACCTGATGACCCCAAAATGTCCTTCACAATCCTGTAAGGAAAATATCCAACAAAAGCCAGAATCATTTAAAACAAATTTCAAGTTGAAGTGCTAAATCATAACAAACAAATTTTAAAAAGAAACTTTGTAATTCAAAACAATAAAGACGATGACACGTAGGAGGCATAATGTGCCACAATCTAAAAAGAAAGATCAGGATATAACAGCTTATATGAACTTATATGTTGTTTTAAATTAGGATATGTAGTCAACAATTTATCAATTGTTGCCCAATATACATCATTCTGCCAATTAACGTACCAAAACCTAGGTATGTCGTTCCCACGATCTGAGCCATATGAAACATTTACCTGTACGTATTGCTGCAGTCGTTTATGAGCATATGAACAAAAGGAGGCGTTATCAAGTAACCTATTATAACAGTACAAACAAAGTTTCCAAAGATCAGCAATGTAAGGTTTCAGTATTTTGTCAGCATGATAAAGCTCCACATAATCCTGCCAACAATCTATAGCATAAAGTAGCCAGAACTATCATGGCACAAGTCAACACAGCTCAGCACTTCATATCAGGGAAAACTTGAATCCTTGGTTTAAAGTTTAAAGCCTGTTTTTCTTCCCAAGACTAACAATGACCTTCAGCAAGAAATAAAAACCAGTTGTCTCAGTCAGTACAGACCAGTAACAACTGGTTCAATGGCCAAGCACTACAAGGAAGCAGGCAATTTTGCCCATTTCAGCCAGGTGTTGGCCTTAGTGGCTGTTATGCTTGCCATATCAGGTTCATTGAGCAAAAAGCTGATTTTTTTCCTTTTTAACCAAAAGCTGATCAATAGAGAGCTATACAGGGCAGTAAGACTATTGCCCAATATAAGATTCAAGCCCCCTTTCATCTCATCTTCTCACCTCCAATCTTTCTCCCTTTCTTCCCTTCTTCTCACCCTCCGCCACTACAGCTTCCCCACAATTTTTGACCCTTCGCTGTTTTCACTGCTTCCCCTACCTTCGCCACTCCTTCCCACCACTGTGGCGTGCCAATCCCACCATAGTTCCATACCTATAATACCATTTGGTTACTCATTGAGAACCTTCTTGTTTCAAACCATTACTAAGCTACTATTTGCTACGACTCACTTCAAATATTTCCAACAACTATAATTGCACTAAGACATTGGAAATTCATGTGCTACTTCAGAAAAAATGAAGTAGATTTTCTACCAACCAAGCTTTTGATAGAAACTAAGGCAACTAGGACCTTATGGAAGTTGAAATCAATTGACATGACGATGATAAAATTTACAGAATAAGCACCAACAATACTAGTAAAAAAGTATGAATACCACACTATTTTACAATAAGGAAAATGACCAAGTTCAGCTTATCAATTTACATTTTAACATCTTATGAATATGTGTAATTTGAAATACCATATAAATTCATGATGCATGCATATTCCATTGTCCATACAGCTATATAATTTCTGAGCTTAAAATCCATTGTACAATCAAAACAACAGGTCTTGACAACATTCTAGGTTTGAATACTCGTGGAGAGGATGTAGAAGTATTTGACCTATGCATTTGTCTTAGTGGAGGATCCCCCCTCATTATTCTAAAAGGGCAGAGTATAATAAAGAATAAACTTTTATAGACAAGAATTGTTATATTGTTCAGGACATGCCAGCATGGGTTGAAACACAACGTGCCATAACAGTATAGCTACATTTTGTTGATCAAAGTAGTAATTTCCAATTAACGGCAAGACAATTTTTGACATGTCAACCAGCATAGAAGTGTGCCAACAAGTACAGCACAAAATCACACAGTATCTTTGGTTCTTTGCTTTCAAAATTTTATTGTAAAATTTCAAATATTAACAAACAATGAAGCAAATTTGTCAAAATCAATTTACATCCATGAGAAGTATACTGCTCCACTACCCAGCATCAGAAACAACTGAATGACTTACTGATATCATAAGCAAGTTTGTCAATATCAATTTACACCCACAAGAATTATACTGCACTACTTAACATGAGAAACAACTAATCAACCAATCAATTATGCTTCCTCAAACATGTATAGCAAAGTAAATAAAAAAAAATAACAAGGCAGATTGTTCCAACTTAGTTGTTTATGGCAAATAAAGTAGCTCAGGTAGAGTGGTAAACATTCATCACATCTTGAGAGCAACTTTTATGAACCTGACTGAGGTATTCAGAAGCAGCTTGGCGTTATCTAGTTCGCCACTTGCTTCAGATACTTTCACCTTCCGCAGGTTGTTTGAGTTGAGCATAGCTACTCTTGCCAGATGAAGCATATTAGCAGCAACCTAAAATATAGAAAAAACAATCTTATCAGCTACCCAAATGCATGTAGTCAACTTTTTTTTACACTTTCCCAAAATTAATTGATTATGATATTTTGCAATTACACAAAACACATTTATGAGAAGAAATGTGCAAGTGCAACCATATGGGTCAACAGCAATGCACTAGCATTAGCAACTATTACGAAAGCAGATTTGTTCAGTTATTATCCATTTAGTGATTTACATAATTATGAAGAATAGCAGACCATCTTGAATTCCAGCCATCAAATAAGTCATCTTAGTAACTGCAGGAGACGAGTTTTCTATGATCCAGCATCTTTTACTTGTAACAGTGTGCTGTGCCTACTGTGTTGTGCTAATTTATTTTAAATTCATCCTCAAATGTCTGGAATGGCATCCTGTGCTAAAATACTGCTTCTTAGTGAACCTGCTGCTGAAGAACCCATTTATGTGAATGCAATACATTACAGTGCAATTCTTGGAAGGAGGCAGCTTCGTGCAATGTTGGAAGCTCAAAACAAACTTATCAAAACTCAAAAGATATGAAACTAGCATATGTGGTTGGTTCTTATCCTTTTAGTTTTAAGGAGTGCAAATCTTATTTTAACAATATCTTATGGCTCCTTTTCATAACAGATTTATGTAGCTAACCAACTATAGTAGCCAACATACTAAGAATAGAGATAAAGTGCCAACAAAAGAGTCAACCAAGGAAACATCACATCCAAGGACATCTTGATGGTTTAGATACAGAGCAAAGTATTTCTCACAGAATGTGATGCAGCATTCCAGGTGCCCAGAATCTAACTCCTCAGCCTTTAACCTTCTTATCAGCTTGCAAAGGAATTCTTCATTCTCTTCTATATTACTGGCCACACACACCCCTACATTAATCTTGTTTTATTATGATCTAGATTGGTCTTTGAAGACTGCATATGCAATAGTATGGTGGTCTGCTTTGCATTTTAGAACCCTTTGTTTCAAATACTGTTGAATTTGCAGGTACCTTGAGCCAATGCAACTATCAAGCCCAAAGATTAATATACAGAAGTTTACAATTATGTACCAATTCAAATGCATCCCATCAACTGGTGTTTAAAATGTCATTTCCTGTGCATATTCTCAATAAGAAACCCAGGTGAAGCAGAATGGTAACAAATGCTAACCATATGAAACACATTATTGATTATCAGGTTTATCAGATAACTGGTGAGACAAAAAACCAACAACAGGAATTTAACATCTGTTATAGAATGAAATGAATTTCATTAAAAAGTGCGGTTAGACCTGAACATGATTTTGAGGAAAAATCTTTTGTCTGGCAGCAAGACATCTGCAGAAACAAACATATCCATTGGTGAACAAAAACTCAAATGAGACAAAGTAAGTAAATAATGAGTCAATAACCGTTCTAAAAGCTCCTTGGCTTCAATTAAATTCCCAAGAGATTGAAGAGTCAATGCCAAGTTTTCAGCTGCAATTACAGTGTCAATAGAATCCCATCCCTACAAAAAAGACAACAAACTAATAGAACAAAAAGATGACATGCACATTCAGGAAATGGAAGGAATAAAAAAACCACCACAGTCCAATCTTTACATAAACACATTCTTTGGTAGCAAGAATGCAGATAAATTTTAAACAAACATAAAAATGACCAGGAAAATCCAGGAGTTGAATATCTAAAAGGCAAGAAATTTAGTCAATGATCAAGACTCAAATTCAGTTATAAAATTTGCACTAGCTCGATGTGAATCACATCGAGTTGTGTTGATCTTTATTGGTACCAATGAATCACATTGACAAAGGAAAAGGATCTTCACTTTTGTGTGCCACTCCCTCAAAATGTCTTATACCAATTGAACTGGATGGATGTATGTTGGAACTTTATTGAGCATCGCTTTGCAAAATTTAAAATTTTAAGGTCTTCTCCTCAACAAAATTTGCCTATTTCCACTTTTGCTTATTACCTCCAAGTAGGTTCTCATTTGATGAAGAGGACAAGCTACTTTCAGTAGAACCTATCACCTATAATGAGAATTTGATAGTTCTTATCTTCTTGTAAACACTCTTTGAAGGAACTTTAAAAGCTCGAACAAGTAAGAGAAATGGGATACTCAATTCTAACTAATTCTCTCAAAACTTGAGAAGACCATGGTTACTTGGCTTCGTTAGCCCCCTCGAGTGTTGTATTCTATGCATCAATATGTCTACTAACTTTTGCTCACACTTCTAGAGCACTATAAGTGTTGCACTCCTTGCATAGAGTTAGTTACTAAATTTCATTTCCTTTATCATCAAACATGTTGTAGGTCCTCCGCCACTTCTGATTGTATTTACTCTATTGGCAATCAACCTTCGTCCACGCAATCTTGGGCCTTCAACAAATGAAGCTTAGCTCTAGGTCACTCAGCAACTCTTGAAGTTCACTAGTTCCATTGAAAACTAGTGTGTCATTATTTGAATATTAGGACTATACCTCTAGCACAATCTTTGTTGTTCGTTCTCTTGCAACAAGTTGAATGGCAACAAAAAAATTGGCATGATCTTCAAGAAAGCCCCTCTCTATAGCCTCATGCCTCATGCCTCGTGCCAAGTCCTTCTAACTCCAACTTCACCTTTGCAAGTGCAATGTCCTTAACCTTCATCTAATGAGAGCTCCACAAAGTTAGGGCTTTCGCTCCATGTTTCATAATCTAAATAGACACCATTCATGGGGCTCTAGCCCTTTGTACATCGAGGTAATGATATCCCTCGCATCCACTGTTGCAAGGGTGAGCTCTCTGATAAGCAAAATGTTCTCTTCATCGACTCAACATGCGCCTTTGTTTTTGACGTATTTTTTACATTGCCTTTGGTTGCTTTCCTACCTGATCTCGCAATGCATCCAATGACACATCACCACATGTGAGATCTTATGACTCCTTGTTGATTGATTGATTTCAACCTCTTTTGAGCTTTATAGAGCATTTATCTTGTTACACATGTCCTTCAACTTGAAAGAGATGGCCATAAGGTTAACTAGACTTGCTTCTCAAAGGCATCTCCTTCATGTGTGGCGAGATTTGTCCTCCGAAAACTTGTTTAACTGGAGTACTTTCATCTTTGTATACTTCACTTATGCATTAGAGAAAGTTTTCATGCTTCATAGGATTGAGTTTCAATCCCCTTGGGATGGCTGTGAACAAGTCATCATTCGCATACTAAGCCCTAACATGAGTATCGAATACATTGAGTCATCAATTTTTGCATCTTTGTGAGTCTTACACGAACACTTTTGATTGCAGATCAACCATTCTTCGATTTGCAAGGTCTCATCCTTTGTGTTGACGACCTCGAGTTGTAGCTCAAATCAATTATCCTAACCAATATGTGGACACGTGTTCTCCCTAGCTTGTCCATACAGTGCCTCTTGCACGAGTAGTCATTCCTTTGAACACTAATTTTGGATGCTCACTCTGCTGAGTGACTCAATTTTCCACATCTTTATTTATTTTTCTCAACCAATCATGTGTGCAAACTGCCCTCCATGCAGCACTCCTAGATCGCATGTTGTAGGTCGAATGTTTGTTAATGTGCTTAGCTCTCTCTAATACCAACTGTGGACTTAGTTGGTTTTGTTTAATTCATGAGACACCCTTACAATATCCATCCGCAAAGGATCAGTATGCTTAAACCAAAAGAATGCTTAAACAATTGCATACTGTTTGCAAAACATTCAAGATACTACGAAAATGCTTAAACAATTGCATATATTATAAACAAACAGATTAGGACATTGTCACATGGATACAACATATGCATTATCATCACAATCATGAACATATGATTAACCTGGTAGTTGTGCACGTAAGCAAAAGACAAATTTCTAGGTAACAGACCTTTGAAAGTTCCAATATATGCAAGATCTTTCTTTGAAAATTTTCTGCCTCAGCAAGACGATTAGAATTCAGTGGAATCTGCAAGAGGAGAACAAAAGGAATTTAAAACTGACATTTTAATGTATCAAAAGATGCCAATGGTTGTCATGCATTATAATTTAATATGCTTTACCATCAATCATTGATCTAGTTTGAATCGTTGAGATGCAAGTAATCCGTATATAATTCATGATTTAGATTGGAAACCCTAAAATCTTATACACTGCCCCATCCCAACTCCCTCCCTTCCTGTTGCCCTTGTCTCCTGCCTTTGTCATGAGGAATACCTCTATTCTCTTCTTATTCTCCCGCGTACCTTTGCTAGCTACCTACATCAACTCCAACTTTATCCACACTAAGACACTCTGTCATGCCCGATGCCTCCACGTCTAAGCCATTGAGCACTTCCTTGCCCAGATGTCTTGTCTTGTGAAGATCTCCACCCTGATCCCTGCATCTTCCCGCCCTGGCCTCTACAAGAAACTTGTCATGGCATTTCAATCTCATACCAGGCAGAAGACAAACTGTTCAGGTTCAGTCCAAACAGAAACAAACTATGATGTTACAACTTCCATCAAACTCAAGCAGAACAAGAGCTCCCCTAATTCAGTTGAGCCAAACATGGACAGGAGGTTGTTCGTTCAATGTCAGCTCATAACATGTCTTGGTGGTACAGCATCCTATTTGTATAGCTTTGCTATGAACAAAAAAGTTGATATTGTGAAAAATAGGAGACAGAACAAAGGGATAATTTTTTACTACCTGAGTCAGGTATCTCATCCTCCGTATACATGTTGCTGATTCCCCCAAACCAGCTTCCTGGAATGTTGCAAGTGTTCTGCAGTCAAAGCTGTAATGTGCATGCTGAAAGTTATATCAACTATAAGTACTTGATAAAGCAACCTCTAGAATCCTAATAGACTCCCGTATTAGGTCCTCAGCTTCTTTCTCTTTTCCTTGTAGATGCAGCACCTGAAACAAACGAGAATAGAAAAAAGGTCAACCAAAACAGGAATACACTGTTTAGAAAAAAATGGTCAATAAGTCACTTAAAAAATCAAACATAATTAAAAAAAAATCCTAGCTAAATTGAAGTCACAAAACTATTCAGAGTCTCTCAATATATAATAAATAGTTCTTACAAGAATAATTCATTCATGAAGATCAATCAATAGAATTTGAAAGATCACAGATATGAAATAAATGAATTCCTAGTCACAAAGTCGTTTTTTTTCCTTAATAGAACAAGGCCCGAAAGACATTAATTCATAAAGAAAATGATTCAAAAGTCCAAATACCATATAAATTGCATAGTGAAATAAGCAGATACTTTCTAGCAATTCATGTCATATCAATAATGGTGAAAAACACGTCTCTATTGTCCTTTCTAGAATGTATTTGATTAGCGATTCCTACTTTTTTCTCATTGAAATAGAAGGTTGGTGTTATAGCTATAGTAGGTAATAAAGTAGAGCAAGCCCAAATCATAAATCAGAACCAGTATGCATTACCCTTCCAAGATGATACATTGTATCTGCATACTCTGTGTGACCGTAGCCAAGAACACGTCCCTTTATCTATACTAAAAAGTAAGTTCTTAGTTAAAAATACACAAATGAAATCGGTCAGTATCTCCATGAAGTCTCAATGAATCACCTCAGAGTTAATGGCTGGAGAAACATAAATGATCAAACAAATCAAAACTCTAACTACATACCTTTAAAGCTCGCTGCCAAAAGAAGCATGAAATGATGAACAGGCAAAAAGAAGAAAATTTGTCAGTGAAGTTTTATCAATGTATACATGCTGTCAATAAACTTGTCTAATTAGAAAAAAACAACTACACGCCAAAATGCCAATAGCTAAAATAGATTTATGACTTTTTTTCCCCTATATGTGAATGACTACAGAAGCAACGAAACAACTCCATGACGTAGTTGTGCTATTTGTGCATGAAAATATGACGAATCAAAGAATAAGAATGCTATTTGTGCAACAAATTACATTTCTGCCTTCACTTCAACTCCTCCATAAATACATAGTAGAACATGCAAACAAGAAACCATTTATTGGTACTCATAACCCTTTTTATTTCTACTGCACTAATCTTACGAATGATAAGCTAGTATAAATTTTCAGTCATGATCCAATGGTACTCTGGAAATATAGTTATTTGGGAATGTTTCTCACAGAAGTCATGAGATGACAAAACAAAATTGAATCCAAATTGGAAACAACGAGAGAAAACAAGGTGCAAGATTGTTCATAATCTGGAATCCAGTGGTCACATGAACTCTAGCATCCATCTGGAAATTTTCTGCTGATGAGTCTAGCCCAAGATAACAATGTTAGGATTTTGTTATATTGTAAAATACAAGTAGGTATACGATTATACTTTTTCATTTTATTATATGCTTTTACTTCTAACATCTTCCAAACTACAACAAAACCATATACAAATTTGAGAAATCACATACAGAAACATCCTATTTGTGCAAACGAGAACTCAGGGCATCAAAAATCAAATAATTAGAAACAGAAGCAACATAAGAAAACACTACCACCACCACCACTAACAGAACTCGCATCTCTCACACGATGCTTACTTTTCACATGAGAAATTCCATTGTTTTTCAGGTCTTACTCAAAGAAATCTATCTTTTACATATATGAAACACAAAATAACATAAGCAAAAAATATATGAACATAATACCAAACTCTACAAGCTAGTACTCCTAAGAGAAAAAAGTGTATACAAGTAAAGTTCCGTTACAGCTAAAACAAGCAACATTGAGATACCAATTTTCTTACCTCGTAACACTTCCGAGCTTGCTCAAGTTTTCGTAATGCAAGGTAAAACTGCCCAAGGTTGTGAAGGGCAGCTCCTACACTGGAAAAAGCATATTATTTTACTCTCTGTAAAATGAGGTATAAGCTCTAGAGTATACATATCAACATCTTCAAGATTAAAACAATACTTGTTTGGTTTTAGTGACCAATTTTGGTGTTGAAACTAATAGGTTTTGTGATATGAGTTTGCAACTTATTCCAATATCATATCTTGTTAAATTGAAGGTAGATTTCCTTTGTATATTTGGATATGTATTTACAACTTTTCTTGAGGTTCATATTGTTAATCTGTTTTAGATAGATCAATATATTAAACAGATGAATATGGAAATGTGTCAAGTACACAATAGTGTTAGATCATAATTTTGAGCATCTACACCACAGGATGCTTTGAGAAAAAGAGTGATATTAAGTCACCTGGAAACCATTTTCTCACGTCGATAACTGCGCTAAGGAGTAACAAAGGGGTCTCACACGTTATTTGTATTGAAGCCAAATTCTTGCATTGTTTTGGATTGGTGTGATCAGAGAAGTATTTCAAACTCGTAACAAAAATAGTTTCAGATTTGAGTTGCTGAACACAATGATCAAAAAGTTAAATAACACAATATTTTTTACAAGAAACACAGCGGGTAGGTGAAAATAAAATAAGCGAACTTGAATGTACAAATTACAGACTATAGGAATGAAGCAAGCATTACTTTTGCTAAAAATCTTATAAGCACTTCAAAGCTGCCACCTCCCGCTTTGATCTTAGAGAACAGATGAATTCTAAAAATAGAAAGAGATACTTCCAAATTCAGATATTTCAAATATTAAAAACAAAGTAGGATAATTTTGCCTTTCTTGTCATTTACAATGGCTTGTGCCTAGGATGATAAACTTGCACATCAAAAATATTGCTAACTGCAAACAAAATGGAACACATGACCATACCGTACATCAACAGCCCCAAAAGTGTCCTCCAGAATATTAATTGCTTCCAGATATAATGGCTCAGCTTTCTCATATGCCTTTTTAACCCTGTAAAGTTCTGCCTGCAGGAATAAGCAGAGTAAATTTGATAGAAAACCATCCAGATAAGCAGATAGCAAAAATGCATTATAATGAAGAGGATAAAATAAGGCACTACATTCATTAAAACATGTTAAACATTCTAGGTAATTGTCTTGAAAAGATGGGAGCAATAACATGCCAATACTAAGTAGACATTCTCAAGTCAATACCCAGTAATGCACTATAAATACATACAATTTCATGACCACATTGCAGTGGCAAATCAGTGTTCACCCCCCGTCTGATGCCATACCGACCAAACCAGCTGTCAAGGTACAAATGAACTATTCAACAGCCAGCCAGAATGAGGGTTCTCAAGGAATCCTTGTCGGAAGTTGACATATGAGGTTGATATTAAACAAACATTTTATGTGAAAACAATTTTCTAATCATGGATTATTCCCTTCTAAAGCTTATTGAAATTTCTAGTAGCAACATTTCATAAAATTATCTCAACCTGTAAAACTGGACCATGATTATTTCACTATGCACAATACAATACTAGACAAACCATAGTTCTAATAAAGAATGAAAATCAGCAACTAATATACCAGATTGTTGCATGATGATGCCACATGTGGATCCTTGGCTCCAAATCCCTTCGTAGCCTCATCTAAAGCAGCTTGGAAGAACTTCTCAGCCTCATCTAGTTTACCCTATCAGCAACAGAAGACTCGTAAGATTCAAAATATGATCAAGAAAAGAAATTGAGTCAATGGTGTTCAATTACAGTTTCACTTAGGACTGCACCAAACCCAAGGCAGGAGATTGTTGACATTGCAGAGCAGGTCAAGTACATAGCCTCAGGCAGGCACTTGTGTAATGATTAATGCCTGACAATGGCAGTATCTGAGTGCAGGCTACTTAAATGTGTTCTTGTTCCAATGCTATCAGTAACAGCCCAATGGAAATAGATAATCTATAATTAACTGAAAAATTGGGCTCATATGTGACATCAGACTTTCATGGATTGGACGTTTGGACAATTGTTATTCTTTTGAAGAAGATTTTTAAAAAAGTCAAAGATAATAATCAACTTGATATTGCGACTTCCCGTGACTTGATAGATTCTAATGATTGAGCATGATATCAAAGTTTACAGACCAGAGGCTGGTTAACTTATGATGGAGGCAACAAACTTATTAACAGATCTTGAAAATAGCCAAGAGGAGAGCTTAAATGAGCAGACAGGTTGTAGCCATTTATGCAGACCTAAAAGCAAGGTGCAGGAGCAAAATATGTGCATGCTACTTGAATAAATTCCTAGTCTCTATCTACGAGGGACTAAGGTGTTAGATTTACCAAGCCAACAGATTGGTGGTATGCTAATGTGCATGCAAGTTCTTGTTTAGCACCAGCACCTCATTGGTGAGCTTGCCACATATAGGTTTAACCGTTTAAGCTTGTGATCATGACATGACATGTGCTGGCATGGCCATTTCACGGTCCAGCCTGCTAATCTACTCAATTCAGATAAGATTTGGGTTGAACACAAAAACTTAATGCTTAATATGACTTCACCATCAAATGACAATTTCTTCTTTAACAAAAGCAGGTTAACCAAAAAAGAAAGAAGAATCCATTACATGCCTTCAGAAATAAATCCCTTCCATTATCTGTAAATATTCTCCACTTAGATGTATGCACATTCGAAATCACAGAACCATCTTCGATTTTGCGCAAACCAGTAACATAAACTTGTCCTTGATCATTTTCAGTAGCCTCTTCAGCTACAGAAGCATCTTGAGCAAAGACAGAGTTCTGATTGGACCCGAGAATAATTACTGTTGTACCACAAACCAGGATAGAAAAGGGCACTCATAGATGAGAACGCAGATTTATATAAGATCAGAATAAGGCAACAAAAAACAAGTAATAGTAAATCATAGTTGATATACAACAAGGCAATTGCTAATCTAGATAACGAAAAAGAATAGTACATCATTTTGGATAAACACAATTCTTCAATACCTCTTGGTGTATAATAGAACATACAAATGTATGCGAAGCATGATTCGCCTTCACGATCCATACCGGTGCACTGACCAACTGTCGGTATAGTATGTACCGAACTATACTAAGTCATGCCAAGTGTAGCAACACATGATACATGGGGGCATATCGATATACCGCACATACCGATTCTCTGCCGAACCGGTATGTACTGCCTGTACCGACCAATATGGTGTGGTACGACGAAGCTTGATGCGAAGAGCTCAAAATACAATAGCACAAAAAAAAAAAATTCCAAGCATATGAAACAAGAAAATACTAGGAAGCAAGAATTTAAATCACTGACCAAAACCACCTGGCATCACAGGAAAAAATATACTACATTGGACATTGATTAGTATCTAACCCGTTCAGTCCAGTACCGATCAGTATTTTTATTCCTTGCTTGGAATAATGTGATATTGATTCACTTGACACTGAGAAAATACGCATCGAAGGTATTAAAAGATGTACCAGTTTGTCCAGAGATGATAATTCCCAACATCAAATGTAACCGATGCTTGTTCCAGCAAAAACCAGAATCGGAACCACAATACGAAGTTAAACCTACAAGCATGGCGACACGAGTATGAGCGTCATATGAACACAAGTAGAGAAGCCAAATTTCTCTTGAAGCGCATTAAAAATAAATTGTATGACTACAGATATCCGTCGGCAGAAATCAGTATTCAAATTAGACCATGATTGAGGCATCTCAATGTTTTCTATCAACGTCATTCAATCCAACAACTTAAGCCTGTAGATATTTATCAATATCAAGATCCCGTGTCGCGCGTAATGCAAGTCTCCGCAGAAACTAAGATGCATAAACAGAGAAGGAAGCAGAAGAGATTACTCGACGACGGAGCCGATCCCGCACGAAGAAGCATCCGAGGGGCGGCGAATCGACGAGGACATCGGATTCCGCGGAGGAGCGCAGAAGCCCGGCGGATCCACATGAGGCCCAGCAAGAAACCCCAAGACTCGGCTGAAGCGAAAGGAGACCGCGCTGAGACCCACGATTTATACAGATTCGTGCAAATCTTGGAAACCGGGGAGGACGAGAGACGAGGCAAACGGAGACCACCGTGAGACCCGCCCGAGTCGGCGTGGAGCAGTGAGAGGCACGGAATGGTGATGTGGGCTGCGGGCTTTTGTCCTTGTATTGATCTTTGGGCTTTATATAGCGAACGTTCTACCGTGGATGCCCATTTGAACGGGCTAAGCCTATTGTCTTCAACACATATACACGTCATGGACTTGGAACCCCGACTTCGATTCTTCCCAAAAATAATTTGATCCAAACACAAACAAATTTTATGCAGAAATCTAGAATGGTTCCTACAAAATTTAGTAATCCATTCCCATCATCCATGGTCAAATCAATTCTACAATATATATCTACATATAGGATAACGACAACGTTATACGTCTTAAGTTTCAATTATTTGGAGTGAGCTTCGTGAATCTTTTATCATCACTAAAACATGTAAAAAGTGACATGTATGTTTAACTAGATTTAAAATACTTAAATTTTTATTTGTAATTTTTATTTATTTTTTTAGATTTTCTTTCATCTCTCCTCTTACTATTAATATAAGTCATTTTATCTCTTTTAATTATTGCATCCGAAGGTCTCCTAAGCACATATCTATATTATTTTAAATAATTATATTCATCTTATCTACTATCAAAGTGATATATAGTTGTCTACAAATAAAAGTATTTTTTTATTTTTCTAGTAATTCTATGCCATTGTCATCTCAGTACCATAATTTTTTTATACATATTATTTCTTAATTATCTAATACTCATATTCATAAAGTATTCTTCGTCTCAAAATTATTTTATAATTTTTTATCTCAAAAGGTATATGATGATCACATAACACTCTTGACGTCTTTTGTCATTTTAACCATCATATTTTTACATTATAAATAACATTTTTATCAATCTTTTCATCTTGTTAAATAATTGATCTAAGATATCAAAGACTTCTACTAAAAAAAACTTATTGTCCATCTAAATTAGCTATATTTTTTATTTATTTCTAAAATCACTAAGATTATAACTTATATATTTAGTCTTAATCATACTTAATCTAAGATCCTTAGTTACTTACCTTAATGTTAAGTTTATAATTTAATTATACATAGGCTCTCACTAAGTCAATATTATCGGTAAATAACATACATCAGAAAGATTTATCATATAAGTAACTAGTAAGTTCACCAAATATGTAAGATGACCTGCTTAGAAAAATAGATGTATCAATCCAAATTGGACTTGCTAAGTTCCTAAAATAGTAAAAAATAGAAACACTAGTTGAATAATTACTTATATTATATTTGGTTTTCAAACATGAGAGTTTGAGGTGAATAATAAAAAAAAAAACTGTTACACTCATTTTAGAATCAAAACGAAAGATGTGCTAAACTAGACAGCAAACCACTTAAAATCAATGAAGATTAGAGAAAAAAAAATCAATTGAATAATTAGCCATATCATAGTGTTCCTCGGTGGTTAAAGTATAATATAAGTTGGGTAAACTTTATTGTGTTATATTCGTAAATGAATCATGGTACACTATTGTAGAATTGGATGTGATATAGTTTTATTCTATCCTAATTGATAACCACGAGTGACATTATAAAATTTATTCAGTGTACCTTAATATTTCAATGTACCAAATAAATATAATATATTATGGTTTCATTAATTATCCTCTTGTCGTTCTATTAAATAAATTCTAGAAAGTGGAACACATGCATGTAATATAAATAAATAAATAAAAACACAAAGTACGATAATTAAAAAAATAAAGAGAAACGAGGGTCTAACTTTTATATAGGCATTTTCATTCTAATTATAAATTATCCTTTATAATTAACTATCTTTAGCATTTCGATTTCTACATTTTCATAAAATTTATTAAAATTTTTATATTTACGAAAGTGAAATATTTAATCTCGTTTTATTGATGAAATTGATAAATCAAAATGAGACAAAATTAGTACGTATCCAATGACAAATCTTACGATATTTTTATCAACAAAATCACGATATGAGAAGATTCAAAATTAAATATTTTATTTTTATAAATATAAAAATTTAATATAATTTTTTTTAAAAAAAATATATAAAAATCAAAACACTAAAGATAATTAATTATATAAGAAAATATATAATTAGACCGCCCGGCATTTGTTATTGGTGACGACGCCTACCGATTGGCATTGTTATTTCATCGATGCCGATATGCCAACATAGTGTGGCAAATTATCCAAACCAGAGCTGATCCTTTTGTTTGCGTCCTTTACGTCTCTTCCCGGCGGATAACAGCCACTGGGAAACCAGCAGAGAAGTTGTACGCCGCTGCGGTGTCGTCCTCGGGGTAACTAAGCCAAGAAAACTAGTAGAGAAGTAAACCTGCAGTGCTTCGCAAAGCTGAGGTAGGCAGGCGAGAAAACGTGGCGCTCGACGGCCGACCACCACTGCAATTATTGAAAGAGTACGCCACACGAGACTCCGCATCATACCGTCTGTCCCAAAGACAGCGGATCATGAAATCAAGTCAACATCTGTTCTGCCATACGCTTCGTCCTCGGCCGCTGCCTCCACCGTCACAGCTCACCCACAACGCTGCATGCATGCGAAGCGTCGTCGGATACCAACACAGCGAAGCAGAGAGAATTAATGCTATATAAAGACAGGCGCACAGCTCATTCCCCACAACAACTACTACATTATTGAGCTCATGGGAAGAGCATGGAACCCTTCCATCATCGAATGTAATCTTCTCCAGCTCTTCCGGGCAAGAGGAAGACTCTCACATCAGCAACCCACCGGCAGCCATTGCAAACCCTACACGAGAGAAAAAGGACAGAAGAATACATGTGATAAGAAACGTAATGAATGGACTTGACTTGACACCAGTCATCTATCCTACACACACCATCCAACCCTCCTAAAACTTGGAAACACGAACAACAGCGGGGAAAAGGAAATGGAACAAACAGGTTGTAATAATTTGCTTAATCACAAGAAACGAACGGGAAATAATGCTTGGGATCGATCGAATGCGGCCTCCGAGTACGCAGTTGCTCCCCGGTGTGTGACTCAGAGAGGATTCGATCCGGCCGTCGAGTCGTTCTGCTTGGAGGACTGGTCGTCACCGACGCTCCGCGGGGTGCTCTGCTGGTCCCGGTAGGAGGAAGCTGGGCTTGACCTCGAGATCTCGTCGATGCGGACCACCACCTCGGGCATCGAGGGCCGCTTGTCCGGATACTGCGCCACGCAGTCGATGGCGAGCTGCAGGAGCTGCACCATGTCCTCCTCCACGTTCTGGTACCTCAGCAGCTCCACGTCGAACACCTCGGCGGTCCATTCCTCCTTCACGACCGACTGCACCCATCGGGGGAGGTCGACGCCTTCCTCGTTCAGAAGGGCCTGCGCAGGGGCTTTGCCCGTCAGCAGCTCGAGGAGGAGGACGCCGAAGCTGTACACGTCGGCCTTCTGGGAAACCTTGCGGGCGTCGGTGACCTCCGGAGCCCGGTATCCTGCGACGCGGGTAGGGGCGGACGTCGCGCCCGCGAGAAGGGCAAGGCCGTGGTCGGACACACGGGCGTCGTACGACTTGGTGAGGAGGATGTTGGAGGACTTGATGTTGCCGTGTGAGGCGGAAGGGCCCGTGGAGTGGATGTACTGGACGCCCTGCGCAGCTGCGAGCGCGATGCTCGTTCTTGTTTCCCAGTTGAGAGGTGTTCGGCCGGATCCTCTGTTACCTGCGCATTTGATATGGCCGTGAGTTGCATCCGCAATTCATCATCCATGCGCTTGGATTCCAGCAAAAGAAGGCGAAGCATTCGCAGGAAGGATGGGCATACCGTGCAAGAGGGCGGAGAGGCTGCCCATCGGCATGTAATCGTAGACCAGGAGCTTCTCATCCTTGTTGAAGTAGTAGGCCATGAGGGGCACCAGGTTGGGGTGGTCCATTGCGCCGATGGTCTCGATCTTCTCCTTGAACTCCCTCTCCTCTAAGTTCACGTCCTTGAGTCGCTTCACCGCCACCGTCACCCCCGTCTCCAGCACCGCCTTGTACGCCGTCCCGAACGTGCCCTTCCCCAGCACCTCCGCCGACGCCCGCAGTAGGTCCTCCAGGTCGAACGCCCTCGGCCCTCCCCCGAAGAACACCAGTTTCTTGGCCCCCGCAGAGGCGGCGGCGGTCGCCACGGCCTTGCCCGCGGCCACCGCTGGAGCCGCCGACCCACCGTTCACGTTCGCTCCACCTGCACCTAGACCGTTGTCCCTCTGCTCTGCTGCCGCCCCCATCTCCATCTGCTTCCCGCCCACGGCCGCCGACTGCGCCTTCCTCCCGCGGCAGAGAAGGATCAGCACGACGAGCGCGATCAGCAAGAAGGCTGCGGCGCCGATCGCGATCCCGGCGATCGCCCCGCCGGAGAGTTTCTTCTTCTTGTGGTTGCTCTCCGCCCCTCCACTGGGATTCACGGAGCTGGAGGGTTCCCGCGATGGAGACGGCGCGATCTCGCCGGGGCACAGCCCGAGGGGGCCGCCGCAGAGACCCGTGGCCAGGAACGCCGTTGCCGGCTGCGAGCGGAGCTTGGCCGGTATGGATCCGTTGAGCTGGTTGTAGGACACGTTGAACTGGACCAGGTTGGCGAGGTCGAGGGCCGGAATCTCGCCGGTGAGCCGATTGTTCTCGAGGTAAAGCGTACCAAGCCGAGGGAGGTTGTTGAGCCCCAGAGGGATCCCGCCAGTGAACTGGTTGCCGGCAAGATTTAGGCGGACGAGGTTCTTCATGGACGAGAGGAAGGCCGGGATCTCGCCGGAGAGGCGGTTGCCCTGGAGGTAGAGGTTGCGGAGCTCGGCAAGGCCGGCGAGCTCCGAGGGGAGAGGACCGGAGAGGACGTTGAAGCGGAGGCTGAGGGTCCGTAAGGCGGTGAGGTTACCGACGGCGGCAGGGATCTGTCCAATGAGGCCGGCCCCGGGGAGGCGGAGCACGTTGACGCGGCCGGACTCGCACGAGACCCCCAGCCAGGAGCAGGGCGCCCCGGGAGCTGAGGAGTTCCACGTGGTCAGCGCGTACCGGCCGACGGCAGAGCGGAATGCGAGGAGGGCCGCGGCGTCGGACGCCAGATCTGGGGCCCCGCCGGGGAGGGAGACCAGCAGCAGGAGTGCTCCGGCGACGAGGCGGAGCAATAGCGGCGAAGCCATGGGAGGGGCCGGTGACCGTACTCACTGCAACGACACACACACAGTCACAGTGCCCAAGAACTAAAGCAAACCCATTAAGCGCGCCCCCGGCACAGACACACTATCTATTTCCGTGCGCTCCGCTCCCTCTCCTTTGTTTCTTTTAGAAAAGAGAGAGAGTAGGAAAAGGGGGGCGACTGCGAAGGAACACAGACGAGCAGAAGAGTGGAGCGGGGCGTATAAAACCCTAGCTGTACCAGTTTAATGATTTCATTAAGCGATAATTATTAGTCCTATTTGGGTGTAAAGCAAGGCAGAAAGGGAAATTATATGTGGCTTGGAAAGCAAGGAGATTATAGTGGAAGGTAATTTGATCGGTAACCCAACGCATCTCTCACTACAAAAAAAAAAAAGGCATGGGAGCTTAGCGATCACAGGTTGTCTTAATCTTCCTTTCTCCTTAAATTAAGCGGCAAGTGGCAAATTTTGCATATTTCATGAAATAATAATGCGGTCGTTGGAAGGTGGAGAAGCGTTATACTGTCTGCCAAATATTGTGATTCAGTTTAGTCAGGAGTTGGTAGGAAAGTGGAAATTGCCGCTTCTACAATTAGATGTCAAAACTCGAAACGCCACCTCGCGGGTTGAGCTCCAATACTTTGAGCAGGCCCCACTCATGCTGGATCACGAACCGGGACGTGAGCGTCACACCCTTGGCATTGAGGACCAACGGTTGGATCGACGGGGAAGGAGAAGGGGTGGGGCGAACTCAGCTTCACCGTTAATGGGGGACGTACTCTTACGTTGCTGTCGTTGTCCTCCGGCCGCTCGAGGTGACGCGGCAGACATCCAATGGCTGCCGAGATACAGGGCCACTGCCGCCGGCATCCCTTTCGCTTGACGCTAACGGCAGCGAAACGGCAGGCTTCACGGTGGCCCCCCCCCCCAACTCCCCCGCGGCTCTCCCTTAACCTCCGCTCACTGACCACGACGAGAGGACCCGTCGGATCGCCTGCCCGGGTCCAGGCACGGCACACGGGATTCGCACAGGACAAGTCCGTGTTCCGTGACGCGGCCGACACTGGACGCGGACCGCTGGGTCCCGCATGCCACCACACGTGTAGACGAGGTCGCCTTCCGACACGGCATCGACAGATAGTGACCGTCGGATCGAGGGAGGAAGCAGCAACCGTCGGATGGGGGAGGAGTTGCGACGTGGGAACAACTGGCCGCGACCGGCCAACCAACCACGGACGCGCCTCACTCCAATGGCAGCGGACCCCACCAGGCCCCCCCTCCCCCCTCCCCCCATGTGGACAGCTGTCAAACGGTATCAATCTCCGACGGCCAAAGATAGCTTTCGCTTTTCATTTAATCTAGCCCCAATTGCCTTCTCCCTCTTCTTCTCTCTCGTTCTTAGTTTCTCGGCCTCCACAACGCACCGTCCTTCCAAGCATGTGGAAGGGATCCTCCACATATATATATATATATATATATATATATATATATATATATATATATACGAAAAACTCGTGTATTCATCAGCTCGTATAAAGTATCACACTGTCGACGACTTTCTTTTCTTTTCCTTTTCTCTGATAAAAAATAATAATGCTGACCAAATGCATGTACATACATGTTGTTGCTCGATCATCTCATCAAAGCTGGCAACCCACAGGTTCCTTTTTAGAAGAAGAGGACAACCCAAGTCAAGAATCTAATTTTTGAGGCCCTCCTCATAATTGGCAGTCCGAATGATTTTTTGAAATTGGCATCGAAACTCCTATTATTTTCTATTATACAGAAACCACAAATTTATTGTGGCAAGTAATCCGTAACTCTTAATCGTTGATGTCTACCATTGATGTACAATGTAGTCATATTTTAGAGACAAAAGGTTAACAATATTCGCTTTGACACATTAGAACCTAACTAATGTGCTACTAAAAGTTTCTTAAAAGAATGTGTATAAATTGATGATGAGAGGAGTAGTTGTGCGACATGATGGTCACTCTTAAAGGGTAGAGACGATACAGATGAAGTCATTAATTGCACATGGATAAAGAAACAATACAAATATGAATTAGATACATGTCTGATGTTTCAAATCCGTGATGCAAAAATTATTATCATCTTAAAAGTGCTGCCCGTACATATATCCATTTAATTTATGCAACTTTGACTTGGTAATCTACCGACTCCAAGCTCAGTAGCCACACACATAAATACAAAAACTCTCAAAAAAAAAAAAAGGAAAAAAAAGAGGTTTATTTGGATAATGATTGAAATAGATGGAGACTAACTGGATGAATGCCCAGACAACTTCGTACGTTCACATGCATAAGCGTGCGACAAAAGGTAGACCCAATCCACATGATGATAGATCATCGTGAACTACTTTTACCCATGTCAAGTAACATCAAGCAACAGCACCACGATAAACTAGTCGTCCAAGAGATCAAACAGCATAAAAATGTGACAACAGCATAGGTCATAAAAGAAAACAATGTATTAACTCAAACAAAATGTGTAGGAGACTATTTATTAGAACCCTCAAATCCATCATCCCAAGAATGTCTTTCATTTTGCTGATAGGACACATTAACGATAATTTCGTCATGATCATGTAACTTCACTTTGGGGCAGTTAGCAAAATACTAATAGAAGAAACGTAAAGGTTAGTAGATGAAGAGATGCAAAAGGTCGCTGTGAAGTTTAGACTAAGAACAGTCTCCTCTAGTAAAATGTGAGCAACCTTGGATGAGGCTAACACAAACATCTAGGTTCTTAGCAACGCTGAGAGAGCCAAGTCTGCATCTAAAATCCAATGCAATCAATCATGGAAGCAATATTGTGTGCTTTCACTACCAGACAATCTAGTTTGAAGACAAACCTTCAGACAATGTTAAGATTGCTCCATTATAACCTGGGCGACCAAGATTCAAGTCATGAAAATAGCATCTCCATTTATAGGGGTAGAACGGTGTGCATTGTCCTTCTTAGATTCTGCACTGGTCAAAAGTATTTACTTGACAATGGAGAAATGATCGAAAGCAACTCCTGCATTTACCAAGGTTTAAAAGATCAGACAAGAAAAGCCTCTGCTTGTAGTGACAAGAATAAGTAATGAAGCTTAGCAAGTGAAAAGCTGGTAGCTTTCACCAAGTTTAGATAATGCAGGCCATCTCAAGGAGAAAGTCAGCATGGTGCAGGAGACAATTTGAGGCATGCCATCTAAACATAACGCTAAAGCAGGAACTCTCGTGACCTCCATTGTTTTGATTACTTACAGCACACTAGCTGAAGAGTTGGCCTTTTCACTGTTTCACAGAACTGTAGAGAGCAGAGCTTCCATAACCATGCTCCTATTCATCGTTCCTCTGCTACATACAATACCAGATCTCACAGGATTTCCTTGTCCAAAGAGACAAGTGATTCATCTAAAGTTGAACAATTAATTCAGTACTGCGGTAGAAGGGGACGTACCACCAGTCATAAAAGGAATAGATCTACGATGCTACCTCCTGATATTGGCTGATTTGGCTTCTGGATTTTGCTTCTAACTCCATTACTTCATCTCTTTAAAGTTTCCTTAAGTTTGACAACATGTGCGTCTGTACTAGTCAGAAGGCATCACAGTGAGAAGTTAGTTCCCCTACTTGATCAGGGATGAGCTACACCTCCACCTCAGAATGCACTTCTCCCACAAACAAATATAAAACAAGAACTAATCCAAAACATAGTATAATACTAATAAAAGGCTATATAAAAATAAAACTATATTGAATACAAGTAACGGAAAATAAGAATTAGATCAATTACCATAGTAGAATCAAACATGTTAGGCAATTTATCTATTACATTTCAGATTCCAGCGGATATGAATTGTGATTCTAATGCCACCTCAGTAATTAAATGCACACTTCCAAACTCTCAATAACCAGTATGTATATAGGGAACCGATCAACTTGAACAGCTTATGTAATCGAGTGAAACCAAATCAACTAGTTTGTAATATTTGACAGTTTAAAAGAAAGAAAAACCATATAAAAGTTGTGGAGTTGACAAACATTTATAAACTTAGTCGAGCAGCACATTGAAATTTGGGTCTCATTACAGTCTTGAACACTACCCAGATGAACGAAAGACTGTGTTTTATTCTTTTTCCTGGTGTATATCATGATTTATCGGAGAAGTGAGACAAAGTGTAGAATACCATAAATTCCTTTCTATCAATTTACTTCATGCGTCGAGCATTTCTCACAAATTTGAGATCAACCGGCACTGCTATGACCCTAACTAAGGACATTGTTGAACATAGCTCAGGAGATGCAAGATGCAACAGAATCTTCATCTCATACACATTTTATTACTAAATTTACCCAATATGTCGGTGATAACTGATTGTAGGATCATATGTGTCATACGTGTGTGTGTCCGTAGACATCAGTAAAATGTAAGGTTTTCAATTGGGGTCGTCTTAAGATACTGATGGAGACTAATTCAAGAATGATCATGTACAGTTGTTCTCCATCCTAAATGTGTTGCACGCAAATGTAGTATGCGTAATACTCGCTGCTTCCAAACCCATGCTAATGTGCTCGTAAACATATTCTCCCTATCTTAATTATAGGATATCCACTAAATCCCAATTGAGATCTTAAATATTAAACCGACTCTTGCATTCGTGTTGAATCCAAAAAATCGAGGGTTCCCCAAATAGTATATATAAAAGCCAATCACGGCACTAATACTGTTCTTGGAAGAAGAGTTTTGATTAAAATTGGTTACCTTCGGGCGCGGGCGCTGTTGACCCCCGCGACTTCGTAATGAGGCGGAGCCTCGTGTACTAATCTACCGCCTTAGCCCTAATCAGGGCGCATCTGAGTCGACGGCCGCGATTCTAACGGGAAGCAGTCAGACGGCAGCGAATCTGGAGCGAGGGGAGGTCCGATTCCAGCCGCAGGCGTATCGGAGGTCGGGAGACGAAGGGGACGCTTCGTCTCGAGAACGACAAATAAGTGCGCCAGCAAAGGCCGGTAAAGAAGGTAGGTTCGGGTAAGAGGATGCCAATATATAGACACGCTTACATCACCACCGGGCTACTGTCAAGGAGCCCTAGGCGAGATTGAACCGGACCGGACCGGACCGGCCTAATCTTTCAATTTAGCGGTGCAAATGGTCAGTGCGTTCGTGTAGATCCAAACAATTTGAATGGAGTGCTTTTAAGTTTCTGCTCAAGCAGAGAGGTGACAACAGGAAACACCACAGAAAAGAGTGCCTTTTGCAAGCAACTTGATCGGTTGTTCTCAAACAAAACATGTGTCACTGCGTCGAACACCTTACGTGGATGGTTTTTTTCTTGGGAGGACAACATCAATAAGAAAGATGAGACGGGCTTAGTTTGATGATCGAACAGTTGGCAGACTGACGGCGAGAATAGATCATCGGGCGTCGACGAGGCCGTTGACGAGGGCGAGGGCGAGGGCGTTGTCGGTGTACTCCTTCACGCTCCTGACCTGGCGATCTACGTCGGCTATGGCGCTGCGATCGCTGCTGCCGCCCGCCTCGGCTGCGTTCTGGAGGTAGTCGGGCACGTTTCCTGGTCCGTCGTTGCGGCGCTCATCCACCTCAGGGAGTTGGCGACCCGCCACTCCGCCTCCGACCCGGCCAACGACTCGTCCGGCTCACCCGTTCGGCTGCGTCGCCCGGCAACTACGTGCATGATAAATTGAAACGTGATTCGCGTCTGATTGAATCGCTCGGGATTGAAGATTGTAGTGGCAGATGCATTCATGCAACTATCGGCAAATTATCATGCTGTAACTAAATTCGAATTATGTAAAACACCATGTTTTCTCAGGATGAGAATAGTTTGTAGATTGTTCACAAATGTCTTTGGTGGGGCTGAAATATGGAAGGTCTTTCCAGTACATTTATGATGACAATTGTTGATGTCTACCTCTCTCTCGGGCCATCGAGCTTGGGGGGAATAGAAGCTTGACCATGACAATTGTCGATGTCATGTCTGACGCCTCAAAGCCTCGTAATGGAAACCGAAGTGGTACTCTCGAGATACTCTATTGCAATTCGTCGCTCTTCTGAAGGCGGTCCATTCAGGATGGACCGCTGCCCCTCGGACTACAAAGTGTGCACCTCAAGGCGTCTTCGCAGTACTTTCTCGTGTTCATTTCATTCATTCGTTTACTTTGCCTTCTCGGTTGCCTAGACGTGCTGGTGTTTTTCTTTTTCATTTTTCCAGCTCATCAAATTATTTGTTTTTAATATAGCACGAAATGATGCCAAGTGCGTTCAAAGTGGGTTTCCAAATAATCTGCTCCGTATCATTTTCATTGTTGAAGCCCAAACCTTATGAAAAAAAAAAAGGAACAGATCTATTTGTACAAACTCGAGTTTTGGTTCGTTCCCTGCATCTCTTATTTTGGTTCGTACAAACACAAACGAAAAGATCCCTACTTTGTGTTTGCAGGTCATATCGACAGGCAGATAGAGGTTGAGAAAATAAAGCATGCATTCGGCGTGTTCTACCACACCACTGCCAAGCACGAATGGCCAAAAAGCATAAATGGTGGTGACAATATGCTTTATGTACATGGGTAACTGCAATCTTCTACCAAACCATTGGCATCCTTCCCTGTGTTAGCGCTTTACGAACCCTGCACCGTGTTGCCTCGACAACGGCTTGACTCTTCCTGCCAATGATGCCGATGCGGCAGTCGCCTTTATTTTTCTTCTCTTTGATTCCAGCTCCGATCTTTTACTTCCTGATGCAGACACCGATGAGTCTGGAAAGATGGAGGAAGCCATGATTGCTGCCCGCTTGTTCTTTCTGTTCCTATCAAATTTTGAGGCAAATCTAACCGCAGCCGTTACTGCTGCATCTTCTTCCGAAGGAGGGAGAAGCCGGATGCCAAGGCCCATCCTCCTCGATACCCTCTCTTCTTCCTCAACCCTTCTCTTTTGGTTCTGAGATCAACACACAGTACAGCGTAACTACCAGTGGCAACTCTTGATGATGTCCAGAAGGCAAAAGAAAAAAAGAAAAAAAAAACCAATGGATTCGAAGATAACCCACTCTAAGACGAGCTCGAAGGGCTCTGTTTAAGCTATAATCGTCAGCATGCCGACTGTCCGAGACTCTCTGAAGACGAACCAGCAACGGCTCGACTTCCTTCTTCTTTCTCAGATCTTCTTCTTGATGTTCAAGACGGTAAAATGGATCAGCCAGCTTGCCTCTTTCTGCAACAAAGGCCATTCAATGAGATACAAAAACTCCACCATAGAAGAAAATTAGAGACGAAACCTACTGACCGACACTGTTGTACTAGCCAGGTACAAAGAAGCAGAAAAAAAGAAGCACATAACTTCGTCGGCTGGAAGCGCAAATGTCTCCGCATCCTCTATATCATAATCCTCCGTCTTGCGTTGAGCCCCACTGATTATGACATATTCACAGTTCTTTGGGTCCGTCTGTATCACTATTTCATGCTTGCAACAAGCTGACTTCATGGTAAAGCTCCATATCTAGCACACGAGTTAACGATTAGGCATCTAGAAATAGATATTGATCATGGAAGGTTACAACAGGAGAAACTATAACAAGACAAATAAAGCTGATGTTAACAAAATTATTTCCCAGTTAAAGAAAAGAAGAATTTTAACAGATGTCACTTAGGTACGTATGAAGGGGAGTTGCATAATAACCATCCAAACCCATTTTCATATCTAACTGAGGCTTCATTATGGTTTATATAATCGTGTATCTATCATATATCTGTACCCTTGATCAAGTTTTGTGATTTGATTTCTTTCTAATGCAGCTACATATAAGAATTGATTCTATCCTCATCCAGAAATCTGAATGGCTAAATGTGTTAGAGTTTCCCAATATCAATACAAGGAAAAATGTTACTTGAATACTCAGCTTTAAGTTGCCCTTCTGTCCTTTTCACATTTATTTTAGTCTTCTTATTGCATAAACATAGTTAACGATTGAATCAGTCGCTTAATCATTCATCAACGTCCAGATCCAACATGCATTTTTTCAATTAATGATGCATACGCATGCATACTTCTTTTTTCAAAACATGTAATTTTCCAATCTGCATCAGTCTTAAAGCCAACAGCCCATTCTTCATCTGTATATGAAGTGCTCCCTAGAATTTCATTTTCTTAAACTTTAGATGATCAAAGTGCACTTAGAAAACCAGGGAAGTGATTCTTTCTCTTTGCATTTCCAATTTAATTTCTCATGTTACTTTGAAAAATAAAAAAAGAAGCACTCTTCGAATACCTTCGTCGAATAATAGTTTCCCACTTGCTTTTTCTCTGCATTAAATCTTACACCTTTAGCAATCATCGAACTGCATCCACCACACCAGATATTGAAGGGCATCTCGAACCTGCACAAAGGGATCAAATTTATGTTCATGGGAGTGTGCTCGGAAAAGTCAGAAGAAAAATCAAGACTTGAAAGAGAAATTCTTTCAGTTTAAAAGTTTTACTTCCTCAAAGAAGATATCTGCAAATATTGTTCCTACCCAAATCATGCTAAAGAATTGATGAAGTTCCACATCGTCCTTAGAAAATTTACCAACAAAGCTTGTCCTTAAAGGATCAATGCAATGTCTAAAATAGCAGTTTTGACTTTTCCTACAATATAAATTGCATCCTGATCATTTATAAAGCTATATTTTAAAACCTGCTTTAAGCCTACAAAATGCAACCAAGTAAGCTATCCTAACCTTCGATCAAACAGCTTTTTACAAGTTTCCAGTTGCCTATTCAGACTTTCAAAAAACATAAGACATCCAAGCCACAAATTTTTGCATGTCATCCTCTCTTATCCACAATTATGTCTTCCTGATAAAAACCCCCTTAATTTTACTATCACATCAGGTACATGCAACATTGTACCTACATTCTACAAGGCAACATATATGTATGTGGCAAAGATCCCCTACAGTGTCTCTCAACATATAGATTCACACTTGCCAGGTTCAGAGCATACATTAACTTATTTGCAGATGGACATCCTCCTGTTCATATCAAATAATTCACCAAGCAGTAGACATGATGCACATCAAAGAATTGGAATGTCTCTGTTTTCCACCCACCACATTAAACATGACAGTCAAGTCATCCTCATATATGTGACAATGATCCATGCTAATTAATCCGTTTGTTAGGCATCAGGCAATACTTGTAAAAAATTCAATCTGACACCTCTCAGTGACTCTTCAAACACCATTATCTTAAAGTAGAAGGTGGCATTTTTGCTTTCAGCAAAAGAATCCATGATGGACAATGGTAGCAACCACAGTGATCATTAATTATCGAGGTCTGAACCACAAGAACAACCTATATCTAGAGGCAAGGCTATCTGCATTGTCCCTCCCCAAAGCTTACATTGACGAAAGCCTCGTACATTTGATACAATTTTTTTTCTAGCAAAAGTACCTTAACATGTACTTTATATTAGCATATACTAAAGCACACTAAAGGTTAAAAGAAATCTAATCTCCTTGTATAGTTTAATGTTAGACAAGGCCTCACACAAAAACAAAATGTAATGGATAATGGGTGTAAAGTGGAAAAAAGGAATACATGACAAAGGAGTCCTTAATGCTGGGAAAAGGCAAGTTAAACAAATCAAAATGGTGTGGTAGGCAGCAACAATAAGCTGCGCAAGGAAAGTGTACCCAATAAATTTCCTTTCTCCAAATGCTTTATAAAGATCACAATCTCAGAAATGGATCACACCACCCAAATCAACATAGAAAGTTATATTGAATACCAAAACCCACACAAGAGACATCTAAAATGTCCTCCATCTTCATAACTGAATATGATAGGCTAGTAAAGGTTATAGGGTGCATTTAGGAACGCATCTGAAATGTGCATTGATGGGCCATACACATTTCAAATACAATTTAATTTTTTTTAAATTTCTTTTAAATCATATTTGGCATGGATGTTGCATTGCAAATGCTCAACTACTGATGCTACTTTAGTGTCATGAACGGTTGTCGCACACCCGCAGCAACTTCGTTCAACGAACCGTTCGTCGCTTTTGCATGCTTGTACATATCCTTGACAGTCTGTTTTGCCATGGTTTTGATGTGTTTTGCTTGTAAAAATGTAAGAAACGACAGTTTGCAGCGCTGCAGTACGACCGCTCGCTACACCAGACAAAACTGCCCCAAAAGGCTCTATTTTCGCGTGTTGCTGCCTATTTTTTGCAGACCACAACCGTTTGCAAAACATCAACCATCTCAGCACCCTGGAACCCCCCAGGTGGCACCGAGCTGGATGGGGCTTTGGAGTAGTGTCGGGCGTTGAACATTTTCACAAGTTTACACGTCAACTTGACGGAAACTTGCCTTCGCGCCCCACACTCGGGGAATAGTTGTTTGCGAACTTGCAGCTGCGCATTCACCCTTCTAAAGTCATTGTTTTCCTCCTCTCTCTCTGTTCTTTCCTGCACTCCAAGTGCTCGCTAAATTGCTTGTAAAGCTTCCCTCTTCGCGAGACGTCGGGACTTGTCTGGTGCTCGTTTCAACTCTAATCAAATTTCTGTTTTATAGGTCCAATGGGACCTGTACGAGGTTGAAACTCGACTGATCATTTGCGGACGCGTATGTCGCAAGGGCGCCTCAAGACTTAGGCAATCCTAGCTAAGTCTGATCGAAGTGGGCGCAAGGGTGCCTCGCGACTTAGGCAACTCCAACTAAGTCCGAGACTTGCCACAAGGGTGCCTCACCACTTAAGCAATTTCAGCTAAGTGCGTGATATTGTAGTATCAGAGCGAGCAAGCAATTCGAGTAAGTAGCGAAGAAACTTTGCAATCTCGCCATGGCGAAACATCGCGACGAATTGAGCAAAATGGGACAAGCCGGACCGTTGCCCCAAGCAACCGCAGGTGGGTTACATGTGCAAACTCGCGCCCTTGCTGCTGATGCCGCTCAAGAGGAGCGCAGCAGCGAACATGATGAGCGAGAAGTTGTCTACTCGCCGCGAGCAGAGGAGACACAATCTGGAGCGCCAACCGGGAAAAAGAGCCATAAAGAGAGATTCACAACGACAAAAACCCGCTTAGATGTTCTTGAAGCGAGCTTGGAGGAACTCTACTTAGGCCAACGAAGGCTTCTTGGGGTGGAGGGCTCGCAAGAAGAAGTTGAATCCCGGATCGACAAGGTTGAGGCCCTGGTCAACCGACTAACGGATGACACCAAGGACTCCGTGCAACATCTGCAAGAAGTTGTGGTGGAACTCACTTCCAAAGTGACTTTGTTCATGAGGGCGCTAAATGCGGGAGGGAGCAACACCCGCGTTGCGCCGACACAAAGCTTCAGAGCACTCAAGCCACATTGTTATGTGGGTGCTAGAGATGCTAAGGAGCTCGAGAATTTCCTGTTTGACATGGAGCAATACTTTCAAGCTACGAGACCTGACTCTGAAGACACCAAAGTTTCAATAGCAACCATGTACCTGAATGGAGATGCAAAACTTTAGTGGAGGACCCGTTGGGAAGAGATTCAACAAGGTCGATGTCGAGTGGACAATTTGACGGGTGAACTCTTGAAAGAGCGTCGCGATTCCCTTTGGACAGGACATCTGGGCATTTACCGAATATTGGCTCTTGTGGAGAGGGCCTTCTATTGGCGAAGATGGGGACGGATGTGGAGGAATATATTCGAACATGCCTAACTTGTCAAAAAGATAAGGTGGAGCAACGAAAGCCGGTGAGGCTTTTAGAGCCGTTGCCCATACCAGAAAGGCCATGGAAGAGCATTTCTCTGGACTTCATATCAAGCTTGCCGACAGTAGGGGGGCTCGGATCGATACTCATGGTGGTTGACTGATTTTCCACAAGCCTCCACCCCCAGACGGATGGCCAGACTGGGAGAATAAACTCGCTCCTGGAGCAATATCTTCGGTACTACGACAATGTCAACCAACGAGATTAGGTGAAGCAGCTGGACATAGCTCAATTCTCCTACAACTTGCAGCGGAGCTCTGTGTCTAACAAGAGCCCCTTTGAGATCATCACAGGACAACAGTCGTCGACTCCTCACACTTTGGCTATTGGTTATACTGGGAGTAGTCCATTCGCATATCACTTTGCAAAAGAATGACATCGGAATGCAGATATTGCGTGGGCTTACTTGGAGAAGACGGTCAAAAAGATGAAGAAGTGGGCAAACTTGGGAAAGCGACCACAGGAATTCAAAGTCGGCAATTTGGTGTTGGTGAAGCTCCAGCCAACATCACTCCAATTCTTTAGGAACAAGGTGTACAAAGGATTGATGCGCAAGTATAAAGGGCCCATCCCAATTATCATTAGGGTGGACGTCTCCTACAAGTTGTAGCTGCCGGCGTGGCTCAAAATTCATAATGTTTTTCACGCCAGTAACTTGAAAGCCTACCACTCAGATCCGCAAGATGCTTCCTGAAGTGTTTCAACTCGGTCACCCCCCACCAGAGCCTCCTACAAGAAGCAAGTTGAAACCATTTTAACATATTGCAAGACAAAGCTACCCAATGGAGCTGAGCAGATTGAATACTTGGTGAAGTGGCGAAAACTTCCCAGAACCGAAGCCAGTTGGGAACCAGAAGAAACAACTATCAAAGCCTACCAGCAAGCGTCGACAATGGTGACGACAGTTTAAGTGGGAGAGAATGTCACGAACGATCGTCGCACACCTACAGCTACTTCGTTTAACGAACCGTTCGTCACTTTTACATGCTTGTACATATCCTTGACAGCTTGTTTTGCCATAGTTTTGGTTTGTTTTGCTTGTAAAAATGTAAGAAACGGCAATTTGCAGCACTGCAGTACAACCACTCGTCACACCAGACAAAACTACCCCAAAAAGGCTCCGTTTTCACGTCTTTGCGCACTGTTTTCGAGACCACAGCCGCTTGCATAAACGTCACCATCTTAGCACCTGGAACCCCCCATGCACCGGACTGGATGGGGCTTTGGGGTAGTGTCGGGTGTTGAACATCTACACAAGTTTGCACGTCAACTTGACGAAAAACTTACCTTCGTGTTTGATACCCAGGGAGTAGTTGTTTGCAGACTTGCAATTGCCTATTCACCCTTCTAAAGTCCTTGTTTTCCTCCTCTCTCTCTATTCTTTCCTGCACTCTAAGTGCTCGTTGAATTGCTTATAAAGCTTCCCTCTTCACGGACGTCGGGACTTGTCCGCCGCTCATTTCAACTCTAATAAAATTTCTATTTTCAAGTCCTACGGGACTTGTACGATGTTGAAACTTGGCTAAACTTTTACGGACGCGTATGTCGTAAGGGCGCCTCAAGTCTTAGGCAATCCCAGCTAAGTCTGATCGAAATGGGCGCAAAGATACTTCGCGACTTAGGCAACTCCAACTAAGTCCGGGACTTGCCACAAGAGTGCCTCACCACTAGGCAATTCCAGCTAAGTGCGTGACATTAGGGTAGCATACTAGCATCGGCATTTTTGCATTTACAGGATGTTAATGAATTTTTTTTTAAGTTTTCAAAATATCCTATGATATTCTATAGAACAATAAGATTATCATTATATAATAAAAAAACCCAAACTAAAATTTTCAAATTTAGTGAGAAACCAACATGATTTATGTTTTATATACGATAAAATTTTATTTATATAATTTCAAAGGTTATTTTATATTTATTTATATGATTTTATTTATTTATTATATATCTAGGTCATGCCATCCCCAAATAGTTGAGACTTTCAATTTTGTTGTTGTTGTTATTGTGTATATATCTGGGTCATGCAAAATTTTTATAAGATTACATATATGTACTATTTACTTATTAATTTAAATAAAAAAATATGTATTCACTTTTGAATAAATATTTAAAACGTTAAAATATAAATTTATCATATAATATTTGATGGGTTTTTGAAATATAATCTTATTAAACAATGCTTATGTCAATACACATTTAAATTGTAGTTTTAATTTATTGTTTACCAAACACCAAAAGCATTCCATAACTGTATATTCACTCAAGCCTCTTTCAAATACACATTAAAAATACAAATGTGTTCCCAAACACACCAATATAATATTAAGTTGCTCCAGGTAAACAGCAACAAGGCAACACTAACCATCTTAGTTGTCAAAAAGCGTGAACTTTGTTTTATTGAGGAATATTGCTTGACCTATCTAAATGCATAGTTTATCATTATGACTTCTTATCGAGAAAAAAATCATGGTAAGTGCATCCAAATAGATAACTCAATGGATCAATGCTTTTTCAGAAAGACAAAAAAGAATTAGTAAGCAACATGCTTTGTAAATAATAGTGATCAGGTCACCCATCATGTACCTTATAATTAGTATGCCTTGGTCTAACTTTCTGGCTCTTTCCCTCAAAGGATGTTGTCCCTGAAACTTGTTCAAGGAACCCTGGGGAGCACATAAATTAAATCAATCAGCACATGACAAGGACAAGCCTTAGCAAACTATAATGCAATCAGAATAATACCAAGTACAATGAAAAGTACCTTTTTTGGGTCCCATTCTGGTGGGTAGTAAAAATTATCTGCTCTAGCAGCTGCAAGAGATGACTGAAGAACAAAGGAGAAGCAAAAAATTAGTGGAAGAAAAAGTAAAATTACAGCTATTGCCAGAGAAGGGCTCTGAGGATAATAGCATAAAGACCTCAAGATTTAACGCTGACACACATCAAAGCAACAATTACAGCCGAATAATAGGACAAATCAACATCAAAGTACATGGAGAGAAATCTATAAGGAAAAACAAGAATCTCGATCACAGAAACCCTGGGCAAAGGTGATTGTAAAGAGAGAAATTAGGGTTGGAACGCGTTGAGTCTAAATCATTCAGAGAAATCGATCCAATGGATTCAACGATGCCAAACACGACCAATCACAAAAACAACTACTAGGATGAATCAAAATCTAAACAAACAAACACGGTAAGAAACAAACAAAGAAGAACAAAATTACCGGAGAAGATAATCCCCAAAGGCTAGACGATATTGAAAGGATAATTAGGGTTGAACCGCATCACAGAAAACCAATAGAACGAATCCAAATTCAAGAGACAACGCAATCATCTCATAGATCGAACTAAAGAAACCCTAAGCCGAAGTGATTTTGACGGGCAAATCAGAGTGGAAACCCGTCAAGTCTCAAATCGTTCGGAGAAATCGATTCGATACCATTCAAAGGATAGATAGGACAACCCTAGGAAGATTTGCTACTTCGTACCATCTTCGATCACTGGATTCAGAGACCGAGAAATCGACGACAACTATCAATCCGTGCGACCTTCCGCTCCCTGGCGTCAAGCGAGGAAAGGGTAAAAGGAGTCGACACGAGGACAACGCGTCCCTTCTTATTTTGTTGTTCGATCCGGTGTGCTGTCCCGCGTGACAGTGATCGACACGTAGGTCCATCGCATATATATATATATATATATATATATATATATATATATATATATATATATATATATATATATATATATATATATATATATATCGATTTTTTTAAAGTCTCTAATTTTCAAAATTATCTAACAGCTTTTTCAATCACTATTTGTAACTTTTTCTATTATTTACAACCTCTTTTAAGATTTTTTAATATTTTTAAGTTATCTTTTATAAATAGATTTTTTAAAAAAATATAATTTAATTTTAATAAAATCATTTCACTTCTTAACTATCATCAATTTTCTTCTTTTATTTTTCATTCTTCTAGAAAAGGTAAATGATGAGATGGGATAAATCGAAAGTCGAACAGATAAAAAAATATTCTTTTATATTTATTATAATAATTTAATATTATTATGATTACGTATATTATATAATAATTTAGAAGATGTTATGTTTAATAGAGTACATGAGTGATGAAAAAAACTGACAAAGGTAAAAATGAAATATGAGAGCTTATAAATAATAAAATATTATTTTATTTATTTTTTAAGAGGTTGTGAACGGTAAAGGTTTGTGAATAATAAGGACGGACTTTTAAAAATAAGCTTTTTTATCTAATAACTTAAATCGTTGAATTTTGATGATGAAGTTAATAGGTTATTTGATATAATATATATTATTGAGATAAGTGTATAGGATTAACTACGATAACAATGAAGACATAAAGTAAATTATCGGAGTCAAATATGTTGGGAGTTTGAGAGTCCGTCGGAAATCCAAAGGATCGTTGGAAGTGTTACCATAATTGACCGAGAATGAATCGGAGACTTACCGAATGTTTCGAAAGTTCACCGGAAGGTTCGTTGGAGATTCACGGAGCTCACCGAGAAAAATTGAAAGCTTGCCAAAAGATTCATCGAACTTGCCATAAAGTCCAGCAGTCTATTGGGAGTCTATCGGAAGATATCCGAGGGTGTGTCGGAAGTCCATCGGAAGTTCATCGGAAGCTCACCAGAAAAAGACTCGACATCACTGAATTATAATTTGCATAGAAATATATTTTACTTTCATAATTAACATGTAATTAGGGTTAGAATTAAGTAAAAAAATCCTAATTAACCATAATATGGGCCAATTGGATCTTAATTGGATTAGATTAGGTCAAATTCAAGGCCCATCCAGATTGGTTTGAACCTGTCTAACAGTGGCACTGTCTCGGGAATAGGTTCCTAGGTGGTCCGGGCGATGGTATCGCTGGCAATTATTACTTGTCAATGGTGGTACTACCCCTCCATAAAGTCTGAGGACTCTATCAGGCGATAGTACCACCAGACTAGGCGATGGTACCGCCCAGTACACTAACAGAGTAGGGTCAACTAGCGGTGGTACCGCCAGTACCCAAAAATCTAGGATGTGACTCTTTTTAGCTCCAATTCTAAAGCCAATTAAGCTTATAAATACTCCTTACTTCTCAGCTGGCTAAGCACACTGAAAAGTGATAAAATGTGAGTCAAAATTATAGCAAAATTTACATTCGAAAGCTTGAGTGTTCACCTCCCAAAGCCTCACTTATAAAAGTTTTGTAAGAGAGTGTGAACCACTTGTAAAAGTTTATAAGAGGGATGCTTAGTCCTTCCTATTCAAGAAGAATTGATAGTGGAAGTTGGAACCTCATCGGAGGATGTTTTGGAAGTGGACATAGCTCATTTGACCGAACCATTATAAATCGCTGCGTACTTCTCTTAGTATGAGTTTTAAAATTACTATATTTCAATTTTTATTTAGTTTTAATTTCTCAATCTCCTTCTTTCAACTCTCTTTCATATTCAATCAAAACATTTGCTTTTGAAATTTTTTTTTTTATCGGATCGAAACTTCTCAACGCATAACCTTTTTTGAAATCACTTTAAAGTGATGGTTTTTATTCATTGCACTAATTCACCTCCCCCCTCTTAAGATCCTCAGTTGGAAAGATTTGGTTTAAAACTCAAGAAAGATGACGTATTCTGGTATGCAAGATAGTCATTCAGTTGTACGTCCGCCTATATTTAATGGGTCAGATTACACCTATTTGGAAGACTTGTATGAAGATTTTTCTTATTTTCATGGATTTTAAACTTTGAAATATTATTGAAAATGACTTTCAAAAATCTTCTCTTCCGATGAATGAATGGAATAAATCGAAGAAGAAGGTTTTTGCTCTTAATGCAAAGGCTATGAATGCATTGTTTTACGTTTTTGATAAAAATGAGTTTAATTATGTTTCAATTTTGAATCGACTTTTGATATTTGACGATTCTTGAAATCACTCATGAAGGCATAGCTGAGTGAAAGAGTCCAAAATCAACCTCTTGGTGTATTCTTACGAATTATTTCGAATGAAACCAAGTAAGTCCATCGGAGACATGCACACCTATTTTACGGATGTCATCAATGGACTCAAAGCACTTGAGAAAGATTTTTCTAATTTTGAACTTATAACTAAAATCTCAAGATCTACCCAAAAAGTTGGAATCCAAAAGTTACGGCCATTCAAGAGGCCAAGGACCTAAAAAAATTTTCTCTCGAAGAACTCATTGGATTATTGATGACCTACGAAATGACATGACATACTCATGATGAGCTCGAGAACCTCCTTCCAAAGAACAAGAATGATATGACATTAAAAATACAAGAAGACTACTTGAAAATATCTTCAAGTGATGAGGACATTGATGATGAACTTACACTCTTAACTCGGAAATTCAAAAAATTTATAAGAAGGAATAAATTTAAAAATGATACTAAAACTAGACTTGAACCCAAAAAGGAACAAGTGATATGTTATAAATGCAAGAAACCGAGACACTTCAAAAGTGAATACTCCAAGCTAAGAAGAAGCAACCAAAGATGAAGAAGGCTCTAAAGGTAACATGTGATGACTCAAGTGGCTCCAAAGATGAAGAAGCAAGCAACAAGGAGGTGGCCAACTTCGCTTTAATGGATTTCGGAGAAGAGGTATGTGATTTAGTTAATGAAAATTTATCTTTTGACGAGCATTCAAATGTCTTTCATGAATTATTTGATGAATGTAGAACTATTAGTAAAAAGTTTAATTTATTGAAAAATGAGCATGCTCTCTTAGTTGATAAACTTGATAGTCTTAAACTTGATACTCTCTCTTTACCTCCATGCTCTAAGTGTGAACACTTAAAAGATAATTAAGAAGGAGAACTTGATACTTAAAGAGACCTTAAATAAATTTAAGGTCAATAGCAAAAGCTTGGACATGATCCTTACAAACAAGGGTCATGTCGAAAAAAGAAGTTGAATTAGATTTGTGAGTGGATCTCACCGAAATCCAACCACCTTCATTAAAGGACCTATACTACATGTATCATCTCACTCAAAGTGTAACTTTTATTGCAAGCCCGGATATGTTATTTGTAAATGTTCGTTTAAGAAACTTAACCTACATAACTTGATTTGGGTTCCTAAAGGGACCATAAATAATTCAATGTAATATGACAAAATGAGTAGATCAATTTTTGGGACACTCAAGATCAAATGGGTACTAAAAAATTCTCTTATGTAGGAATCTTAGCCTTTGCAAGCTGGGAGCGGGTAACGGTACCTCTATGATACATGATTAAGCTCACTAGCTTAGGTAATGGACTTTTGAGAGTTATATATTGTTTATACACCAAAATTATTAAGGCTAAAACATGCTAGCATTAAGTCTCTAAAAAATGATTTCGATGAAAAAATGTATCACGCTTGATTTTACAATTTGGAATCCTATATTTTTGAAATTATGTGGTTTTAGTTGTGTTGTTTTTTACGAAATCTTGTTTCGGAACTATACGATGATACTAGGCTTTTATATAAAAATTTTGTTTTTCTCTTTGAACATTCTTATGAGAAGTCAAATCACTTAAATTGAAATATCTAAAAAGAAAATATTTTTTCAATCTATTCAAGATCTATAAATTCATTTTGTGAATCCTGTATATGATTTTAATGATGAATTTGGAGTTGATGAATTGAGGTAGAATGAGATTCCTCAAAATGATTCATGATTTCAAAATTTTTGGAATTACAACTTTATTTTGATTAAAATCATAACTTATCGTACATTGATGGCTTGAATGAATTTGATACTTGAATTTTCTTTTGAACTTGATGACTCGATTCTCCTAATGCATGAATCATGTTCTCATTTGATGATGCATTCAAAAGAGTTACTTATCGATAGTTATGATTCCAATATATTCTCTTTGAAATATCTTTCATATATGATTCTTAGTGATGTATGCTTTGAATCATGTTTGACGATCTTTTACTTATCTTGAAATTATATATGATGATTAATGCATAAATTGATAATTTGTTCTTGACTTAAAAATTTTCTTCCCTTTATCTCTATATCTCAGATGTATAACTTGAGATAATATGATGAAGACATCTTTTGGTTGAATTTTACTTCCTTCATGATTTCACAAATTGATCGTTGTCGATTTTGATACGTAAGTTTTCGTAACCTTCGAAGATCACCTCTCCTTTATCATTCAAGTTTTCTTGTCTTTATATTATTATTCTCTCTCGATTCTCTCAAGGATAAAATTTTTGATATCTCTTGATTACAATATTTTATAATAATTAATTATTCAAATGTTTTGATAAGTCATTTTGCTTAATAAAAATTACCACATGATTAATATGAGATTGGAAGTGATTCAATGATATCATTTTATCTCAATCAAATACATGACGATCAAATTAGACATCTATGAGATAGATGTTAAATAAAAACAATAACAAAACAAATTGATCAAATGATCAAGTGTTGTAGCCCCCTTAAAATTGTCTAAGTTTGAGTTTCAACGGTGGCACCGCCAGAACTGGCGATAGCACCGCTTGGACATTCTGTTCCTAGGCGGTGGCACCGCCTAGTTGATGGTGGCACCGCTCAAGAGCCCCTTTATATAAAGGGGCTTTAGGGCCGATTAGGGGCCGACGATGGTATCGGCTCTAACTATTGCTACTGCCTCCAAAACTACTCTCCCACCTCTCCAACTATATTTTTCCTCTCAAGAAGACTAAGAGAGGCTTCCATCCTCTCAAATCTTGGATCAAGATCACCATTTCTCAAAAAACCTCTACTATGGTAATCTTCGACACTCCCTCTTTGATTTCTTAATACATGACTGTCCTTTTATAATTCTCTTTTACTATCATCATTTTTAAGATTAATCGCTCCTAAGAGATCATCTAGAGATAAAGGGAAGGAGATTCATATGACCCATCACTTTTTAACTCTAGTGAAAATGCCCTTAGGTACCCTAGTTTTGAAATAAGAAACATGCATAAGGGTAAGTATATTGATTTAAGTGAATTAGGAGACCTAGAGCCCATTTGTTGGTTTGCCAATTTAGATGTCTTACCTATTTTACAAATCAGCGAATCAATTTACCATAGACTAGTTTAATTATTTTATATCAATCTAAGTGTAAATGAAGATGACAATGTATCAACCTACCTTCTAGGGAACCAAATTTTAATTACAAATAGCACAATTTGTGACCTAATTGGAATCTCGGAGAAGAGAAGAGGTTATTATTTTAAAGGACAGTGAGATTTAGACGCAATCGGGGTAACTTACTCTGAGGCTTTAGGGATCATTTTTAAAAATTCTAACCTAGCCATAGTCCCTAAAAGCTATGAGCATTTGTTACCATTTAGTTTTAAGGTCCTCCATCACATCATCATTAGTATCCTATGCTAGTCATATGTGTCATGCAAGCTAATCACATAAGTGATGGCACTTGTGACTTGATATGCACTCTTTCTTTTTGCTTATTATTATTAAGCATTTTATCACTTTATCTTATGTGTTACATATATTATGATGTCCATGGATTTGTGCAATGGGAATCGAATAGTGATAATATCATAATAATAAGATTGATTCACCTTTAAATACAGACCCTAAATAATCCCGGTCATAGGTTACTCGAAAAGGACATCGAGATAACTGAATAGACTGGTGTGCTGTATACCTGTCCATATGATGGAGGTGGCTGGTCTCATAGCTACTCGTGTGGAGACATTAAGGATACAGTACAAGTGCTCATTGGAGAATGAGTTCACTGATTGATCCGCTTACGGAATGCTGGATGGTTATTGATACCTCAAGTCAGACAACTATTTCGTAGTCCTAGTAGTGTATCTGGTCCTTAGACTTGAGACACTAAGGATGTCCTGTATAAGTACTCCACTCTTTGATACCGGACTTATAGGTTTGGAAGTTTTAGATCTAGCACAACCAGTTATTGGGAGTGGTAGTTAATCTTATGAGGGCTATTGAGTGTCAACAAAGTATCATCTACTCTCGGTATCATGAGAGGAATATCCTATATATTCTTGTTCGAATAAATCCTTAGCCAAGGTTATTCGGATTGAGAGAGAAAGAGTTTTTCGGGAGAATCCGATAAGAGCAAGACTCGAGGAGAGACCGTATGGGCCTGACAGCACCATGCCCAGTATAGGGTCTTTGAGATATTAGATAGATGAGAGACTATAGATTTATAGTAACTGAGGATAGATAGGTTCAAAGGATTGGATTCTCTTGTATCGTTTGGGGATTGCGGCGTAGTGGCCTAGTACGTCCGCAGTCGATGAGTCAGGTGAATTATTATCGAGATAATAATTTACTAAGTCAGAAGGAGTTCTGCTAAATATGACTCACGACCAGCTCGATATTGGGCCTAGAGGGTCACACACATATGGTAGGTGTTGCGACGAGTAGAGGTTCAGATATGAGATATCCGCCGGAGCTCCTATCTTATTGGATATCCAATAAGCCATTAATTATTGGATCCTAAGATGAGATCCAATAAGAGCTAATAAGAGATTATTGGGTAGAGACCTATTAATCTAAGAGGCTTGGGTAATTGGATAGAGATCCAATACCCAATAGGGTAGGATCTATTAGGGTTTACAGGGGGCCTCTATAAATAGGAGGGAATTAAAGGCCCAAAGGCTAGGGTTCTCTTAATAGCCACCTTCTATTCTCCTTTGCCCAAGAGAGGAGCATCATTGCAGTCCCTGCTGTGTGGACACCTCTAGAGAGAAGGATGCTTGACCTTCTTCATCCTCTCCTATAGATCTGCAGGGATTCAGGGATATATGATCTCCCTATGTACTTTCTTTTTCACGTGCAGTTTTCACGGATTTGTTCTTGAAACATACCAATCTTCGCACGATGATGGAACCTTTCATGGAAATCTGGTTTTTTATTTTTTGTTCTTCTACTGCGCATGAGATGTCGCCCCCTTGGATTAACCAATAGTGGTATCAGAGCCAAGTTGTTCGTGCGAAGATTGGGTCTTAAACTACGTGTGTTATGATTTAGAACAGCTTTTATCATCAAAATTATTTACAAAAAGTGGTGAGGAAGGGCAGCAACTATTGCTGCCCCTTGCACTGCTCACAAGCGATCATGAAGGTTGCTTGTAGCCTTGCTGCCTACAATGACAACTGGTCGGTGGGTTGCGGGCCGTAAGCAAGCAACGCCTGTAAGCTGCTTGCGGCCTAGGCAGACAACGCTCGCTTGCAGGTGGTCTGCCCCCAAGGGCCGACGGGCGATCGCTCGCACGAGCGATGCCTACAGGAGCTGCGCCCGCATGGGCGAGGGGGTGGGGCGTGCAAGGGCGTTGAGCCCCGGGGGCAGCGGCCCCTACGACCACAAGATGGCAACGACGCCCGCAAAGGGGGCGTCGGCCCGCACGGGTGCCACCCGCAGTAGCAAAAGATAGTTTTGCCCTTGGGAATTTTAAAAATTTTAGTTTTGTCCTCTCTGGCCGAATGACCAAAATACACTTGGGAATTTTAAAAATTTCTTATATATCCCTAATTTCAGAAAAATATTTATTGATTAAAATAATTAATTAATTAATTATTATTTATCTAGTAGTTCTATATAATAACATATACATGTGATGTATGATGTGGATAGATGATCATGGACTGTATGATGTGATGTGTGTACATGTGGTTATTATTATTATTATTGGGGCCTACGAGCCTCTATTTTTCTCATTTATTGTCAGTCCTGCATGCTTGTAATTTATTGTAATTACATGAGGAGGCATAGCGAGAGCGTGAAAGCGATAACGAGACCCACGAGGTCGAGACGGACGATTCGACGCATGGAGATGCATTGAGATGCCGACGGAACCGACAAAGTGAGAAGGACGATCATAGGGCATGGAGACACGCCAATGCACACATAGATCTTAATGTGAGTGATTGGGCCCACTAGCTCGGGCCTGATCATATTAGGATGTGGTCCATGATCATCTGATATGATTGCTCATGTGATTTGTGATTGATTATACACCTACTAGATATGTATATATATTTGCATGTGATGAAGATATATATATTAAATATGTACATGTGTGATACATTATGTTAGGAGATCAAATCAAAAATCCCTTCTATTAATAATATTAAGTCAATAAACATGAGGTAATTAGATTGACCTACATGGTCTTCCATCGTTATAGGTAGGAACCGATTCCCGTTGTGGGTTGAATTAGTCGAGTCCCTTGAGACTCACCTATATCGTGTTTCGCTATTTTATCTATGACATAGAGATATCACCGGTGATCTAAGGACATGGTATGCTTGATCGAGTCCCTCGAGAGTATATCATCGAATCAGACTCATCTTGTAACGATGGTGATGACTTAACTGAACATCATGGTTGTCAAGTCCCTCAAGGCTATGTGGTTCGGAGACCGAACAGGGTGAGAATAACAAGGAGTTGTGATTGGCAAGAGTTGCCTACCTTTATGGGCTTAACGTGATTGGTCGAGTCTCTCGAGGTTACGTTAAGACGTCGATTGGATTCCGATCCCCACTAGAGATCCGCTGGGGGAGTCCGATTCACATATCGAAGGGTGTTGTATGTCTCATGAAAAATTAGTTGGAGTACCTTAAGATAGAAGTCATTATCTTAATTGTTTAATTTTTACAAAGTCTGCATGGTATTTATTTCTACTACATCTTTAATTTCAGAAAAATATCACTTTCAAATCCTTTATATGGAATACTTGATGCCAACCGCCTCACTGGTCTAAATTATACGGATTGGTTTTGTAATCTGAGAATCATTCTCATGGCGAAGAAAATCGTATACTTCATTGATACAGTGATCATTACACCCGATGAAGGGGCAAGCGAGGATGAGATCACTTGTTATATAAAGTACATAGATGATTCCACTCTTGCTCAGTATTATATGTTAGCCTCTATGACTACTGAGTTACAGAGACAGCATGAAAATATGGATGCTAATTCCATACTCCTGCATCTCCGTAAACTATTTAAGGAATAGGGAAGAACTCAACGATATGAGATATCAAAGAGTCTTTTCCGTGCTAGGATGACTGAGGGGACTGTCACGAACGGTCGTCGCACATTTGCAGCAACTTCGTTCAATGAACCGTTTGTTGCTTGCCCATGCATGTACATATTCTTGGTAGCCTGTTTTGCCATGTTTTCGTATGTTTTCCCTATAAAAATATAAGAAACAACAGCTCGTAGCGCTACAGAACAATCGCTTGCTGCATCTGCCCAAAAACCCCTAAAAACGACTTCTTTTTTTGTGTGACGCGGCTGATTTTCTGACTGCAGCCATCCCAATTTTGTCAGCCATCTCAGCACCCAGGAACTCCCCGGGTGGCATATGGCTGGATGGGTCTTCAGTATAGTGTCGGGCGTTGAACACTTTCACAAGTTTGCATGTCAACTTGAAGGAAACTTGCCTTCGCGCCCAGCACTCGGGGAGTAGTTGTTTGCAGACTTACAACTGCTCATTCACCCTTCTAAAGTCATTGTTTTCCTCCTCTCTTTCTCTACTTTCTTGCACTCCAAGTGCTCACTCAATTGCTTGTAAAGCTTTCCTCTTCGCGAGACGTCGGGACTTATCTGTCGCTCATTTTCAAAACTAATCAGCTTCTCTTTTTATAGGTCCTACGGGACCTATATGAGGTTACAGTTCAGCTGACCCTTTGCAGATGCATATGTCGTAAGAGCGTCTCAAGACTTAGGTAATCCAAGCTAAGTCTGATCGAAGTGGGCGCAAAGGTGATTCTTGATTTAGGCAACTCCAGCTAAGTCCATGTTTGCTGCAAGGGTGCATCACCACTTAGGCAATTCCAATTAAGTGCATGACATTGTGGTATCAGAGCAGGCAAGTAATTTGAGCAAGTAGCGAAGAAACTTCGTAATCTCGCCATGGTGAAACATCGCGACGAATCGAGCAAAACGGGGTAAGACGATTGTTGCCCCAAGCAACCGCAGGTGGGCTGCATGTGCAAACTTACTCCCTCACTGCCGGTGCAGCTCAGGAAGAGCGGGGTAGTGGACATGATGAGCAAGAAGTTAGCTACTCACCGCGAGTAGAGGAGGCACAATCTGAAGTGCCGATCGGGAAAATAAGCCATAGAGAAAGGATCACAGTGGTAGAAACCCGCTTGGATGTTCTTGAAGTGAGCTTGGAGGAACTCTACCAAGGCCAACATAGGCTTCTTGGGGTAGAGAGCTCGTAAGAGGAAGCCGAATCTCGAATCGACAAGGTTGAAGCCTTAGTCGATCGACTAACGGATGACACCAAGGACTCCATACAACATCTGCGAGAAATGGTGGTAGAACTCACTTCCAAAGTGACAATGCTCACAAGGGCGTTAAATGTGGGAAGCAACACTCTCGTTGCGCAGACACAGTTTCAGAGCACCCAACCCACATTGTTATGGGGGTGCTGGAAATACGAAGGAGCTCAAGAATTTTCTATTTGATATGGAACAGTACTTCCGAGCTGCGAGGCCAGACTCTAAGGACACCAAAGTTTCAATAGCGACCATGTATCTGAATAGAGATGTAAAGCTTTGGTGGAGAATCCGTTGGGAAGAGATTCAATAAGGTCGGTGCCAAGTGGACACATGGGACGACTTGAAGCGTGAGTTGAGAACTCAATTCCTGCCCGAGAACACTGAGTTTGTCACAAGGAGGAAGTTAAGACAACTCCACCAAACGACTCCCATTCGGGACTATGTGAAGTAATTTTCTGCACTGATGCTGGACATTCAAGACATGTCTGAAAAAGATAAGCTATTCAGCTTTCTTGACAGCCTGAAGCCATGGGCTCAACAGGAACTTCATTAACAGAATGTCACTGATGTGATCGGAGTAATTGCAGCCGCAGAAAGGCTCACCAACTTTGTTTCTTCAGAGGACCCGAGGAAGAAGAAATAGTCTATAGGAAATCGTCATCCAAAGCATCCTCTTGGGAAGAAACTGGGGGCGAGTAAAGGAAGAAGAGTTTCCACAATGGTCGAACTCAAATAGCAAGGCCTCAAGACTTGGCAGATGCTTCTTATGTAGAGGGCCACACAGGGTGTGGGAGTGACCATAAAAGAAGGTACTAAATGTCTTGTCGGCTTCCATCAACCCTCCCAAGCCAGACAAGGGCAAGGCAGTTGCTCTGAGTTCGAGTAGCTCCGAATATGGTAGCGACAATGAGAAGTCGCAAGGACCCCGAATGGGTGTGATGCGTTTGTTGAATGCATTGCGGGGTCAAGTGGGGGAGAACCTGAAGCCGAAGCAACAAAAAGCAGGAAGTAGTGAGCTGATATATATAAACATTAGACTCAACGACCAAACCACCCGAGCAATGGTGGACGCGAGTGTTACCCACAACTTCATCGCTGACCGAGAAGCAAAGCGGCTTGGGCTAATCTTGGAGAAGAACCCAAGTCGGATGAAGACGGTCAACTCGGAGGCCAAGCGAATCTCTGGGCTAGTAAAGGGAGTCTCCATCAAGATTGGATCATGGAGCGGGCACACAAACATGATGGTGGTGCCATTGGATGACTTCCAAGTGATTCTCGGAATAGAGTTCATGCACGCAGCAAAGTTGATGTCGATGTCGTTCCTAGACTCCTTATGTCTGATGGGAGGTGACAACCCTTGTGTTATTCCCATCTCTCGAAGAGGAACCCAGGATCCCCAATAACTATTGGCGTTACAATTGAAGAAATGTGTACGCAAAGGAGAGTTAACCTTCGTGGCAGCTGTAAAGCTAGAAACACTCGACGGGGAGGCCATTCAAGAACCTGCTACAGTGGCAAACGTTCTGAAGGAGTTCACAGATGTTATGCCACCTGAGTTGTCAAAAACTTTGCCATCACGCAAAGGCGTGGATCATCTTATTGAGCTGGAGCCGGGAGTGAAGCCTCTAGCGAGACCACCATACCGCATGCCTCCTCCTGAGTTGGCAGAGCTAAGAAAGTAATTAGATGAACTGTTAAGCAGTGGTCTCATCTGCAGTTCTAAAGTATTATTCGGAGCTCCAGTTCTCTTCCAGAAGAAACAAGATGGGAGCCTCCGACTATGTGTCGACTATCGAGCCCTTAACAAGGTGACTGTGAAGAACAAATATCTCACCCCGCTCATTGCGGACTTGTTTGACTAACTGGGTAAAGCAAAGTATTTCTCCAAACTCGACCTTCGATCGGGATTTTGGCATATGCATATTGCTAAAGGTGATGAAGCGAAGACTACCTGTGTGACCAGGTATGGAGTGTTTGAGTTCTTGGTGATGCCTTCGGCTTAACCAACACTCCAACCACATTCTGCACTCTTATGAACCAGCTATTCAAGGAGTATTTGGACAAGTTTGTGGTCTTCTACTTGGACGATATTGTCGTCTATAGTCGAACACTTGAGGAGCATATTGAGCACCTTCGAACAGTCTTTAAAGTTACCAGGAAGAATACTTTGTTCGTGAAAAGAGAGAAGCGCTACTTTGCTCAGATGGAGATCTTATTCTTGGGACATTGAATGCTAGTCATATGTGTCCTACAAGCCAATCACATGAGTGATGGCACTTGTGACTTGATATGCACTTTTTTTCTTTGGTTATTATTAGGCGTTTTATCACTTTGTCTTGCGTGTTGCATATATTGTGATGTCCTTGGATCTGTGCGGTGGGAATCAGATCGTGATGAGAACACGATAATGAGACCAATTCACCTTTAAACACAAACCCTGAATTATCTTGGTCATAGGTTACTCGAGAAGGACATCAAGATAACTGGATAGACTAGTGTGCTATATACCTGTCCATATGATGGAGGTAGCTGATCTCATAGCTACTCGTGTGGGGACACTAAGGGTACAGTGCATATGCTCATTGGGGAATGAGTTCACTGATTGATCCGCTTACGGAATGCTGGATGGTTATTGATACCTCACGTCAGATAATGATTCCGTAGTCCCAGTAGTGTATCTGGTCCTTAGACTTGAGACACCAAGGATGTCCTGTATGAGTACTCCACTTTTTGATACCAGACTTATAGGTTTGGAAAGTTCTATATCTAGTACAACCGGTTATTGGGAGTGGTATCCAACCTTACGAGGGCTATTAAGTATCAATAGAGGATCATCCGCTCTTGGTATCATGAGAGAAATATCCCATGTGTTCTTGCTCGAACAAATCCTTGGCCAAGGTTATTCGGATTTAGAGAGAAAGAGTTCTCCGGGAGAATCTAACAAGAGCAAGACTCGAGGAGAGACCGTATGGGCCTGACAGCACCATGTCCGGTATAGGGTCTCTAGAATATTGGATGGATGAGGGACTATAGATACATGGTAACTGAGGACAGATAAGTCCAAAGGATTAGATTCCCCCAGATCGTCTGCAGGGGGGGGCGCGTAGTGGCTTGATACGTCAGCGTTCAGATCGATGAGTTGGGTGAATTATTATAGAGATAATAATTCACTAAGTTAGAAGGAGTTCGACAAGTATGACTCACGCCACATTTCGATATTGGGTCTAGAGGGTCACACACATATGGTAGGTGTTGCGACGAGTAGAGGTTCGGATGTGAGATATCCACTGAACCCTCTATCTTATTGGATATCCATTAAGCCCCTGAATTATTGGATCCTGAGATGAGATCTAATAATTGCTAATAAGAGATTATTGGGTAGAGACCCACTAATCTAAGAGGCTTGGGTAATTGGATGGAGATCCAATACCTAATATGGCAAAAGATCCATTAGGATTTTCGGGGGGCCTCTATAAATAGGAGGGAACCAAAGCTCTATAGGCTGGGGGTTTCTTTTGGTAACCACCTCCTTTTCTTCTCTCCCTAAAGAGAGAGGTGCATCGTTGCAATGCCTGCGTCAATGGCCTGCGGCTCGCCCGCAAGGGCGTCGACGTTTGGCGCCCCATCATCTCCAAGGCGCTTCGCCTGCAGAATGCGGGAATGGCGCCGCCTCCTCACAAGACAAGGGGCACCACCGACAAGGTGCGATTTGTTTCTGCAAGCATAGTAAGGGTGAGTGATTAGAGTTTATGGCAAAAGATGATTTTACCCATCGAAATTTCAGAAATTCTAAATTCTATCCCTTTAACAAAATTACTAAAATACCCCTCAAAATTTTAGAAATTCTAGATTCTGTCCCTTTTAACAAAATCACCAAAATACCCTTTGGTCGAATTACCAAAATACCCCTAGGAATTTAAAAATTCCTTTTGTCCCTGATTTCAGAAAAATAAATATGTTAATTAAATAATTTAATTAACTATTATTTTCTTTATCTAGTAGTCCTATAATATACCATATACATGTGATATATGATGTGGACAAATGATCATGGACCTGTAATGTGATGTGTGTACATGTGATTATTATTATTGGGGCCTGCGAGCCTCTATTCTTTTCTCATTTATTGTTGGACCTGCGTGCCTGTAATTATGTTGTAATTACATAAGGAGGCATAGCGGTAGCGTGACTCACGAAGCCGAGATGGATGATCCGACGCATGGAGATGCATTGAGATGTCGACGGATCCGACGAAGCGAGATGGACGATCACAGGGCATAGAGATGCGTCGAAGTACACATAGATCTTGATGTGAGTGATTGGGCCCACTGGCTCGGGCCTAATCACATTAAGATATGGTTCATGATTATCTGGTGTGATTGCTCATGTGATGTGTGATTAGATATACACCTACTAGATATGTATATATATATATATATATATATATATATTTGTATGCGATGTATGTAACCTTCATTGCTGCACCCCTATACTGTTCGGCAGAGGAAGCGGCGAAGCTAATGATGAAGAATGTGATGAAGTATTGGGGAGTCCCGCATAATATCATAAGTGATTGAGATGCTCGGTTTCTGAGATGATTCTGGACCGAGCTATTCAAATTGTTGGGGTCGAAGCTATACTTCTCCATAAGCCTCCACCCCCAGATGGATGGCTAAACTGAGAGAATAAACTCGCTCCTAGAGCAATATTTTCGGCACTACATGAGTGCCAACCAATGAGATTGGGTGAAGCTGTTGGACATAGTCCAATTCTCCTACAACCTATAGTGGAGCTCTGCGTCCAACAAGAGCCCCTTTGAGATCATCATAGGACAACCATCAACTTCTCACACTTTGGCTATTAGATATACAGAGAGTAGTCCGTCCGCATATCACTTGGTAAAAGAATGACATCGAAACGTAGATATTGCGAGGGTCTACTTGGAGAAGGCAGCCAAAAAGATGAAGAAGTGGGCAGACTTGGGAAGGCGACCATAAGAATACAAAGTCGACGATTTAGTGTTGGTAAAACTCCAACCAGCATCACTCCAATTCTTTAGAAACAAGGTACACAAAGGATTGGTGTGCAAGTATGATGGCCCCTTCCCAATTACTAGTAGGGTGGGCAACGTCTTCTACAAGTTGGAGCTACCAGCGTGGCTCAAAATTCATAATGTTTTCTATGCCAGCAACTTGAAAGCCTACCACTCCGATCCACAAGATACTTCTCGAGGCGTTTCAACTCAACAACCTCCCACCAGAGCCTCCTACGAGAAGCGAGTTGAGACCATTTTAGCAGATCGCAAGATAAAACTACCCAACGGAGTGGAGCAAACTGAGTACTTGATAAACTAGCGGAAGCTTCCCATAACTGAAGCCAGTTAGGAGCCAGAAGATGCCCTCCAACATGAAGAGATAGCCATCAAAGCCTACCAACAAGCGACGACGAGGGCGTCGACAGTTTAAGTGAGGGAGAATGTCACGAACGGTCGTCGCACACTTGCTGCAACTTCGTTCAATGAACCGTTCGTCGCTTGCCCATGTATGTACATATCCTTGGCAGCCTATTTTGCCATGTTTTAGTGTGTTTTCCCTGTAAAAATGTAAGAAACAATAGCTCGGAGTGCTACAGAATGATCGCTCGCTGCATCTACCCAAAAATCCCCAAAATAGCTCCATTTTTGTATGCCGTGGGCTGATTTTTGCAGCCCACAGCCACCCCAATTTTGTCAGCCATCTCAGCACCCAGGAACCCCTTGGGTGGCATATGGCTAGATGGGTCTTCGGTATAGTGTCGGGCGTTGAACACTTTCACAAGTTTACACATCAACTTGATGGAAACTCGCCTTCGTGCCTGGCACTTGGGGAGTAGTTATTTACGGACTTGCAGCTACTCATTCACCCTTCTAAAGTCCTTATTTTCCTCCTCTCTTTCTCTACTTTTCTACACTCCAAGTGCTCGCTCAATTGCTTGTAAAGCTTCCCTCTTCGCGAGACATCGGGACTTATCTATCGCTTATTTTTAAAACTAATCAACTTTTCTTTTTACAGGTCCTACAGGACCTACATGAGGTTGTAGTTCGGCTGACCCTTTGCGGTCGCATATGCCGCAAGGATGCCTCAAGGCTTAGGTAATCCAAGCTAAGTCTAATCGAAGTGGGCGCAAAGGTAATTCTTGACTTAGGCAACTCCAGCTAAGTCCGTATTTGCCGCAAGGGTGCCTTACCACTTAGGCAGTTCCAACTAAGTGCGTGATAGGATATCGATTTAGAACCATGTCCTTAAGATAATTGAGTAGATCGAGAAACTCATAGGTCTAGGAATGGTCATAGAGGATAACTTGTTTGTGGATCTTGTGCTTCAGTCCCTACCAGATTTTTTTTCTTAATTTATAATAAATTTTAATATAAACAAGCTTAAGGTGACCCTCTCAGAGCTCCTCAATATATTGAGAGAAGCAGACAAGAAAGAGAAGTCAGTTCTCTATGCTGGTGAGACCAGAAAGAAAAGGAAGGCTGAGAAGTCCCTTAAGAAGGGCAAGGGCAAGGGCAAAATGGGTAAAGCAAAAGTTGGCAAGAAAGATCCAATAAAGGACAAAGGCCAGTGCTTCCACTGTGACAAAGATGAGCACTGAAAGAGGACTACAAAGAGTACTTTACAGAGAGGGCAAAACAGAAGCTTGGAGAAGCTTTAGGTACATTCATGATCAGTCTCCATTTGTTAGAATCTTATGATAACACATTGGTATTGGATACCTGGAGTGCTTATCATATCTGCAATTCATTGCAAGTTCTAGCAAGACCTAGGAGATTGAAGAGAGGTGAGATTGTTAGTTTGGCAAGTCCTTTAGTCCCACATCGGGAAAATCAGATTGGTTATCCTCTATTGATGCTATAAAAAGGGGTCTAGGCTTTCTAGGTAGAAGCACCACAGGCACCACAAGAAAAGCCGTTTTGGATTTAATTTCATTAAGTCCATATTAAATATTTTGGGCTTTTCTTGTTTAGTAGTTTCAGGTGTTTTTGGCCTAGGAATAATTTCCTAAGGCATTTGTATTGTTAGTAGAGATTTGCTCCTCCTTTCGTCCGTGGATGTAGGTCAATTGACCGAACCATGTAAATTCGGTGTTCTTGTTTCTTTTATTCTTTTCTGTTTATTGTCTTTGTTGGGTTGTCAAAATTACCCTTTGGTAATTTCCTGAGGCTAGCTCTAACAAACTGGTATCAGAGCTTGGTCTTGGGATCTTTTGGCAACAATAACAATAACAAAGATCGTTATCGAGAAATTCGATAGAAATGTCAACTTCGGCATGTGGCAGCTCAAGATGGAGGCTATTCTGGTTCAAGACGGAGTTGATTTGGCACTACAGGGAGCTGAGAAAATTTCAGATGGTATGTCAGAGGAATATTTTGTAGGTATGGATAAGAAGGCCCGATCTAGCATTATTTTAAATCTTTCTGACGAAGTTTTACGGGAGGTAGCTACGGAGACTATGGCTAAGAGCATGTGGGACAAGCTTAAAGCCTTGTATATGAAGAAGACAGTGGAGAACCGTCTTTACTTAAAGCAGAGTTTATATATGCTTTGGATGATTGAAGGTACATCTATACTCTCACATCTTGATAAATTTGATTTATTAGTTATAGATTTGGAGAATATAAATGCAAAGATTGATGATGAGGATAAGGCCCTATTACTTTTGTGTTCTCTCCCACAATCCTTCAAGTATTTCCGTGATACTATGATTTATGGAAAAGAAACAATTTCATATCGAGAAATTAAATCTGCATTAAAATCTAAGGAGCAGATTGATAGGGATATCATGGGAAAATAGAGGAAATCAGCCGAGGTCCGGTTGTCGTGGGTAGAACCGATAAAAGAGAATTGTGATAGTAGATCTAAATCTAGATCTAAATCCGACATAGAAATTTGGAATGAGATATATTGTCATAAAATGGGGCACATTAAGGTGATTGTTTTAAATTGAAAAATAAATTAAAGCAAAAGGAAAAAATTATTGAGAAAACTCTGAGTCGCTGAAGCTAGTGTTAAATGGTGATGAAAATTTTGGAAATATTTTCTTTGTTATGATGACAGACAAGGTCTAAAATGAATGGATTTTAGATTCGGGTTGTTCTTATCACATGTGTCCCAATAGGGATTTGTTTTCCATATATGAATCTTGTAATGGTGGAATTGTTTTGATGGGCAATAATACCGCGTGTGATGTTGTTGGTAAAGGCACAATCCGAATTAAAATGCATGATGGTATTGTGAGGACGCTCACTAATGTTAGACATGTTCCTGATTTGAAAAAGAATATCATCTCTTTAGGCACCCTAGAGGCTCTTGGGTGTAAATACACAGCTGAATGTGGAGTTATGAAAGTTTCTAGAGGTGCTCTTATTGTTATGAAAGCTTGTAGGTCTGGTAGCTTGTATATTTTCTGAGGGAACTCATCATCAGGAGACTCGATTGGATCTTGTCATCATCATTGTCTAATTCTGAAAAAGGTTTGAGCATATTAAGTAAAAGGGGTCTTCTTTACGGACAGAGTACTAGGCCATTGGATTTCCGTGAACACTGCATTTTTGGAAAGCAGAAAAGAGTCAGCTTCAATTCTCCCGAGTCTACTAATGAAGGTGATCCAGAGGAAGAGCAATATTTCATAGCCAATGATAGACTACGGAGAGTTATTCGACCACCACAAAGATATGCAAATTTAGTTGCATATGCTTTATCTGTTGCAGAAGAAATAGGTGGAGTTGGTGAGCCTACTACCTACTCAGATGCAGTTTCTTGTGATGATTTCGCTAAGTGGTTAATTGCGATGAATGAAGAAATTGAATCTCTCCATCAGAATAAAACTTGGGACCTTGTGAAGCCGCCTTCGGGTAAGAAAATTATTAGATGCAAATGGGTCTTCAAAAGAAAGGAAGGTATTCCAGGGGTTGAAGATGCAAGGTACAAAGTACAATTGGTTGCAAAGGGCTATAGTCAGGTACATGGTATTGATTTTAATGACGTATTTTCACCTGTTGTTAAACATAGCTCTATTCGTGTTTTGCTTACTTTAGTTGCCATGTATGATTTGGAATTAGAGCAACTTGATGTCAAGACAGCTTTCTTACATAGTGAACTTGAAGAGCAAATTTACATGGAGCAACCTCATGGATTTGAAATTGACGGTAAGGAAGACCATGTTTGCTTATTAAAGAAATCCTTGTATGGATTAAAGCAGTCTCCAAGACAGTGGTATAAGAGGTTTGATTCCTTTATGTTGGGTCATGGTTACACAAGGAGCATGTATGATAACTGTGTCTACTTCCAGAAGTTAAATGATGGCTCTTTTGTGTATCTGTTACTTTATGTTGATGACATGCTTATTGCAGCTAAGAATTTGTCAGAAATTCACACTTTAAAAATGCAACTGAATAGTAAATTTGAAATAAAAGATTTGGGAGCAGCTAAGAAGATTCTTGGCATGGAGATCAAAAGAGATCGAGAAGCTGAAAAATTATTTCTGACCCAGAAAAATTACATCAAGAAAGTCTTGGAGAGGTTTGGCATAAAAAACGCTAAGCCAGTGAGTACTCCTCTTGCTAGCCATTTTTCATCTCGCTACTCGACCACCACAATCAATTGAAGAGGAAGAATATATGGTGAAAGTTCCATATTCCAGTGCCATCGGCAGTATTATGTATGCAATGGTCTGTACTCATCCAGATATTTCCCAAGCAGTTAGTGTGGTTAGTAAATATATGTCTTGTCCAGGTAAAATACATTGGCAGGGTGTGAAGTGGATTCTCGATACTTGCAAGGGACTTCAGATGCTTGTTTGGAGTTTGGAAAAAATTCTAACACTTTGATTAGTTTCGTCGACTCTGATTATGCTACAAATCTTGATAAATGAAGATCTCTGATAGGCTATGTATTTTGCGTTGGCTGTTGTGCAGTTAGTTGAAAAGCTTCTTTACAACCTGTCGTGGCTTTATCTATTATGGAGGCAGAATATATGACAGTAATAGAGGTAATCAAAGAAGTTTTATGGTTAAGAGGTTTGTTTAGTGAATTATGTCAGCATCAAGGTGTTACTACAATTTACTGTGATAGTCAAAGTGCTATTCATTTAACTAAAGACCAGATGTATCATGAGAGGACGAAACATATCGATGTGAAGTTTCATTTTATTCGGGATACTATTGCTGAAGGAAAGGTCCTTGTTCAGAAAATTCATACGAATGACAATCCAGCTGATATGCTTACGAAACCTCTTCTAGTATACAAGTTCAAGCAGTGCTTGGACTTGGTTGGTATTCATTGTTGGTGATTGCCCGTTAGGGCTTTTGTGAAGAAGGTGGAGCAAGTTCTGCTAATTATTAATGTTGGGACATGCCAAGGTAGAGATTTGTTAGTTTGGCAAGTCCTTTAGTCCCACATCGGGAAAATCAGATTGGTTATCCCCTATTGATGCTATAAAAAGGGGTCTAGGCTTTCTAGGTAGAAGCACCACAGGCACCACAAGAAAAGCCGCTTTGGATTTAATTTCATTAAGTCCATATTAAATATTTTGAGTTTTTCTTGTTTAGTAGTTTCAGGTGTTTTTGGCCTAGGAATAATTTCCTAAGGCATTTGTAATTGTCTCATTGTTAGTAGAGATTTGCTCCTCCTTTCGTCCGTGGACGTAGGTCAATTGACCGAACCACGTAAATTCGGTGTTCTTGTTTCTTTTATTCTTTTCTGTTTATTGTCTTTGTTGGGTTGTCAAAATTACCCTTTGGTAATTTCCTGGGGCTAGCTCTAACAGAGATGGACCTTAAGATGGGCAATGGAGCAAATGTTGCTGCAGTGGCTATTGGCAAGGTCACTTTACATCTGCTTGGTGGAGCTATTATTGCATTAGATGCATGCTATTATGTTCCTTCTATTATCAAAAATATTATTTCCATTTCATGTTTGATAGTTAGTGGATATAAATTAGTTTTTGAGAATAATGGTTGTTTAATAGTATTAGATGATGATATCATCACGAGAGGAATATTGCATAATGGTTTATTTATGCTAGATATAGCTCCACATGTCATAAGTGTAAGGGAGTCTAAGAGGAAACGCGAATAGGTGAACAATGCATATCTGTGGCATTGTAGGCTAGGTCACATCCATGAGGGAAGGATTCAAAAGTTACTAAAGAATGGATATCTAGTTCCATTCGACTATGAGTCATATGCGACTTGTGAACCTTACCTTCCGGGAAAGATGACCGACTCTCCATTTAGTAGAATTGGAGAGAGAGCCATTGAGTTACTAGAACTCATACATAGTGATGTATGTGGTGTCATGTCAACTCATGCCATAGGTGGTTACTCTTACTTCATTACTTTCACTAATGATTTCTCAAGATATGGACATGTGTACTTGATAAAGTACAAGTCTGAGGCTTTTGAGAAATTTAGGAAATATAAAAATGAAGTGGAGAACCAGACTGGAAAGAGTATTAAAACCCTTCTATCAGATCGAGAAGGTGAGTACTTAAGTACAGAGTTCACCCAATTCCTCAATGACCATGAGATTTTATCCCAATGGACATCTCTTTATACACCGCAGCTTAATGGTGTATCAGAAAGGAGGAATCACACACTATTAGACATGGTGTGTTCCATGATGAGTTTTGCCGACCTACCCATCTCATTCTGGAGATATGCCCTAGACACCGTAGCTTACCTTCTGAAAAAAATTCCAACTAAGTCAGTAGTGTCCACTCTATATGAGATATGGAATGGGAAGAAACCTGATCTTAAGGTTGTTAAGATTTGGGACTGCTCTGCCCACGTCAAGAGATACAACCCTGACAAGTTGGAATCCAGGACGGAACTGTACAAGTTCGTGGGATATCTCAAGGAAACTTGTGGATATTATTTCTATCACCCTGAGGACCAAAAAGTCTTTATAGCCAAGAGATTAGTGTTCCTTGAGAAGGAACACATTCTTGGTGGAGATAGTGGGAGCATGATAGAGTTGAGTAAGGTTGGAGAACCTAGCTCAAGCATCATTTCATAGCTAGAATTTGTTCAGGTACCTAGCACACAAGTTTCAACTTTACGTAGGCCTGATAGAGTATCTCATCCTCCTGAAAGATATGTAGGACATACCAGAAGAGAGGATGTTGAGGATATTGATCCTCAGACCTATGAAGAGACTATTATGAGCATAGACTCCGGAAAGTGGCAAGAAACCATGAATTCAGAAATGAATTCTATGTACTCCAACAAGGTTTACAACCTGGTTATTACACTCAAGGGTATTGTACCCATTGGCTGTAAGTGGATCTTCAAAAAGAAGATTGGAGTAGATGGAAAGTTAGAGACCTATAAAGCAAGACTAGTGGCTAAGGGATATTGTCAAAGGCAAGGTATTGACTATGATGAAACTTTCTCATTCGTAGCCATGCTAAAATTCATTCAAATTCTATTAGCTATTGCAGCACACTATGATTATGAGATCTAGTAGATGGACATCAAAATCGCATTCCTCAATGGCAATCTCGAGGATGAGGTGTATATGATATAGCCTAAGGGATTCGTGTCCAGAGATAATCCAGACAATATGTGCAGGTTGCTTAGGTCCATCTATGGATTGAAGCAGGCTTCCTGAAGTTGGAACATAAGATTTAATGAGGCGATCAGATCTTATGACTTCGTTAAGAACGAAGATGAGCCTTGTGTGTACAAGAAGGTAAATAAGAGTGTTATCACCTTTTTGATACTGTATGTGGATGACATCCTGATCATTGGGAATAATATAGGAATACTTTTCATAGTAAAGGCTTGGCTATCTAGGCACTTCTCCATGAAGGACTTAGGGGAAGCATACTACGTATTGGGGATATGGATCTATAGAGATAGATCCAAGAGGATGCTTGGCTTATCCCAGTCTAGGTACATAAACACCATTGTCAAAAGGTTTGATATGAAAAATTTCAAGAGAGGTCTCACACCAATAAGACATGAAATATCACTTTCTAGGAGTATGTCCCAAAAAACTCATGAAGAAAGGGCATACATGGATAGGATACCATATGCCTCAGCAATAGGATCTATCGTGTATGCTATGCTATATACCAAGCCTGATATAGTGCATGCTTTGAGTGTCACGAGCAGGTATTAGGTAAATCCAGGCTTGGAGCACTAGAAAGCAGCAAAATACATCCTTAAGTACTTGAGAAAGACTAAGGATCTCTTACTGGTATATGGAGGCAGTAGCCTCAGGGTTTAGGGCTACACGACTCGAGCTTTCAGTCCGATATCGATGATAGCAAGTCTAATTCAGGGTATGTGTTCACCTTGAATGGAGGAGCAGTATGCTGGAAGAGTTCCATGCAAGACACTACTGCTGACTTGACCACAGAAGCGGAATACATTGTTGTGATAGAGGCAGCAAAGGAGGGAGTCTCGATGAAAAAGTTCATCACAGATTTGGAAGTCGTATCGAACAACGAGGCGTCGATTCCCTTATATTACGATAAATACGGGATGATTACTCAAATAAGGTAACTTGGGTCTCATCAGAAATGTTCTGAGGAGGTTCTAACTTATTAGAAAGATCGTGGCCCGAAGAGATATAGTAGTGAAAAGAGTTCCATCCGAAGATAACATTATAAATCCACTAACAAAGTCATTGACTCAGATTATCTTTGAGCGTCACAGAGGTCTGATAGAGATCAGACACTTAACTGATTGGCTTTAGGTCAAGTGGGAGATTACTAGTCATATATGTCATGCAAGCCAATCACATGAGTGATAACACTTGTGACTTGATATGCACTCTTTTTTTTTCTTATTATTATTAGGTATTTTATTACTTTATCTTGCATGTTGCATATATTGTGATATCCTTGGATCTGTGCAATGGGAATTGAATCATGATAAGATCATGATAATGAGACCAATTCACCTTTAAATATAAACCCTAAATAATCCCGGTCATAGGTTACTCGAAAGGGACATCGAGATAACTGGATAGACTGGTGTGCTATATACCTGTCTATATGATGGAGGTGGCTAGTCTCATAGCTATTCGTGTGGAGACACTAAGAATACAGTATAGGTGCTCATTGGAGAATGAGTTCACTGATTGATCCGCCTACAGAATGTTGGATGGCTATTGATACCTCACATCAGACAGTGGTTCTATAGTCCCAGTAGTATATCTGGTCCTTAGACTTAAGATACTAAGAATGTCCTACATGAGTACTCCACTCTTTGATACTAGACTTATAGGTTTGGAAGTTCCAGATCTAGTACAACCGGTTATTGGGAGTGGTAGTTAACCTTACGAGGGCTATTGAGTGTCAATAGAGGATCATCCGCTCTCGATATCATGAGAGAAATATCTCATGTATTCTTGCTAGAACAAATCATTGGCCAAGGTTATTCGAATTGAAAGAGAGAGTTTTTCGGAGAATCCAATAAGAGCGAGACTCGAGGAGAGATCGTATGGGCTTGATAGCACCATGCTCGGTATAGGGTCTCTAAGATATTAGATGGATGAGAAACTATAGATACATGGTAATTGAGGACAGATAGGTCCAAAGGATTAGATTCTCCTGTATCGTTTGAGGACTGCGGCGTAGTGACCTAGTACGTCCGCAGTCGATGAGTCGGGTGAATTATTATGAGGATAATAATTCACTAAATCAGAAGGAGTTCTGACAAGTATGACTCACGCTCAGCTCGATATTGTTCCTAGAGGGCCACATACATATGGTAGGTGTTGCGACGAGTAGAGGTTAGGATATGAGATATCCGCCGGAGCCCCTATCTTATTGGATATCCAATAAGCCCATGAATTATTAGATCCTAAGATGAGATCCAATAAGAGCTAATACGAGATTATTGGGTAGAGACCCATTAATCTAAAAAGCTTGGGTAATTGGATAAAGATCCAATACCCAATAGAGCAGTATCCATTAGGGTTTACAAGAGGCCTCTATAAATAGGAGGGAATTGAAGGCCCATAGGATGGGGTTCTCTCAATAGCCACCTTCTATTCTCCTCTACCCAAGAGAGGAGCATCGTCGCAATCCCTATCATGTGGATACCGCTAGAGAGGAGGACGCTTGACCTTCTTCATCCTCTCCTATAAATTTGCAGGGATTCAGGGATATACAATCTCCCTATGTACTTTCTTTTTCACATGTAGTTTTTACGGATTTGTTCTTGAAACGCACCGATCTTCGCACGACGACAGAACCTTTCGTGGAAATCCAGTGTTTTTGTTTTCTATTCTTCCGCTACGCATGAGATGTCGCCCCCTTGGATTAACCAACATCCTAATCCCTAAACAATATCACCATGATGAAATTAGTTAAATGGAGTTAAGTACTATGTACTGGATAATGATTGGACAAGATAATTATTTTAGATATATAATTCGGTAAAATATGATAGACATAGCATCTAAAGATTTAATGTTACCATATGGGGGGTTAATCACTAGATTACTACATGCATTTAATATTAGAATACTACCCGACGAAGAAGTAATAAAAGTAGATAGATACAATACCATAAACAGAACCCTACTTAAGAGATTAAGGTATACATTTAGAAATGGAATATGGACTAGGCAGCCTAGAAGGACTGATCCAGCTCCCCCTCCAACAGAAGAATCTAAAACACCAATATTTAAAGGTAATGAATCTTCTCTTCCTGGTCCCTTTAATGCAGCACCGCCAGAACCAACTCTTGCTCCATCTTCTAAAGATTCGATCATGAATGAGATAAATCAAATCAAATCACAGTAAGCTGAAATCCTAAATGAAGTGCGTCAAATGAATCGGAAGTTAGATAATTTATATAGGCATTTTGATATTCTACCTGAGGAATAGTTGTAAAACTCTATATTGACATCATAAGTTGTAGTTGAGATTTTGACTCTCATTTTGTAAATCTCTATGTTATTTTGACACACTTTAAAGTTTCATACGTATTGATCTTAATGCATGAAGTTGTTATATGTTTCTTTTCTAAAATTTTTTAATTTCGATTTTCACGAACTCATCTTGATATTATCTTTTCGGATTTCGGATGACATCTTTTAGATATTGTATTTTGAATGGAGCTCTCATTTTTATCCTTCTCCGACCTTACATTGATATTCCTCCTTCTTCGATTAATGATTTTTAGCATCATGATATTAATATCATGCCCTTTTAATGACTTGAAAAAATTGATTCTATCGATTTTATACTCTCTCCACTTCTATTAGCATGAATGAATAGATCTCATGATTTTTATACTTTCGTATCATTTGAAGTTTGATGATTTTATCTTCAGGACACATGCAACTATACATATATTTATGTCATGAACTTTGCATGTAAAGGAGAAGCTTTCTTTTTTTTTTAATACTCTCTTCGAACTTCATTCATGTGAATTCGAGGAATTTTTAACTCTTGTGCAAAATTTTACATCTTGAGATTTAATGACTTGTTTGGTTATTTTCAACTTGATGAATGATAATGCTAAGTTAGCCTTCATGAATTCTTCCTTATGAGAATACCAAGTTAGGCCTTTATAAAAGTTTAGGATGTTTTTTTTTAAGTATGAAAACATCATCATGACTCTTTTCATGAGTTTTGAGCTCAAATGATCTCTCTTTTTTTTCTCACGAATTTTTCTTGAATGAATGTCATGAACTCTTGATGAATTTTTTTATGAATGTTTATGGCTTCAATCTTTTCACTTAACAATTTTATGGCTTGAATTTTCAAACAAATTTCCTCTTGAACTTTTCATCTCAATCCTTCTTGAATGAACATTCATAATTCTTATCATGAGTTTTATGAATTTTATGTTCAAATGATCTCTTTTCTACCTCACTAATTTCATTTAGTAGAAATGACTCTAGTAAGCTTTTAATAACTTGAATGATTTACTTTATGCTTCAAGAATTATTATGCAGAATTAACTTTTAATATTAAAATTTTCATGTATGAATCTTTCATGAGCTCTTAGAAATTCTTATGAATTTTGGTCTCAATAATCTATCTTATGATTTTATAGACATGAACTTTCAATAAGAATGAATGAATTACTTTTTATTATTTTTCTTGATGGCTTTATCCTTTCCCTTTTTGCCATTATTCACAATCATAATATTTGGCATCAAGGCCCATTTCCTTTTTGTTAATGACAAAGGGGGAGAAAAATGTGATAAGTTGAATTAATGACTTGATGGAATGAAAAATGTTTTGTATGTATCATATTCCAATGTATCGTAATTGCCATGCTTTGTATCATAAAATGCTTGCTATCATTAAAAGCATCGTAATGTATCGTAATTATATGTAGTGTATCACAAATGACTGTAGCGTATCGCAATTGTATGAGATGTATCACATATATCACAAATGGCTTATACATGCTTAAAATGTTATCATATCATGTTTAAATTTGATATCTTTCATTGATATAATAAGTTATCATTTCATTTGATGATGTATAATAATTTGGATTTGTGTATTTTATTTTGATATCATTTGATCCTTGTTATATTTTAAAATTATAGTTGGTATCATGTGTCGAAATGATGATTGTCCATAATCATTTGACATTGAACTAGAAAATGAATGTCATGCCTTGACATCATTTTCAAACTGAGAAAAATACGAAGTTTCATATTTATGAAAGATCATGCTTGTTGAGCATGACGATAAGTTCGACAAATGCAACTTATCGGTTTCGACTTGAATTTAAGGGGTTTGAATTTAAGTGTTTCCCTTCTCAAAATATGGCATATATAGATAGGGGAAGTTGAGATTAATTCCGTCATCAATTGATTATCATCATAAAAAAGGGAGAGATTGTTGAATCTCAAATTTTGATGATGAAGTCAATTGATAGGTTATTTGATCTAATCCATATTATTAAGATAAGTGTGCATGATTAACTACGATAGCAATGAAGACATAAAGCAAATTACTGGAGTCAAGTATGTTGGGAGTTCGAGAGTTTGCCGGAAGTCCGAAGGATCGTCGGAAGTGCTACCGGAACTAACCGAGAATGAATCAAGAACTTACCGAAGGTTTCGGAAGTTCGTCGGAAGGTTCATCGGAGGTTCACAGAGCTCACTGAGAAAGATCAGAAGCTTACTAAAAGATTCGTCAAACTTGCCATAAAGTCCGAGAGCCTGTTGGGAGTCCGCCGGAAGATATCCGAGGGTGTGTTAGTAGTCCGTCGAAAAAAGACTCGACGTCACTGAATTATAATTTGCTTAGAAATATGTTTCAATTTCATAGTTAACATGTAATTAGGGTTAGAATTAGGTAAAAATCCTAATTAACCCTAGTATGGGCCAATTAGGCCTTAATTGGATTGGATTGGGTCAGATTCAAGGCCCATCTAGATTGGTTTGGACCTGTCTGACGGTGGCATCGTCTCGAGAATAGGTTCTCAAGTGGTCTGGACGATAGTACCACCCCAGATCAGTGGTGGTACCGCTGACAGTTATTACCTGTCAGCGATGGTACCGCTTGACAGGTGGTGTTATCGCCCCTCCATAGAGTCCAAGGACTCTATCAGGTAGTAGTACCATTAGAATGGGCAATGGTGCTGCCCAATACACTAACAAAGCAGGGTCAACTAGCGGTGGTACTATCAGTACCCGAAAATCCAAGATGTGACTTTTTTTTACTCTAATTCTGAAGTCAATTGAGTCTATAAATACCCCTTACTTCTCAACTAACTAATCACATTTAGAAGTGATAAAAACTAAGTTAAAATTCTAGCAAAATTTACATTCAAAAGCTTGAGTGTTTACCTCCCAAAGCCTCACTTGTAAAAGTTCTATAAGAATGTGAACCACTTATAAAAGTCTGTAAGAGGGGTGCTTGGTCCTTCCCCTTCAAGAAGAATTGATAGTAGAAGTTGGGAACCTCATAGGAGGAGGTTTTGGAAGTGGATGTAGGTCATTTGACCGAACCACTATAAATCGCTGCGTACTTCTCTTGGTATGAGTTTTTAAATTACTGCATTTCAATTTTTACTTTGCTATAATCTCTCAATCTCCTTCTCTCAACTATTTTTCGTATTCAATCGAAACATTCGTCTTATCGAAATCTTTTTCGTTGGACCGAAACTTCTCAACGCACAACCTTTTTTGAAATCACTACCCCCCCCTCCTTTTAGTGTCGATCTAGATCATAACATAAATAACCTTAGTCACTTATTTTTTTATTTCTCTATTTTTTCTATATTAATCAATCTATAGGATGAGGGTTTGGCGATAATATTTTTAAACTTTTTGAACAATACTAAAAAGCATAGTATTTATACTGTATTATAATATTTTTTAGTTTTATTAAAAAAAATTTACAATACTGTAATATAAAATATTATAACACAGTATATTTATATAATTCGTAAAAAAATATAAAATTTCTAAAATACTATATAATAGTGTTTTATAGTATTTTTATCAGTCTTAGAAAAATTTATAATTGAATTGGTTCATTCTATAGACAAATCTATAAGAAAATAAAGAGAAAAAGTTATTTCAAGTATCAAAATAAAAAAGTATTATTTAAAAATTCTAAAAACAAGGAGCACTTATCAAGAAAATAAAAAAGGATTTTTAATATTCACCCTATGTAATATATTTTTGAATAAATGTTAAAATATTAAAATTATAAACTTGTCATAAAATATTTAATAAATTTTTTAAATATAATTTTATCAAATAATACTTACATCAATCCATATTTAAAATATAATTTTTATCTATTATTTAAAGATATTTCATTACCACATATTTACTCAAATCTTTTTCTTCAAATATATATTAAAAATATAAATATATTCTTAAACGTAGCCCATAGCATGGTCATCCTAATAAAAAGTTTGAGGTAATGACATGGGCGAATTCTTCAACCAAAAAAAAAAAAATCTTAATTTTCTTAAATTTCTCTTGGAGTGCCCCCTTTGGAAATTTTTCGAAACAACGCTCCCTTTATGTAATTGATCATTCAACCCGTTCGCTCGCCACCCCCTCTGCCCTACCTCCGCCCAACCCCGTCCGTCGGCCATTGCCTCTGTCGTTGCTCTAGTCGAAACCCAGCAGCCTATGATAGTGATGCTCGCCCAGGGTAGGACGAGGGCCGTGACGGAGATCGAGCGTCCTCTGGGCTACGCTTTCCGGTCCCAGTCTGATGTAGGTAATAAATGGGGCGTGATGTCGGCGATGCAGCCCCATCGCCTGCACCGGATGGCGTCTCACCAACCTGACCTCGGCCCCGCGCCTCTCCGCCCTACGCGCCGATGGTAGCCGCGTCGGTTGATTGACATATATGAAACCACATGCACTCGCAAATGGTATTCGCGCCGCCTCACCCCTCGACGATTCCGACTCGCCATCTCGCAAGGGCCAGGTCCCTCGTTTTCGATTTCACGAACTTGGTGATGATGGAGCGAGAGGATCGAAATTGGGCGACTCCACGGCACATCAAACAACAAAGTGTTGGCCGACACGTGGTCCATATAAACCCAAGTAGACAAGTGTAAAGGAGGAGGTCTTTTCTTCTTCTCAACCAACGAACACCCTCTAAAGACAATCTTGATTGACTTGATCGTCATAAGTTCGGGGAGTTCTTCCGAACTCGACCTTTGAACAACACCAGAGAACGATTGAATCGAGCCTCGAGGAGTCCTTATCGTTCACAGAAGACATCGCAAGGGCTGAACGCTGGAGATCTCTGTCAAAAGATTCGAGTCCGAACCCATCGCGACGGCCGCAGCTACGAACTGCAGAGGATAAAGTTGTTAATACACTAACCCATAGTTTCCTGCCCTAATTGTTATAGCCTACTAAGAATTTATTATACTGTTCTTGAGGTTAGGCAGTCATGCTTTTTCCTGTTTTATGTTGCCATCACCAACCACCTCTACCTCACCAACCCGGACCTCATTGCCTTGGGCGCCTTCCAATTCACCCTACAACGTCTAACATCTTTTGATTGAAATGTGGTTCGCATGTCCGACTGCCTCTACTGATCTTTTTATCCCATCCGCAACTCACATGCATTCTTATATGATCAAATGGTATTCGCGCCGCATCACCCCTTAGGATGCGATTCCGACTTAAGTTGCGATCAAGGCCTTCGACGCTTTTTATATCCTAGTGTTTGATCATTCTGAATGAGATGGTGTTTGAATCGTGACATGACTCATAAGCTGACCTTATTAGAACTTTGAATGGGCTTGAGTCACAATTTACAATGGGTGTGGGCTGACTTCTGAATTTAAGTCCCCAAAGTGTTGGCCGACATCGTGGAGTCCATCGCCGCCTTCATACGCTGCATCAAGAAATTTCATTCGTGTCATTTTTTCGACTCTTCGACTTGAGTTGCTTGATTAAAAGCGCGTTCCCTCTCCTTTTATTTTTGTCTTAGTGAAGGTCTATAATTGCTGATTGCGTACTTCCTTTATTAAGTTGGTACTGCATGAGAGCATTTTGGAGCCGATCATCACGTCCGGAGAATAGATGGCGCCAGGCCTAATTTTCTGCGGTGACCCTCTACGAGTTCTATCATAAGCAGGGCAGAAGCATCGAGATCAAGAACTGGAAGAGAGGTTTTGTGAATGTTAGTGTAAACAACTTTATGTCGTGGCTCAGTGTAACCATATGGATTTACGGGTTTGGGTTCGAGACTGGTAAGGTCTCGGGTTGCGTCCTTGGGGAGGTTGATAATGAGGACTCCTTTGGCGACCACGTCTCGCTCCTGCTTCTGCACAAAGATCAAGTCGGGAAGAACTCCGCCCAATCCCTCCGACGATCAAGTCAGTCAAGATTGTCTTTAGAGGGTGTTCGTAGGTTGAGAAGAAGAGAGGGCCCCCCCGTTACGCTCATCTGCTTGGGTTTATATGGACTGGGCTGCTGCTCTTTGACATACTTGTGGTGCTGTACCCCTGATTACGTCTGACAGTGCGTCGAGGACCTAGCCCCTGCGAGATGGTGATGTGTCTCGATGGCCATGCGGCCTGTGAGGGACAGGTGGTGTCATATCTGTCGGTCAACCTTAGCTACAGTTGGCTGCGAGCGGGGCATGAGGCGTCATCTGGGTGTAGGCGACATGGGCCTACGTCACGTCCCATTTATTACCCACAATCATCCTTCAATCATCTCAATAAAGAATGAAGCCCTACCTCGGTGCTCGTTCAAAATGATCATATTCCTCAAATCCGAGGTGGCTTTTAGGCTATGAGGATTGCCAGGTGGGCTTCTGATCTGTGTGAGGAATGATTTCCCTGGGCTCATAGCGGACGTCTGTCGTTAAACAAATATGCTTAGAAAACCAGCTGTAATTTATCACTTTAAGGGAGGCATGACCGGAGCGTTTGACTATGGGGGTTAGTCAAAAAAAGTCTTGTAAAAGATATGCCATTGGAGGTCAAATGATAAAGGTATTAAGCTCAAGCAGATATTGTGAAATTAGCGAATGAATTTGATTGCATTTTATTATGCCAGGCGTATTTGCATGAACAATATTTAAAACTCATACCCACCCTAAAGTTCTTACAGCATGGCAGGCCTCGGCGATCCCACCTCATCAAATTGAGTACATGCATCGGCAGATAATGGCGAATGTATATACTTTAGCATGTTATATTTATATGTGAGAAAGCAGTTTGCCGCAGGCCCTTATTATGCCATTAGAAAATTCAGCGGGCGCTATAAGCTGAGAGGCTGCCTAGAAGGCATATTTAGCCTTTGAAGGTGTGCATGGGCGTAGCCGGAGCGAGGTACGTGAGCGTGATTTAAAAGTTATGAATAATGATGTAAGAGCGGGAGTTTGAATAATAAGAAGGACTCACGTAGTAATTTTTTAGCTACTTTAAATAACGCCAGTGAGCTCATGCTTCTACGGAAAAGGTGAGGCTCGGGCTTTTGGCCAAGCAAGCGCAATTTAGTGCTAGGTGACAAACCATCAATGTGTTTTATGCAGATGGGCAAAGAATGAACCATGCAGATGGTGCAGCAATGAACCAGCAACGCACCATGCAAATGGTTGGTTGCGATGGTACTTAGGCTATTATGATCTCGTATGTTACGCCCGTTAAGGGGTGGGAGATCCCTCAGTTGCTGGCTTGCGTGAGACCCTAAGGGCTAGCTTCTTGCGTCATTCGCCCCTTCCGGAGACGGCGTCTGTAAATGGTTCTTGGGAGCCGGGATCGAGGCGACTGCGTGCCTCCGCCTGCCATGCATTCCCACGACTGCCACGTTATGCCTCATTTATGGCAGGGCGTCCCCTGGTCTTCCCAAAGTGACGTGCCCTGTGGGCTGTCACGTCAATGGGTTGTCGCCCACTCCGCGCAGGCGAAGAGTCGGAGTTTTCGATGGGAGTTTGCCTATAAGTGATGTGTGGTTGCCTCACCACATGCCCCTTATCTTTCGAGCTGATCCTTCCAGATTTCCTTGATCTCACTGCCCAATCGTCTCCTCTGATTTCTACAACCGCTCCCGTTTGCGTCAGCCCTTCCATTTTTCTTTCGAAGGTCAGTACAAATGGCCTCTTCCTCTTCTCCACCTGCTTCCGCTCCTTCTCCCGCTTCCTCTTCTTCTCCTGCTTCCTCCTCTACCTCCTCTGCTGGACAGAACCCTTCACCGTAGGGTCGCGTCTCGCCTTCCGGCGAGAAGGCAGTGTGGGCCCTTGAGGCCCTGCAGTCTCCTCATAACCTTGACTCCACCATGAGCGAGTCACAGCTCTCCGACCTTCGGGGTCATTTTTGTATCCCGGGGGACTATGTCCTTGTGGCCCCGGAGGCAGGACAACGGGCGTACGACGCCATTCCCGGGGGCTTCGCGCTATCCGTGGATGCCCTGGAAGCAGGATTGCATTTTCCCCTGCACCCGATCATTATTTCCTGTATCTCTATGTGACGTATTTTGCCATCGCAAATGGCACCCAATTACTGGCGGGGTTTGGTGGCATTCCTAGGGGAATGCCACTACGCCGGCATTATCCCGTCCTTAAATCTGTTCTTGTCTTGCTTCCGCCTCTCCAGAGGGCCGGAGGGATATTATCTTTTCGCCCGTCCGGGCTTTAGGATAGGTGGCGCCCCTTCCAGTAACAAGGGGTGGAAGGGGCGGTTCTTCTTCGTGAGTTGCGTATGGGATTGGGGCTTCGGGCTCCAGTGGTCGACTCATGCTATTGACAACTCTACTCCAAGCCTGAGCGATGACGAGCTCAGGGACCTCCAGCGTGAAGGAGATTCTTCCTTCCTCCACAGCCAACCAGGACATTACGAAGTCTTGGTTGATCGAGGCGGGCCTTAGCCCGATGCCTCAGGGTATGCCTGCAATGCATAGCCTAGGATTCCTGAGCTTTTGTGGATACTAACTGACGTCCATTTGCAGGTATGGTGAACCTCAGATCGGTCCATGGTGGACGGATTCCGTCAACCCCCTCCACACAGCTGCTAGCCAGCCGACCAAGCCAGTTCGTGCAGAGGCGCCGGTGGAGGTCGAGGCAAATTGTCCGCAGAAGAAGGTCAAAGTCCTCGCCTCCAAGCGGCCCGTTGTGGCGAGGAGGCCGCGCGAGCGGAGGAGGCGGCGAAGCTGAGGAAGAAGCGGGTTGAAGCCTCCGGCGGTAGGAGCAAAGCTCAAGAGAGAGTCGGGCGAAGTAGGGGAGGGGGCGCGCGAGGCCTTGGAGAAAGGAGCCCGGCTTCGGTCCAGAGCTATGTCAGGTTCCATTCGGCGCCAAGGATGAGCCTTTTCAGGCTCAGGTGATGGGAGACCGGCCAGTGGGGGCGGCGAACGACCCCCTGCTGGCCCGCTGGGAGAACCTATCCGTCGGGGATAGGGTGTGGGCTGACAGTGATGCCGCAGCCATGTTCCTCCGAGGAGGGCTTCACCCTGGGATGGCTGGGGAGCTGTATACCTTGCCCTCCGAGACTCTCCTTAGCAAGTCCGCCAAGTCGGTGGTGTGGGTAAGTATTTCGCCCTAGGCTTCTCACTGCCACCGGAGCGCGCCCATGACACTTCTTGCTTGCAGAGCCACCACTATGTTGTGGCACTAATGAACCGGGTGCGGGACGCCGGTTGGATCATTAGCGGGCTGGGCGCCCGTAACGTCGAGCTGTGCCGGCAACTCGAGGAGACCCACGCGGTGGTGAGTCCCAAGGCGATAGCTGCCCCAGAGAAGCGCGCGTCCGACTTGGACACAGAGGTGACTCGCCTCAGGGCCGAGCTTCAAGTGGCCAAAGAGCAGAACGACGGCCTCCAAGGACTCTTCCGGGTTTAGTGGGCCGAGCTTCGCCTGCTGAAGGCCGAGGCACTCAAGCTGACCAAGCGACTGGAGGCGACAGATGCTAAGGCGAAATCCGCTTCCGAGGCCCTGGCTGAGGAGGCCCGTCAGAGGCCGGAGAGGGACAGGCAACTGCTCGAGGACTACAAGAAGTCCGAGGGCTTCCAGCTCGGGCTGACCCGGTCAAGGCAGGTTACCTATGAATATGGGTACCGGGTCGCCTTAGCCCGGTTCCGGGCATGCCACCCCAACCTTGAGGTGGCGGAGGACCCCTTTGCCTCCTTCCCTGAGGACTCGGGGGTGGAGATGCCCGAGGAGGTCCCCTTTGATGACGGCTTGGAACCCCTGAAGGGTCAGTTGTCGTGAAATTTTTCTAAGGAGTCGGTCTGTAAGTCTAGGTCGTCTAGTCCTATAACCTGACTCCGATTTAATGAAAGATTAGTTTGCCAAAAGGTTTCTTGTGTTGCTCTTCTCTAATTTTCTATACGAAAAACTTCTTAAGGTTCTGCATGTTCTATGTCCTTGGCAAGGTGCGGCCATCCATTGTCGCAAACCGGTAAGTCCCTGCTTGGATGATGCCTGTGATCCGATAAGGTCCTTCCCAGTTGGGAGTGAGTTTGCCGTGCGATCGGGTCAGGTTGCTTACCTCGGCCCTACGCAACACCAGATCACCGAGCTTGATGGGTCGGGGTCGCACCCTGTAGTTGTAAATCCTGACGACGGCTCTCTTGTAAGAAAGGGCCTTCATGTGCACATCGGCTCGCCGCTCCTCGAGCAGATCCAGTCCTGCTCGGAGCCCCTCGGCCGAGGTGCCCTCTTCATATCTCTCCATCCGAGGGGTTGGGATGACCACCTCGGGAGGCAAGACAGCCTCGGTGCCGAATGCGAGGCTGTAGGGAGATTCCCCGGTTGCAGTTTTGGGGGTGGTGCGTAGAGACCACAGGATGCTCGGGAGCTCATCTACCCAAGCGGAACGAGCTGCGAGGGTCCTTCTCCTGAGCCCATCCAAGATGGATCGGTTGGTCACCTCTGCAAGGCCGTTTGTCTAAGGGTGGGCCACCGAGCTGAACCTTTGCTGAATCTTGTAGTTCACACAGAATTCGTTGAATCGGGCACTGAGGAACTGAGTCCCATTGTCGGTGATGCTGGCCTTAGGCAGGCCAAACCGAGTCACGATATTTCTCCATACGAACTTCTCCATCTGGCGTTTCATGATCGTCGCCAATGGCTCGGCTTCGACCCACTTGGTGAAGTAATCTACACCAACGATGATGTATCTCCTCTGCCCGGAGGCTGGGGGGAATGGTCCAAGGAGATCTATCCCCCACTGTGCGAAAGGCCACGCGCAGTCCACAGGCGTGAGCGGAGCCGTAGGCTGCTGAGGCGTCCGAGCGTGCCTCTGGCACGCGTCGCATTGTTGAACATAGGTCCGAGCGTCTCGGTACATAGTGGGCCAGTAGTAGCCCTGACGGAGTATTTTCAACGCCAGGGTGCGATCGCCTATGTGTTCTCCACAAATCCCCTCGTAGACCTCGGCGAGAACTGACTGCGCCTCGTCGTGATCCAAGCACCGTAAGAGGGGGGTGCGAGAACGACCTCTTATAGAGCCGACCATTAACTTCGCAGTACCAAGCCTGGGTGCGGCGCAGACGCCGAGCCGCGACTTCATCGTCGGGCAATATGCCGTGCCGCATGAACTGCAACATCTCCTGCACCCAGGTCGTCAGTGCATCGGCCGCAGTTAGCGCGGCGACCGTGATTGTTCGGAAGGGGAGTTCTTCGACGTCGGGCTCGTCCTCAGGGCCTGACTTCGAAGCCAGCTTGGCAAGTGCATCCGCCCATTCATTCTAGCCCCTTGGTATCCTAGATAATGAAAAACTGGAGAAGTTGGTGATCATGCTTTTTACCTCCGCCAGGTACTTTGACATGGTGAGATCGCGGGCCTCGTATCCATCGTTGAGATGTTCGGCCACGAGCTACGAGTTGGTGTGGACATGTAGGGCATCTACCTGCATCTCGGTGGCCAGCCTGAGTCCAGCCAGGAGAGCCTCATACTCTGCCTCGTTGTTCGTGGCTTTGAAGCCGAAGCAGAGGGAATGCTCGAACAGGCGCCCGTCAGGAGCCTGTAGCACTAACCCGGCCCCGCGCCCTTTGAACATGATGCCCCATCTACGTGCAGGAGCCATCCTGCGTCGAGCGGCTCGGGGTTGTCGCCTTCGGGTCGGACCATCTCCGAGATAAAATCGACCACCACTTGGGCTTTGACAGCGGTCCTCGACACATACTGGATGTCGAACTCGCTGAGCTCCACTGACTACTTGAGAAGGTGACCTGCCAAGTGAATTTAGCCAAAATCTGTCAAAGTGGCTGGTCGGTGATTACCTCGATTAGGTGAGCCTGGAAATAAGGGTGCAACTTCTGAGCCGTCAATACGAGGGCTAGTGCTAGCCTCTCGATCGGCGGGTATCGCTCCTCAGGACCGCTCAAGACATGGCTGGTATAATTGACTAGCATCTACTCCTTCGGGGTCTTCTTGATCAGAACGAAGCTAACCGCATGTGGGGATGTGGCCAGGTAAACGTCGAGCTTCTTCCCGGGGGAGACAGAAGCGAGGCGAGGAAGGTCAGATAGGTGCTGTTTCATGCAGCCGAAGGCCTCCTCGTAGCCCGTAGTCCATTCGAAATTTTTTGGGTTCTTCAAGGCATGGAAGAAGGGGAGGCACCGATCGCTTGACCGAGAGAGGAACCGAGATAAAGCGGCAAGCCTCCCATTCAATCTTTGCAGCTCCTTAACCGTCCATGGCACCTGCATGTCGATGATCGCTTGGACCTTCTCCGGGTTGGCGTCGATTTCTCTTTCATGTATGATGAATCCAAGGAATTTGCCCGAGCCGATGCCAAATGTGCACTTTGATGGGTTGAGGCGCATGCTATATTTTCGAAGTGTGGAGAACGCCTCTGCCAAGTCAGCCAAATGGGTTGCGGTCGCACGACTCTTCACGATCATGTCGTCAACGTAAACCTCCATGTTTTGCCCGATTTGCTAGGCAAACATCTTATTCATGGTTCTCTGATATGTGGCTCCGGTGTTCTTCAGCCCGAAGGGCATGACCCTGTCGAAGTATACTCCCTGATCGGTGAGGAAGGCCATGTGCTCCTGATCCTCGGGCGCCATCCTGATTTGGTTGTAGCCAGAGAAGGCATCCATGAATAACAGGCGGGCATGACCCGAGGTGGCATCGACTAGCTAGTCGATCCTCGGGAGGGGATAGCAATCCTTCGGGCACGCACGATTAAGATCGATGTAGTCAATGCACATCCTCCAGTTCCCATTGGACTTTTTTACGAGGACTACATTAGAGAGACATCGTGAGTACTTGACTTCTTCCACGAAGCCTGCTGCCAGGAGGTGCTCCACCTCCTTTCGGACAGCTAACTGTCGCTCGGGGGCGAGCCGTCGGGGCTTCTGCTTCACTGGGCGCACCTCGGGTGAGATGTTCAGATAATGTTGGGCGACCTCGGGGTCGACTCATGGCATGTCCGCTGGGGACCAGGCGAAGACGTCAGCGTTTTCTTGTAGGAAGTTGACGAGTTGCCCCCGCTCCTGCTCGGGGAGCTTCGACTCGACCCGGACCGTTTGGTCCGGGCAACTTTCGCGCAAAGGCACGCTAATGGTTGGCTCCGTTGGCCCAGGATGCTGGGCCGGCTTCTTCGCGTCTCGGGGTCCTCTATGGGCAGGTCGGCCCTTGGCCGCTTGTGGAGTGAGATCGCTGTCAGGTAGCACCGCTTGGACTCAAGGGGACTTCCGCTGGCTTCGCCGACCCCGGCGCGGGTCGGGAACTTTACCGTCCGATGGTAGGTGGATACGATCACTCTAAACTTGTTGAGGGTCGGTTGCCCAAGTATCACATTGTATGCAGTGGGCAGGTCGACGACTAGGAACACCGTCATCACCGTCTTTATCTTCGGCGGGTCTTCCAGAGTTAGGGGTAAGGTGACTGACCCCAGCGGCGAAATTGCATCGCTAGTGAATCTGGTGAGGGTGGAGCGCATCGGCTCCAGAACGTCTCTGGTCAGGCCGAGCTTCTCAAAAGCATCCAGATAGAGCACGTCGATCGAACTTCCCGTGTCGATCATGATTCTTCTAACTTGTACGTTGGCGATCCTCGCGGTTATTACCAACGCGTCGTCGTGCTCGGATTGCCCTGGCTCCTTGGCCGGGAATGTGACCTCGGGAGCGGACCCTTGTCTGGAGTTCTCGGCAGGAGCCGCTCGGGAGTACGCCTTCGCCCGGCCATGCTGTTTCCCCCGGCGACAGGACCACCGGTTATTACATCAATCTGCCGCTCGATGGGGTCCTCGGGGTGTGGCGACAAATTCTCGGCCTGGCGGAGGTAGCAGCCCAGGTGCCCCCTGCGAATGAGCTCCTTGATTTGTCGGTGCAGATCATGGCACTCGGTGTCGTGTCCGTGCTGTCAGTGGAAACGACAATATATGGACTGATCCCGTAGTCCAGGGGGACCCCTCATCATGGTGGGCGGTTTGAGCAGCCCCTTCTCCCTTATCTGGATAAATATTTCTATCTAGGAATGACCCAGCGCGGAGTGGGGGGACCTTGGGACCCGCGGGTCGGGTCGGCCCGTCCTGCCCCTCGACGTGTGAGCCGATCGCTCCCATGGGGTTTTGGGTCGAGGTCTCTTGCGCTCTTCGCGCTTCCCGGTCATCCAGGTTTCCGCCGCAACAAACTGGTTAGCTCGCTGGAGCATCTCTAGCACCGTAACCGGGGGATGCTCCACGAGGGACCAGAAGAACCTAGAGGGTCGCAACCCGATCATGAATGCTTGCATCAACAAAGAGGGGTGAGCATCCAGTAGCTTCTAAATCTCTGTGGCGAAACGATTCACAAAGTGAGAGAGTGGCTCCTCCTCCTTTTGATTGAGTCCTAGGAGCAGAGCGACGGATGGCTTCGGCCGTGCATACGCCAAAAAGTTAAGCTCGAAATCTTTGGCGAGCTGGTTAAAGGATGAGAACGCTCTGGCCTTAAGGCCGCTATACCACGCCCTGGCTGGCCCCCTCAGTATCGTGGGGAATGCCCGACACATCAAGGCATCCGATGTGACGTAGAGCGCCATTTGGGCACGGAAGTGGCTACGTGGTCCGCCGGGTCGGCGGCACCGTCATACGTGTTGAGGGAGGGGAGACAGAAGTTCGGGGGAATCGGTTGGTCCTATATCTCGGGGGTGAACGACGATCCCCCGTACATGCCCTCTCCTAGCTCCTCCTTGGACCTACGTACTTCCCTTTGGACCTCATCGAGGCGCTCGCTGACGAGGCGCAGCTGGGCTCGAAGGAAATCGGCCGAGTCCAAGGATAACACCTCGGGATCGGGATGGTTGCTCGGGTCATCCAACGCCTGTCCCTTGAACGGAATCCATTGCATCTGAGGTAGGGTCGGGAGTGCCGAGGAGGTTAGGTGGACCAGTGCAGGCGGATCTGACCGGAGTGGCGGGTCCGCGGGAGGCGGCAGTGCGGATACGGACACAGGTGGGATGAAGGTCTGCACCATCCCAGCTAGAGTCTGAACTTGGCGGGCGAGGTCCTGGAAGGCCTCGATTGATACGGGCGATGGGTCGACGGCGGCGACGCCAGGCGGGAGTAGGCCCGGGTCATTGAACAGCCGCCAATAACGTTCTGTGGTCGTGACGGGATCCTCCGCTCGGGGATCATTACCAGGGGAGCCTCCTACCGGAGCTCCCACCAAGTGTGACTCCGCGAGCATGGGCTCGCCTGGGCTACCCGGCTGACCTCTCGACATCGGGCCCTTCCTCTAGCGCCAATCTATTAGTGTAAACAACTTTATGCCGTGGCCTCGGGGCCGTCGCAGCTGGGTTCAGGCTCGAATGCGGTAGAGGTCTCTGTGTTGCGTCCTTGGGGTCTGAGGCACCGATGAGGACTCCTTTGGCGACTACGTCTCGCTCCTGGTTCCTGCACAAAGATCGGGTCGGGAAGAACTCCGCCCGACCCCTCCGACGATCAAGTCAGTCAAGATTATCTTTAGAGGGTGTTCGTAGATTGAGAAGAAGAGAGGCCCCCCGTTACGCTCATCTGTCTGGGTTTATATGGACCGGGCTGCTACTCTTTGACATGCTTATGGCATTGCACCCCTGATTGCGTCTGACAGTGCGTCGAAGACCTAGCCCCTGCGAGATGGTGATGTGTCTCGATGGCCGTGCAGCCTGTGAGGGACAGGTGGTGTCATATCTGTCAGTCAACCCTGACTACAGTTGGCTACGAGCGGGATAGGAGGCGTCATCTGGGTGTAGGCGGCATGGGCCTACGTCACGTCTCATTTATTACCCACATCAGTAAACAACACTAGCGTCTTTATTAACGGAGACCTCAAGGGCATCGGTTGTTCGGAGCAGAAGACGATCGCAAAGCTGAACGCTGCGAGAGATGCGCTGCAAAAGCTGTCTGCTTTAAAGAAAGCCGACATGGAGGTTGAGTTGAGCTCGGCCGGAGCTAATGGAACTGCAGAGGAGAAAGATGGATCCAAGCAGAAACTAAACCAGTTTTGCATCAAGAAGCATTGGATAATGGCCATATACAAGTAAGTTCTTGAAGCTTGCTTTTCCTGCCCTAATTGTTATAGCCTACTAAGAATTTATTATACTGTTCTTGAGGCAATTAGGGGTTCCCAGTCATGCTTTTTCCAAGATGTTTTATGTTGTTTTTATCTTAAATGCTTTACAATTCTTCTTCCATCATAATAATAAGGTAGTTAATAACCAATGATTGATTTGGATCCTTCCAATTCACTTCTACAACATTGTCATGATATGTTGTTATATTTAGATTGAATATGTTTAAACAATTCTGTGGTTCAACTTGTTTTCGCTGTTCTTTCTTATAAACTTCAACAATAATGTGATCTTAATTTATACTATCTGTCAAAATATTGTCTTTGTTGGTGCAAACACTCAGTATTCTTATATGTTTCTCTCTTTATCTATTGGCTTTTTTACTTTGTGTCCCCTAATATGCATCTAACAAACACTATAGGATGATGTTAAAATAAAAATCCAATGCATATTGAAGTTGGAAAATAAAGCAACCTAGTCGATGCATGTTTATGACATCCTAGTGTTGTAGATCATTTTAATAAATAACATTCTGAGTTTGCATTGAGATGGTGTTTGAATCGTGACATGACTCATAAGCTGACCTTATTAGACCCATAAAGCAAATTAAAAATGAACTTGAGTCACAATTTACACTTGTATGGGTGTCGATTGACTTGGCAAATCTGAGTCGCATTGGTAGTTACATTTGTGCTACTGAATTCAAACTTATCAATGACTGGCACATTTATGGGACTCGATTAACTTGGCAAAAACTCAATGTCTCTTCATAGTCTGAGCTGCATCAAGAAATTTCATATTCGGTGTCATTTTTTATGACTCTTCACTGGTAGTCCCTTTATTACCCCATTGCTATATTAGATTAGAAATGTTCCTTGTCTCCTAAATTATATTTTACTGGGGTCTCGGAGGATAGTGGAAGAATCTGAAACCATGTTTTAACAATATATGTTTGAGAAAGAGAAGCTGATTGCTACTTCCTTTATTAAGTTGGTAACTGCATGCTACTAGCTTAAGTAGAAGCTCAATGTTACTAGAATCATGATGATCATACAATATTTAATGGTCCTGTATGATGCAAAAACTTAAGAGTGGCTGCCAGTTCTAATTTTCTGCATGTATATAAATTACAGTGTAGCTACATTGGGAGTATCTTTACAAAACAGTACTTAAAATACTAGCCAAACTTACTCAAACTTGTGTTGATAACTTAGAATCTTTGGTTCTAGTTTGAGTTTTGTTTGATCTAGTTAATTCGTGTTTTAGTTGTTTATCACCTGTGGAACCATCTTTGTGTATGTTTTGATCACCTGGGAACTCAGTGTAACCATATGGAAAGTGGCCTTAGGTTATACATATCATTGGATTTGGAAGATCTGTTGCTATGGTTTTTATGGTGTATTATCCAGTCGTATGTGAGCATATGACGGAAAGCCAAAGAAATGATTTTGTTGATATTGTTGTTGTTCTTCTCTCTCTCTCTCTCTCTCTCTCTCTCTCTCTCTCTCTCTCTCTCTCTCTCTCTCTCTCTCTTCCTTTGTTTTTCTGTCTTCCTTTCTTTATCTCTCCCTCGTGTCATCAATCTGCAACCTATCCTATACCACCAATCCCTGTAAGCCACTAGTGTCCTGCTCTTACAGCCCCTTGATCTTTCTGAAGTAACACCGAGCAGTTCATCACTGGTTCTACCTTGTTTCCAAATAGTAGTTGGCCAAAGTGAGCCTCTCACCAATAGTCTCGGGAGCATGTTCACTATCTATTTTGGGCCTTCGATCGAGGCCTTTAAAAGGTCCAGATTTGGAGAATAGCACTGCTCCAAGTCGTCCGGCATCAGAAATATCTTGCAGGATGTCCCTTGGTTAAGTTAAGGTCGAAGAAGAAAAAATCGCCAAGTGTTGCAACTCCATTCCGCCAGGAGGTGTGTGGACATTAGTTCTTGATCATGTAATGAGGTGATCATGTTTTTTGTTAAACAGATCTGGCATTAAATGGAGACGATATTTAGATCAGAACATGTATAACCAATTGTCAGCTTGCACCTAGCATGTCTGTCATGCACTCGAATTAGTTTTCCCACTTGCTGCATTATATATCATCAAATAAGAAAGATGAGTGAAGATCTGTATGGGCAATCATCGATATAAGAGAAAAAAAAAAGATCCTTAAAATGTATTTATTAGCAGTAACAAGATGTGCATGCTCATCTTATCTTTCATGTGGTTCTCATTTGCTTATGTTTTTTCTTCCCTCATTCATCAATCAGTTTAGTGATCCATGGAATGCTCATTATCATCGCTTCATCAATCTTTTATCCTTCAATCATCTCAATAAAGAAGTATTGAATCTTGTTCTTACTGCTAGAAAACAAAGATACATATTCCCTAATCACTACATTGATGGAACTTGCAGGATTGAGGTGGAGGAAGGGCCTGCACACTGTAAAAGATTCATATGCTCAGTCCAAGTTGAAACCGAGGGCTGCACCTTCATCGCCTTTGGGGATCCAAAATCAAGAGCGAAAGATTCAGAAAATTCAGCAGCATTTAAGATGTTAGCCGATATTTTAGCTGGTCGTTAAACAATATATACATGTAGAAAACCAGCTATAATTTAACCCAAATCTAGCTCGACTTTTAGTCATGTAAATGTTCTCTTTAGTATTGTCTCTTTTCTCGTGCCATGATCTGCGGTAGTGCTAATTTTCGCAATTGCTCAAAACAATTTTATTTTCTGTCTTGTAAAATATGATATCCATTCGTACAAATGATGGATATTTAAATTTATCTATTATACATTTTATATCAAGCAGATATTGTGAAATTAGTTTCGAATGAGATTTGATTGCAAGATTTTATTATGCCAAAGATTTATTAAAATATTTGCATTGAACAATATTTAAAACTCATACCCACCCTAAAGTTCTTGCAGCAGCTTTCAGAGACTGGATTTCTTGGGTTGACTTTGGGGCTCCGGTGTGTTGTCCCGGTCCCACCCTAAAGGTCATACATATATACATACATTTATATGTATATATATACATGTATATATATATATATATATATATATTTATTTATATATGTATATATATGTATATATATACATATATATATAGTTATATATGTATATATATATATATGTAGAGATGAACAATAATTTTTTATATTTATTATAATAATTTAATAATATTATTATTATATACATTATATAACAGTTTAGAAAATATCATCTTCTAGCAAATTATCTAGTAGAGCACATGGGTGATAGGAAGATTAGTTATATTAACCTAGAAGATGTCATGTTTAGATTTTTATAAATTATCTTGTAGAATACATGGGCGATAGGGAGAGTCCACGATGAGGGTAAAAGCGAAATTTAAAAAGTTATGAATAATAAAATATTGTTTTATTTATTTTTTAAGAGAATGGTAAAGAGTTTTGAATAATAAGAATGGACTTTAAATAGTAATTTTTTTTATCTATTACTTTAAATAACCCCATCCACTTATCTTTGTCTTTCCTTCATTTCTCTATTATTTTTCATATTGATCGATCTATAGGATGAAAGGGTCCAGCCATAATATTTTTACACGGTTTTACAATGTTCTGAATAATACTAAAAACTTAATATTTATTCTGTATTATAATAATTTTCTAGTATTATTTAAAATAATTTCTTTTTCACATTATTGTAATATAAAAATATTATAACACAATATATTTATAAAATTTGTACAAAAAATAATTTTGTAATAGTGTTTTATACATTATAGTATTTTCAATGGTTTTAAAAAATATATAATTAAACTAGCTCTTTCTATGGGCTGATATAAAATAAAGAGAAAAAGATACTTCAAGTATCAGGAGAACAAAAAAAAAAGTGTCATTCAAGAATTCTAAAAATAAGGAGCACTTATCGAGAAAGGATTTTTTTAATATTAACCCTATGTATGTCATTAAGTATTTAGTAAATAATAGCTTAAAACTAAATTTTAAATATGGATTGACGTAAGTATTATTTGGTAAAATTACATTGAAAAAATTCATTAAATATTTTATGATAAACTTATTTATTTTTAATATTTTTATATTTATTTAAAAGTGAATATATACGAGCATTTTTTGAAAAAATGCCTTGCTTTTTAAATTTGTTTTGTAGAGAGCCCCTATTTAAAAAAAAATAAATAATATTTTTTAAATGACCACTCTATCCCTTGGCCACTCACCCCCTCTACTTGTGCAAGAGTTATAATAAAATGAGTGGCCTAATGCATGATTAAGGAGGGGAGGGGTGAACACGATTAACCCCGAATGGGTTCACTAGCCCTCGTGTAATGGCTATGGGTAAAGTTGATAGTTGATCTTCACATAAAATTATAAACGAAGGGGGGTGGTCCGAGTATGGTGAAGGGAAGCAATCAACCCTTGTGCGAGAGTTGTAGATGGAGGGCAATGGAGAAGGATGATCAACCCTTGAATAAAGGCTATGGGCGAAAGGGAGTAGCCGAACGTAACAAAGAAGATTGTGATAATAAAATTGGTCCAATAAAAAAAAAAGATAAAGCAGTATTTTCAAACACTTGGGGGCGTTGTTTTAAAATTCTTCAAAGTAGGGGTATCATGTAAAAGTTTTTAAAAAGTATAAGTTTTTTTTTTATGATTCACCCTATATTTTTTTTATTTAAATCAAGAAATAAATGAATGCATATAATCTTATAAAAAAAATTCATATGGCCCAAATATATGACAAAAAATATATAATCATATATATATATATAATGGTATTTAAAAAAATAAAATAAAAATTGTCTTTGTTAAAATATAAATCAGATTAGTTTCTCACTAAATCATTTTGATAATCTTATAATTTTAGATAAAATCATATAATATTTTTAAAATTTTAAAAAATATATTAGCATTGTATAAATACTGAAATGTTAATACTATCATGAGATAATATCAATATATGAATATTTTAAATATCATATTTAGATCAGAAATAATTTTAAAAAATATTTATTAAATACTAATTTATATTTAAAATATGTATTTAACCCTTAACGCATGTTTCATATGTGTTCCTGAACGACCCCCTCTCTTATTAACTAAGCATTGGGGCCCACAATCGAGGCAGTCTTATTGGATAAGTTTATGTGGGTCCTTCGGTGGATATGTCACGCTTGCTATGCCGGACACGCTTTGCGGCACGACTTGGCTTACGGTGCTGCAGCACAACAGAAGACATCCAGTACCATCGGTCGTGACGCGCCGCATCAGCTCTTCGTAACTTCAGTTGTTACATCGATGGTTTCAAACTGCCCACAATTTCATCGACGAGATCGATTGAGTGACCGTGATGTGACGGTCATTTGTAGACAATTCCTGTTTACCCGGCCCACTCGTTTTACCACGACTCACATCTCTGAGGCAAAAGTGGGGCCCTCCAAGCCTCCCACTGCTACTTGACCCTTCGGTAATACGCGACGCGGTAGAAAGTTGCCGCAGTAATTATATAACTGCTTCCGGAAAACATGTACGCATGCACGGCTTCCTTTTATATCGTTGGATCTGAACTTTGCGAATCTTGAAGCGTACAGGGTCAGAATCCGTCGTGCAATTCGCCTGACGTTTATCTCGTTGCGTTTTCTCTCCGCACCGAACAGGGCACTTTCGACGGCATACCGTTTTCCCTATTAGACAGGTTATGGTGATCCCCTGGTGGGCCCTTGTCTTTCCTCCAGTTAATTCTCTCCACGTTGATGAATGAAAGGGTTGGATGGACGTATTGCATCCACCCGGAATCGCGTACGCCTTTCCTAAAGGAGTCCTACAGGGATTGGATCTTATCGAATCACACGAATACGACTCACTGAATCCTAATCTCGACCCTTTCTATGACCCGGACATCACATCTCAACCATCAAGTGGTGTCAGATGAAGGGCGCGTGGTCCAATGGATGGCTGTGATGTCATCAGTTGGAGGTGGAATTGCAAGCAGAGTCGGATCCGCACAATTTGGGGATGATCCCTCCTGGGTTTACCAACATCCCGCACCGCTCCGAGGCACAAGTAGACGGAGGACGACGAGGACCACCACCGCCACCGCTTCGGTCGCACCATGAAGCGATCCTGCCCCGAGGCGGAGGAGAGGGACGGCGGGCTGCGACGGGCCGTGACGGAGATCGAGCGTCTTCTGGGATACGTTTTCCGGGACCATTCCCTCCTGGCGGAGGCGCTTACGCACTCCTCCTACCCCGATCACCGGTCATACCAGCGTCTCGAGTTCGTCGGCGATGCAGCCCTCAGCCTCGCCATCACCAACCACCTCTACCTCACCAACCCGGACCTCGGCCCCGGACGCCTCTCCGCCCTACGCGCCGCTAACATCTCCACCGAAAAGCTCGCCCGCGTCGCCGTCCGCCACCGCCTCTACCGTTTCCTCCGCCGCAACTCACATGCACTCGATCAAATGGTTTTCGCGCCGCCTCACCCCTCGACGATTCCGACTCGGTGCGATCAAGGCCTCTCACGCTTCGCTTTTTCCCCTAATAGGTGTTCGATTTCACGAACTTGGTGATGATGGAGCGGGAGGAAGAAATTGGGTGGGCTCCGTACGGCGGAAGCACCGTCAAAGCCCCCAAAGTGTTGGCCGACATCGTGGAGTCTATCGCCGGCGCCGTCTACGTCGACTGCAATTTCGATCTTGAGTTGCTCTGGAAGGTGAGCTCGACGCGTTCTCTCCTTCTCGCTACTTCGTGGGTCTATAATGGCGGGTTCGGCGTAGGTATTCAGGGGGATTTTGGAGCCGATCATCACGTCGGAGAACATGGACGAGCAGCCGGTTACGACCCTCTACGAGCTCTGCCAGAAACAGGGCAGAAGCATCGAGATCAAGAACTGGAAGAGAGGTTTTGTGAACATCACCAACGTCTTTGTTGATGGAGACCTCATGGGCATCGGTTGCTCGGAGCAGAAGACGATCGCAAAGCTCAACGCTGCGAGAGATGCGCTGCAAAAGCTGTCTGCTTTAGAGGAACCCGACATGGAGGTTGAGTTGAGCTCGGCCGCAGGTAATGGAACTGCAGAGGAGAAAGGTGGATCCAAGCAGAAACTAAGCCAGTTTTGCAGCAAGAAGCATTGGATAATGCCCATATACAAGTAAGTTCTTCTTTAGGCTTCCTTTTCCTGCCCTAATTGTTATAGTCTACTGAGAATTTATGATTATGTTCTTGAGGCAATTATGGGTTCTCAGACATGCTTTTTTCAAGATGTTTTGTGTTGTTTTTCTCTTAGATGGTTTACATTTATGATTCTGTTCTTGAGGCAATTATGTGTTCCTGAGGCAATCATAATAATGTGGTAGTTAATAACCAATGAGTGAATTGGATCCTTCCAATTCACTTCTACAACATTGTCATGATATGTTGTTATATTTAGATTGAATGTGTTCAAACAATTCTGTGGTTAAGCTTGTTTTTGCCATTCCTTCTTATAAACTTCAACAACAATGACATCTTAATTTATACTATCAGTCAAAATATTGGTGCATCCACTCAGACTTCTTATATGCTTCTCTCTTTATCTGTTGGCTTGTTTACTTTGTTTCCCTTAATATGCATCTAACAAACACTATTGGATGATGTTAAAATAAAAATATGCAATGCATACTGAAGTTGGAAAGTAAAGTAACCTAGTCGATGCATGTTTACAACATCCTAGTGTTGTAGATCATTTTAAGAGATAACATTCTGAGTTTGCATTGAGATGGTGTTTGAATCGTGACATAACTCATAAGATGACCTTATTAGACCCATAAAACAAAGTAAAAATGAATCTGAGTCATAATTTACACTTGCATGGGTGTCGATTAACTTGGCAAAACTGAGTCGCATTGGTAGTTCCATTTGTGGGACTGAATTCAAACTTATCAATGATTGGCACATTTATGGGACTCAATTAACTTGGGAACAACTCAAATTCTCCTCAGAGTGTGCGCTGCATCAAGAAACTTCATATTCAATTATATTAGATTAGAAATGTTCCTTGTCTCGTCAATTATATTTTACTAGGGTCTTGGAGAATAGCAGAAGAATCTGAAACCATGTTTTAACAATATATGTTTGAGAAAGAGAAGCTGATTGCTACTTCCTTTATTAAGTTGGTAACTGCATTTGACTAGCTTAAGTTGAAGCTCAATGCTACTAGAATCATGATGATCAGACAATATTTAATGGTCCTGTATGATGCAAAAAAATTAGAGTGGCTGCCAGTTCTAATTTTCTGCACGTATATAAATTGCAGTGTAGCTGCATTGGGAGTATCTTTACAAAACAGTGCTTAAAATACTAGCTAAACTTCTCGAACTTGTGTTGATAACTTCGAATCTTTGGTTCTAGTTTGAGTTTTGTTTGATCTGTTAATTCATGTTTTAGTTGTTCATCACCTGTGGAACCATCTTGTTGTATGTTTTGATCACCTGGGAACTCAGTGTAACCATATGGAAAGTGGCCTTAGGTTATACATATAATTGGATTTGGAAGATCTGTTGCTATGGTTTTTATGGTGTCACATTTTTTCAAATTTCAAAAATTCTATTTTTATTATTCGTATTTACGACGACAAAGAATAAAACTATCACTATATTTTTTCCTTTTCCTACTTCTTCCCAGTGCAGGATAACCCCAAGTGGTTGTGGGTTTTTTTTCTACCAACTGGGGCTCTCCCCTCATTGCTCCCATGGGGATGGTCTATAGGGTTCATAACTACTCATGTTACCACAGGACGTTTACTTAGCCAACACTTAGATCCAGCTCTACCCAATCTTTTTTGGTTCATCCCAACATTACCCACTTGTCTGACTATTGCTAAGCAGTTTTTGGATATCAAACAGACCTCCCCATCTGGTAATCTTAATGTGACCGATTCACCCTCTTGTGCAATCAGTTTCATTACAACACCCGTTGCTCTAGCTAATTGTCCACCCTTTCTAAGTGTGATTTCTATGTTGTGTATGGCTGAACCTAAGGGCATATCGGTTGAAATTGATTCTTCTTTTTTATCGATAAAACCCCTTTCCAAATTGTACAAGCTTCTTCCAAAGCATATCCAGCATATGTGAGCATACGATGGGAAACCAAATAAATGATTTTGTTGATATTGTTGTTCTTCTTCTTCTCTCTCTCTTCCTTTGTTTTTCTATCTTCCTTTATCTCTCCCTGGTGTCATCAATTTGCAACCTATCCTATACCACCTTTCTTTGCATCTTCACCACCAATCGCCGTAAGCCACTACTATCCTGCTCTTACCCCTTAGTTTTTCTGAAGTAACACTGAGCAGTTCATCACTGGTTCTACCTTGTCTCCAAATAGTAGCTGGCCAACGTGAGCTTCTCACCATTAGTCTCAGGAGCATGTTCACTATCTATTTTGGGCCTTCGATCTTGGCCTTTAAAAGGTCCACAAGTTTGGAGAATAGCATTACTCCAAGTCATCCTGTCACGGACTTAACTAGAATTGCCTAAGTCGTGAGACACCCTTTCGACAAAGTTACAGACTTAGTTGGAGTTACCTAAGTCGTGAAGCATTCTTGCTTTAACTTCTCGGACTTAGCTGGGATTGCCTAAGTTATGAAGCGCCCTTGCGACATATGCGTCCGCAAAGGGTTAGCCTAGTTGTAACTTTGTACAGGTCCCGAGGGACTTGTAAAATAGAAAGCTGATTAGTTTGAAAACGAGCGACGGACAAGTCCTGATGTCTCGCAAAGAGAGAAGCTTTACAAGTAATTCAGCGAGCACCTTGGGTACAAGATAAAAAAGAGATGAAGGAAAAAACAAAGACTTTAGAAGGTTGAACGAACAGTTATAAGTCGGCAAATAATTGCTCACCGGGCGTCGGGCGCGAAGGCAAGTTCCCGTCAAGTTAATGTGCGAACATGTGAATAGTGTTTGACGCTCGACACTACCCCGAAGCCCCATCTCCCTTGGTGCCACTCGGGGGGTTCCAAGATACTGAGATGGCTGACATTTCGCGTGCATCTGCGGTCTGCAGAAAATAGGCTGTGGCACATGAAAACGGACCCATTTTGGGATAGTTTTGCCCGGCGCGATGAGCGGTCATACTGCATCGCTGCAAACTGTCGTTGCTTACATTTTTCAAGCAAAGACACAAAACAAAGGTAAAACATGCTGTCATGCATTTGTACAAGCATGCAAAAGCGACGAACGATTCGTTAAACGAAGTTGCCACGGGTGTGCGACAATCGTTCATGATAGTCCGGCATCAGAAATAGCTTGCAGGATTTCCCTAGGTTAAGTTAAAGACGAAGAAGAAAAAAAATGCCAAGTGTTGCAACTCCATTCCGCCAGGAGGTGTGTGGACATTAGTTCTTGATCATGTAATTGAGGTGATCATGTTTTTTGTTAAACAGCTCTGGCATTAAATGGAGATGATAATTAGATCAGAACATATATAACCAATTCTCAGCATGCACGTAACATGCCTGTCATGCACTCGAATAGAAGATTAGTTTTCCCACTTGCTGCATAATATTTCATCAAATAAGAAAGATGAGTGAAAGTCTGTATGGGCAATCATCCATATAAGAGACAAAAATGATCCTTAAAATGTATTTATTACTGGTAACAAGAAGTGCATGCTCATCTTATCTATCATGTGGTCTCGTTGGCTTCTGTTTCTCTCTTTCCGCATCAATCAGTTTGGTGATCCTTGGAATGCTCATTATCATCGCTTCATCAATCTTTTATCCTTCAATCATCTCAATAAAAAGTCTGGAATCTTGTTCTCTACTGCTAGAAAACAAGGAGACATTTTCCCTAATCACTGCATTGATCAAACTCGCAGGATTGAGAAAGAGCAAGGACCTGCACACAGTAGAAGATTCATATGCTCAGTCCAAGTTGAAACCAAGCGCTGCACCTTCATCACCTTTGGGGATCCAAAATCAAGAGTGAAAGATGCAGAAAATTCAGCAGCATTTAAGATGTTATCCGATTTTTTGGTTGGTCATTAAACAATATATCCATGTAGAAAACCATCTATAAAATTTAACCCAAATCTAGCTCGACTTTAGTCAAGTAAATGTTGTCCTTAGTATCGTCTCTTCTCCTGTCATGGTTTACGGTCGTGCTAATCTTCTCGATTGCTCAGAAAAATTTTGTTTTTCTTTTCCTTGTAAAATATGATATCCATTCGAACAAACGATAGTGATCTTTATTTGAATTCATCTATCATACTTTTTATATCAATCTGATATTGTGAAATTAGTATGGGATGAGCTTTGATTCCAACATCTTATTAGGCCACAGATTTGGCAATCTTTGCATCGAACGTGTATTTAAAACACATTCCTATTCTCAAGTCCTTGCAGCAGCTTTCAGAGACTGGATTTATTGGGTTGACTTTGAGGCTCCCTCTTCCTAACATCCTGTCGAACCTTTGAAACACTGATTTGCCATGCAAAACTGAGGTCAACATCTGTGTCCGGTGGCATGGTGCCATTTTACCTAACGCTCCTTTATGGTTCATCACCTCACCCTGTTTCCAGGCTCTCAAACAAAAGAACGTGATGATCGTACGAGCCGTCGAGGAACTCAGCAATTTGGTCAAAAGCATGCAGGGCATGTGAAGGCCGCCGCCTTCGACGTCAAGCATGCAGATTTCCTGTGTATATATCGCTACGATACCAGCTGCCTTCTTCATCTGCCACCGATCTCCGAGCCATGGCGATCACGAGATGCCTGTTCGTCGTGGCGGTGGCTCTGGCTGTGGCTGTGGCAGTCTCCCTTGCCTCGCCAACAACTGCTGCAACAGGAGTAGGTCATCTTCTCGTCGAGCGCAGCCTGAGAGCTGCGGCGACGTGCAGCAAGTTTCCTCGGATGTGCCACGCGAAGGGCAGCCCCGGGCCGGACTGCTGCAGGAGGGGGTGCGTGGACGTGAGGACGGACAGCCTCAAATGCGGGCGGTGCGGCCGGCGGTGCCGCTACGGGAGGGCGTGCTGCCGAGGGAGATGCGTGAACATAATGTACGACGCGAAGAACTGCGGCGGCTGCCGGCGCCGGTGCCCGAAGGGAAGCTTCTGCAGGTACGGGATGTGCGGCTACGCTTCTTAGAGAGAGTGCTGTCGCCGCTTTCGACCCTACTTACCGTTCTGTTCTCAACTTTGATTCAGAATAAAAGAAAATGAAAAATGGGAATATCTTAAATAAATAAATTGAAATGGATACTTTAAAACTGAGCGACCAATTCATCGTAAATAAATTTGGTAAATTACTTCTTAATTCTATAATAAAAATAAAGAAATCATTTTGATTTTGTGATTCTTATTCTATAATAAAAAGAATGAAATTTTATGCTATGTATGATTCATCAAAACCTTGGACTGCTCACCAATGATAATAGAAGGCCGACTCTCTAAAATTTGGGAATTTTATTCTAATACTATTGAAATTACCTAATAATAGCTTCCTCGAAATATAAACCCTATTTCGTAGGAAAGGTTAGTTGGGTCCTATAGAGAAAAATAAAATTATTGAAGTAGGCGACGAACGATGACAAGGAAGAAGACATTGGGCCTGTCTCGATCTGTGTCGAGCGGATCGAAACATCAAATATTAAAAAAAAAGGTACTATCTCCTCCTTTTTCATGCGCAAAATTTCTGTATAAGACAACAAAAGTAATTGGTGTCGTTATCTCAGTTGAAGATTGGGCGGGGGCGCAGATGCAACCATAAAATGGATGGAGTGTGAAACTGTTGCATTGGAAGATATAACAGCAAAGCCTACACTGAGCATGTCTTCATTGAAAGAAAGAGTAGGCATGAAATCCCAATTCACCAATCATCATCGCCAGCTGCAGACATCCCATTCCTCCTCTACGTTTCCTCATCAACAGCAACCGGGACAGTAATCCTTTTAATTTTCCTCTATATAAATGATTGGATTAAATTATTTATCGATTGTGGCATAGTGCGTTAACCACCCAAATGTCCGTATCATTTGGGTGTCTAGAACGATTCGTGCCATCCCACTTTATGATTTACGCAAATTTTTGATAATAATATTTTTATTATTTCTTGTTACAAATATGCACACAGTCTCCGTCCAATTCGTGTGGTTTGGGTTCTCGATATTGAATGTTTCGTAGCGCGCGTTGATCAATTCAGATGTCGGCTCGACAACGAGTTACGTTGCAGCTGTCCGTACGATGACGTCCTGAAAGGCTAATCATTCGCACGGAGAATAAATTGGAGGAGGACACGCCACTCGTTCTTCGAACCACAGAAACCCGAATCGCATCGCCATCAATTAAGAATATGTTTCGACAATGACCTGTTAAGCCTAATTACCATTGACGTGTCACCTAAACTGGACCTGTTCATTTCTATCAACTTTGGGCCCCACGAGAGATGACAGAATTGATACCTTCAGAATTAATTAAAGAAGCAAAAACTGCTTTATCTAAATAAATCCATCCCCAAACCCCATCTCCTCCTTAACCAACTCCATTTCTCTCTGTTTCTCCTCGCAACCACACCACCGTCGCACAATGATCACCGCCGCCTTGATATGCAAGCGATACCCGGAACGCTCGACGTCGGAGAACAAGTGGCGGAGCGGCGCTCGAGAGCGAGCCTACCGCCGCCGGCTCCTCGAGGCCCTCTGCCGCGCCCGCGGAGGGAGCGCATCCGGCCCCCGCGCGGTAAAGGAGGCAGCGGACTCCGCCCTCGCCCTCACCGCCCGCGGTCGGTCCCGCTGGAGCCGCGCCATTCTGTTCGGCCGCCGCGGCGGCGAGCTCCTCCGCAAGGCCCGCGGCAGAGTTTTGGTCCGCCGAGGGAGGCCGCGGATGGTAACGGCGCCTCGGCCGGAGGGGAAGAGAGTGAGGGACAGCCTGCTGACGCTCCGCTGGCTGGTGCCTGGGTGCCGGAAGGTGTCGGCGTCTAACCTCCTGAAGGAGGCGGCGGACTACGTGGCGGCGCTGGAGATGCAGGTGAACGCGATGCGCGCGCTCGTCGGAGTCTAGCCTCCTGAAGGAGGCCGCGGACTACGTGGCGGCGCTGGAGATGCAGGTGAAAGCTATGCGCGCGATTGTCGACGCCCGGGGCTGCGGCCGGAGAGCAAAGGTATATATATATATATACATATATATATATGTGTATATGTATATATATATGTATATATCTATGTATACATATATATATGTATATATCTATGTATACATATATATATGTATATATCTATGTATACATATATATATGTATGTACATATATATATGTATATATACACTACTCTACAAATTAGTCCAGTAAAAGGAGTATATAAATTTGTAGAGTGTGTGGACAAACCGTAGCGTCTTGAGAAGTGGTGCTGTCAAATAGTATAAAATAAGGCATACTGGTATTTGGTGTTATTTCGAATATTTTCCCCTTTGATTGTCAAGCACAATAAGGTGATCATGTACATGGCTTTTCTTCATTTAGATTTATGCTTCCAAATCACGGTTTTAGAAGGAGACTAATTGGCTAGGATTGGAGCGGTAAATAACAAGAGAATACATTATCATTGATCCAAATAGGTGGAAAGCATGGCAAACGATTTTATAAAAACTCTTTCTAGTATAATATATGACTTACATCGAAAGAAGATTATCGAATCTATGGTTTTTTTACTGGTGTGTGTGTCGGATGATGATATGTATTTGGCATTAGAATATGAATATGAATGTCTAATTATCTAAAAGGATAAAAAGGAATTTTCATTCATAAACAATTAAGTGTAGCCACAATAGAAAATAAAATGAACATGCAGGCGTAAATTCCACCTATTAATCTTAGCAATCAAACATCTGCTTTCTCAAACAGCCTAATTTGAGAGCAAAAAAATCAAAATTCCAGAGTGCAACAAACATCATGGCAGGTGGTGGCCACCACAGTACACGAGCATTGTTAACCCAAACGACAGCATTGCCCTCATGTCTGATATCAAGAATTCCAATAGAACAACCCAAATACCAGGAAAAATATGTAGTTTTAGGGGGGGAAAACCAGATGCGTTATCAGCTTTGTCTAAAGATATACAAATGCCAATAAAACAAACAAAAACCCACAAACAGCATTAGGTTTTGGGGGACAATATTGTCTTCTTGAGTATGCTTCATCAGCTTTGTCCACAAATAAGATTGCACCACAGGAGATAGAATAGTGTGTTTAAATAAGTCAGTTAAGAATTTATCGAAACCAAATTTCTGCATAGAATAGTGTATTTAAATAAGTCAACTAAGAATTTTTTGAAACCAAATTTTGCAAGTGACTCCTCTTTCTGATAGTGTTTGCTGCCCCTCCTTCCCTCTAGTTCTTAGACTGCCCAATGTATTTTATTTTGCTTAATAATCTCAACAAAAATAGAGATTCTATTGACCAAACAATGTCCACAAGGATATCATTATGCTACTTTTCAGCCATAACCATAGACTAGAGGCTACAAACAGGATCAGGGCACTGCCATAGTGACGGTGGCATGTCCCCATAGAGAGCTTTAAACAATTTATGTTACGACTACTATTATCAAATCATTTAATTTACTCTTTTTTTACTGTTAAAATTTATAAACACTTCAGATAGACAATTACTTATAACCTGAACCAACTCCACCTTAATGATTGCTACATCTTTGGGCTGTCATTTCATTGAGAATCACATGGTCTGTATCCAACTCCCAAGTTCATTTGCATGTACAAAAATGTTATAGAAAGGGTTTTCCAAACTAGACGAGCTTGCTTTCCTATTAGAAAAATCATTAAACAAAGAAAACAGTTTCTTCTCAGAGGGAATAGAATGTACCAAAAATTTGGTGTCATGTTAGGGAGTAGGCCATCATTCATCCTAATAAAAAAGATTCTTGAGGTGCTAGTGTTTCCCTCGATGGTATAGACGAGCTTGTTTTCCTATTAGAAAAATCATTAAACATAGAAAACAGTTTCTTCTCAGAGGGAATAGAATGTACTAAAAATTTGGTGTCATGTTAGGGAGTAGGCCATCGTTCATCCTAATAAAAAAAATTCTTGAGGTGCTAGTGTTTCCCTCGATGGTATAGACGACCTTGTTTTCCTATTAGAAAAATTATTAAACAAAGAAAACAGTTTCTTCTCGGAGGGAATAGAATGTACTAAAAATTTGCTGTCATGTTAGGGAGTAGGCCATTGTTCATCCTAATAAAAAAGATTTTTGAGGTACTAGTGTTTCCCTAGATGGTATGTTTCTGGGAATCTTAAGTTATAATTACGCTAAAGGAGAAGATGAAAATTTCTTCTTACTTTTCTATGCTCTTGACTCTTACTATTGAACTCAGAAGCAACCCATAATTCCACAAAGTTGCATGCAGCAATAAAACCAGTACCTGCAAGCAGAGAAGTGCATCTCACCAGAAGAGTCAAACAAATATCACGAATCCCTTGCAGTCCCCTCTCCACCTAATGCAAGCTTGAATGGTGACCATGCCTAAAAAAGACAACAAGTTGCAAACTTTAGCATGATGCTAATCCACAAAGAGACTACGAGAGAACATTTCACCTTTTTAACAGGAACAAGCTTCCCAAATCCACTAGATGGCCTTTGAGGCTTGTCCGATTTCATCAAGTACAATCTAGCATAGCAGCACTGCGCATCTACATGACATCAAGGATAACATACAGGGATCACCATTGCAAAGGAAACACTAAAATTAAGATGATAACTGTCTCTGGTCAGTTCAAGAGGGTTGCAGTTCATGAGGATCTGAAAGATGGGGCATCAAACAATCTCGTTCGCAGGAGCAAATTGAAAACCAACAGAATAACTATATATCAGTCCATAGGCGGGAGGGATCGGAAGGAGATGATACCAATAGGGAGCCGAGGCGGCTCGTTTGCGAGGTAGGCGGATCGAACAACATCCAAGAAACAGAGCCCTGCAAGAGGAGAAAGGAGAAGAAGCAATCATAAGGCGTGGGGGAGAAAGTGATGATGGGAAGGGGGTGGGATCAGAGTATGAGCCTTCGTGGACGGAATCCTTGGTGCCGCTGGACTCGAGCACAGCCATGGTGTTCTCTTGTCACACATCGGTGTCAAGGAGGTGGTGGTGGTTACTCCTGCTGTTGGAGGAGGAGGAGGACGAGGACGAGAGGAGGAAGGAGAATTAAAGAAGAAAAGAACCCTAATTTGATTCGACTGACAAGAGGGAATATGGCAATTAGGTGGATTATAAAAGAAAGAAAAACAACTAAAACTGGACCAAAAATTATCTCGAAATAAAAAAAAATTCCGTTGCCGGGACTCGAACCCGGGTCTCTCGGGTGAGAGCCGAGTATCCTAACCAACTAGACTACAACGGAGTTACATTTAGTCCGCGATAACTTTTATTAATAAGTAAATTCTTGTAGTACCTCAAGCGAATAGCTCTCCTCAAAACCTCTCTTACGGGCCACATCACCATCCTCTCTAAGAGCTCGAGGGATAAAGGGCCACGAATACCATCGACGAGTGAGTTGGCTCAATTGGTTCACTATTGAAGATATAGACTAATTTTGGTATCTCCTCCTCACTAATGTCGGGTGTTGACATAACGGACTAATGAGGAAGGTTCCTAGTAGGACGATTCATCGAGGGTGATTTGGCTTTAGAACGGAGAGGCTAGGTAAAAGAACGGGGGTCTCTCTTACTACAAGGTCATTTCCTAGAGGCAAAATCATCTCCTGATCATCGATAATCCTACACAACAGGTCTATGTTGAGGGTTTTCTGGTTCGACCCCTTCGATATTTAAGTCAACATAAGGTGGAGGGGAGAAAGACAATAATATGAGCTATATAAATGAGAGAGTAGAGAATAGATGAGCTATTTGCTTGCTTCCTCAGCATGTCCTAGGGCATGACTTTTATATCTTAACGCCGAGCAATCTAGTCATGTGTTAACCAAGGCCCCCTTTACTCTAAACGATAGAGACATTAATGAGGGTAGCTTGCTGTCAGTTATCAATACAGAGGTATTGCTCGAGATGTCAGCCAAGAGATGTTTAGGAAAGTTAAGACGTACTATCATTAATGATCGCTGGTTCCTTTGCTTTTATTATTTATTAGTCTATATAGTGGAGGGAGCTAGAGGGTGCCAATATTATCCCTATTGAGGCGTGCTGTCATTAATGATCATTGGTTCCCATGCCTTTATTATTTATTAGTTCACATAGTGGACGGATCTAAAGAGTATCGATATTATCCTTATCAACCATCCTCTCAAAGAGCCCGAGGAAAAAAAGGCCTTAGTTGCGAAATTAATCAAACCCCTTTTAGATGTTTGTCTTTAATTTTATAAGATAAATCAATATTAAAATAAAGATTAGACAAGGAAAGTTACCACGGACTGACTTACTTAAAGTCCCCCTTCGTTAGAAGCATTATAGAGGAATGGATCCCTTAGACGTTTCGAATGCCAACATTGAAGTTATGCGGAAGAAGCTTAGATCTTACTAAATATATAGCTACATTTACTTCACAAATGATATTGTTTGAGATAATAAACTCCCTTATGTGCTGCACATTCCCAACAATTCTACGAGGAATGATAAAAGAATGGTTCTCTAAAATAATTCAATAATGAAGTAAGGCTAATTGCCAACCCAAGCTCATATGTCATAATTAATACTTATATTGATCACTTTCAACCTTAAAGTTTTATATTCGGTCATCACACGATCACCAACTATATTCCTAGAGTTACTAATGGAAGCAAATTAACATATCATAACTGAATTTATTATTACTAAGAAGGCACTGAAAGAAGAAAGTGCCCTATAACCAAACATTTCAAAACAACTTCATAATAAAAGACTAAAAAGAGACCAAATTTTCTCTTATCGGAAATTTATTCCATTAAATACCTCCCACACCAATGCTTTTATGCAAATTAGAGCAAAGGGTCTTTTCCATGCCCCCATCCTCTACAAGCTTCACGTACTAAATGAAATATATCAAAATTTTATTGTTTTCATCAAGATCATAGGCATGATATGAAAGATTGTTATAACCTAAAACAATAAATTAAAAAGCTCATTCAAAATGACATCTCCAGTGCTATCTCCATAGGGTCCAAAAACATCCCTAAAACCTCGAGGACCTATTGAGTAACAAGTTAATATAATAGTTGGGGAGCTTATATTATAAAGAACTAGCTCATCTTCTCTTAAGACTTATGTGAGAGAATATGAACTAATAATAGATAAATTATCATATATTATATGTTTTTATCTTGAATCTTGGTCACTCATATTCATATTGATGATTCGTAGCCAACAAGTTGAACATATGTATCGACACCGTGCTAGTTGAGTACCAATAATCTTCTTTATTGTATCCATAGTATTTACTAAAGTCTTCTTGGCTCAATAACATTATGCTCGTATGAGCCAAAAAGTGAAGGGCTCGTGATAGATGATAAATGACATGGCTAATACTCCACCATCATATGGCTACATGTGGTCGATACATTGATCGACTAGGGCTATGTCAACCACTTGTGATCGATAAGTGGTAGACGATCTAGACAGCTCACCAAAACCATGTGGCCATGTGTGGTCGATATGTCAACCCCTTGAGGCCACATCTACCCCACGTGGTCGATGTCATATGTTTTCAATCTAGATCAAGTTAGTTAAGAAATACTCGGACTTCAACGCACACAATGCTATTATCCTGATTCAGTCCAAGGATGATGTGCAATTATCATCACGATCGTTGATGATCACGAGAATAACGATCCTAAGAGTCACATGTAAATGGGGCTCCCTAGGTATGTTCTCTTACCTATTAAAATTTTCTTCAAGAGAGCTGTTTAGTTAGTCCAAACCCAAAACCATCTTGATCATCAAAGGGGAATTTATCAAGAACACGACTCTCCTTATTTAGTTAATCCTTTTAAGCGATGACCAGGATTGAGACGGACACGAAAAAGACTTTGATTGGATCTGAAATTATTTTCTAACTTGGATAATTACTAACAATAGATAAATTATCCTATATTACATGTTCTTATATCGAATCTTAGTCGCTCGTATCCGCATTGAACATGCAAATTTTATATCAAGTTAGTTTTCTTCGTATCATAAAAATACTGATTTTTATTATTTTAAGAAAACAAAACTCCACCAACATTACAGGTGAAAATCCCTAAACCCGACTATGATGTGACATGGGACTTCCATAAGCAATTAATATAATTTCTGATACGAAACTAATGAATTTTCCCGGTGTGGATAAACGAATTTGGACACCTAACATTAAAAGGGCAACCAACTATACCAAGTCGACTTATAAAATGCCAATTCTGATGCTTCAAAAATCTCACAACACCACACGGTCTTTGTTTTTACTGCAAGCTTCTTCATAGGAGACGAGGAGATGTCACTACGGGTGTTGCAGTCGTCTTCTGAGTTAATACAAAGCCTTTTTTGTTTCGGACAAAAAACAAAAAGATAAAAAAAGGTCCAATAAATTGGCCTCCATTAAAAAGAAGGTCAAGAAGAGGCCAAAACAAACCTCACCAAATTACTTTGTCCTCCCCAGCGCCTCAAGAACCCGCTCGAATGACGGTGATCCCGGCTGCACGGCCGCCGTCGAGCTTCGCCGTCGCGGCATCCCCCGGCCGCCCCCGCCCCGCCCCCGACTACGTCGCCGCTCCGCCGCCCCTCTGCCTGTTTCCCGGCCGCCGCCTCCTCTCCCCCCTCCGCCTCGCCGTCTCTTCCCGCCTCCACTTCTCCAAGCCCTCCTCCGGCGCCAACGGGTCTCTCGAGGGCTCGTCGTCCTCCTCCGGAAGCGGCGGCGAGCTCCACCCCGCCCTCCCCCCGCCGCCGCGATCCGGCCAGGGCGCGCGGGTGTTCGTCACGCTCCCGCCTGACGCCGTGGGGCCCTCGGGGCAGGTGGCGCGCAAGAAGACGATGGGGGCGTCCTTCATGGCGCTTTCGGCGGCCGGCGTGGAGGGGGTCGCGGTGGAGTGCTGGTGGGGGATCGTGGAGAGGGAGGCGCCGGGGGTGTACGACTGGGGCGGGTACATGGATTTGGTCATGTTGGCGCAGCGCTACGGCCTCAAGGTGCGAGCGACCATGGCTTTTCACCAGTGGGGGACGGGCCCCGGAGACCCTGGCTGGTCTGTCTCCGATCCTATTCTCTTGAATTCCTGATTTCCTCTTTGCATCATACTCTACAATTCTTGCATTTCAAAATCTAGTGCCCTCCAATGTGCTTTCAGATAAGAGTGTTGTGTGGTTTTTCGCGCTCAGCATATTTGGGTTTCTTTCGGCTGCTTTAAGCTAACTGACATGCTTAAATCAGTGGTGAAAACCTATTTTACATTTCTTAAAATGCTGTAGCATTAATGGCTCATTTCCTAGTTACTAAACTTGTATAAGTATGCACACCCACATCCATTTATGATGTAATTGTAATGTCATGGTTTGATTAGAGAAGCAGCTGCTGTAACTTTCTTGAAAAATAAACTCATACTCAATTTTGTCATCGCTCATGCATGCATATGTTGTCATCGCTCATGCATGCCTGAATTATCTTGTCATCGCTCATGCATGCATATGTTACATATCATGCATGCATAATCTACCAAAAAGAGAACCAGATTTCCTTAATTTTGTCATCGCTCATGCATGCATATGTTACATATGTTACATACGTAATTTTATCATGCATGCATATGTTACATACTTAATTTTGTCATCGCTCATGCATGCATGAATTAAATTGTCATGCTCATGCATGCATATGTTACATATGATGCATGCATAATCTACCAAAAAGAGAACCAGATTTCCTTTGTCTTTTCTCATAACCTTAAATCAAGGAATTCAATTCTTTACTATGTATCTTAGTAAGGCACTAAACTAAATAATCAAGAAATTTAAATTTATGCTACTTGTTTAAAGAACAGTGGCAAGAAATCCGTTTTAGAAAATTGACGATCATTTGGTTATTGAATAAGCTGAAACCAATCATATACCGAAAATAAAATCCGGTACAATTTTGGGAACATTGAGTCCGATACTTTGATAGCTTTAAGCTGCAGTCTCGGTGCAATCCAGTCCTAATTTTTAGAATTATTTTTTCTTGAAAATATATTCTAGTACAAATAATAAATGCTTTACAAACACAGTTTTACATTTATATGAGAAAAACTTCAGTGGTGTCGGCTTAGTGAGTGTAAAAGCACTGTGTATTTGTTATCATTCTTAAGTATTCTTACAGCATGAGTTTCTCATCATTTGAAATTAGATGATGGATTGACTGATGTTATCCATGTATTGATATTGGAAACCACTAGGCTTCAAGGATTGTTTGGTGTTTAACAAGTTAATAAAGAACAAATAGGCTAGCTTAGCTGAAAGCTTGGACTAAAGTTTTGTTTGACCGAGTCAAAAGACAATGCAGAGTGTTATAACTTTGTGAAACCACTTTCAATGAGGTGTTTTGCTGAATTTTGGGTGAAAGAAGATGATCTTTTGTTGGCATTGCATTCTATATATAAAAAAAAAAGCTTGGGTTTAAGTGTATCGGGTCACTTGGTTTTAGGCCTATTAAGTTAATGGATTGATTTTCTTGTAAGGTTAGGTGAAAATAATAAATGCAGTTTTGTTTAGAATGGCACCAATTCATGTGTAGACTGGGGCACAAGTCACCCCTTTTGGTCGGTCCAAATGCAGTACTGGGCTTCTACCCTGTTAGCCCTATGAACCAGGCATGCTTCCTTGTAAGCCCGGGCTTATCGTCACCATTGGCCCATGCCCAGCATGCACTTCCCTTCATTCTCTCTGCCATTGTGGTTCCTCCTCATCTTCTTCTTCTTCTTCCTCCTCCTCCTCCTCCTCCTCTTTTTCTTCTCCTTCTCCCCTTCCCCTCCCCTCCCCTCCCCTCTCATCTCATCTTCCCACCCCTCCACCCCTTCTTGTTACCATGGTACCTGCCAACATATCATGTGTTGATACATTGGCGTGGACGAGATGTGTACTGAGCTGGTACTAGAAATATCAATGTTTGGGTCGATCATGCATGGTTCTCGGTTATGAGTTGCGTTTTAAGCTTTGGCGAAGTCGTCAAACTTTTGTGGGTGAAAGATTGTGACATAGTCCCACGTTGGAAGTAACAGGATCTAACGTAAATAGGCTAAAGCATTTTGGAGCATGTGGTTTGGGTCTATCATGTTAATTGGTTGGTTATCCCATCAAGCTACATCATGGCTGTTAATGTTGGGGGATTGTTTAAAAAATGTTTTTGAGGTTTCAAAGATGTCTTGCTCATTTCATATATGTGCCTAAAATTCTAAGAATTTCTAATAGGATGGTATTGACTGTATAAAGTGCAAACAGCAGTGGATGATATTTAAAACAATTGTTTTATTTGAAGTTGCATTAACTATGCTGCAGACTGAATATAAAATAGAAATAAGTTTACTGCATCAACCAGAAGGAAGTTTGATATGTGAATTTGCATTTTGTTTAAAGATTCTGTTGATAACGATACATTGTTTAGCATTCTGACATCTGTTCTGTCAATCTTGGCTTTGCTTTCTGGGTACTAAAATTATCTTCCCTTATAAAGGATACCTCTCCCGAGATGGGTACTTGAAGAAATGGACAAAGAGCCAGATTTGGCTTTTGCCGACAGGTTTGGCAGAAGGAATAAAGAGTACATCTCTTTGGGATGTGATGTTCTTCCTGTTCTAAGGGGGCGATCTCCAATCCAGGCTTATTCAGATTTTATGAGGAGTTTCAGGGATACGTTCAGGGACTTCTTAGGAGTTGTAATAACAGTAAGATTTTAAGACTGACTTTTATGTGCCAGCTTCTATACTTTTTCTCATTGATTATTTATTCAATTCATCTTATTCTGCATTTTCGCAGCAAATTCAAGTTGGTATGGGCCCTGCTGGTGAACTTAGGTATCCTTCTTGCCCATCTGAGAAGTTAATTCGAGCAAGGGCTGCAGCCGAGCTAGGAGAATTTCAGTGTTATGATAAGGTCAGTGAGCAGTCAGCTTTTGTGAACACTAGTACTATGACTTTTGATGTTTCATAGTGTTCTTAGTAATATAGCTTTTGATGATTTAGTTTCTTGTCGCTTCCTTGACAGCATATGCTGGCATCACTAAGCGCTTGTGCACAAAAAGTTGGCATGCATGAGTGGGGATGTGGTGGCCCTTTTGGTGCGAGTAACTTCCCACAGAACCCCGAGGAAACAGCTTTCTTCAAAAGTGATGGTTCTTGGAACACCCCTTATGGACAGTTTTTTCTTGAATGGTATTCAGGGTTGCTTCTTCTTCACGGGGAGAGGTTATGCATGGTGGCTGATTTTATTTTTTTGGGCACTGGTGTTCAGATCTCTGCAAAACTTGCTGGCATACACTGGCACTATGGCACAAACTCACATCCATCCGAGCTAACTGCTGGTTATTACAATACCCTTATTCGGGATGGCTATCTCCCAATAGCCCGCATGTTCGGTCGGTACAGAATGACACTGTGCTGTATGTGCTTTGATATGCGAGACTCGGAGGAAAGTAGTAATCCAAGGAGCAGCCCGGAAGGATTTCTCAGGCAGCTTCTATATGCTGCTAGGATGTGTAAACTGCCCCTTACCGGTGAAAACTCTTTTGCTAGGTTGGATGAGGCATCTCTGGATCAGGTTGTGAAGAACTCCAAGCTTTACTACGGTCGTGCTTACGAGGCCTCATTATCTTTTAACTATGTCAGAATGAATAGAAGCCTCTTCGACTCTCATAATTGGAGCCGCTTTACCAGATTCGTGAAGCGGATGTCAGATATCCAACACTTTCGGGCCAGATTAGATCTCCGAGGAACTGAATCTTTTCTCTCTTCTGCTTCTTGTGCTGAGGATGTTGGACGAGCTTTGGTGTGTCACTGATAAGCTTTCCTAGCACCTTTTATTTTCTCTTTTAATTTTTGTGAGCACGACCGAAACATGAAATCAAGTACACGATTGGACAACTTGTGGCTCCTTTTTGTTGCCAAAAGACAATAATGTCTGTGCTGCCTCCCATGTGTGCCTGTAGGTTTCATGTATATTCCAATCCATCCAATTCATGGTTTGGTTTTCTTTCCTCTTTGACCCTTTGTTCTACTGGACCCAGACTTTGGAAGTTCCAAGTTTTCAATACACAACAGCTGCTTTTTCATGAAACTTTTAGAATCATGGTGTGGTATTGTTCTCACCTTTAAATCCTTCACATCTTGTTATTTCAGTGTATTTGAAATTTATGAGTGTTCAATCTAGGTATCTTTGTGGCTTCCTATCTGATGCTTCTCCAATGTTCTACCACTGCCTGCGTTAGGCATTTGTTTAATCAAAATTTTCATATACTTAGTGAGGCGAACTATGCATATTTAATTTCCACCTGATTAATTCCTGGTCCCTCTGGTGTGTTTTTACAAGGTATTCAAGCATGGCCAACAATTAGTATGTATAATTTATCTGTTCTAAGCATGAAATTGATGGAAATTGGTCGTACGATTTGTATTTAAATTATCTGAGAGATACCTAAGATGCATAAATATAACTGTCGCATGTAGCATCGGGGTCAAACTCATTTGTGTTGTCACAGGTATAAAATTAGTCTATTTCTAACTTCATTGTTCTTTTTTTTTTTTTTTCCTGATAGAATTAATTGATGCTAAAGATAAGAATATTTCAATTAAGACAAATAAATCCCAAAGGTAGAGAGAGTATCCTTCATCATGGGGCGATCGTTGAGGTGGCAAACGACGCAGAGGAGAGCGATGCCCAGGGCCTGTAGCATCGTCTCCTGGAGCAGCAGGTCATCCATCACATAGCTCACCAAGTTTTCTTTAAAGTTTATTGTCCTCCAAATTTCTTGTAACACGATGTCACAAGGCACAGGAGCTACTTGCTGTAGTGGCGTTGCTGGAGATGATAACGGAGAGGCGATCAACAAACTCGATGTTGAGGGAGGAAGGGTAAAGCGTGGTGCAGTGGGGGCATGGCCACCTAAGGCGGAAGCGGGACGCGACGGAAGTCTTGGATGGACCACAGTTTCAAGGGGGCGCACCCGCACCCTCCCTCTCTACTTGTTCTTGCCCCGACCACCGCCACCCCATCATAAAAAAGGGTCCCCTTATCTTTGAGATTTATTTATTTTGACCAAATTACTTTTACCCTTACAGTCAATTCCCTCAAGAAAATAAATGGCGTAGATATTATCGAGTTAAAAATGGACTAACTTATACTGTTTTCGAATTCGTGAAGACTCACATGTGACTTTTAAAAACCCAGAGAGTCCGATATAAAAGGAGGAGAACTATGTAATTAATCATACGCCCAAAGTGATATTTATGATAAGTTATAAATTTTATAGGAGTACTGTAATATATTTTTAGTATTTAACTAGTGAATTAGATATGATATTTTCTTAAAGTGCATTTGAAACCTTTGCCAACCATCAAAGGAATGTCAAAATTTAAACTAAATTAAATCTACTCTTGTTTTGACGACAAGCTTTGTCCGCTGCGATGAACAGTGGGGTCTGTCCGTCATTAGATACGGGAAGAGGAGGGTCACTTTTCAAGGAAAAAAAAAAGTAACTAATTAATTAAAATTATTATATTTCGCCTCCATAAATCAAGAATTAGATTTCAGTTGGCGATTTATCTTTTTGGTTATATTTCTCATATGAGAAAATGAATTAATTCACTAAGGAAAAAAAAAACTCTAATTTAGAAATTTTAAATTTTCGATAAAAAATGAATTAAAGATTCGGTGATTATATATATAATACGAAAAATTGAAAGGGCGAATACACCGTTTCCAAACTTGGCAAGGATATATCTACAAAAAGGCCCAAGAAACATTAGACCGCTTCAAGATTGGCGTTCCGATCTCGTGGTTGGCCGCTCCGTTCGCCACCGGTGTTCCCCGTACCAATCTGCCAACCCCTGACCTTAAATCTTCCGACTCTTTGCCTTTCCTGCTCCTCCATGGCGCCCGCGGCGGCGGTGGCGCTGGGGAACGAGGGCTTGAAGAAGCTGGAGTGCTCCCTGGTCTCCAAGGTGTGCACGGAACTGGAGTCCCACATTGGCTGCGGCGACAAGGTCCTGGCCGAGTTCATCACCGAGCTCGGCCACGATCCGAGACTGTCGTTGAGTTCGATGCCAAACTCAAGGTCAATGGTGCCCAGATGCCCGACTTCTTTGTCCGTGCCCTCCTCACCATCATCCACGCCATCCTCCCGCGCAGGTCCAAGGCCAGCAACCCTCCTCCCTCCGATCCCCAGTCCCAGTTCAAGAAGAAGGCCTCCGCCTTCCCGGCCCTTTCCCTCCAAGACGATCCCGACCGTGCCAGGGAGCTCCGTTCGAAGATGGAGAAGGACGCTGATCGCAAATCCGAGGCCGGGGGACGGATACATGATTGGGACCGGGGAGACCGAGATCGGGACGAGAGACGCAGAAGTGTTGGGGAAAGAGACAGGGACAGAGGCGACGACAGGGATAGATATAGAGGCAGAGGCAGAGGCAGAGACAGAGAAAAAGATTGAGACAGAAATAGAGAGAGGGACAGGGTTTGGGATCGTAGAAGGGAGAAGTATGGCAATTCCAGGGCGTATGATGAGGAAGAAGATTAAGACAGGATGGATAACCCTCGGAGACAGACCTGGGGTAAATTACGACCTTTACAAGACAAAAACAGAAAAGAATAAAAGGATAATTAAATAAATGTCGCCCACTGACGAAAGGGAGAAATTATTACTAAAAATGGGACAATTACAAATGCCTTAGGAAACTACTAAACAAGAAAAATTCAAAAGTTTAATATGGACTTAATGAAATTAAATTCAAAGCGGCTTTTCTTGTGGTGCTTATGGTGCATCTAGCTAGAAAGCTTAGACCCCTTTTTATAACATCAATAGGGGATAGGAAATCTGGTTTTCCAGACGTGGGACTAAAGGACTTGCCAAACTAACAAATCTCCACCTTGGCATGTCCTAACAAAACTTGCTTCACTTTCTTCACAAAAGCCCTAACGGGCAATCATCAACAATGAATACAATCAAGTCCAAGCCTTTCGCTTGAACTTGTAAACCTAAGAGGCTTCGTAAGCATATCAAATTTGGATTGTCCTTCGTATGAATTTTCGAACAAGGACCTTTCCTTAATGGTATCATCACAACAAAGCGCATTTGAGTAGGTAGTAGGCTCACCAACTCCACGGTTTCTTCTGCAGAACAGACAAAGCATATGCAACTAAATTTGCATATCTTTGTGGTGGTCGAATAACTCTCGTGGTCTATCATCATTGGCTATGAAATATTGCTCTTCCTCTGGATCACCTTCGTTAGTAGACTCGGGAGAATTGAAATAGACTCTTTTCTGCTTTCCAAAAATGCAGTGTTCACAGAAATCCAATGGCCCAGTACTCTGATCGCAAAGAAGACCCCTTTTGCTTAATATGCTCAAACCTTTTTCAAAATTAGACAATGTTGATGATGAGACTACAACTGATCCTGTGACAGTAGTTCCCTGCAAAATATACAAGCTACCAGACCTACAAGCTTTCATAACAATAAGGGCATTTCTAGAAACTTTCATAACTCCACCTTCAGCTGTGTATTTGCACCCAAGAGCCTCTAGGGTGCCTAAAGAGATGAGATTCTTTTTCAAATCAGGAACATGTCTAACATTAGTGAGCGTCCTCACAATACCATCATGCATTTTAATTCGGATAGTGCCTTTACCAATAACATCACACGCAGCATTATTGCCCATCAAAACAATTCCACCATTACAAGATTCATATGTGGAAAACAAATCCCTACTGGGACACATGTGATAAGAACAACCCGAATCTAAAATCCATTCATTTTTAGACCTTGTCCGTCATCAAGTAGCAAAGAAAATATTTTCAAAATTCTCATCATTTGCAACACTAGCTTCAGCGGACTCAGTAGTTTTCTCAATAATAGTTTCCTTTTGCTTTAATTTATTTTTCAATTTAAAGCAATCAACCTTAATGTGCCCCATTTTACGACAATATCTGCACTCCAAATTTCTATATCTGGATTTAGATCTAGATTTAGATATACTACTGTCAAATTCTCTTTTATCAGTTCTACCCTCGACAACGGACCACTCTACCGATTTCCTCTATTCTCCCGAGTGATATCCCTATCAATCTGCTCCTTAGATTTTAATGCAGATTTAATTTCCTGATACGAAAATTATTCTTTTTCAAAAAACCATGGTATAACGGAAAAACTTAAAAAATTGGGGAGAGAACACAAAAGTAATAGGGCCTTATCCTCATCATCAATCTTTGCATCTATATTCTCCAAATCCATAACTAAAGAATCAAATTTATCAAGATGTGAGATTATAGATGTACCTTCACTCATCCGAAGCATATACAAACTCTGCTTCAAGTAGAGATGGTTCTCCACTGTCCTCTTCATATACAAGGCTTTAAGCTTATCCCACATGCTCTTAGCCGTAGTCTCCGTAGTTACCTCCCGTAAAACCTCGTCAGAGAGATTTAGAATAATAATAGATCGAGCCTTCTTATCCATACCTGCAAAATCTTCCTATGACATGCCATTTGGAATTTTCTCAGCTCCCTGTAGTGTCAAATCAACTCCGTCTTGAACCAGAATAGCCTCCATCTTGAGCTGCCACATGCCGAAGTTGACATTTCTGTCGAATTTCTCAACAACAATCTTTGTTATTGTCATTGTTGCCAAAAGATCCCAAAACTAGGCTCTAATACCAGTTTGTTAGAGCTGGCCCCAGAAAATTACCACAGGGTAATTTGACAACCCAATAAAGACAATAAACAGAAAAGAATAAAAAAGAAAAGGAAACCGAATTTACGTGATTCGGTCAATTGACCTACGTCCACGGACGAAAGGAGGAGCAAATCTTTACTAAAAATGGGACAATTACAAATGCCTTAGGAAATTATTCCTAGGCCATAAAGCACATGAAACTACTAAACAAAAAAAGTCCAAAAATTTAATATGGACTTAATGAAATTAAATCCAAAGCGGCTTTTTTTGTGGTGCCTGTAGTGCATCTAGCTAGAAAGCTTAGACCCCTTTTTATAGCATCAATAGGGGATAGAAAATCTGGTTTTTCAGACGTGGGACTAAAGGACTTATCAAATCAACAATTTCGATGAGCTGGATCTGTATAAGGTCTGGAGGGTTGGATCTCCGTATAAGGTCTAGAAGGGAAGGGTTTCACGGGTCATGGACCCGGGGTGCTTCGGGCAGCTGACTGACTCGAGGGGAAAGGAAGGCCTGGTTCACGTCTCCCAGATTGCCAGTTGGAGTATGGCCAATCCGAAGGATGTGGTGAAGCACGATCAAGAAGTCTATGTGTAGGTGATTTCAGTGTCAGGGCAGTAGCTTAGCTTGTCCATGAGGGATGTGGATCAGAAGACTTGAAAGGATCCACGCCAAACAGCCAGAAACTGATTACCTGGATGCAGCATTGATCACTGTTTTGCAGATCCATTTGACAGAACCTGAAGGAGACATACTTCCCTTTCTGACTGGCCAAGAGGAGATTGATCATGCTTGCCAGTCTCTATACGAGAGAATGAAAGGATTAGGGAAGAATGTGCCTGATTCAAGAATCTTGCCAGTATACAGTGCACTTCCCAGTGAAATGCAGTCGAGGATTTTTGACCTCGCTCCTCCTGGTAAAGAGGAAAGCGGTTGTGGCTACTAATACTGCAGAGGCTTCCTTGACAATTAATGAGATCTTTTATGTTGTTGATCCAGGTTTTGTAAAACAAAATGTTAACAATCCAAAGCTAGGGCTTGACTCGCAGGTTATCAGTCCCATCTCACAGGCATCAGCGAAGCAGCAAGCTGGGCGTGCAGGGCGAACTGGTCCAGGGAAATGTCACAATGAGATGTCTTCAACAACAATTCCAGAAATCCAGAGGATTAATCTTGAGTTCACAACTCTTACCACGGGGCTATGGGAATAAATGACCTTCTGACTTTTTGATTTTATGGATCCCTCATCTCCTCAAGAACTCGTTTCTGCTATGGAACGGCTATTCGGTCTTGGAGCTTTGGATGAGGAGGGACTTCTGACAAAATTGGGTAAAAAAATGGCTGAGTTCTCTTTGGACCCACCATTGTCGAAAATGCTTCTGGCTATTGTGGACCTTGGATCCAGCGATGAGATTTTGGCTATTATAGCAATGATTCAGACTGAGAACATCTTTTATAGACCAAGAGAAAGACAATCCCAAGCAGATCGGAAAAGAGCAAAGTTCTTTCAGCCTGAAGGAGATCATTTAACACTACTTGCTCTATATGAAGCTTGGAAAGCTAAAAACTTTTCTGGGCCATGGTGCTTTGAGAACTTTTAGAGTCATGCTTGCTTAGGTGGGCACAGGATGTGAAGAAACAGCTTCTTACTATCATGGACAGGTATGGTATTTCCTCTCTGTAATATACTCATTAGATTGCTTTATGGCTTTGTATGTTGGTCCTCCACAGAATGCCTATCTTCCATTGTTGTTATTTGTTTCCAGTTGCATGTACCTTCTAGCATCCTTTCCATACATTTCTTGTATTGTGGTCTACATTGCAGATATGCTTTTTCTCTCTGATTTCATGAACTTGACACATTGCATAACTTGTGCATGCTGTGTGTTTGTTGGTTATTTATATTTTACATCTGCATGTATAATAAAGTGCTTCAAATAGGTTTTAGATTGATATCTTTTGATAGCTGGATATATTGCACCATGCTGCATGTATATGTACTTCGTCAATGTTCAGTATTTTGTATTACCTAGTGCAGAAGTATTACAAGAATTCTCTAGATTTTAATCACTATTGCTGATATATCTTCTGGTCATTGATTGATCCAAGAGATCTTTATTTAGGATTTTTTTAATCTTTATTTAGGATATTAATGATAGATCATTTACTTAGTTTATCAAATTCCCAAAATGCATGAACTATAGGTAGGATTGCAGGCTACTTGCTGCTTTGTTTTACTTGTTTTATAAAAAAAGGATTTTTTTTTTTTGCAGGCTAACTGCAAGACCAAAAAGCTTCAGATATGTCAGAGCCAAAATAAGAACCTGAAATTGCTCATTCACATACAACCATTATTTTCACCCTTCCAAAACTTGCCAGACCATTGGCAGCAATATTTGCTTCTCCCAAAACACGAGAAATCTCAAATATTACAAGGTTAGATGAAAAAGAAAAGAAAGCGGAAGTCCTTGATGAAGCTTTTTCTTATCCAAGGTCTGGAATAGTTGCTTTTCACGGTTTGAATGAGGCTAAGTGGATCAGAAGAAATAAGACCACCCAATTGGCATAAAAACTAATAGAAAGAGGGTGACCCAAACTGGCAAACTGGCTGCCCAAAGTTTTCTTTTCCACCAGAAGTCTGTCTGATAGTGAACCATATGACTTAATGTTGGAGTCCAATGAAGATTGTTTGCATGCAACAACCAGCCATAGGTTTGTGTCTGCCAAACTTGTTAATTGCCCTTTATCAAATCCTAGTAGGCTTCAACATCTTCAAGTACTTGCTCTCGACATCTCTATAACCCTATGCCAACATGCTGTACAAGATTAACATAGGAACATGAATATAGCCATCAGGGTTCATAAAGAATTTCTACTTCTTATCCACGGCCTTGCTTAACTTAGCAAAAGATTAACATAGGAAACCCAAATATAGTCATCAGAGTTCATAAAGAAGTTCTACTTCTTATCCATGGGATTGCCTAACTTAACAAAAGATTAACATAGGAATCAGATGTCACTGTTTTGAAGAAATATTTAATTTCATGAAGGACAATAAAAACTATGCAGACATTCAGCTAGAACTCTCAGACCAAGTTCATAATTCCTTTTATTAGTTTGGCTAAAATATCAAGTAAAAGCCTTTTTTTTGCAAAGGAGAATAGGTTATTTTGTCTGAATGTTAGTGGCTAACCGATATATGCTCTTGAAAGATTATTCATGATAATGTCTTATCTAAGTCTTTGTTAGGAAATTTTAGATGTAGGGTTTTTAATACTGTTCTATACCGCTTGGTACGTATCAGTCTGCTCACTGATTGGCACGCGGACCACTCGCTACCGGGCGGTATCAGCCTGGCTGTTGCGAGGCGGGGCGAGGAAGAAGAGGGCGTTCAAAAAAGAGGGAGAAGCATTAAAAGAGAGGGAGAAACGTTGAGAAAGAGTACCACGAAGTCATTGATGCATCGTCACCAGTGTCTCGATGAACTTGAGCCCATTGAACCTCAGTGCGAACTTGTCATTGATGCACCGTCACCGTCACCCTCCCTCAATGATCCTGATCCAAGAGGTGATGGCAAGGAGAGTTGTACCTCTTTAGAGTATGCGGGGATTAGGGGAGGTGGTGGCGATAGTAGCTAAAGAGGGGGTCGCAAGGAAGGCGATGAAGACCCTGGCCTTCTTCAGCTCCGAACGGTCTCCTTCGTCCACTGTCGTTGCACGAAGAACCTTCTGATGTTGATGCCGTCTTTCTTCTCCCCACCTCCTTGACGTCGAAGGCTACAGACGAGGCGATCGTTCGGTACGCCGTATCTATATCTTTTTATATCTTTATCTATTGATTTTTTATTTTTATATCTTTTTTTATATAAAAATATATATTTTATATTTTTTTAGTGATCATGTATGCCTAACTTCACATTCAGGCACTGTCTATGCATGACTTAGATGGATTGTCTTCGTCAATGCACATAGGATGGGGATACGATGGAATAATGCCATCGAAGGTTTATATATATATATATATAATATTTAGTATCACTCGGTACTAAAATTTATTTTTATATTTTTTTTAGGTATACCACTCTGTCACGGACAAAATTGTAAACGGCTTGTTCGGTGTAATGCTTGTGCTTGTCCGTGTCCCATTTGGTTGGTTGTCACTTGTAAAGCTTGTAAAGGGCTTGCCAAAGGCAAAATGCCCTATTTGAGTGAGTTTGACATGACCATTGTAGGCTTGTACATAAAGCACGCGTCGAGGAATACTTGTAATAGAATTCGGTCATGTAGTGGACCAATTTTATGCCTTTGTTGTGCAACTGCAGATTCGAGCTTGTGATATCCATTGTTGGAATGTGCATCGGCTATAAAGTGTTTACTAAAAGAGTGGCTTGTGGATCCGTGTGAAGCGCTTTTCTCATCCGTCTTCTCTTTTGCAGTCCTAAGGGATTGCAGGAGATTTGGGTGGTGACCTTTGCGGTGATACGCATTGGTGCCGCCACGGCTTAAGCAAAACCAAAGCTAAGTCCGTGGCAGTTGGTATCGAGCGGGACAAGCTCACTTAGAAACACTTAGCATGCAAAGCGTGGGGACCTTGTCGGGCACCACGAGGACAAGCTAAGAAGAATTGCGGAGCGCACAAAGGTGGGGATGGTGAGTTCGAGCGGTGGCTCGACATTGACACCCAAACTTGACGGTGCTCGAGGCAAGCGGGGTGCTTGGCCAAGGATGAGACCGTGCAAGTTGCAGTGGGTTGCTCAATGATCGAAAGAGTTGTGCAAAGCTCACAGAGGTGAGGAAAGTTGCAAACTCAAGGAATTTGATACTCATGCAAGGTCTTGCATGCGACGACGATCGCCTATCGTGGCCATCCAAGGCGGTGAAGGTCCGTGCATTGGAGCATTGAAACTTTCTCTTCGGCACATGCGCAGGATACTTTTCGTATGAAGTGAAATGTGCAACAGTGCAGCATATTGCTAGACCGAGAGGAGTGCGGTCGAGTGTATTGGTGAGGTGTCACAATCTAGCAAAGTGCATTTGCGAAGGCGTAAGTGGGCACGATTTGTTCAAGCAAAGGCGGAGTAGTCCAAGGGGCGTGGTCTCCAAAACTTCCGAGAGGAAGGATGCGAAGAGAGATGTTGCTCGACGGAAGGCGGATATCCATGAGGATAAGTCCCGCTCTCGAATGTGAATCTGGTGCAATGAATTGCTTGAGGAGTACCTCAAGGCGAGCTCGAGGATCGAGTGAGCGGTGAGGAGTCATCGTATGATCTCACAAGTGGCAATGCGTTGGTGGACGCGCATAAGCGAGATCAAGTGGGGAGCAACCAGGGCAACACAAAGTGAAGGCACACTAAGAGCCGATCGCGTGTGAGTTCGGACTCAACAGAGGGTCGACCCGTGGAATGGTGGGGGCGTGAGGGCCACCATTAATCCAATGCTAATCGAGAAGCGAGAACAACTTGGGGAAGACTTGGTGAAGTACCCAAATCGCGTGAAGGAGTTGGCTTTGAAGACGGAACATGGAGCGGAGGCTTGGTGCTTTCCTTACACGAGGTCAAGGACATGGACTCTTGTTGAGGCAAGAATTGGATCATGTCGTTCCATGGGTTTCATATTCAGATGGAGCAAACTCATCTTGCATGGTGCCAAAGACGAAGGAAGCTTGAGGCACAAACATCTTATCTCGATAAAGCACTTGGTGGAGATTCTAGGTGACGATTTCTTTGAGGCAAAGTTGGTGTCAAAAGGCCTTAGCAGGGCAAGAGGATGCAGAGATAGCTACTCTTGAAGAATATGCCACAGTGTTGCTATTCAAGTTGCCATGAGGAAAGCGGTGCTTGTGAGATTGTCTTTGGTAGGGGCGAGTCCCAGGATCGCATAATGGTGCACCTATTTCAGCCGAAGTCGGGAGACTTCAGAGGAGCTGCTAGGCGATGGATTGTCCTAAAGCTAGGCTTCGTCCGAGTGTAACCCGAGAGTGGGTGGGCGAAGGTCGATTGCCAAAGAAGATCGAATAGAATCGAAGATGGCGAAGGCCCTGCGATGTGTTGGCGAGTCCACACATGGAGATATCGCATTCGAGTTCATACCACAGGATCGAATGCAAGGAGATGTCACCAGGAGGCGACATGATGTAGGGGATCGGGGTGGAATGGTTCATGGCAAGACGACACACACAAGACATCCGTGAGGGACATGGTCATCTGGAAATATGACCGGGAGCGCGACAAGGAGCTCCAAGTTGGTGAACAACACGACGGTAAGAAAAGCTATGGATTCAAGCGTTGATTGCCATGGTATCGCAGAGGCGGGTCTTCCGTGCGTGCGAATGTTGCATTGAATGGAAGCCTTGGACATCGCTTATGGGTGTGTGCTCTCGAGGAAGAAGTTCGAGATGCAAGTACCAGTGAAGTCCCATTTGGGGACCTGGATCATCTGAGGTATGATCGGAGTCTTGAAGAGTGGAACTACTTGAGCTCACATTCGCTTAAGGGAGCCCGACAAGAGTTAGAGGACAAGGCCGAGTAAGCGAACATTGCAGCCAATGAAGCTAAGGAGAGAAGAAATGGTGCAAGTCCTTCAACATGAGTGGCGGTGGCCATACATGGGAGTTGCGATCTGTATTTCCATCGACAAGCGGGCGCCGAGAGAACACAGAGGTGTTGAAGCGGGGGTCGAAAAGGCGTGGAAGCAATGACGAGTCCAAGAGGGACTCGGCTACCCAATATCAATCATCGAGTAGATTGAAGGTGAACTCAGAGGAGTGTCACAATGTGCGAAGGCAGATCTACCGATCACGAAGAAGGGATGCAGATGCGAGACAACGGATAGTAGTGCCATTGGCGTCGCATGATGCCATGGTAACTGAGGCGGGACTTCCGGGAGTCATCAATCCCTTGCTCTTAGAGGAGAGCACTTGGTCGTGATATGGGCCGTGGAGGAGGAGAATGCTTTGGCAAACTCCATGTACCAAGACAATTTGAAGGCGAAGGCCGAGAGAACCGTAAGACCAATGTCAGCAGACTTTCCATCAAGATAGCCGTGAGTGAAGGACTTGGTCGATGCAAGAGTGCATGACCAAGGATCGGAGCGCAGGCGAGACGTGGTCTTTGTACCTTTACTACTCGGAGAGTCGGCGAAAGAAATGATGGAGAAGGCGGTACAATCCCAAAGCGACCAAAACCTATCGGAGACTTACTACCAAGTTGGAGTGATAACTTCTTGCATTCCGAAGTTCAATGGCAATGAGAAGGTGAATCACGATGGCGACTCGGTGCAAGGATTGCAAACACTTCAAGTGCTTTGGAAGTGTGAGCTAAGAGCGGCGAATTCAAAGTAAACGACTTGATGCACGAAGTACAAACTCGAGGAGGCGGGCGAAGTCAAGTAACATTTGCCTTCTCAACTCCCAAGAGAATGGGCGGAACTCAAGAGTACCTCGGCTCTCTTAGTTATCCAGCAGAGGAGCTCTGCACAGATGTGAAGACCCTTCGAAGACAACTAAGTGGAAGAAGATTCGATGGGCAAATTTTACGGAGGAAGGACCTGAAAACTTCAAAGGTTGCGAGGTGATGCTCGTTAAAGCTCCAACAAAGCATCTATCCAGTTCAAGAGACAAGAAGAATTTGAAGACTGGCGCATATCAAAGATGGTCTTTTCCTTCATCGATGAATCGCAAGAACCAAAGCAAGGATCAACACAACTTTGCCAACCCCACACCAAAGTCGAGTCATTGGCGAGTTGAAGCAAAGATGGCGGATTAAAGTTCGACGACTCAACAACAAGCGGAGAACAAATGGGAGCCAAGGGGCGCATCGCAGCAGGAGCAGAAGATCGAAGATCCAACAAAGAAAAGAAGTTGCAGCGTCAGCAAAGGCTTCGACGAGGACGTCGAAGGATTAAGTGGGGAGAATGTCACGGACAAAATTGTAAGCGGCTTGTTCGATTGTAATGCTTGTGCTTGTCCGTGTCATATTTGGTTGGTTGTCACTTGTAAAGATTGTAAAGGGCTTGCCAAAGGCAAAATGCCCTATTTGAGTGAGTTTGATGACCATTGTAGGCTTGTACATAAAGTGCAGCGTCGAGGAATACTTGTAATAGAATTCGATCTCAGTAGTGGACCAATTTTATGCCTTTGTTGTGCAAATTCGAGCTTGTGATATCCATTGTTGGAATGTGCATTGGCTATAAAGTGTTTACTAAAAGAGTGGCTTGTGGATCCGTGTGAAGCGCTTTCTCTGTCCCGTCTTCTCTTTTGCAGGTCCTAAGGGATTGTAGGAGATTTCGGGTGGCTGACCTTTGCGGTGATACGCATTGGTGCCGCACGGCTTAGGCAAAACCAGCTAAGTCCGTGACAACTCGGTAGACCGTACCATACCATACCAGGTTTTACTTGGTACACTGGTACAGTATGAAATTTTAATCCTTATTTAGATATTCTTTATGTATGATTCTTTTGAAATATTGGTAAGTGATATATTTTATGTGTTAATATCTGATTCAATAACCTAAGTAATTGAGTGAAGAACAGCTCTGTTTGGCAATGAGAATTATTTTATTTAGCAAAAAGTCTTGCTGATGTTACCAACTCTGTCCTTTGCAAGATCAATTACTGTAGGTTCGGGATAATATTCAAGGTCTGGGTGTATTATGAAGATTGCTACCTTTTCTTTTGAACTTCAGAAGGAAACCTATGTATCATTCCTTAATGCATCTATGTTTTAGGTTAACTAATAATTTGAGGTTGCACGAGAAACATCTGATTCATTCTGCAGTCAAACCTTGAAGAGTTGACTGATTTCTTAAATGTAAAGAGAAACTTGCTTAAAACTTTAGGTAAATCACTGATGAATGTATGTCATGATGATTTCTCGTTGGCTCCTTGGACTAGTGGCTAACTCTGTTGATCTACTTTGAAAGAGTGAATTGATCTTTGGAAATCAGAATTGAAGGGAAAGTGCCAAAATATCTGGATGAAGATGTCTAAGCTGTTAGGCCTGTTGGCATGGGTTGACTGTGTCATTGCCGATACTGTTGGATGCTTAACTTTGTACCAGATTGCTCACCTGTTCATGTTACTATTAATTAATTATTTGAGTGTGCACGGAAAGGCTTCTGAAAGGCACTTTGCAATATTTTACATAGCATCCTGTCTTGGATTCTTTTGTTGCATTCTGCCAGGTTCCAAGTAGCTATTTAAATTCAAATCTTCATGAAAGGTTGCACTTCTGTTGTCTTATTTTTATAAACAGGCAGAGAATTAAATAATGACACTCAAGCGAGTCAATGATATCTCTAAGTTCAATTTGAATAGTTATCAACCGCTAGTGTTAGCTAATAGTTGTGATCAAACTGCTGGTAGTTCTATAGGGAAATCAAGCAATTCTTGCTTACACTGAATCTGAAATTATGCGGCATTTCTTTTTATTTTCATGACTTGTCCCAGTCTTGCATGATCAGTTTCATTCAGGCTGAATTTTTGTTGTGTCCAACCCTCATCAACCCCTGATTTCAGGCATAAGCTGGGAGTCGTTAGTGCTGGAAAGAACTTTACAAAGATACAGAAGGCAATTACCGCTGGATTCTTCTTCCATGCAGCGAGGACGGACCCCCAGGAAGGGTACAGGACCCTAGTCGAGAACCAGTTTGTATATACTCACCCAAGCAGCGCTTTGTTCCAAAGGCAGCTGGACTGGGTTATATGTCATGAGCTTGACATGACAACCAAGGAATACATGAGGGAAGCCATGGTCATCGACCCCCATCTGGCTGGTTGAATTGGCTCCATGATTTTACAAGTGTGCAGATCCAACAAAAATGAGCACGCACAAGCGACAGGAACGGATCGGACCCCTCTATGACAGATATCATGAGGCCAACTCTTGACGTTTGAGCAAGCGTCGGGCTTGAGGCTGCTATCAGCTTGTACCTCTTCTAATGTTTTTGTAACATCTGTATTATCTGCTGATTTAAGAATTTAGTAATCATGACCTGACAAGGTTGAGGCTAAATGTGAATGTACCAAGGACTTTCCGTCCTTGTTCTGTCATAATTTGGTGCAATGGAAGAAGCACAAGCTTTTTATAGATCAATTTCTGTGCTTGTTAATGTTCTTATTGGTTCCCTAGTATTTGTAACACCCGCATTATCTGCTGATTTAGAGCCTTTGTAATCATGAGCTGAGAGGGTTGAAACTAAATGGGGGTCGGTTGTATCAAGTAATTTTTTTGCATACTTTATTCTGTTCATCACTCAGAAGCACAAACTCTAAATTTTATGGAGAACATTTATTCAACAACGAACTTGTGTAGCCATTGAAGATAGTCAAATGGGTACATTATAGGATTACACTGTGCAAAAAAGTGTTGTGATCGGTGGTCTGTGAGAAAGTATTCTGTCATCATCATCATCACAGATCAAGGCTCTGCGTGTCATGCCCAAACAGATGCTGCATGTACTGTACATGACGTGGCTGTGTTGCACTGTGCAACAAGCATTTATGGCCAGCTCTCATCCAATGCTGCCACTGTGCATGCAGTGGCATAAGCTGCAGCACCTCAGTCCATCATTACCAAATAATTGGTGAGACAAACACCCACCGATGAAAGGGCAGCTTGTTTGCGAGGTCCACAAAGTGAATCTCAACATTTCACGTGGAATGCCACACAACCATCACAAAGAAAATTATGAAATATGAAAACTGAAGATGGATGGATGATTTATTATTATTATTACTATTTTTTTATTATTATTGAGATCTTTCATGTGGACATCTATCATAAAACGGATTTTATCTATTGAATTTTTTTTTAATCTAAACAAACTTCAACACAAAAAAAAAGAAAAAAAAAAGAGAGATTTTAAGCAATGACAACTTGTCTTAAATCCTAGAGTAAGTTCTAAAACTAAAGATCACCCTACCATGACTTTGGTCTTGTATGTAATCTCATCATGACAAAAAGTTGAAGAAACCCTATGATATGATTGTGAAAAACAATAGAAAGTCCCCTTCACATTGCATTCTTCAAGTGTGCACTAGCTACATCTTGCTCTATTTCTGTTTGATGGCATAAATTGATGGCTTCAGGATAAAAGAATAGATCAGCAAATAGTCAAACAGGGCTGACGTGAGCATCGAACAAAGTTATGCTCTTTTAATTTTGATCTCCTCACTGATCATCCTTGATCTCAAACATTATTCATGATCATGGTGCTCAGGGAATCCTCTCTCTCTGAGAGAGAGAGAGAGAGAGAGAGAGAGAGAGAGAGAGAGAGAGAGAGAGAGAGAGAGAGAGAGAGAGAGGACTTTTAGGCAAACATATATATAGAACCAAGAAATCAAACAATATGTAATTACAAATCTGTCCTTCTAATTGTCTGAAAATATAAGCTGCTCCATTATCAAGGCAAAAAATAGCTAACAAATTCATTGCATAAAATACATCAGATTGGAACCAAAACACATTCTGCAGGTGGAAATCCATATAGCTGATAACCTGAAGTTTCCTGGAGACACTCAAATTTATAGCTAATCTTGTTATATAAAAAAGGAAAACTTGAGCACTATCATACCAAAGAAGTTGAATGCATTTACAAACACACAAAACTATTTTTCAAAGAAGAAGAATTTAGAAGAAGACATTTCGAAAAACTTCAGCATTTTCATCACAGATCCTTTTGCTATTATGCCACCATTTGTTATTTTTATTACCAATTCAGAAATATACAGAGAGAAGTTGCATAAAAAAAAAAAAATCCAGAAACAATAGCACCTCACGGTGACTGACATTCTTGGGAAGTGACATCAATGTTTGATCTGTGGCAGAATTTGAGAAAGAAAGAATTAAGTATATATACACAGAGCACTTGCCTCCATTTTCCTTAACAAGATGCCAGATTGAAACTATGTATGCTAAGTGGTTTGAGATCAACTTTAGAAGTACAAAAGATCATTAGTTTCATTATCCATCATCAAGTCACAGTATACAATTAGAATTGTGCAGTGATGCATAAAACTGTTCTCTCATAGTAAGGTTGAAATTTCAGCAAGACAGAACATGATTCTACCTGTTATACTCCACTAGAAAAATCTCTTAAAGAGTGAGGGAATCTAACTTTTATTCAACTAGCACACACTACCTAATGCATTTATTTCTCTCACTTTGTCAGTCCACTAAAATCATCATAATATGTGCAAAAGAAAATTAATTATATGTTCTACAAAAAGAAGAAGCACACTATGCTCTTCAATTATTAAGCTCAGATGCTCCCTAAAAGAATAGCATTCTTAAGCATGGCTTACTTGAGAGTAGGGGGGAAAAGAAAATAAGAAGACTAGTTTATTAGGATACAAACAAGAACATGATTTGTCGGCAAATTTGCTCTTTCAGATGGATTGATGTAGCAGCATCATCCGCAAGCTGGTGGCACTTTTGGCACCCCTTGCTTTTGTAGCTCCATCAACACACCATCTACTGATGGGGACTTCAATCCAAGAGGCAATGGCAGCCATGGCTTGGCTAAGACATCTCCTATAGCTGCATCTATGCTTTCTGTTGACTGAAGCAACAAACAGATAGGAAGACATATTGTTAGGAACATTAAGAGGTTTAAGAGCAAAATCTTGCTTGCTAATATGAGATTTATATATAAAGGGGTATACATTAAGTTGTATTCTTGTTCACAGTCTGCAACTCATTTCTATCCTCAGGTTTAATGTGGTGTTCTCATCAGATACAAGTAGTTTATATGGAACAAGCTATCATTTTGAGAAGATGGCCCTCTTTTTTCTTTTTCTTTTTTCATTTGAGAAAAAGAAATGCGTGCTAAATGAAATTTCTTTTTCATTTAATTTTCTAATGCTATTTGTATAAATTTCATAGTAAAACAATATTGGCATGTTTGTTTGTTAATAAGTTGTTTCTTCAGAAATAACTTTTATTTGAGTTTATAATGATAATGGTGATCAACAATTAGGTTGTAAAATGAGTTGAAGGCATGATGTGAGGAATTGAGCTAAAACTCTTCAAAATAGAGAAGATGATTAGCAACTTTACAGATGATGTTGGAGATAGATGTGGAATATGGAGGAGTGTTAAGATATCATGAGTGTACTAACTCAAATTGAGAGAGGAGCAGACGAAAAAGTATTGGTTGAGCGACTGTCATCAGATTTCTTTTCATGAATTTGTTATATTTTAAATTATTTTTCTTTTAATGAAGTTGTTTATATTTTGAATTATTCTGATCGTGTTTGGTTTTCTATCTCAAATGTTTAGATGTTTGAGAGTCGAAAACTATATGGTTTCTACTTCATTGTTAAGATGAGAGAAAGAGGCCACAGAAGAATAAGAGGAGCCTACAGGATGAGCATCAAGTTGAAGCTGCGAGCTGGAGTGGTCGGTCACAGGAGGAGGAATCGGTCTATACATGGGTTGAGGGACGATGCCCGGAACAGGAGGTGGAGTCGGAAACCTCTGCATCATTGATTCTGTCATCAGCAATGTGAGCACAGCAAACACTTTGAAGTAGATGAGTAAAGCAGGACGCAGATTACCGCCGCCGGCAGTGGCTGAGGGAAGCAAGGAGTTCCCTGGGTCATGGCATGTGGAACCCATCCTTCTCTACCTCCCTGCACGGAGAAGGACGAAGCGATTTGGAGTAGATGAAGGCAGCAAGCGCAGGAAGAGAGACGTGCGTACCCTTTGATAGAGGTGGTGCCAATAGGAGGGATCCGGTGGCGGCGGAAGTGGTGGCTGAGGAGCCCACGGCAGCGAGGGAGACTGCGGCACCGGACGCCGTAGCCACATGTGGACCAGTGGCGCTTCTGCGGTGGGGTGCCCCCAGACGTGCAGTGGCCGAAAAGGCCGGACCGCTGGCGGAGGAGGAGGTGGGAAGCCGATAGTAGGGGCGAGCCATGGGTTGACGTCCTTCTTTGGGTACATCTGCCGTCGCCGCGTCCAGCTAGCCGCCTCCGCCTCCCTCGCGAGCAAATGCTTCCGATGCGATCGATACTTCTGCGTATGCACCACATGAGTCTTCTTACAACTCGGTTTTACGTCGAACGCCATGACTGCAAAGCAAAGCTAATGTCTTTCCCCATGCAGGGATAAAGCATTTCTCCTTGTTGGAATTTATCGTTATGAGCATCGTAGATGGCTGACAGGCATCCGTCCAAGCTCGCTTGCAGGAACAGTTTCATGTTCCATGATGCAAACTATTCTACGAATATAATATTGGTGAGTACTATTGGTGGTACAATCGAGTTAGCAGAAAGAAAGAGCAACTGTTCTTGCATGGTTTTCAATCAATCAATTATATATATTTATTTATATTTATATAATGGAATTAATAAAATGCTCGGCATTCATATCTTCAGAAGTCAACTCTATTCATGACCATGGTGAGATCTGATTCTGTAAATGGTGACAGCAGCAAGAAGAAGAAGAAGAAGAAGAAGAAGGAGGAGAAGATAAAGTACTTGTAGATGGCTAGCAATATTGTGTCGGGTGAGACAATCGATCCCCATGAGCTCTAAAATCCTGGAGGGCACCGCTTTGTCGATCCCCAGCTGCTCCACCGCCTGCACGAATCTCCGGTGCAGCTCCGGCGTCCAGTCCACCTGCCACACATCCATCAGCAACAAGAGAAGAGAGAAGAAGATTAGCTCTTGAAGCGCATATCTCTCCCCACAGCAAAACACCGAGGTAAGGAGCAAGAACTGGAACACCACTTACTTTTGATTTGCGCTTCCCCTGTGAGCCCCTCGTAGCCGACGGAGACGACGGCTTACGACCTTTATCGCCGTCAGGCGACTCAGATCTCAACTCAGATGGCGTGACCATTGAGTCCTCCGTCGTCGTCGCACCCACGACTTCCTCCCGGTGACTCTTCACATCCTTCTCCTCCTCCCCCCTCTCCGCCTCCAAGACCACCACATCTCGCGTCGAGCCATCTCCACCAACCGCCCCTTCGGCCCCCTCCACGGCCGTCGCCGTGCCCGAGTCCTCATCTTCGACCGAGAACGCCGCGAAAATCTCAGCTGGATCCAGCTCAAGGTCCGGCAGCACGTCCCCGTCATCGATTCCCATGAAGAGGTCACCGAAGTCGATGTCCTCGAGCAACGCCTCGTCGCCGAAGTCATCGGAGACGGGGAAGTTACCCAACGTCCCATCCCGATCGTCTCCGTTGGAACCTCTCAAAGATTCGACTGCAAGCATATCCAAGCTCCGGAATCTATGCGCACGGAACTCGATTGTCTCTACCAAAGCTGCTAGTTAGCCAGGTCGACGTACTTCACGTACCGAACACTGCACACTAACTGCATCAGATTGCTCTACAAGGGAGAGGAGCGAGAAAGAAGCGGTGGATTAGCTTGAGTTGGGACTTTGGAGTAATAGCCTTAGAGAGGGCGCATGTCCACCACAAGTTCCTTGAGATTTCTCTGCAAGGGGCTTTTGTTTGGGCTTGTCGCCCACAAACTCTCACGTTCTGTCTCTCTCTCAATAATTTCAAGGTCTTGTGGATGAGAATTTTGAGGTCTTTTAAATTGAAAGTTGATAGAGAGAGAGAGAGAGAGAGAGAGAGAGAGAGAGAGAGAGAGAGAGAGAGAGGGGCCAGAGGAGACAGTGGCAGCATGCATATCTGTTGGACTGCCCACCCTCTTTGATAAAAGAGAAAAGGAGAGCGGGCAGAGTAGTCTTTAAGCTCTTGTCCCTTCTTATAATGGCAGTCGTGTCCTTTTCACCCGTCTTCCTTTCTCTGGTGGCCATTCGCTAAAGCTCCAAATAAATCAGGCAATTCAGGAAAGCCGAGAGGTAGGTTTTCGAGGCAGTATGGCACTGCTTTGGAAGAAAGACATCAACTCCTTGGTGCAGGTTGATGAAGCTTCAATGTTTTGCATGGGGATTTCTTCCATGCTTGCTTGCGTCAGTATTCATAAATAGTTTCGAGTACGGGTATTGCAACACGTACATGGGACATGCATGCATGCGTGTGACAAGTTAGTATCTACTCTCCAACGTAGCAGCGTTGGATCCCATTTTGCTTGCTGGTTTTCTTGATTCTGCTGAAGAAATTGTTTGCAAGGTACATCTCATGTACAGTTGATAGAACAAGTTAAACCAGCTTTACAACCTTGCAGGGTGCAAGGACCACCTTCATTCTACTCAAGTACTTGAACAGGCTCCCATAGTTTTAACCATTTCAACTATCACCATTTCTATGAATCATTGATGCATTGCATGATCACTAACCTTTTGTACTACCTGGGGAATGAGGCACTGCAGAATTCACCACTATTTGGTGTGCCATAGCAGCAAAGGACACTCTGGAGGACCATACATAAATGATGATGATGATGATGATGATGATGATGATGAATAAGATCATTTAAGTTTAACGCTCATTAACTTCGGTTAATGCCACATGTAGGTCATTTTCGACAATGACCATACATAAATGCAATCACAAACACAAAAACACATATAGTGTTGGGTTCATGGCACATCGTTTGGATCCATGCATCAACATGAATATGACCTATGATAAATACTGCAGGAATGAGACAGTACCGTAGAAGTAACTTTGTAGCAGAAGAATCAATCAGTCTCTTCTCGTTTGTGAACTCTGTAAGTGCCATGGCATGAGGATGAAGCTGACCTACGACTGCTTCATTCAGTAACAAGTAAGAGAGAACAGAAAAATGGACAGCGAGTGTGGAACTGACGGTTCATTGTGCTCACCAGCTTCACGTCTCATCTTCCTCGGCCCAATAAAGTGCGTGACATGACGACGTCTTCTGCAGTCACAGAGATTGGAGAAAGAACACAGGATATGCAAATGTCAATGTGAAAGGTCCTCTTCTTCTGCTGTTTTGATTTCATTTCTTCCCCGTGAAATAAACGGACGGACCAAAACTAGCCCGCCTATCTGCTCAGAAGGAAAGAAAAGGGAGAAGGAACAGCCGAGGTAGTCCAGCGGCTAGCATGGTAAAAAGAAGGCATTTTTTGGATGCGAGTTAATGAAGATCAGGGTTTGAAGGGTGGCGTTGTCAGTTGTCGATGCTTTGAATCCATGACCACATCTTGGTGTGGTCCTTTCACGAGCAGCTTGAGCACACGGAGTGTCCTCCATCAGCTGCAACTTGCACCGGAGACTTCCGCTTTCAGGGATAAAGACCAGCTTTTATGAGTTGGATATGGGACACGGAATCAGAGAGACCAGACACAGAGTCGCGTAATAATGGCGACCTGACCTCGGCCACCTGACAAATGCCGCGGACACGAAGCCACAACCAGCTATTTCTAGTTGCGGTGTCTTTTCCTTCTTCGGGTGGAAGCTTACTACTTGTGTGTCCTTCGTGCAGCGAGGGAAGAGAACGTAGTTACCGTGGTAATTAAATTAACTTACAATGGTGGACTGACAATATTCCTGGGACAATGGTAAAATACCAAAACCAGTGGTTCTCGGTCAGAAGAGATGTCTGATGGGGAGAAGAAAAGATGAGTTAGAGACAGGAAAAGTATGAGAGAAGGATTAAGGTATGCGAGAAGAGGTAAACTATAATATATATATATATAGATCTTTATTCTTTTTTTATTTTTTCTATACTTTATCAGGATAAGATTCATCTATTTAGAGGGTGATAGATTATAGTTATAAGACTCAAATGTAAAGATTATATTTATATATTTTTATTGCATATAATTTATCTAATTTATTAGCGATTTGCTATTTTCATAATTTTTTTCTTATAATTTTTATCATGGCGTACCTCTTTATTCTCATTGAATTTTAAAGGTTATAATTGTTTTTACCCATGTGATCATGAGAAAGATTTCAATAATCCCTTTTAATTAAGTTTAATTCTCTTAACATCTATTTTAAATTTAAATTATTTTTATCATACATTTCAAGATGCCTTCATCTTAAAAAATATCTCCGAATTAAGGAGCTTGATAAAAATATTGGCAACTTGATCACTGGATTTCGAATGGAATGGTAAATTCAATATGCTTGCTTCGTTCATAGAAGATCAAGTTCTTAGCTAATGCGATAATTCATCTCCATAGCTTGATATTGTAGATAATTGATTTCATTCAAGAGCTTCCTTAGTTATATAGCATCGTATGCATATAATGATACACTTATATATTCTGCTTTACATATAGATAATGTTATAATGATTTTTTTCGAAGCACTATCACCCATATAAAAAATAAAATTGATTATACTTTTTCAGTCTTCTATAGCTGCACCCCAATCACTATCAAAATAGTTAATAAGTCAAAAATCATTAGAAAATAAATATAGTAGACCATAAGTTATAATACCTTTAATATAGCATAATATTCTTTTACGATCTTCATGTGTTTCAACTTTGGTTCTTGTTAAATTTTGAATTTTGACGATGATGTCAATTGATAAGTTATTTGATCTAATCCATATTATTGAAATAAGTATGTAGGATTAACTACGATAGCAACGAAGACAAAGCAAATTACCATAGTCAAATACGTTGGGAATCCGAGAGTCCACCAAAAGTCCGAAGTATCATCGGAATTGCTATCGGAATTGGCCGAGAATGAATCGGGGACTTGCCGAAGGTTTCGAAAGTTCGTCGAAGGTTTGCAGAGCTCACCGAGAAAGTTTGTAAGCTTGCTAAAAGATTCGTTGAACTCGCCATAAAGTCTGGGAGGCTGTTGAGAGTCCACCGGAAGATACCCAGGGTGTGTCGAAACTCCGTCGGAAGTTTGCCGGAAGAAGACTCGACGTTGCTGAATTAGAATTTACTTAGAATATATTTTCAATTTTGTAGTTAACACATAATCAGGATTAGGATTAGGTGATAATTCTAATTAACCCTTGTAGGAGCTAATTGGGTCTTAATTGGACTGAATTGAGCCAGATTCAGGGCCCATTCAGTAATGTTGGACCATGTCTGGCGATGGCACCGTCTCGGAACATGTTCCCAGGTGGTCTAGGTGGTGGTACCACCCTAGGTCAGCGGTAGTACCGCTGACAGTTATTACCTCTTAATGGTGGTATCGCTCGACAAGCAATGATACCGCTCCTCCACATAGTCCGAGGACCCTGTCAGGTGATAGTATCGCCAAACTGAGTGATGGTACCACCTAGTACACTGACAGAGTAGGGTCAACTAATGGTGATACCGCTAGTGCCAGGTGGTGGTACCGCTGATGCCAGGCAATGGTACCGCTAGTACTCGAAAATCCAAGATGTGACTCTTTTGGCTCCAAACCTGAAGCCAATAGAGTCTATAAATACCCCATACTTCTCAGCTAGCTAAGTACATTGAGAAGTGATAAAAACTAAGTCTAAGCTATAACAAAATTGTATTCGACAACTTGAGTGTTCACCTCCCAAGTTTTACTTTGTTAAAGTTTTGTAAGATCATGAACCACCTGTAAAAGTTTGTAAGAGGGGTGCTTGATCCTTCTCCTTCAAGAAGAATTGATAGTAGAAGTTGGAAATCTCGTCGGAGGAGATTTCGGAAGTGGACGTAGGTCATTTGATCGAACCATTATACATCGCTGCGTACTTTTCTTGATGTGTGAGTTTTAACTTGCTACATTTCAAACTTTACTTAGCTACAATCTCTCGATCTCCCCTTCTCTATTTTCTATCGCATTCACTCTAATCGCTTTGCTGAAATCTTTTTTGTTAAATTAAAATTTCTCTACGGACAACTCTTTCCGAAATCGCTTTCAAAATTATGATTTTTATCTGCTACACTAATTCACCCCCCCCTCTTAGTTTTGCTCAGATCCTGATAATTGATATCAGAGCTTGGTCACTCTCATTTGGTCTAAAACTCAAGAGAGATAGCTTATTCCGACATGTAAGAGGGTCATTCAATTACACGTCTATCTATGTTCAATGGGATAGATTACACCTATTAGAAGACTCGTATGAAGATTTTTCTTATTTTCATGGATTTTAAACTTTGGAATATTATTGAAAATATCTTTCAAAAATCTTCTCTTCCAATGAACGAATGGAATGAATCAAAGAAGAAGATTTTTGCACTTAATGCAAAGGCTATGAATGCTTTATTTTACGCACTTGATAAAAATGAGTTTAATCGTGTTTCGATTTGTGAATCAGCTTTTGATATTTGGCATACTCTTGAAATCACTCATAAAGACACTAGCCGAGTGAAAGAGTCCAAAATCAACCTCTTGGTGCACTCTTATGAATTATTTCGGATGAAACCAAGTGAGTCAATCGGAGACATGTACACCCGTTTCACGGATATCGTCAATGGACTCAAAGCACTTGGCAAAGGGTTTTCTAATTTCGAACTTGTAACTAAAATTTTAAGATCTTTTCCAAAAAGTTAGGATCTAAAAGTTACGATCATTCAAGAGGCCAAGGATCTAATAAATTTTCCTCTCGAAGAACTCATTGGGTCATTGATAACCTACAAAATGATATGCCATGCTCATGATGAACTCGAGAACCCTCTTCCAAAGAACAGGAAGAATATGCATTAAGAATACAAGAAGACTACTTAAAAGAATCTTCAAGTGATGAGGACCTTGATGATGAACTTGCACTCTTGACTCGAAAATTCAAAAAGTTTATAAGAAGAAATAAATTTAAAAATGACACTAAAAATAAACTTGAACAAAAAAAGGAACAAGTGATATGTTACGAATGCAAGAAGTCATGCCACTTCAAAAGTGAATGCCCCTAAGCCAAGAAGAAGTAACCAAAGAAGAAGAATGTTCTAAAAGCAACATGGGATGACTCAAGTGGCTCCGAAGATGAAGAAGCAAACAACAAGGAGATGACAAACTTCACATTGATGGCTTTGGGAGAAGAGGTATGTGAGTTATTTAATAAAGATTTAACTTTCAATAAACTTTTAATTACTTTTCATGAATTATTTGATGAGTGTAGAGTTATTAGTAAAAAGTTCAGTTTATTAAAAAAAGAACATGCTCTCTTACTAGATAAACTTGAAGGTCTTAAACTTGATACTCCCTCTTTACCTCTATGCTCTAAGTGTGAACACTTAGAGGTAATCAAAAATAAGAACTTGCTACTTAAAGAGATCTTAAATAAGTTTAAGATCGGTAGCAAGGACTTGGACTTGATCCTTGCAAATAAGAGTCATGTCAGAAAAAGAAGTGAAATTAGATTTATGAGTGGATCTCACCATATTCCAACCATCTTCATTAAAGGACCCACACTACATGTATCATCTCATTTGAAATGCAATTTTGTTACAAATTCGAACATGTTTACAAATGTCTGTATAAGAAACTTAGCCCATATAAGTTGATATGGGTTCCTAAAGGAACTATAAGGAACTCAATGAACAATGACAAGATTAGTATATCAATATTTGAGGCATCCAAGTTTAAATGGGTACCTAAAAATCATCCTCTTTTGTAGACACATTCACCCACACAAGCTAGAGCAAGAAATGGTACCTTGATAGTGGATGTTTAAGGCACATGACCGGAGATCCATCTCAATTCTCTAAGCTCACTAGTCAAGACGAAAGGTATGTCACCTTCAGAGACAACAACAAGGGTAAAATCATTGGCAAGGGAACTATATGTAACAAATCAAGCTTTTTAATTGATGATGTGTTATTGGTAGATGGCTTAAAGCATAATCTTTTGAGTATTAGCCAATTATGTGATAGAAGATATATTATGAAATTTGAATCTAATGCTTGCATTATTGAAAAACCACACAACGACACATCTATGATTGCACTAAAACAAAATAATGTCTACACCATCAACATTGATGATCTTAGCAATGAAATATATTTTTTAATTTTGAATGATGATGCTTGGCTTTGGCATAGGAGATTATGTTATGCTAGCATAAAACTAATTTCTCAAATCACATCTAAAGAACTTGTAAGAGGCATTCCTAATATTAAGTTCATTAAAGATAAAGTGAGTGATGCTTGTCAACTAGGAAACAAATAAAAAGTAACTTCAAACTAAAGAATCAAATAAGCACATCTAGACCATTGCAATTAATCCATATAGATTTATTTGGACCAAATGACACAAAAGCCTAGGAGATAGCAAATATGTATATGTAATTGTAGATGACTATAGTAGATACATTTGGATCTATTTATTAGCTCACAAAAGTAATTGCTTTAAATGTTTCTCTAAATTTTGTAAACTTGCTCAAAACAAAAAAGGGTTTTATGATTTCATCAATTCGGAGTGATCACGGTAGTGAATTTCAAAACCCTGACTTTCAAAATGTTTACGAATCTAATAGATATAACCACAATTTTTCTACTCCGGAGAATCCTCAATAAAATGGAGTAATAGAAAGAAAAAATAAAAATTTACAAGAAATGACAAGAACCATGTTAAATGAACATAGTTTACCCAAATACATTTGGGTCGAAGCCATTAATACGGCTTGCTATGTCATGAATAGGGTTCTAATAAGACCATCTCTATCCAAAAATCCTTATAAATTATGGAATAATAAAAAACCAAACGTTTCTTACTTTAAAATTTTTGGTTGTAAATTCTTTATCCTGAATGAAAAGGATGCCTTAGGAAAGTTCGATGCAAAATTCGATGAAGGCAGCTTTCTTAGTTGCTCTTCCATTTCTAAAGCTTTTTGTATTTTTAACAAAAAAACCTTAGTTATAGAAGAGTCTATTCATGTTGTTTTAAATAAAGTTTTTGAATTTAAGAAAAATAATTTTGATGATGATCTTGATTTTGATGGTTTAAATTTCAATAAAACCTCTCCTCAAAATAGCAACTTGGATGTATCTTCCTTCTAAATTTTCTTACCTAAGGAATATAAGTATGTAGATGCTCATCCAAATGAGCTAATTATATGAGACACACCAAAAGGAGTTCAAACTCGTTCTTTTTTTAAGAATTTTTATGCCAACGTCGTTTTTCTTTCTCAAATTGAGCCTAAGTGCATCGACGAAGCCTTGAAAGATGATTCTTGGGTTATCACAATGTAAGAGGAATTGAACCAATTTGAGAGGAATGAGGTGTGAAAGCTTGTTTCTAGACCCAGTAACCATTTAATTATAGGTACTATATGGGTTTTTAGAAACAAGTAAGATGAATTTGGTATCATGGTTAGAAATAAGGCTAGATTAGTGGTCAAGAGTTTTAACTAAGAAGAATGTATCGATTACGAATAGACCTTCTCTCCTATGGCAAGATTAGAAGCTATTAGGATGCTCCTTGCCTATGCTAACAGTAATAATTTTAAGTTGTTGCAAATGGATGTTAAAAGTGCTTTCTTAAATGGTTTTATTTCCGAAGAAGTGTTTGTTGAACAACCACCTAGTTTTAAAAGCTCTCTTTTTTCTAATCATGTGTTTAAATTGACTAAGGCTCTCTATGGGTTAAAATAAGCCTCAAGGGCTTGGTATGAGAGACTTAGCTCATTTTTAATTTTAAATAATTTTACTAAAGACAAGGTCAATACTACATTGTTTGTTAAATATTTTAAAAATAATTTTCTTATTGTTCAAATTTATATTGATGATATTATCTTTAGTTCTACTAATGAATCACTATGTGAATCATTTGCTAAGTGTATAAGTCATGAATTTGAAATGAGTCTAATGGGTGAACTAACCTTTTTAGGATTACAAATTAAATAATTTAATAATGGTATATTTCTTAATCAATCTAAATATATATTAGAATTATTAAAATGATTTAACATGGATGGTTCAAAAGCCATAAACACTCCTATGAGTACTTCTACTAAGTTAGACATGGATCAAAGTGGAGAAAATTTTGATCAAAAAATATATATGGGAATGATAGGCAGTTTACTTTACCTCACCGTAACTAGACCGGATATTATATTTAGTGTATGACTTTGTGTAAGATTTTAAACTAATCCTAAGTTATCTCACCTTAAAGCCATTAAAAGAATTCTTAGATATCTTAAAGGAACTTCTAATCTAGGATTATGGTATCTAAAATCCGATGACTTTGATTTAAAAGCTTATGCGGATGTGAAATTTGGTGGATGTAGAATAGGTAGAAAAAACACATTTGGAACATGTCAATTTTTAGAACATGCACTTGTCTCTTGCACTTCCAAAAAATAAAACTTGGTTGTATTATCTACGACCGAAGCCGAATATATAGTCACAAGTACATTTTGTGCACAAGTTGTTTAGATGAAAAATACTTTAGAAGACTATGGAATTCAATTAAAGAATATTTTCATAAAATGTGATAACACAAGTACTATTTGTTTAACTAAAAATCTCATTCAAACTCTAGAACTAAGTATATTGACATTAGACATCACTTTATACGAGATCATGTTAATAATAATGATATTATTCTAGAATTTATTGATACAAAAACATCAATTAGTGGGCATCTTCGTAAAACCTATAAATAAAAAATAATTTAACTTTATTAGAAGAGAAATAGACATACTAAATTGTCCTAATACATGAGGTTATTATATCTTTCTTTTCCAAAATTTTTCAACTTCCATTTTCATGAACTCATCTTGATATTATCTTTTCGAATTTCGGATGACATCTCTACAATATCATATTTTGAACAAAGCTCTCATTTTTATCTTCCTTTAATCGTGCAATTGATATGTCTCTTTCTTCGATTACATGATTCTTCGATTGATGAGTTTTAAGTAATATCATGCCCTTTTAATGACTTGATAAAATTAATTCTATCAATTTTATACTCCCTCTACCTCTATTAGGATGAATAAATGGTTCTCCCGATTTATTTTATCCACTCTTATGTATCATTTGAAGAAGCTTTCAAGTTTGAATACTCTGTTCGGACTTCATTCATGCGAAATTGATGAACTCTTAAGCTTTAATGGCTTGGTTGGTTATTTTCAACTTGATAAATGATAATATAAATTTAGCCTTCATGAATTTTTTCTTACGAGAATGCCAAATTAAATCATTTATAAATTTTTTTATGATGATATGCTCCACTTCATAAATTTGTATTGGAAATACCAAGTTGAACCTTTATAGTATAAAATATTTGATGAATGTCTTGGCTTCAATAATCTATCTTTCCGCTTTACGATTTTATGGCTGTAATTTTCAATCAAATTATCTCTTGAACTTTTCATCTTGATCCTTCTCGAATGAACATTCAAAATTCTTATCATGAGTTTTATGAATTTTATATTCAAATGATCTCTCTTATACCTCATTGATTTCATTTGGAAGAAACAATTATTGTAAGTTTATTAATAACTTGAATGATTCACTTTTATGCTTCAAGAATTATTATACAGAATTAGCTCTTAATTTTTCATGTATGAATCTTTTATGAGCTTTTAGAAATTCTTATGAATTTTAGCCTCGATGATCTATCTTATGATTCTATATATATGAATTTTAAATAAGAATGAACGAATCGCTTTTCGAGTTTAACCGTCTCTTTTGGCTATTTTTTTCAAAACTCCAATTGTAATCAAGGCCTACTTCCTTTTTGTTGATGACAAAGGGGGAGAAGAATGTTAATGACTTGATAAATGCCTTGTATGTATCGTATTGAGAAAAATGTGACAAGTTAAATTGATGACTTGATGAAATGCTTTGATGTATTGCAATGAATAGCAAATGTATCAAAAATTGATTGCCATGCTTTGTAATGCAATTGTCATGCTTTGTATCGAAAAATTGATTGTTATTTTTAGAAGCACAATGTAGCATATCGTAATTATATTGGAATATATCACATCCATCGCACATGGCTCATACATGCTTAAAATATAATTTTTTTTGAATGATTGTTATCATATCATATTTAAAATTGATATTTTTTATTAATATGATAAGTTATCATTTCATTTAATGATGTATCGTAAAATGATATCATGCCTTGCATTTATGAATTTATTTTGATATCATTTGATCCTTGCTACTTTTCAAAATTATAACTGGTATCATTTGTCGAAATCACTCGATATTGAACTAGAAAATAGGTGTCATACCTTGACATCATTTTCAATTATGAAAAATATGAAGTTTCATATTTATGAATGAAAGATCATGCTTGTTGAGCATGACGATAAATTCAACGGATGCAACTTATCGGTTTCGACTTGAATTCAAGGGGTTTGAATTTAAGTATTTCCTTTATCAAAATATGGTATATAGAAAGAGAGAGTTAAAGTTAACTTCGTCATTAATTGATTATCATCATCAAAAAGGGAGAGATTATTGAATCTTGAATTTTGTTGATGAAGTCAATTGATAAGTTATTTGATCTAATCCATATTATTGAGATAAGTGTGCATGATTAACTACAATAGCAATGAATACATAAAGCAAATTATCAAAGTCAAGTATGTTGGGAGTCCGAGAGTCCACCAGAAGTTCGAAGTATCATTAGAAGTGTTGTCGGAACTGGTCGAGAATGAATCAGGGACTTGTCGAAGGTTTTGAAAGTTCACCAAAAAAACCATCGAAGGTTTGTGGAGCTCATCGAGAAAGTTTGGAAGCTTGCTAAAAGATTCGTCGAACTCATCATAAAGTCCGGGAGGCTGTTGGGAGTCCATTAGAAGATATCCGAGGGTGTGTTAGAAGTCCGCCAGAAGAAGACTCAACGTTGCTAGATTAGAATTTGCTTAGAATATATTTTCAATTTCGTAGTTAGCACGTAATCAGAGTTATAATTAGATGATAATCCTAATTAACCTTAGTAGGGGCCAACTGGGCCTTCAGTAATGCTGGACCATGTCTGGCATTGGCACCACCAAACTAGGATGGTGCCACTGCCCTGGGAATAGGTTCCCAAGTAGTTTGGGTAGTGGTATCGCCCCAGGTCAGCGGTGGTACTACTGACAGTTATTACCTGTCAACAGTGGTACCGTTCCTCCATAGAGTCCAAAGACCCTATCAAGCAGTAGTACTATCAAACTGAGCGATGGTACCACCCAGTACACTGATAAAGCAAGGTCAACTGGTGGTGATACCGTCAGTACCAAAAAATCCAGGATGTGACTCTTTTTGGCTCCAAACCTGAAGCTAATAAAGTATATAAATACCCCTTACTTCTTAGCTGGCTAAGTATATTGAGAAGTGATAAAAACTGAGTCTAAGCTATAGCAAAATTGTATTCGATAGCTTGAGTATTCAACCCCCAAGTTTTACTTTGTCAAAGTTCTATAAGAGTGTGAACCACCTATAAAAGTTTGTAAGAGGGGTGCTTAGTCCTTCCCCTTCAAGAAGAATTGATAGTGGAAGTTGGGAACCTCGTCGGAGGAGGTTTCGGAAGTGGACGTAAGTCATTTGACCGAACCACTATACATCGCTGTATACTTCTCTTGATGTGTGAGTTTTAACTTGCTATATTTCAAACTTTACTTAACTGCAATCTCTCGATCTCCCCCTCTCTATTTTCTATCGTATTCACTCGAATCGCTTTGCTAAAATCCTTTTCGTCATACCAAAATTTCTCTACGGATAACTCTTTGTTTTTATTCGCTGCACTAATTCATCCCCCATCACTCACCCCTCACCCCCTCTCTTAGTACTACTCAGATCCTAACAGTTCTTTCATAAATTAACTTATTAGTCTAATTACATATAGATTATCTGATCTTGTACAAGCTAAATATCTCAAACATCCTACTAAGCTTTTGAAATATGATGGATTAACTATCTTAAAAATTTATCTTATTTTAAAAATTTGATACCACATTCAATTCATGTGTCCACCCGTTTATTACTTTCATCTTGAATCCTTTGAGAATCTCCTTTGCAAGGCCTCTTGAAATGAAGATATCTTCTTTACTTTAGATTCACTTTAATGCTATGAAAATAAGATATTAGCCCAATGTCAATTAAGCAAATTCTTGAACCTTGTTTGTTTAAAATTTTCAAATACAAGTGAGTTGCTTCACAAGATTATCTACATAAAAATAAATAAGTAAAATATCTTTATTTTTATTCATCTTCTTATAAAAGATATTTTCATTAAAAAAATATTTATAACTATTCTGCTTGAAATAGGCATTATTTCTAGCATTTCAAGATCTAGTACCCCATTTAAAGTTTTCCTCTATTAGGATTGCTAGTCATATGTGCCCTGCAAGCCAATCACATGAGTGATGGCACTTGTGACTTGATATGCACTTTTTCTCTTTGCTTATTATTAGGCGTTTTATCACTTTATCTTGCGTGTTGCATATATTGTGATGTCCTTGGATCTGTGCAATGAGAATCGAATCGTGATGAGATCACGATAATGAGACCGATTCACCTTTAAACATAGACCCTAAATTATCCTGGTCATAGGTTACTCGAGAAGGACATCGAGATAACCGGATAGACTTGTGTGCTATCTACCCGTTCATATGATGGAGGTAGCTAGTCTCATAGCTATTCATGTGGGGACACTAAGGGTACAGTGCAGGTGCTCATTGGAGAATGAGTTCACTGATTGATCCGCTTACAGAATGCTGGATGGTTATTGATATCTCACGTCAGACAACGATTTCGTAGTTCTAGTAGTGTATTTGGTCCTTAGACTTGAGATACTAAGGATGTCCTATATTAGTACTCCACTCTTTGATACCAGACTTATAAGTTTGGAAAGTTTCAGATCTAGTACAACCGGTCATTGAGAGTGGCAGCCAACCTTACGAGAGCTATTGAGTGTCAATAGAGGATCATCCGCCCTCGGTATCATGAGAGGAATATCCCATGTGTTCTTGCTCGAACAGATCCTTGGCTAAGGTTATTCGGATTGAGAGAGAAAGGGTTCTTCGGGAGAATCCGACAAGAGCAAGACTCGAGGAGAGACCGTATGGGCTTGACAGCACCTTGCCCGGTATAGGGTCTCTGAGATACTAGATGGATGAGAGATTATAGATACATGGTAACTGAGGACAGATAGGTCCAAAGGATTGATTCCTCAGTATATGCAGAAATTTGCGACGTAGTGGCTTGGTACGTCCGCAGTCAATGAGTTTGGTGAATTATTATAGAGATAATAATTCACTAAGTCAGAAAGAGTTCTGACAAGTAAAACTCACGGCCAACTCGATATTGGGCTTAGAGGGTCATACACATATGGTAGGTGTTGTGAAAAGTAGAGGTTCAGATATAAAATATTCGTTGAACGCTCTATCTTATTGGATATCCATTAAGCCCCTGAATTATTGGATCCTGAGATGAGATCCAATAATTGCTAATAAGAGATTATTAGGTAGAAACCTACTAATCCAAGAGGCTTGGGTGATTGGATGGAGATCTAATACCCAATAGGGCAAAAAGATCCACTAGGATTTTCAGGGGGCCTCTATAAATAGGAGGGAACCAGAGCTCTATAGGCTGAGGGTTTCTTTTGGTAGCCACCTCCTGCTCTCCTCTCCCTAGAGAGAGAGGTGTATCGTTGCAATCCCTGTCGTGTGGATACCGCTTGAGAGGAGGACGCTTGACCTCCTTCATCATCTCCCACAGATCTGTAGGAATTCAGAGATATACGATCTCCTTAGGTATCTTCTTTTACACGTGCAGTTTTGTGGATTTGTTTTTGATGCACCGATCTTTGCACGACGACGGAAACTTTCTACGGGAAATCTGGGGTTTTGTTTTCTGTTCTTCCGCTGTGCATGTGATGTCGCTCCCCTTACAGATTTCCCAATAGTGGTATCAGAGCCAGGTTGTTTGTGCGAAGATCGAATTTTAAACTGCGTGTGTTGTATTTTAGATCTGCTTTTGATGCCAAAATATTGGTGCGAAGGGCGAGAAAGGGCAACAACTGTTGCTGCCCGCTCGTGCAGCAACCGTAAGGCTGCTTGCAGCCTTGCTGCCTACACAGGCAGCAGTTAGTGGCCGGTGGCTTGCGTGCAAGCGACATTCGACCGATAGGCTGCGGACCGCCAGCAGGCAGCACCTGTAGGTTGCCTGCGCCGGTGGCCTTCCCCCAAGAATCTGCACCGCTGCGGCGTTATCATGCGGCACAAGCGCGCCGATGGGGGGGCGCTGGCAGGCGCTGGCAGCGCCTGCACCACCTGGAAGGATGCTACCACGGCCACCACGGCAGGGCAACGCTACGCTGCATGGCGATCGCCCGCAGATGTGGGCACACCGCAGGGGCAATGTTGCCATGGACAGATCGCTTACTGGTAAGTGCGGCTCAGTCAGCAGGTGGCTTGGCGGCACAGTAACTCTGTAGAAGGGAAAGGTACTAGGGTTTTTGGGCAACAGACAATTTTGCCCCTCAAAATTTTAAAAATTCTAATTTCTGTCCCTTTTGATAGAATGACTAAAATACCCCTAGAAATTTTTGAAATTCTAATTTTATCCCTTATGATCGAATGACCAAAATACCCCTTGAGAATTCAAAAATTCCCTTTATGTCCCTGATTTCAGAAAAATAAATATATTAATTAAATAGTTTAATTAACCATTATTTTTTTATCTAGTAGTCCTATAAAATAATATATACATGTGATGTATGATATGGATAGATGATCATGGACCTATGATGTGATGTGTGTACATGTGATTATTATTATTGGGACCTGCGAGCCTCTATTCTTTTCTCATTTATTATCGGGCCTGCGTGCCTGTAATTATGTTATAATTACATGAGGAGGCGCAGGGGTAGCGTGACTCACGAGGCCGAGACGGATGATCCAACGCATGGAGATGCGTTGAGATGCCGACGGATCCGACGAAGCGAGATGGACGATCACAGGGCATAGAGATGCGACAAAGTACACATAGATCTTGATGTGAGTGATTGGGCCCACTAGCTTGGGCCTGATCACATTAGGATGTGATCCATGATCATCTGGTGTGATTGCTCATGTGATGTATGATTAGATATACACCTACTAGATATGTATATATATATTTACATGCGATGTAGATATATATATTAAATACGTATGTGTGTGACACATTATATTAGGAGACCAAACCAAAATCCCCTCTATTAATAATATTAAGTCGATAAACGTGAGGCAATTAGATTGACTAATGTGGCCTTCCATCGTTATAGGTAGGAACCGATTCCCGGTGTAGGTTGAGTTGGTCGAGTCCTTCGAGACTCACCTATATCGTGTTTCGCTATCTTATCTACGACATAGAGATGTCATTGGTGACCTGAAGACATGGTATGCTTGGTCGAGTCCCTCGAGAGTATATCACCGAATCAGACTCATCTGATAATGATGGTGATGACTTATCCGAACATCATGGTTGGTCGAATCCCTAGAGGTCAAGGTGGTTCGGAGGCCGAATAGGACGGGAATCACAAGGAGTTGTGATTGGCAAGAGTTGCCTATCTTTACGGGCTTAACATGATTGGTCGAGTCCCTCGAGGTTACGTTAAGACGCCGATTAGATCCTGATCGCCACTAGAGATTCGTTAGGGGTCTCCAATTCACATACCGAAGGGTGTTGTGTATCTCGCGAAAAATTAATGGGAATATATTAAGATAGAAGTCCTTATCTTAATTGTTTAAATTTCTGCAAAGTCTGCATGCTATTTATTTCTACTACATCTTTTATTTCAGAAAAATATCGCTTTCAAATCCTTTACATAGCATACTTGATACTAACCGCCTCATTGGTCCAAATTATACGAATTGGCTTTGCAATCTGAGAATCGTTCTCATGGTGGAGAAAATCGTATATGTCCTTGATACAGCGATCCCTACACTCGACGAAGGGGCAAGCGAGGATGAGATCGCTCGTTATGTGAAGTACTTAGATGATTCCATTCTTGCTCAGTGTTATATGTTGGCCTCTATGACTACTGAGTTATAGAGACATCATGAAAATATGGATGCTAATTCCATACTCCTGCATCTCCGCAAACTGTTTGAGGAACATGGAAGAACTCAGCGATATGAGATATCAAAGAGTCTTTTCCATGCTAGGAAGACTGAGGGGACACCGGTTCAGAACCATGTCCTTCAGATGATTGAGTGGATCGAGAAACTCACAGGTCTAGGAATGGTCCTAGAGGATAACCTATGTGTGGATCTTGTGCTTCAGTCCCTACTAGATTCCTTTTCTCAATTCATAATAAATTTTAATATGAACAAACTTGAGGTGACCCTCCTAGAGCTCCTCAATATGTTGAGAGAAGCAGAGAGCACCATTAAGAAAGAGAAATCGGTTCTCTACACTAGTGAGACCAGAAAGAAAAGGAAGGCTGAGAAGACCCTTAAGAAGGGCAAGGGCAAGGGCAAAATGGGTAAGGCAAAGGTTGCTAAGAAAGACCCAACAAAGGACAAAGGACAGTGCTTTCACTATGGTAAAGATGGGCACTGGAAGAGGAACTGCAAAGAGTATCTTGCAGAGAGGGCGAAACAGAAGCTTGTAGAAGCTTCATGTACATTCATGATCAGTCTCCATTTGTCAGAATCTTATGATAACACATGAGTATTGGATATCGAGAGTGCTTATCATATTTGCAATTCGTTGCAGGTTCTAGCAGGACTTAGGAGATTGAACAAAGGCAAGATGGACCTTAAGATGGGCAATTAAGCAAAGGTTGCTGTAGTGGCTATTGGCAATGTCACCTTACATCTGCATGGTGGAGTTATTATTGCATTAGATGCATGCTATTATGTTCCTTCTATTATCAAAAATATTATTTTCATTTCATGTTTGATAGTTATTAGATATAAATTAGTTTTTGAGAACAATGGTTGTTCAATAATATTAGATGATGAGATCATCACGAGAGGAACATTGCATAATAGTTTATATATGCTAGATACAACTCCACATATCATGAGTGTAAACAAGTCTAAAAGGAAATAAGAAGAGGTGAACAATGCATATCTTTGGCATTGTAGGCTAGGTCACATCCATGAGGAAAGGATTCAAAAGTTGCTGAAGAATGGATATCTAGATCCATTTGACTATGAGTCATATGCGACTTACGAACCTTGCCTTCAGGGAAAGATGACCAACTCTCCATTTAGTGGAACTAGAGAGAGAGCCACTGAGTTACTGGAACTCATACATAGTGATGTATGTGGTCCCATGTCGACTCATGTCATAGGTGGTTACTCCTACTTTATTACCTTCACTGATGATTTCTCAAGATACGGACATGTGTACTTGATGAAGTACAAGTCTAAAACTTTTGAGAAATTCATGGAATATAAAAATGAAGTGGAGAACCAAATTGGAAAGAGTATTAAAACCCTTCGATCAGATCGAGGAGGTGAATACTTGAGTAGAGAGTTCACCCAGTTCCTCAAAGACTATGGGATATTATTCCAATGGACACCTCCTTATACACCACAGCTTAATGGTGTATCAGAAAGAAGGAATCGCACACTGATAGACATGGTGCGTTCCATGATATTATTTTGCCAACCTCCCCATCTCATTCTGGGGATATGCCTTAGAGACCGCAGCTTACCTTCTGAACAAAATTTCAACTAAATCAGTGATGTCTACTCCATATAAGATATGGAATGGGAAAAAGCCCGATCTTAAAGTTGTTAAGATTTGGGGCTGTGCTGCCCACATTAAGAGACACAATCCTAACAAGTTGGAATCTAGGACGGAATGATGCAAGTTCGTGAAATACCCCAAAGAAACTTGTGGGTATTATTTCTATCACCCTGCGGACCGAAAGGTCATTGTAGCCTAGAGAGCATTGTTCCTTGAGAAGGAACACATTCTTGGTGGACATAATGGGAGCATGATAGAGTTGAGCGAGGTTAGAGAACCTAGCTCAAGCACCATTCCAGAATCTGTTCAGATACCTAACACATAAGTTTCAACTTTACATAGGTCCGATAGAGTATCGCATCCTCCAGAGAGATATGTGGGACATATCAGAAGAGAGAATACTAAGGATATTGATCCTCAAACCTACGAGGAGGCTATTATGAGCATAGACTTCGGGAAATGACAAGAAGCCATGAATTCAAAAATGGATTCCATGTACTCCAACAAGGTTTGGAACCTAGTTGATGCACCCGAGGGTATTGTACCCATTAGCTGCAAGTGGATCTTCAAAAAGAAGATTAGAGTAGATGGAAAGGTAGAGACCTATAAAGCCAGGCTAGTGACTAAGGGGTATCGTCAAAGGCAAGGTGTTGACTATAATGAAACTTCTCACTTGTAGCCATGCTAAAATTTATTCGAATTCTATTGGCTATTATAGCACACTATGATTATGAGATCTGGCAGATGGACGTCAAAACCGCATTCTTTAATGGTAACCTCGAGGAGGAGGTATATATGATATAGCATGAGGGATTCGTGTCCAAGGATAACCTAGATAAGGTGTGTAGGTTGCTTAGGTCCATTTATGGATTGAAGTAAGCTTCCCGAAGTTGGAACATAAGATTTGATGAGGCGATAAGAACTTATGACTTCATTAAGGACGAAGATGAGCCTTGTGTGTACAAGAAAGTAAGTGGGAGTACTATCACCTTTTTTGGTATTATATGTGGATGACATCCTGATCATTGAGAATGATGTAGGAATGCTCTCTATAGTAAAGACTTGGTTATCTAGGCACTTCTCCATGAAGGACTTAGGAGAAGCATCCTGCATATTAGGGAAACGGATCTATAGAGATAGATCTAAGAGGATGCTTGGCTTGTCCCAGTCTAGGTACATAGACACCATTGTCAAAAGATTTGGCATAGAAAATTTCAAGAGAGGTCTCATACCAATGAGACATGGAATATCACTTTCTAGGAGTATGTCCCCAAAGACTCCTGAAGAAAGGGCACATATGGATATGATGCCATATGCATCAGCGATAGGATCTATCATGTATGTTATGCTATATACCAGGCTTGATATAGGGCATGCTCTAAGTGTCATGAGCAGATATCAGGCAGATCTAGGCTTGGAGCACTGGAAAGCAGTAAAAAGTATCCTTAAGTACTTGAGAAGGACTAAGGATTTTTTACTGGTATATGGAGGTAGTAGCCTTAGGGTTGAGGGATACACGGACTCGAGCTTCTAGTCCGATGTCGATGATAGCAACTCTAATTCAGGGTATGTGTTCACACTGAATGGAGGAGCAGTATGTTGGAAGAGTTCCAAGCAAGACACTACTGCTGACTCGACCACAGAGGCGGAATACATTACTGTGGCAGAGGCAGCAAAGGAGGGAGTCTAGATGAAGAAGTTCATCACAGATTTGGAAGTCATGTCGAGTAGCGAAGAGCTTATTTCCTTATATTGCGATAACTTCGGGGCGATTACTTAAATAAGGGAACCCGGGTCTCATCAGAAGTGTTCTGAGGAGGTTCCAACTTATTAGAGAGATCGTGGTTCGAAGAGATGTAGCAATAGAAAGAGTTCCATCCGAAGATAACATTGCAGATCCACTGACAAAGCCATTGACTCAAATTATCTTTGAGCGTCATAGAGATCTGATAGGGATCAGACATGTTAGTGATTGGCTTTAGGTCAAGTGGGAGATTTCTAGTCATATGTGCCCTGCAAGCCAATCACATGGGTGATGACACTTGTGACTTGATATGCACTTTTTCTCTTTACTTATTATTAGGTGTTTTATCACTTTATCTTGCGCGTTGCATATATTGTGATGTCCCTGGATCTGTGCAATGGGAATCGGATCGTGATGAGATCACGATAATGAGACCAATTCACCTTTAAACACATACCCTGAATTATCCTGATCATAGGTTACTCAAGAAGGACATCGAGATAATCGGATAGACTAGTGTGCTATATACCCGTTCATATGATGGAGGTAGCTGGTCTCATAGCTACTCGTGTGGGGACACTAAGGGTACAGTGCAGGTGCTCATTGGGGAATGAGTTCACTAATTGATCTGCGTATGGAATGCTGAATGGTTATTGATACCTCACGTTAGACAGTGACTCCGTAGTCCCAGTAGTGTATCTAGTCCTTAGACTTAAGACACCAAGGATGTCCTGTATAAGTACTCCACTCTTTGATACCAGACTTATAGGTTTGGAAAGTTTTAGATCTAGTACAGCCAGTTATTGGGAGTGGCAGCCAACCTTACGAGGGCTATTGAGTGTCAATAGAGGATCATCCGCTCTCGGTATCATGAGAGGAATATCTCATGTGTTCTTGCTCGAACAAATCCTTGGCCAAGGTTATTCGGATTGAGAGAGAAAGGATTCTCCGGGAGAATCCGACAAGAGTAAGACTCGAGGAGAGACTGTATGGGCCTGACAGCACCATGCCCGGTATAGGGTCTCTAGGATACTAGATGGATGAGAGATTATGGATACATGATAACTGAGGACAGATAGGTCCAAAGGATTGGATTCCCCTATATCGTCTGAGGGCTGCGACGTAGTGGCCTGGTACGTCCGTAATCGATGAGTTGGGTGAATTATTATAGAGATAATAATTCACTAAGTCAGAAGGAGTTCTGATAAGTATGACTCACGGCTAGCTCGATATTGGGCCTAGAGGGTCACACACATATGGTAGGTGTTGCGATGAGTAGAGGTTCGGATATGAGATATTTGCTAATCACCCTATTTTATTGGATATCCATTAAGCCCCTGAATTATTGGATCCTGAGATGAGATCCAATAATTGCTAATAAGAGATTATTGGGTAGAAACCCACTAATCCAAGAGGCTTGGGTGATTGGATGGAGATCCAATACCCAATAGGGCAAAAAGATCCATTAGGGTTTTTAGGGGGCCTTTATAAATAGGAGGGAACCAGAGCTCTATAGGCTGAGGGTATCTTTTGGTAGCCACCTCCTGTTCTCCTCTCCCCAGAGAGAGAGGTCCATCATTGCAATCCCTGCCATGTGGATACCGCTAGAAAGGAGGACGCTTGACCTCCTTCATCCTCTCCCATAGATCTGCAAGAATTCAGGGATATACGATCTCCCTAGGTATCTTCTTTTATACGTGCAGTTTTGCGGATTTATTTTTGACGCACCAATCTTCGCACGACGATGGAAACATTCTACGAAAAATCTAGAGTTTTGTTTTATGTTCTTCCGCTACGCATGTGATGTCGCTCCCTTGACGGATTTCCCAACAAGGATCTAAGAGACACTAAGAGGAAGGGTGAATTAGTGCAATGGTTAAAAACTGTAATTTTGAAATCGATTTTGGAAAGAGTTGTCCGTAGAGAAATTTCGATCCGACAAAAAAGATTTCAACAAAGTAATTCGAGTGAATGCGATAAAAGATAGAGAGGAGGAGATTGAGAGATCACAACCAAGGATTGAAATACAGTAAGTTAAAACTCATACATCAAGAGAAATACATAACGATGTATAGTGATTCGGTCAAATGACCTACGTCCACTTCTGAACGTCCTCTGATGAGGTTCCCAACTTCCACTATCAATTCCTCTTAAAGGGAAGGACCAAGCACTCCTCTTACAAACTTTTACAAATGGTTCACACTATTACAAAACTTTGACAAAGTAAAACTTGGGAGGTGAACACTCAAGCTATCGAATGCAATTTTGCTATAATTTTGACTTATTTTTTTTTATCACTTCTCAATGTGCTTTACCAACTAAGAAGAGAAGGATATTTATAGACTCAATTGGCTTCAAAATTGGAGCCAAAGAGAGTCACATCCCAGATTTTCAGGTACTAGTGGTATCACCGCTAGTTGACCCTACTCTGTCAGTGTACTGGGCAGTACTACCACCCAGTCTGGTGGTACTATCACTTGAAAGGTCCTCAGACTCTATGGAAGGATGGTACCACCGCTTGTCAAACGGTACCACTGCTTGTCAGGCGGTACCACAACTAACAGGTAATAATTGTCAGCGGTACCACCACTAACCTAGGGCAGTTCTACCGCCCAGACCACCTGAGAACTAGTTCTCGGGGCAGTGCCACCGTCAGACATGGTCAATACTGGTGAATGAGCCCTGAATCCTGCTCAATTCAGTTCAATTAAGGCCTAGTTAGCCACTACTAGGGTTAATTAAGATTATTACCTAATTCTAACCCTAATTACATACTGACTATGAAATTAAAAATATATTCTGAGCAAATTAAAGACCAACAATGTCGAGTCTTCTTCTGGCGAACTTCTGGCAGGTTTTCGACACACCCTCGGATATTTTCCGACGGACTTCCAGCAACCTCCTGGACTTTATAGTGAGTTCGACGAATCTGTTGGCCACGTTCCGAACTTTCTCGGTGAGCTCCGTGAACCTCTGATAATCCTTCCAGTGAACTTCTGAAACCTTCAGTAAGTCTTGATTCATTCTCAGCCAGTTCCGACAGTACTTCGGATGATCCTTCGGATTTTCGACGGACTCTCAAACTCCCAACGTACTTGACTCCGATAGTTTGCTTCATGTCTTCATTACTATCATAGTTAATCTTACACACTTATCTCAAGAATATGGATTAGATCAAATAATCTATCAATTGACTTCATCATCAAAATTCGAGATTCAACAATCTCCTCCTTTTTTATGATAACAATCAATTGATGACGGAATTAACCTTAACTCCCCCTATCTATATGTCATATTATGAGAGGAAAACACTTGAATTCAATCTCCTTGAATTCAAGCTGAAACCGATAAGTTGCATTCGTTGAACTTATCGTCAATCATGAACTTTTCATCCATAAATACGAAACTTCATATTTTTCACATTTTGAAAACGATGTCAAGACATAACACCCATTTTCAAGTTCTATGATGATGGACATTTATCACTTCGACAAACGATACCAATTTTAATTTTGAAATGAAATAATGATCAAATGATATTAAAATAAAATTACACAAATTCAAGGCATGATATTATTTTATGATACATCTTTAAATGAGATAAGAACTTATCATATCAATAAAAGATACCAAATTTAAATATGATATGATAATGATTTTACAAAATTAACATGTAAAGCATGTATGAACAATTCGTGATGTATGTGATACATTCCAATTATGATACGGTTCATTTTGTAATCAATTTTTGATACAAAGCAATTGTGATATATTACGATACATCATTCAATATGATACATGCAAGACATTTATTATTTCATCAAGTCATTATTGTGATACATCATTCAATATGATACATGCAAGGCATTTATTATTCCATCAAGTCATCATTGTGATACATTAGGATACATCATTCAATATGATATATGCAAGACATTTATTATTCCATCAAGTCATCATTGCAATACATTACGATACATCATTCAATATGATACATGCAAGGCATTTATTATTCCATCAAGTCATCAATTCATCTTACTATATTCTTCTCCCCCTTTGATGACAAAGGGGGATTCTACCTTGATAAAATGGCAAAAAGGAAAGAATATCCAAAAAAAATTATCATTGGTGCTAATGAAATCGTAAGATAGATCATTAAAGCCAAAGTTTATAAAACTTTCTAAGATCTCATGAAACAATTCAGTATTAAGAGTTATTGAATCATTCAAGTCAATAAAAATTTATTCAAGAATTGATTCTACCAAATGAAATTAGAAAAGAGATGAAATCAATAAGACTTATAATAAGAACTATAAGAGTTCATTCAAAAAGGATTGAGATGAAAGGTTCAAGAGCCAATTTGAAAATTCAAGCAGAAAAATACATCATTGAAGCCAAGGCATTCATCAAATATTTCATCAAGAGCTCATGAAATTTATTTAAGAAAAATTCATGAAGAAGAGAGATATTTAAGCTCAAAATTCATAAAAGAGTCATGATGATGTTTTCATACTTTAAAGATTCAACTTGGCATCTCCATTATAAATTTATGAAGTAGAGCATATCAACATCAAAAAATTTCATAAAAGGTTCAACTTGGTAATCTTATAAGAATTCATAAGAGGGAAGATAAACAATCAAGTCATAAAAGCTCAAGACACAAAAATTTGACAAGAGTTTATCAAATTTGCATAAATGAAGTCCGATAAGAGTATAAAAAACTTGAGAGCTTCTTTCTTTATGCAAAGATCATGATATTAATATATGTATTGTTGCATGTGTCATGAAGCCAAGATTAGTAAACTTCAAATGATACAAAAGTGTTAACAAAATAAATCAAGAGAACCATTTATTTATCCTAATAGAGGTAGAGGGAGTATAGAACTAATTTTACTAAGTCATTAAGAGGGCATGATTTTAATTTAAAGATCATCAACGAAGAAACTTAAACGATGAAAGAGGAGTATCAATGCAAGATCAGAGAAGAATACAAATGAGACTTCCATTCAAAAATATGATATTGTAAAGATGTCATCCAAAATCCGAAAAGATAATATCAAGATGAGTTCATGAAAATGAAAGTTGAAAATTTTCGAAAAGAAACATACAACAACCTCATGTATTAAGACAAACATATATGGAGTTTTAAAGTGTGTCAAAATAAATAGAGAGTTACAAAACAAGAGTCAAAAACTCTAGTACAACTTATGAAGTTAATTATAGAGTTTTTACAACTATTCCTAAGGTGGAATATCAAAGTATCTATACAAGTGATCTAGTTTTCGATTCATCTAACGTACTTCATTTAGGATTTTAGCTTGATGTGATTTAATTTAATTTATCTCTGTCATGATCATATCTTTAAAAGATAGAGCCGGAGCTGGTTCTGATAGTGCTGCACCAAAGGGACTAGGAGGAGGAGATTCATTACCCATAAATACTGATGTTTCAGGTTCTTCTACTGGAGGAGGAGCTAGATCGATCCTTCTAGGTTGCCTAGTCTATATTCCATTCCTAAATATTCATCTCAGTCTCTTAAGTAGGTTTCTATTTATGGTGTTGTATCTATCTACTTTTATTACTTCTTCATCGGATGGTATTCTAATATTATATACATGTAATAATCTAGTGATTAACCCCCCCATATGATAGCATTAAATCTTTAGATGCTATTTCAATCATATTTTGCTAGATCAGGTATCCAAAATAATTATCTTGTCCGATCATTATCTAGTACATAGTACCTAACTCTATTTGATTGATTTTATTATGGTGAAACTGTTTAGGGATTATGATACTAATGATGATATGATGGAGAATCTTAGAATTGAATGGTAATAGATGCTCATAGCTCTTAAGGACTATGACTAGGTTAGGATTTCCAAATCCCGGAGTAGGTTACTCCGATTGCATACAAATCCCATTGTCCTCTAAAGTAACAACCCCTTCTCTTTTTCGAGATTCCAATTAGGTCACAAATTATGTTATTCGTAATTGAGATTTGGTTCCCTAGAAGGTAGGTTGACGTGTTATCATCTTCATCTATGCTTAGATTAGTATAAAATAATCAAACTAATCTAAGATAAATTAGTTTGCTGATTTGTAAAATAAGCAAGACATCCAAATCGATAAACCACCTAATAGACTTTAGGTTTCCTAATTGAGTTAAATCAATATATTTACCCTTATGCATGTTTCTTGTTTGAAAACTAGGATACCTAAGGGCATTTTCACTAGAGCTAAAAAGAGATGGGTCATATGAATCTTCTTCCCTCCTCTTCCCTTTGTCCCTAGACAATCTCCTATGAGCCATTTATCTAAAAATGATGATAGAACAAGGAAATTACAAAGAGACAACCATGTATGAAGAAATCAAAGAGGGAGTGTCAAATATTACCTTAGTAGAGATTCCTTGAGAAGTAGAGATCTTATCAAGGATTTAAGAGGATAGAAGCCTCTCTTGGTCTTCTTGAGAGAAAAGATAAAGTTTTGAGAGGAGGGGAAGAGTATTTGGGAATAGCTTTAAGAGTTGGGGGCGGTTCCACCACCGGCCCTTACTCCCCGTTATATAAGGGGGCTCTCGGGCGGTGCCACCGTCAACTGAGCGGTGCCATCGCCTATGAACAAAATACCACCAGGACTAGCGGTAGCACCGCTAGCACTCTGACTTAGATAGTTTTAAGGAGGACTGCAACATCTTAATTTTTTATCAATTTGTCCTATTTATTAACATCTATCTTAGATATCTAATTTTATTATTATGTATTTGATTGAGATGAAATGATGTCTTCCGATCTCATACTAATCATGAGGTAATTTTTATTAAGCACATTTACTTAACAAACGATTGATTATATTAAAGTGTTGTAATCAAGAGGCTTTGGAAACTTTCTCATTAAGTGGTTCGAGAGAATAATATAGTAAAGACAAGAGAACTTGGATGATATAAAAGTAGTGATTTCCAAAAGTTATGACTACTAACATTGATCAATTTGTGAGATGATGAAGGACATAATTCAACTAAAAGATGTCATTTATAAATATCGGGATCATGAATCACATTATTTTCAGACATACGTCCAAGAAATCAAGGAAAGAAAATTTGAGTCGGGAATCAACAATTCATATGTTACTTATCATATGAAAGATAATCAAGCATGTTTTCAAAACACTTATCACTAAGAGTCATCTTTAAAAGATATTTCAAAAAGAATATATTTCAATGGTAACTATTGATAAGCAACTCATTTGTATGCATCATCAAATGAGAACAAGATTCATGCATCGTATCATTAAAATAATTCACATCTCAAATCAATTCAAGCCATTAATGCATAATAAGTCATGAATAGAAGTTATGAATCATTTGAAGAACTCATTCTAACTTAATTCATTAATTCTGAATTCATCATTAAAATTACATATGAGATTCACAAAATAAATGAATTTGTAGACCTTGAGTAGATACAGAATACCAAACTGTATTCAATTTTTCATAGGAATGTTCAAGGAAGATATATACTTCTTATATAAGGTCTAGTATCATCGTATAGTTCCGAAACAAGGTTACGTCAAATCCATTAAAACCACATCGTTTCAAAACATAAGATTTCAAATTGTAAGGTGACGCAAATATTTTTATCAAAATTATTTTTTAAGAGACTTAATGAAAGCATTATGGTGTATAACCAAACAATACATAACACTGAAGGGTGTTTTATTACTTGAGCCAGTGAGCTTGATAATGATCAAGAGTTTTATCATTACCCGCTCCTAGCTTGTATGGGTGAATGTGTCTACAAAAGAGGATAATTTTTAGGTACCCATTTGAACTTGGATGCCTTAAATATTAATTTACTAATCTTATCATTGTTCATTGAGTTCCTTATAGTTCCTTTAGGAACCCATATTAACTTATGTAAACTAACTTTCTTAAACGGACATTGATAAACAACATGTTTGGGCTTGCAACAAAAGTTACACTTTGAGTGAGATGAAACATGTAGTGTAGGTCCTTTAATGAAGGTGGTAGGATTTCGGTGAGATCCACTCACAAATCTAATTTCACTTCTTTTTCTGACATGGCCCTTGTTTGCAAGAAACAAGTCTAAGCCCTTGCTGCCGACCTTAAACTTATTTAGGGTCTTTTTAAGTAGCAAGTTCTCCTTTTTGATTGCCTCTAAGTGTTCACATTTAAAGCATTGAGATAAAGAGAGATCATCAAGTTCAAGACTTTCAAGTTTATCTAGTAAGATAGTATGTTCATTTTTTAATAGACTAAACTTTTTATTTATAGCTCTACACTCATCGAATAATTCATGAAAAGTAATTGAAAGTTCGTCGAAAGTTAAATCTTCATTAAATAACTCAATACCTCTTCTCCAAAAGCCATCAATGTGAAGTTTATCATCTCTTTGTTGCTTGCTTCTTCATCTTCGGAGCCACTTGAGTCGTCCCACGTCCCATGTCCCATGTTGCTTTTAGAGTCTTCTTCTTCTTTGATTGCTTCTTCTTAGCTTGGGGCATTCACTTTTGAAGTGCCCCAGCTTCTTTCATTCATAACATATCACTTGTTCTTTTTTTTGTTCAAGTTTATTTTTAGTGTCATTTTTAAATTTCTTTCTTCTTATAAATTTTTTGAATTTCTAAGTCAAAAGTGTAAGTTCATCATCAAGGTCCTCATCACTTAAAGATTCTTTCAAGTGATCTTCTTGTGTTCTTAATATCATATCCTTCCTATTTTTTGGAAAAGGGTTCTCGAGCTCATCATGAGCATGGCATGCCATTTCATAGGTCATTAATGACCCAATGAGTTCTTCGAAAAAAAAAAATTTTAGATCTTGGCCTCTTGAATGGTCGTAACTTTTGGATCCCAATTCTTTGAAAAGGATCTTAAAATTTTAGTTACAAGTTCAAAATTAGAAAAACTTTTTCCAAGTGCTTTGAGTTCATTGACGACATCCATGAAACGGGTGTACATATCTCCGATGGACTCACTTGGTTTTATCTGAAATAATTCGTAAGAGTGCACCAAGAGGTTGATTTTGGACTCTTTCACTCGGCTAGTGCCTTCATGAGTGATTTCAAGAATATGCTAAATATCAAAAGCTAATTCATAAATTGAAACACGATTAAACTCATTTTTATCAAGTGCGTAAAATAAGGCATTCATAGCCTTTGCATTAAGTGCAAAAACATTCTCCTCTGATTCATTCCATTTATTCATTTATTCATCGGAAGAGAAAATTTTTGAAAGTTATTTTCAATAATATTCCAAAGTTCAAAATCTATGTAAATAAGAAAATTCTTCATACGAGTCTTTCAATATGTGTAATCTGACCCATTGAACCTAGGTAGACGTATAGTTGAATAACCCTCTTGCATGTCAGAATAAGTCATCTCTCTTGGGTTTTATACCAAATGAGAGTGATCAAGCTATGATACTAATTGTTAGAATCTGAGCGGTACTAAGAGGGGGGGGGTGAATTAGTGCAGTGGATAAAAATCATAATTTTGAAATCGATTTCGGAACGAGTTGTTTGTATAGAAATTTCGGTCCAACGAAAAAGATTTTGATAAAGTAATTCGAGTAAATGCGATAAAAGATAGAGAAGAGGAGATCGTGAGATCGCAACTAAGTAAGGATTGAAATGCAGTAAGTTAAAAGTCACACATCAAGAGAAGTACATAGCTATGTATAGTGGTTTGGTCAAATGACCTACGTCCACTTTCGAACCTCCTCCAATGAGGTTCCCAACTTCCACTATCAATTCCTCTTGAATGGGAAGGATCAAGCACCCATCTTACAAACTTTTACAAGTGGTTCGCACTCTTACAGAACTTTGACAAAGTAAAACTTGGGAGGTGAACACTCAAGCTATCAAATGTAATTTTGCTATAACTTTGATTCAGTTTTTTATCACTTCTCAATATGCTTTACTAGCTAAGAAGAGAGGGGTATTTATAGACTCAATTGGCTTCAGAATTAGAGCAAAAAAGAGTCACATCCCAGATTTTTGGATATTAGCGGTACCATCGCCAGTTGACCCTACTCTGTTAGTGTACTAGGTGATGGTACTGCCCAGTCTGGCGATACTACCACTTGACAGGATCCTCGGACTCTGTGGAGGGGTGGTACCACCATTGACAAGTAATAATTATCAACGGTACCACCGCCCAAATCACTTGGGAACTAGTTCCCGGGGTAGTGCCACTGCCAAACATGGTTAGCACTAGTGAATGGGCCCTGAATCTGACCCAGTTCAGTTCAATTTAGGTCCAATTATCCTCTACTATGGTTAATTAGGATTATTACCTAATTTTAACCCTAATTACATACTAACTATAAAATTGAAAACATATTCTAAGCAAATTAAAGGTCAACAACGTCGAGTCTTCTTCTGACGAACTTTTCGGTGAACTTCCACGGGCCGACACACACTTGGATATTTTCTGGTAGACTTCCATTAGCCTCCCGGACTTTATGGTGAGTTTGACGAATCTTTTGGCCACGTTCCGAACTTTCTTGATAAGCTCCGTGAACCTTTTTTTGATCCTTCCGATGAACTTCTGAAACCTTCGACAAGTTCCGATTCATTCTCGGTCAATTCCGGCAACACTTCTGATAATCCTTCGGTTTTTCGACAGACTCTTGAACTCCCAACGTACTTGACTCCAGCAATTTATTTCATGTCTTTATTGCTATCGTAGTTAATCCTACATAATTATCTCAATAATATGGATTAGATCAAATAATCTATCAATTGACTTCATCATCAAAATTCGAGATTCAACATCCTCATTATAATCGATGCAAAAATTTTTACTTGTAACTATTTACAATCAATCTAATTTTCTTATGTTTTTTTATTATTATTTTGTAAACCCACTTCATACCAATACAATTTTATCCTTAAGTTAGTGATAGAAACTCTCTAAGTTTTGTCTCTCAGTAGAGTTGATCTCGTCATTCATAACATCCTTTCATATTTTATCTTTTATGATATCTTCGTATTGAAGTGATTCACTATCTACAAAGAGACAATCAAGATACAGTTCTTCTCTTCATATAAATTTTTTACACTTTTTATCATTTAAGGTACTGAGTTATCTTCTAGGGATGATTGATGTTGGTGATGATGGTGGTAAATATGGTGAAGCAATTTCAAACTCCATTTTCTTTTGTTCGTCTTCATACAACTTTTTCCCCAATTTCATTCACCTTTTTCATTGAACTTCACATTTATAACAATGATATTTAAAGGGATATGATCGGATAATTTGTAGACTTTAGATTTAGCATTATACCTAATGAAAAGGAGTTTGGATCTTTTACCTTGCAACATGATTCCTCTTTAATTAGGTATACATGTATAACTAATACACCCAAAGATCTTGAAGTGTGAGATACTTATATTCTTCTGGTTCATGAGTCTTATTTTTCAAGCTCAATATAAGACATTGATTTAGGATATAAACAACATAAGCTCAATATAAGGCATTGATTTAGGATGTAAACAACATAAGTAACCGTTTTGATCCAAAATTCTTTGGGCATATTTTTTGTATTTATTATGCTTTTTATCATATTGAGAATTGTTTGATTTTATCATATTGGGCATTGATTTCGGATGGTGGTGTGAGTTGATGTTGTATATTATATTCATTACAAAAATCTTTAAATGGTTTAGAGGTGAATTCATCGTCTCAATTAAAGTAAATGGTTTTGATGTAGAAACCATTTTCAAATTTTTATAAAAGATTTGGACTTCTTGAATATGCTAAAAACCTCCTCTCTCTCTCTCTCTCTCTCTCTCTCTCTCTCTCTCTCTCTCTCTCTCTCTCTTTCTAAGAAATAGACCTAAATTCTTCTTTATAATCATCAATAAAAGTTAGAATAATGATACTTACCAAAAGATGTTGGAGCAATAGGACCATAAACATCGGTATGAATAAGTTGAAGTGGTTTCTTTACCTTAAAATTTGCCTCATATGGAAAAACTTTTTATTGGTTATTTAGTCGGAACTCACTCTGGACGTACTTGACTTGGGTATTATATATAGACAAGATCATTTATCATCTTCTTTCTTAACAGCATGTTGAGATCTTTAAAGTATAAGTGTCCAAACTTCAAAGTGTCATCATGAGAAGTCCTTCACACAAAAATATTGTGCCACATCATGGTTATTGGATTTCTGACATTTAATAAATATTTGAAAGAAATGATATATTCTTCTTTATGTGCTAGCGATAAAAGTAATCTTTTTTTTAACATAGTTATATTTTTTTACAAAAATAATATTAAATATTAGAGCAATTATACATTTGGCCTCTTGTATCTCTTCTTTCTTGTTGTTATTTTGGACTTTAATATTTTCTATTGTTTCTTCTTCTTCCTCCTTAGCCATGTTCTCTACTACAACCACGACCTCTTTCACATCCTTGATCTTTTTTATGACTACGATGAGTTTTGTTTGGAGAACTTATTCTATTGCATCTGGTTTCTTCTTGTTGACTAAATGTCTATGTCCTTACAAAAAAAAAATTATTAGCTTATCAATAGTTATTTAGTCTAAATTCTTCTATTCTTGAATAAAGATCATGAGAAAGTTGAATTTTTCATGTACTAATCGAAGTACTTTTCCGATCACACGAATATCTTTCGGATTCTCATCATTTATTCTCAGTTGATTGACAATGGTAAGAATTCTATAAAAGAATCTAAAATAATCTCAAACTCATTCATTTGTAATATTTTAAAATCCTCTCTGAGTGACTAAAGTCAAAAATTTCTCACAATCTTAACTCATTTGAAAGAGTTTTAAAAAATCATTCAAGCATTTTTTTTAAGGTGTTGGTGATTGCAACTATATCAAATTTATCTTCGTCTAACCCTTGATAGATGAGGAAGAGCACTTAATTGTCTTTCTTCCTCATGTCCTTCAAGGAATCTCCTTGAGGCTTCTCATAGCCTCTCTCTATCATCTCAAATATGTCTTGCGATTTAAAAAAAAATTATTTGAATATTCTAATTTTTTAGTTGCCTTTTATAAGACAAGGCACTTGAAGTTACATACTCTTAGTGATTTTGATTTGATTCTAATAGGACTTTGATGGGGAAAAGAAAAGATGTGATAGAGAGAGAGAGAGGAATAATTGAAGGATGAAGCAAGAGGTAAACTAAAATTTTATTTCTTATACATAACTCTCTTTTTTTGTTACTTTTTTCTATATTTTAGCATGATAAAATCCATCTATTTATAGGGTCATAGATAGTTACAAAACTTAATTATTAGGGCTAGATTCATATGATTTTATTATATGTAAACTATCTAATTTAATAATACTTTATTATTTTTATAATATGCTTCCGGACGATCTTTATAGTAGTGTAATCTTTTTATTTTTATTAAATTCTAGAGGTAATAATTAATTTCATCTATGATGATCTTTATCATTGTGTCACTTTTCATTCTTAGTAAATTTTAGATGTTATAATTGTTTTTACCTGATCACGAGAGAGATTTTAATTCTCTTTTTTTAATTAAATTTAATTCTCATAATAATGTGTACATCTTTCGTGTATTTTTATGCAATGGCAAACATATAAATATTCCTCTTCATGCAGGCCGAGAGCTTCTTTTTGGTTCCTGTGTATATTTTACTCTTTCACCGTCAAATACTTGTAGTTGTTACACCAAATGTGAGTGAGTCTAAATGATAATTACTAGAGGTTCATCAGAAACCTATCTACTATCTTTTCTCTGGTTTGTCTGATGCTGAAAGGGAACGGTGACTCAGTCTGTCTCATTTGAAAGAGGAAGAGATGATTGATATGAGTCACAAGCCATCATCCTACCTGTCAAGAAGAAGAAGATGATGGTGATTGATATGAATTTAACTCTTTTGTTATGTGCATTGATGATAGTGTATCAAAATTGAGGATTCGAAACTTCAATTGATTTATTTTTACCTTTTAAATATTGATCTGATGAAGATATATTAGACTCAACCAAAGATAACGCATTATACCTTCGTAACATCGTTCTGATGACAATACATTCGACTAAACGAAGTGTTTTGTCGATCATACACATCGTTCCCTTTCAGCGTCTGCACCTCTAAACGTGGGACCCGCTCTCTCGATCAGCCTCGCGTCCAGTCGCGAAGCAGGTAGGGGAACCGGGTTGGAACAGGTGTGGTTGCCAATTATGCATGTGATCCAGAGCTGCGTCCTACTTGCACGAATTATGAAGTCAATCTCGGCGGCACATGCCCCCTCCACGCGCCCGTTGGCCAAGTCAACCAATCAGAGTAAGGGCTGGCATGGTCAACGAAAACTCTTCTCTTCCCGGGGCACTTTCGTCAATTCATGCACCAGAAGTTAACAAGAACCAACCTTTCGCGAGGGGAGGGGGGCGGAGAAGAGGAAGCAGAGGAGACGCGAAGGCATGGACGACTGCAGGCCTCTTGGGTTCCTGATAGGGTTGCCCTTCGCCGTCCTCGCCTTGGCCCTGTCGCTCGTCGGCGCTGTTGTGTGGTTACTCGGGTCAGCCTCCACCTCACCTCTCTGCCTCCCGTTCCATGAATCTCTTCCGGGTCATCGATGATGGCGGCGTGACAGCACTTCCTCTTCTTCTGCAATGCAGGACAATCCTCGGTTGCCTGTGCCCTTGCTGCATCTGCTTCTCCGGTCTGGCCAATCTGGCCGTGGCGCTAATCAAGATGCCGGTCAACGTCATCAGATGGTTCGTCCGACAGATCCCCTGTTGAGGATTTACGTACGCTCTGTTTTAGAATCTCATGTCATGATATAGACTTCAATTGCTGCAGCATTTTTGCTTGTTCTTTTGTTGAATGCGTTACGGTGTTCATGTTTGGAGAAGCAGTAAATATAATGGTGGATTGAAAGAAATCAAACAATGAATTCTATTGTTAAACAAGTCATCTGTTTCATCACACGCAAAATCTCGAAACAATGAAGAGTGATATCAGAAACAGCATCATCAAGTTCAAAGAACCGCAATCATGCCAATGTATTATTTACACTAGAGTTACAGTATCTGCCTCCATCTAGCAATGGGGTGAAGCATCTTTCAATCTCATTGTTCTCTGCATCCTTGTCTGTGTTCTCCTCTTCATCATCCTTGTAAACCTTGTCTGCCATCTCCTCATCGTTCCCATGTCTTTCTGCCCATTCTGATGAATTCCTCTTCATCATCAGCATCAATTTACTTCCATGGATTTGCTATCTGTACAATCTTTCTCAACATCAACAGTAACTACTTCCATGGGGTTGCCGTCCACATGACCACCAACATTTTTAGAAGCCTCATCACATCCACTACTCAAAGTTGAATTAGTTCCACTTGACATAGATGGTGTAGTGCCAGTATAATCCATAACATAAACAACCTGGCCTTTTTCACTCCACTTAGAGACGAGAGGCCTGTGACCATGATCAACATTGCTAAAATAGCCTGTTTGTGGCGCATCTACTGATGTAGTTTCAGATCTCTCCTGGGACATCACAAGATACTTGTAACAATCACAACAATGGTGGAGCACACATGACTGGTCTTTTTTTCTCAGGTTTTGAATGTTTGGATAACAGTTCTTTTGGTTTACTTCCGCTGATGTTGCTGCAGCAGTTCTTGCATGATCAAGCTGTTGGTTTTCAATGACACCATATGATCCTGATGGATGCACCTGCATAGCGATAATGATGAGATCTCACTACAAAGGCCCAATATCTAGATGGAAATTATTTATCATTGCGATAACAATTCTCCGATGCAACCACCAGAAAGCACAAATAAAGAGGCTCCACTAAACTATACATAACTAGTTTCAGATGTCATGAGAGATTAATTAGTTGTGTTCAGAGCACTGGAAGTAGACTACAGAAAAAAATTAGCAGTTGATGATGAACCTGAAGCACTGCAAGTAAAATTAAGAAGATATCTATCCGCTGATGATAGAAAGATTTTTATCAGTGCGCATATTCTGATACCCTTTTGAATGTTCGATTTTGTGCTAAACTTTGACCGATTGATCCATATTTCACATCCAACATTAGATACCAAAGATTATGTTTGTACCAAAGGTCAAGAATAAACTTAGGGGATCACAGTCCTTCCCCTTTCTAATAAAAAAGCTTCTGTGAGGAACATATGAGATCAAGATGACTATTAGAGAATCAAATACAAGGATTAATTCACCCTTTTTGTGTATGCATCATAATCCATTCCAATCATTACCCATTAACTGCTCTGTAATAATGGGACCATAGAGATTGATTTTGCAATTAAAGTAATCAAAGGTAAAGTAAATATTTAACTAAGAATTAGAACAATTCTTTTTAATATATCTTATAGGTAACTTCTTCCTTAACCATTTTATCATATTGCATTCCTTGACTAACCTTTCTTCTAAAACAAACGCTGCTGAAGTAACCACTACATTAGAGGCAATGTATCAAATCTTTTGGTACAATTATTCACAAAAATCTAGATACCTGTGTTTTCTCTGTTTTATAATAACTGTCATCATGAAAAACCACCTTACTAGATGAAGGATACAGATTGCCCCCTTCTGCATCTGGAGTAACAACATGACAATCATTAGACACATTATGTGAAGTATTAACTGAAGACTTGGGAAAACCAGTCTGGTTAACATCTTCAGACTTCTGCAGCCAGCTTGGTTGAATCGGAAAAAACTGGAATTCATGCACTGCCTTTCGAGCCTCAACTTCAAGTGCATGAACATCACCATACTCCAACCTAGGCATGAATGCCGGTTCCTGCCAATCCAACTCATTGATGAGAGGAAGGAATTTGTTAATGGACAGAAAACCCCTTGGAAGAGGTAGGATTTGAATGCCTTTATAAACTTATTTTTAATGCTAACAAGACAGGTTGGAAGCTACAGTAGGGTGCTTCAAGTGTGCCAAAATATCGTCATATTTAAGTAGCCAAAAGAACATTAGTATGACTAAGCTTAGAGAAAGAAGACCTTCACTGACTCCAACTTCGGTTGTTCAATTTCTTTGCCATCATAAGGATGTGAAGCTCGCTTTTGTTCTGCATTTACTATCAAAACAATAAATATTTAGCAGCAAATCTCCATGAATTTAATCATGGTTATTATGCAGTAACATAACAATTCCAATTTCAAATCTCATATTTTCGTTTAGTGCCCACAATAATTTTTTTTTCCTTAAATCATACAAAGGTTACTAAGCTGTTTACCAGTCCAAATTTTCATTGCAGCAGCCATATTATCCAACCATCTGATGTTCAGATATGCTGTTGGAATAGCTAATAACATGGTTGTTTGCAAGGATTACAGACTAGTGAATCGATACATCAAGGAGAGCTCCATTATGAACAATCATAATATAAGTAACTGTAGTTGCCAAAACAGCAAAGACATGGAAGTCCAAAATTTCAGGTGCAAAAATTTCCCAAAAGTCACAAACTGGATGCATGGAAGGAAGAATAAAATTCTTTAATTGTACCTATATGCACTGGTTTCAGGCAAAACATGCAAAACCAACAAGACCATTTCTGAATCTTATCCTATGTTTTGGCTCAAAATTTAGCCAAAACTTCAAACATGGGATCCCTTACCCATCCTACCTAGTTTACTCAGTTCTTAATCCAGATCTGAAATCTTGACAAGTATTTCAGAAGGACTAGATTTTTGTTGAGATTTCACCTCAGAAAATGCACCTTAAAATTCAGAATGCCCACAACTCAGCCAGTAGCCAAAACTATCTGCCTAGCCTCCTCACTTGTCTTTCCAAATTAGGTTCTCTCTGCTATGCCTACTGTGGTTCCAATGTCTGGCTTTGCAAATTCTACGGAAGTCTGCCACCATAACTATCTGAAAGTTCTAATTTTCATAAGAGTTGTACAAGTACAAATTTTGAAGGATATCTTCATAGTTACCAGGATTGCTGAAGCCCCTTACAACCACAATCTATGTTCCATATACATATCACTATCTGAGTGATATACATATCACATATATCACAATCTATGTTCCATATACATATCACATATACCACAATCTGAGTGCCATAGACTATCTCTAACAGTGACACCCGGCCACAACCTATAGCATTCCAAGTCTGACCACTTTTGAAAAGCTTTTAAATTTTAATTAGTATTTTGTTCAAATGAACTGGAGATTCCAAGCATTTAGTTTGCTGGTTGGAAAATGAATTTGGGTGCAGATCTTTAGGTCAAGTCATGATATGTTAATATTTAATCATGTATTGATTTATATGATTTTGACTTCTTTGAACAGAATTACAAGAACAGTTCTCATAGATTTCTCCAATCACCACGGAATAGATATTTTTCTTCTTATATTTGACTTCATATTTTAGTGCTCTTTGTCAAGGTATAACAATAACTGATAAGTGCTTACCACAATGGACTGCAATTGATTTTCTATTATTAGCAACATAATTTTCATTAAAGTTGAATAAAGAAATGATATATTATGTTAATTTTTTTAGGACTATCTCCAAATAAATAGAGAATCATGAAATTCTTCCGCATGGCGTCATATCATTTTAATATGTTCTCCTTAATCTCAATGCTTCTTATAAGCTTTTAACTTTCAAAATGTATTATGCAACTACTTTAGTGAATATGATCAAGTCAATCATCCTATATGACACAGATGTAGTTAATATCAAATTTGTATCTGTTTCCAACCAAGCAAGCCTGGTAAATGCAAATCCACATCTGATCATATCAACTGGCACTATCTATAACTGTAACTAATAATTTATTATCTATAACTGGCACAACTTATCATATCATATATCCTATAGTTTGAGAACACTAAGGCAACACATGGACTACGGATGGTTAATGTACGTCGCCTTACCCACTTTAGCTATTATTTTTCATTAGTACACTCAATTGGTCCTTCTGTTACATTAGTCAGGAAGATCTCAACTAGTTATGAGAGCACCATGTGGAACTGCAACGACATGACAATGAATATGGAAAATAAAGTCTCCCTAATAATTGGATTTGCGTGATCACACTTTTGTTATTGACTAGATCAAGGTTTTGAATAATGTTCGATGCTGATATCGGTCAGGCGAAACTGGTACATTACTCAAATATTGAATGGTACACCAACTTGTATCACCGGATATCACTAAAATTTTTATAAATAGTATGGATGAAGGGTAATGAACTGCATGCATTGTTATTGGTACACATCGATCACTACATATTCATTAGATCAATAAATTAATCATAAGTTTGATTTACTTTGCATTGTCCCAAGAAAACTTGTTGCCAACACCTTGAAAGAAGCAGTATGCATAAACAATGCACATGCCAATGTGCAACTTATTTGCATGTTGACATTTGGTAATAACAACTTTTGTGGACATTAACCAAGCATACTATGTGAAACTTATGTGCCATAATTTTGGAGACATGTTCCAATTTCCTCTATCAAGCCCACAATTAACATCTTATGTAATGTTTCATATTTATTTTCATCAACTTATGAACAGTTTCAAGTCAGATACAACACATGCTCATGCTCCTTAAGCCATACTATGGTAACAATTGATCAATTTGTTTGACATAATAGCATAAGAAAGTATCCCAAGTTAGTAACAGTGTCATTACAGTTACTGTACTCTAAATTATGCTTTTGGGCCACCATTTAAATATGTTTATTAAAGTGACCAATAAACCAGTTCCAATCAGAATATCAAGCTGTCTTATCTGAAATACATAGCTTCATGAAAGTACATAACAAAATCCAGTAGGAACATTTAGATGTCAAACCAAACATCAAGATTTTACAAATAAATTGTCTCTAGTATCATTTTTTTAAATATCTCATTGTGCGAAAGACTAAAAATTGCATTATGCACCACACAAAATGCGAAAACAGAACCTAAGCAAAATGCAGCTTCATACAAACTCTTATTGCATTGTCACACCAGCATCACGGTTAATGGTGCTATGTTAGCATTTTTCAACATCTATAATCTCTCGTTACATCAACAGAAATTTATTACCATGAATAATCAGACAATTCAGAAGAGTTCTTTTATAACCATGGATTATCACCACATGATAGATTGTGCAAGTTGTTTCTATATGTGTTTATAAAGAGGAAATTCATTTTTCTCAGTAGAATGGTAAAATTATAATACCTAAAGGGAACCCAAAAGCTCCAGGAAGCAAAGCATCAAACTCAGTACCGAGGATCGGCCCATCAGCTCTTAAAGGATGCCCAAGCTTATTCTCAACATGTGTGATCATCCGTTGTAACTCTTGGGACACTGGCAACAACTGTGACTGTGTCGTCAGTGGCACACATGGCAGGATCGGAACCAATCCAGGATTCACTGTGGACTGTCCTGCAGGCCTCATCATCGGCAAGGTCTCTGCTGAGTATACCGAGCCATTCGAAGCTGGCCCTGCTCTTGCAACTGTAACAGGTGACATGCTTGAGGTCCTGTCTGGGTTGAATTCCCATAGGGGACCATGGCGATCTCTCCTGGGTGTGTTCGTCCGGGGTCCATGTTGACCGAAAACCTCCGGTTCCCAAACCAGTACTGACTTGCGTGTACTCCAGCCCGGTCCTTCTAGCCAAATCCTCCTTCATCAATGTGGATGGATTCGACTCCACTGCACGAATCCAGCCAAGAGATGATCAAAGTGTTCAAGAAACACACACCAAAAGATCAATTTTTGAAAGACGTAACGAACCTGCATAAGCTTCCTCGAGGATCTGGACCTGAGATGGACTCTTCATTTGTCTCTTCACCGTCAATCCGGCAGCAGGAGGCCTCTAAATACCGTTGCTCCTCTTCAAGCTCCATCTCTTACCGTTGCGCGGCGATCAACGGAGCAAAGGTGTGGCCTTTCTGGGTAGAAAAGGGGCAAGGGCAGACGGAGAGCAGCGGCAGCGGCCTTCCTTCGGCGAGATTCATGCACGCACAACACGAGGAAAGGATGGAAGGAAGCGGGCAGGGGTTTGGGCTGCGGAAGCCAAGAAAGGTGAAGAAGGGAGCAAACGAGGAGGTGCGCGTCATAATTAGCTGGGGTACGGGGACGATAACAACAAAGATAAGCACGACGACGAGTGGCGTGAGAGGGGAAGGCGGCGAAGAAGGCAATTAATGCAGTGGAAGGAGGAGGAGGAGCACATGGATTGGATCGCAGAGCAAAAGGAATGCTTTTCGAATGGGGTTTTGGAGGCAATGGAGAGACGAGAACGGAGGTCAGAGAGAGAGAGAGAGAGAGGGGTCGGGTGCTTCGGTTTAATTGGGAAAGAGAGGGGTAATTTAGGAAGAAGATTTGATTTCTTTTTATGGATAAATTAAATGTTGGCTTCAGATTTATTGTAGTCTGACATTTGGAATCACCATAAAATTATTATGACTTTAATTTATTTCATTATGATGCACATCAAAAGTAACATGCTTATGTATGTTATTGTAGAACATTGATTGCATTACTGAGAAATTAATATTTCCATATCAACATCAAGATTTTTACTAGTTGTATCAACATCAACCATCCATCCTATTTGGGAGTTACTTTGTTTTGGAAGATGGAGTTGGGTTGAGTTGAAGCATGTTAAATATCATATGGTGACATAACTCAACTCTAGTTTTCATGTTATTTATTTAATAAATAAGCAATTTTGTTAACCACACTTGAAATGCTCATCGAGTTATCATGTACTTTACTTAAGAAATAAGTAAATTGTATCGACCACACCTAAAACACACATCCAATATATATAAGGTTAAGATTTCGATGCTTTATGACACAGATGACTATTGACACCATAGTTCTACGTGATTGACATGTCATATTCATCTGATCGATACATCATCCTCTATTTATTTGTCATCTTAAGCTGGTAGATGTGTTTGTCAGCATATATTACATTTAGAAAAGTTGACTTATCAATTATTATCTCATATCTTTTGTATCTAGCATTACACGATTAGAATTATTATTATAAAAATATGTAATTATTATTGACATTTAACTATAATCTCATTTTTCACTGGATCCTCAAAACAAAAAATTAATTTAAACATTAGAGAGGTCTTAATAACTCGACACATTCTTACAAGATTTTGACTCAAATTTTTCTTAGCCCAACATTATGTCAGATGAACATAAAGAACAACCTCAATTGATTTCGAGTCAACATTCGAATAATTAGATTTGACTACAAGAGTCTACTCTCTTTCTCAAAGAATTATTTATTCTAAATAAATGTAGATAATTTAAAAGTTATTTTTGGTAAGAAATAAATTAATTATGATATCATTAAATAACTAATTGTTTCAATCTCTAAATTTTGATATCTTTCATAAAAAATGTTTAAAATTATTTTATGGGAATAAAATATATTAATTTAAAATTTCGATGGATTAATAGAGAATATATATATATCATATATAAGCAATTTTGTCAAATAATTATTACAGACCAATTCCTTAAGATGTCACAATGTCCCTCCATACGAAGGACACGAACACGAGCGTTTAGGGAGATGGAGACCGCCGGCAATGGCTCACGCGTCCTGTCGTCTGATCCTGCCCCAGTGCGTTCCAGCATCAGACAGCCGCTGATTCCTCTCAATCCATGAGGAGAACCACAGATCGATTGTAAACCCCACCACCAGTTCGCCGGCACCAGCAGCAACAGCGACCCAACAACAAGGGTGTTATGGGAAACTTTGTGATAGGCAACATTCCGTCAATCACGTTACATGCGTACCCTCTTGATGTCTCTTCTGTTCTTCTCTCGCTACTAATCTTCTGCCTTTTTAGCTCAAAATCATGAAAGCAAAGTTCCATCAAACACATTGGACGCGCGCCTCTTCGCGTCCCTCGTTTTCTTCTTCTCGCCTAATCTGCAGCTTTTACGGCTCAAAATCATAATGTAACATTCCATGATGAACAGATGACACGCGGACACTTCTTTTCTCCCGTTCACCTGTTAAACATGCAGCTTTTACAGCACGAAACCACAGCCCAATCCGCTTTTTCCACCTTGCCACTGGTGGCAATGAACAACGGCACAGAGCAAAACACAAACTACGTAGACAAGGGAGATAGGCAGCGGCTTGCAGCAGGATTGAAGGGGGATTTTGGGGGCAATGGAGCAGAGGTTCCGGGGCAGCTCTGCGTCTGGAGAGGCCGCTTTGACCTCCTCTTTTGGCAAAGCTGATGTATTTATAGGAAGAGAGTGATAGAGGAAGAGAGCATAAAGAAATTTTACGCCAAGACCAAGAAGTAGACGACGACACGATGGGTAAAGGCTCCGTCTGCTCTGGAAAGCTGATGGTTTTATATGAATCAGGAGACAGAGGAAGAGGCATAAAACAACGCCACGGACCAAGAAGAAGACGACGACACGAGGGCTTAAAGACTCCGTGAACGCTGCTTTGATTTCTCCACAGTCAACAGCTGCCTCTTGCTTTAATCCTTTCTTCCTTGATTCTTTATGCCCCCGCCGCTTGCCTTCGGCTCCCCTTCCCTTCCTTGCATCTCTTGCCTCCTGGTGCGTTTGGTAAAGATCATGGGGATCGATCTGAACATCATCGAGGAAGAGGAGGAGGAGGAGGAGGAGGGAGAGGAGGAGAAGAGGGAAGGTGGCTGTGTATGCTTGTTGTGGTGGAGGGGGTTAGTGTAATTGGAGCTGTGGCACGCCTGTGCCGGGCCGCAGATATGGCTGCCTAGGAACTTGGGAAGCTTGGTGGTCTACTTCATCATGCAAGGCACCTCGAGCATGCTTGGAGCGGCCGGCTGCGGCATGTAAGCCTTGTCGCGCCCGGCGATGTGCCTCCCATGTTCTCTGTAGGGTGTTGGATGTCAAACTTTGAGTCCGTTCCTTGACCGTCCTATTTCTTGGCTCTCTTTCTCCAGAATGAAAAAGAACAATCTTTTATTCAGTAGCTTTTGCAGGCGGAGGAGACGGATGAGGTTTATGCTCAACTCTATCTGGTTGCCGAGAACAAGGTTAGGGTTCTTATGATGCATGATCTCCTTCCATCTTATCTTGAATTCATGTCTTCCTGTCTATTGAGCTCTGTGTCTCATAGTCTAATTCTAATCTGGATAATCCTTCCGAAGAAAAAAAGATTAAACTTTTGGTATAATGAACATTAGCATTGTTTTCTTTCAAGAAATGGTCACATTTTTCGGTCATGTTGATGTATATTGGTAGTAGGATCTTTTATGTCTGGATGCATCAGGTGTAAGACCCCAAATGTAAAAAGCGATTTTTATATTTTCATGATATATTCATCTTTATATGTATGGGACTTTCCGACTCAGGGTGGAACAACAGCTGCAAGATGAAGAGGCTTGCTTGTGAAGAAAGGCAAGTGGAGAGAGTGATGATTTTAGCAAGGCTTTACCACGAACATGTTTTGTAAGACCCTGAGCTGCTTCCGACACAAGCACCCATGAGAGGCTTCTCTATCCCTCGCCGAGCTGCTGAGGAATTTCACTTCTGGTCAAAATTGCTTGCAGATTTTGCCATCAAATTATATGTGAAAGATGGGAACCTTATGCAAGATTATTGGTACTAACAGCCATCTTCTGAGTCCTCCCTGGACCTTTTATGTCTAACATATGGGGTGACTTCCATTTTGGCCTAGGATTATTGCAGCCAATTTGCCATCTTGCTGCTAAGGACTTGCATGGCACTGAGTGGAGATTCCGACATATCTAAGGGTTGTTGATGAAATCAAATGATGCAACTATCTGTTGCTAGAGAAACAAATGCCAATATGTACCACTTTGTAAATCTCAAAACAAGTGAAAATGAAGATACCAAATTGCAAGATATCCCTCTTTAAAACTTCAATTGAATGATTTGAATGGTATACCGTCCCTTCTTAATGTTTAATTTGAGTTTTAACAGTGAACATGTTGTATGATATTGCAAAATGAGCGGTGATATCTTTGAAAGTGATCAAGATTCAAGTTTGTTAAAACAATCTCTATGTTTTTTGTAAACTAGTTATAGGTTGCATATTTGGACCCTTTTTGATCCTGCATGACATAGGGGAGAAGTAGATTGAATTATCATGCATTAATTGAATATTTTATCATTTGCTATATGGTTTGTTCTTATTTAGACTTTACATGCAATGATGTATGTTACATGTAGATTATGTTTGACCTAATGTATATGTGCTCATTTGATATGTTATGATGTTAAGTGTTAACCATTGTGATTCCATCTTAGGTGGTCAGAAATGGTTTTAGAAAATAAAAGAATTCTTCTATTTTCTAAAAAATCAATGCTTATTATCATCTATTTTCTAATAAGGGGAGATTCTTGGAATCTTTCAAAGATCTTTTGATGATTGAAACTAATAGAGTGTGAAATGTGGTCTTTACATCCTTTTGAGTTATTCCGTTTGGTTGCTTCGTAATCAGATTGACTACTTATAGGATGAAGACGTAAAGTTTCAAACAATGGATGGTGTGAGACAAGTGTGATGAATACCTGGGAAATTAATTTCGCATTTTGTCTAGAGACAACCTCGTAGAAGTCCGAAGACAACAGGTTGGGCGCATTTATTAACGGCCGAGAAAGTAGGAAGCTTACCGAGGAGTTTTCTGTGCTCGCCGGAGGTTGCATATCTGAGTTCGTGCAGCTGATTAACCTACTTGAAACAGATCGGAGCTTGTTCAAAGAAGCAATTTAGGGGCAATGATGGGAGCTTTCGCCAAGATCATCGTGAAGTCGAGAGCTCAACTGACAGGAGTCATTCGAGAATGGTTTCGAAGGTTCGTTCGGAAGATACTCAAGTTAGCCAATGAAGTGTCGCAAGAAGTTGTCATGGACTTTACAACCTTAGGGAAACGTCTTTAAAATTAGTGTTAGTTGAATCATCGTATTTTGGGTTATACGATTTGATAACTGCAAAGTGGGGGCCCATGCCTTAGATGATGCAGGGGCCAAAATTTTGGCCCAAAAGAACACACGCATGCATGCATGTTAATGTCATTTGAGTCTACTCATCAGAAGGATCTTAGAAATAGGCAATTGACAATTTTAATTCAATGAGATCTGTTGTATCAAAAGTCTTGCTTGCTTACATAGCCATTTTTGTAAGGTTTTTTCCAAAAGCCTCACTGAATTTATTTAGCTCAATATTTAGGCACCGCTAACTATCAACTTGTATAGTTACTTGATTGTTGAAAGCTGCATATGGTCAGGCATGTAGTCGTTGATAAGATGTTAGAGTAGTGAACACATGGGGGATTGAAGGCTCATGATGGAATCACAGTTATTTTTTGAGCGAAGATTCTACCTGCCATAGCTTCACTCAGCATGAAACTATGTGAAACTCACAGTTAATTTTTGCTTGTAAGTTGGTAGCTCCAAACTGTGAATTCTTTGGTTATATGTCACTCAATTTTGATTTCAGTAGATGCAAAACAACCCTTTGAGCAAAGAAAAAGTTTGAGTCTTGAGCTTTTGAAGAGTTTGAAAAGTGTTGTTTTCTTTCAGTAAGTGTTCACCTTCTTCTTCTTGCAGAGATCAAATCAGAGTTGAACATCTTCCCTATTGGAAGTTGTAAAAGAGGTGTTAATCATCATTTCCTATCAAAGGACTTAATTGAGTGGAAGATGCTGAGCCTCATCGCAGAAGGCTTCAGAGTGGATGTAGGTCATTTGAGAACATTAGCTATACATCATTGGTCCCTTAAATATGTGAGTGTTTATATACGAATCATTTATTTTAAGTTCAGGTGCACCGGATTGATTAAAACTGGGACAGGTGAGCTGGACCCTCTTAGGTGGCCCGTTCAAACTTGGAAATGTCTTTTAATCGAAATGTCATAATGTGTTTTATGTAAATGCTTCATATATTTAACTGCTACACTAATTCACCCCCTCTTAGATGCCTTATTGATCCTTCAATACCACTCCCAATGGCGTATTGATATGGAACTTTGAGATTGAAGTAAGTCCGGATCAAAGAGATAGTACTTATAATGATATCCTTTAGTGTCTCAAGTATTGACCTATACACTATGACTACTAGGAATCGTTTTCCTAACGTGAGGTATCAATAACCATCCATTGTTTCAGCAGCGGATTAATCAATGAACTCATTCTCCATGAGCAGCATCTTTGATGGTACCTTTAGTGTCCCCAACAAAAGCTATGACCAACTGCTTCCATCATATGAATGGGCTACAGTTCACATCGCTATCAAGGTTATCTTAATGTCCTTCTCGAGTAAAAATGACTAGGACAATTTAGGTCTGTGTTTAAAGGTGAATCGACCTCATTATCGCGATCTCATCACGAATATATGCTAGATAATGTGAGATAATGCCAATAATCATAAGCAAAGAGATTGACGCAGCATATTACAAATGCTTTCACTCGTGTGACTGGCTTGTAGGGCACCTATAACTAGCAGTTGAGCGAGATTGGAGAACCTAGCTCAAGCACCATTCCAGAATTTGTTCAGATACCTAACACACAAGTTCCAACTTTACATAGGTCCGATAGAGTATCTCATCCTCCTGAGAGATATGTGGGACATATCATAAGAGAGGATGTTGATGATATTGATCCTCAGACCTACGAGGAGGCTATTATGAGCATAGACTCCGGGAAATGATAAGAAGCCATAAATTCAAAAATGGATTCCATATACTATAACAAGGTTTGGAACCTAGTTAATGCACCCGAGGGTATTATACCTATTGGCTACAAGTGGATCTTCAAAAGAAGATTGGAGTAGATGAAAAGGTAGAGGCCTATAAAGCAAGGCTAGTGGCTAAGGGGTATCGTCAAATGCAAGGTGTTGACTATGACGAAACTTTCTCACCTGTAGCCATGCTAAAATTCATTCGAATTCTTTTGACTATTACAGCACACTATGATTTTGAGATCTGGCAGATGGACGTCAAAACTACATTCCTCAATGGTAACCTCGAGGAGGAGGAGTATATGATATAGCCTGAGGGATTCGTGTCCAGAGATAACCTTAATAAGGTGTGCAGATTGCTTAGATCCATTTATGGATTGAAGTAAGCTTCCCGAAGTTGGACCATAAGATTTGATGAGGCGATCAGATCTTATGACTTCGTTAAGAACAAAGATGAGCCTTGTGTATACAAGAAAGTAAGTAAGAGAACTATCACCTTTTTTGGTATTATATGTAGATAACATCTTGATCATTGGGAATGATGTAGGAATGCTCTCCACAGTAAAGGCTTGGTTATCTAGGCACTTCTCCATGAAGTACTTAGGAGAAGCATCGTGCATATTGGGGATACAGATCTATAGAGATAGATCCAAGAGGATGCTTGGCTTATCCCAGTCCAGGTACATAGACACCATCGTCAAAAGGTTTAGCATGAAAAATTCCAAGAGATGTTTCATACCAATGAGACATGGAATATCACTTTCTAGAAGTATGTCCCCAAAGACTCCTAATGAAATGACACATATGGATATGATGTTATATGCATCAGCGATAGGATCTATCATATATGCTATGCTATGTACCAGGCTTGATATAGCGCATGCTCTGAGTGTCACGAGCAGATATCAGGCAGATCCAGGCTTGGAGCACTAGAAAGCAGTAAAAAGTATCCTTAAGTACTTGAGAAGGACTAAGGATCTTTTACTGGTATATGGAGGTAGTAACCTCAGGGTTGAGGGATACACGGACTCGAGCTTCCAGTTCGATGTCGATGATAGCAAGTCTAATTCAGGGTATGTGTTCACCCTGAATGGAGGAGCAGTATGCTGGAAGAGTTCCAAGCAAGACACTACTGCTGACTCGACCACAGAGGCGGAATATATTGTTGCGGCAGAGGCAGTAAACGAGGAAGTCTGGATGAAGAAGTTCATCACAGATTTGGGAGTCATGTCGAGCAGCGAAGAGCTGATTTCCTTATATTGCGATAACTACATGACGATTACTCAAATAAGGGAACCCGGGTCTCATCAGAAGTGTTCTGAGGAGGTTCCAACTTATTAGAGAGATCATGGCCCGAAGAGATGTAGTAATGGAAAGAGTTCCATCCAAAGATAACATTGCAGATCCACTGACAAAGCCATTGACTCAGATTGTCTTAGAGCGTCACAAAGGTCTGATGGGGATCAGACATGTTGGTGATTGGCTTTAGGTCAAGTGGGAGATTGCTAGTCATATGTGCCCTGCAAGCCAATCACATGAGTGATGACACTTGTGACTTGATATGCACTTTTTCTCTTTGCTTATTATTAGGCATTTTATCACTTTATCTTACGTGTTGCATATATTATGATATCCCTAGATCTGTGTAATGGGAATCGGATCGTGATGATATCACGATAATGAGACCAATTCACCTTTAAACATGGACCTTGAATTATCCTGGTCATAAGTTACTCAAGAAGGACATCGAGATAATCGGATAGACTAGTGTGTTGTATACCTGTTCATATGATGGAGGTAGTTGGTCTCATAACTACTTATGTAGGGACACTAAGGGTACAATGCAGGTGCTCATTGGGGAATGAGCTCACTGATTGATCCGCCTACGAAATGTTGGATGGTTATTGATACCTCACATCAGACAGCGATTTCGTAGTCCTAGTAGTGTATCGGGTCCTTAGACTTGAGACACCAAGGATGTCCTGTATGAGTACTCCATTCTTTGATACCGGACTTATAGATTTAGAAAGTTCCAAATCTAGTATAGTCGGTCATTGAGAGTGGTAGCCAACCTTACGAGGGCTATTAAGTGTCAATAGAGGATCATCCGCTCTCGGTATCATGAGAGGAATATCCTATATGTTCTTGCTCGAACAAATCCTTGGCCAAGGTTATTTAGATTGAGAGAGAAAGAGTTCTCCGGAGAATCCGACAAGAGCAAGACTCGAGGAGAGACCATATGAGCCTGACAGCACCATGCCCGGTATAGGGTCTCAAGGATACTAAATGGATGAGAGATTATAGATACATGGTAACTGAGGACAGATAGGTCCAAAGGATTAGATTCCCCTGTATCGTCTAGGGGCTGCGGCGTAGTGGCCTGCTACGTCCACAATCAATGAGTCGGGTGAATTATTATAGAGATAATAATTTACTAATTCAGAAGGAGTTCTGACAAGTATGACTCACGGCCAGCTCGATATTGGGCCTAGAGGGTCACACACATATGGTAGGTGTTACGACGAGTAGAGGTTCGGATATGAGATATCCGCTGAACCCCCTATCTTATTTGATATCCATTAAGCCCCTGAATTATTGGATCAGATCCAATATTGCTAATAAGAGATTATTAGGTAGAGATCCACTAATCCAAGAGGCTTGGGTAATTAGATGGAGATCCAATATCCAATATGGCAAAAGATCCATTAGGGTTCTCAGGGGGGGCCTCTATAAATAGGAGGGAACCAAAGTTCCATAGGCTGAGGGTTTCTTTTGATAGTCATCTCATGTTCTCCTCTCCCCAGAGAGAGAGGTGCATCGTCGCAATCCCTGTCGTGTGGATACTGCTAGAGAGGAGGACGCTTGACCTCCTTCATCCTCTCCCACAGATCTGCAGGGATTCAGGGATATACGATCTCCTTAGATATCTTCTTTTACACATGCAGTTTTACGAATTTGTTTTTGACGCACCGATCTTTGCACGACAATGAAAACTTTTTACGAAAAATCTGGGGTGTTTTGTTTTCTGTTCTTTCGCTACGCATGAAATGTCGCTCCCTTGTGAAGGATTTCTCAACACTTCCATTAGTCTCCCGGACTTTATGGTGAGTTCGACGAATCTTTTGGCCACGTTTCAAACTTTCTCGGTGAGCTCCGTGAACCTTCGACGATCCTTCCGACGAACTTCTGAAACCTTCGATAAGTCCCGATTCATTCTCGGTCAGTTCCGGTAGTACTTTTGACGATCATTTGGGTTTTCGGTAAACTCTTGAATTCCCAACGTACTTGACTCTGGCAATTTGTTTCATGTCTTCATTATTATCATAGTTAATCCTATATAATTATCTTAATAATATGGATTAGATCAAATAACCTATCAAAATCTAAGATTCAACAGCCTCTTTATAATCGATGCAAGAATTTTTACTTGTAACTATTTACAATCAATCTAATTTTATATTCTCAGCTTAACCTTATGTTTTTTTTTATTATTTTGTAAACCCACTTCATACCAATACAATTTTATCCTTAAGTTAGTGATAGAAACTCTCTAAGTTTTGTCTCTCGATAGAGTTGATCTCTTCATTCATAACATCCTTTCACATTTTATCTTTTATATGATATCTTCATATTTAAGTGATTCACTATGTCCAAAGAGACAATCAAGATACAATTCATCTCTTCATATAAATTTTTTAGACTTTTTATCATTTAAGGTACTGAGTTATCTTCTAGGGATGATTGTGTAGAAGAAGATGTTGGTGATGATGGTGGTAAATATGGTGAAACAACTTCAAACTCCATTTTCTTTTGTTCGTCTTCATGCAACTTTTCAATATTTGGTTTTCCCAATTTCATTCACCTTTTTCCATTGAACTTCACATTTATAGCAATAATATTTAAAGGGATATGATCAGATAATTTGTAGACTTTAGATTTAGCATTATACCTAATGAAAAGGAGTTTGAATCTTTTATCTTCCAACATGGTTCCTCTTTAATTAGGTATACATGTATAACTAATACACCCAAAGATCTTGAAGTGTGAGATACTTGATATTCTTCTGGTTTATGAGTTTTATTTTTCAAGCTCAATATAAGACATTGATTTAGGATATAAACAATAAAAGCTCAATATAAGACATTGATTTAGGATGTAAACAACATAAGTAACCATTTTGATCCAAAATTCTTTGGGCATATTTTTTGTATTTATTATGCTTTTTATCATATTGAGAATTGTTTGATTTTATCATATTGGGCATTGATTTCGGATGGTGGTGTGAGTTGATGTTGTGTATTATATTCATTACAAAAATCTTTAAATGGTTTAGAGGTGAATTCATCATCTAAATTAAAGTAAATGGTTTTGATGTAGAAACCACTATCAAATTTTTATAAAAGTTTTGGACTTCTTGAATATGCTAAAAAACCTCTCTTTTTTTTCTAAGAAATAGACCTAAATTCTTCTTTATAATCATCAATAAAAATTAGAATACAATGATACTTACTAAAAGATGTTGGAGCAATAGGACCATAAACATTGGTATGAATAAGTTGAAGTGGTTTCTTTACCTTCAAATTTGTCTCATATGGAAAAACTTTTTATTGGTTATTTAGTCGGAACTCACTCTGGACGTACTTGACTTGGGTATTATATATAGAGAAGATCATTTATCATCTTCTTTGTTAATAGCATGTTAAGATCTTTAAAGTATATGTGTCCAAACTTCAAGTGTCACAATCATGAGAAGTCCTTCATATAAAAATATTATGCCACATCATGGTTAATGGATTTCTGACATTTAATAAATATTTGAAAGAAATGATATATTCTTCTTTATGTGCTAGCGATAAAAGTAATCTTTTTTTAACATAGTTATATTTTTTACAAAAATAATATTAAATATTGGAGCAATAATAGATTTGGCCTCTTGTATCTCTTCTTTCTTGTTGTTATTTTGGACTTTAATATTTTCTATTGTTTCTTCTTCTTCCTCCTTAGCCATGTTCTCTACCACAACCATGACCTCTTTCACATCCTTGATCTTTTTTATGACTACGATGAGTTTTGTTTGGAGAACTTATTCTATTGCATCTGGTTTCTTCTTGTTGACTAAATGTCTATGTCCTTACAAAAAAAAAAAAAAAAAAAAAAACTTATTAGCTTATCAATAGTTATTTAGTCTAAATTCTTCTATTCTTGAATAAAGATAATGAGAAAGTTGAATTTTTTTCAAGTACTGATCGAAGTACTTTTCCGATCACACGAATATCTTTCCGATTCTCATCATTTATTCTCAGTTGATTGACAATGGTAAGAATTCTATAAAAGAATCTAAAATAATCTCAAACTCATTCATTTGCAATATTTTAAAATCCTCTCTGAGTGACTAAAGTCAAAAATTTCTCACAATCTTAACTCATTTGAAAGAGTTTTAAAAAATAATTCAAGCATTTTTTTTAAGGTGTTGGTGATTGCAACTATATCAAAATTATCTTCCTCTAACCCTTGATAGACGAGGAAGAGCACTTACTTGTCTTTCTTCCTCATAGCCTCTCTCTATCATCTCTCGTATGTCTTGCGATTTAAAAAAAAATTATTTGAATATTCTAATATTTTAGTTGTCTTTTATAAGACGAGGCACTTGAAGTTACATACTCTTAGTTATTTTTATTTGATTCTAATAGGACTTTGATGGGGAAAAGAAAAGATGTGATAGAGAGAGAGAGAGAGGAATAATTGAGGGATGAAGCAAGAGGTAAACTAAAATTTTATTTCTTATACATAAGTCTCTTTTTTTTTGTTACTTTTTTCTATATTTTAGCATGATAAAATCCATCTATTTATAGGGTCATAGATAGTTACAAAACTTAATTATTAGGGCTAGATTCATATGATTTTATTATATGTAAACTATCTAATTTAATAATACTTTATTATTTTTATAATATGCTTCCGGACGATCTTTATAGTAGTGTAATCTTTTTATTTTTATTAAATTCTAGAGGTAATAATTAATTTCATCTATGATGATCTTTATCATTGTGTCACTTTTCATTCTTAGTAAATTTTAGATGTTATAATTGTTTTTACCTGATCACGAGAGAGATTTTAATTCTCTTTTTTTAATTAAATTTAATTCTCATAATAATGTGTACATCTTTCGTGTATTTTTATGCAATGGCAAACATATAAATATTCCTCTTCATGCAGGCCGAGAGCTTCTTTTTGGTTCCTGTGTATATTTTACTCTTTCACCGTCAAATACTTGTAGTTGTTACACCAAATGTGAGTGAGTCTAAATGATAATTACTAGAGGTTCATCAGAAACCTATCTACTATCTTTTCTCTGGTTTGTCTGATGCTGAAAGGGAACGGTGACTCAGTCTGTCTCATTTGAAAGAGGAAGAGATGATTGATATGAGTCACAAGCCATCATCCTACCTGTCAAGAAGAAGAAGATGATGGTGATTGATATGAATTTAACTCTTTTGTTATGTGCATTGATGATAGTGTATCAAAATTGAGGATTCGAAACTTCAATTGATTTATTTTTTTACCTTTTAAATATTGATCTGATGAAGATATATTAGACTCAACCAAAGATAACGCATTATACCTTCGTAACATCGTTCTGATGACAATACATTCGACTAAACGAAGTGTTTTGTCGATCATACACATCGTTCCCTTTCAGCGTCTGCACCTCTAAACGTGGGACCCGCTCTCTCGATCAGCCTCGCGTCCAGTCGCGAAGCAGGTAGGGGAACCGGGTTGGAACAGGTGTGGTTGCCAATTATGCATGTGATCCAGAGCTGCGTCCTACTTGCACGAATTATGAAGTCAATCTCGGCGGCACATGCCCCACTCCACGCGCCCGTTGGCCAAGTCAACCAATCAGAGTAAGGGCTGGCATGGTCAACGAAAACTCTTCTCTTCCCGGGGCACTTTCGTCAATTCATGCACCAGAAGTTAACAAGAACCAACCTTTCGCGAGGGGAGGGGGGCGGAGAAGAGGAAGCAGAGGAGACGCGAAGGCATGGACGACTGCAGGCCTCTTGGGTTCCTGATAGGGTTGCCCTTCGCCGTCCTCGCCTTGGCCCTGTCGCTCGTCGGCGCTGTTGTGTGGTTACTCGGGTCAGCCTCCACCTCACCTCTCTGCCTCCCGTTCCATGAATCTCTTCCGGGTCATCGATGATGGCGGCGTGACAGCACTTCCTCTTCTTCTGCAATGCAGGACAATCCTCGGTTGCCTGTGCCCTTGCTGCATCTGCTTCTCCGGTCTGGCCAATCTGGCCGTGGCGCTAATCAAGATGCCGGTCAACGTCATCAGATGGTTCGTCCGACAGATCCCCTGTTGAGGATTTACGTACGCTCTGTTTTAGAATCTCATGTCATGATATAGACTTCAATTGCTGCAGCATTTTTGCTTGTTCTTTTGTTGAATGCGTTACGGTGTTCATGTTTGGAGAAGCAGTAAATATAATGGTGGATTGAAAGAAATCAAACAATGAATTCTATTGTTAAACAAGTCATCTGTTTCATCACACGCAAAATCTCGAAACAATGAAGAGTGATATCAGAAACAGCATCATCAAGTTCAAAGAACCGCAATCATGCCAATGTATTATTTACACTAGAGTTACAGTATCTGCCTCCATCTAGCAATGGGGTGAAGCATCTTTCAATCTCATTGTTCTCTGCATCCTTGTCTGTGTTCTCCTCTTCATCATCCTTGTAAACCTTGTCTGCCATCTCCTCATCGTTCCCATGTCTTTCTGCCCATTCTGATGAATTCCTCTTCATCATCAGCATCAATTTACTTCCATGGATTTGCTATCTGTACAATCTTTCTCAACATCAACAGTAACTACTTCCATGGGGTTGCCGTCCACATGACCACCAACATTTTTAGAAGCCTCATCACATCCACTACTCAAAGTTGAATTAGTTCCACTTGACATAGATGGTGTAGTGCCAGTATAATCCATAACATAAACAACCTGGCCTTTTCACTCCACTTAGAGACGAGAGGCCTGTGACCATGATCAACATTGCTAAAATAGCCTGTTTGTGGCGCATCTACTGATGTAGTTTCAGATCTCTCCTGGGACATCACAAGATACTTGTAACAATCACAACAATGGTGGAGCACACATGACTGGTCTTTTTTTCTCAGGTTTTGAATGTTTGGATAACAGTTCTTTTGGTTTACTTCCGCTGATGTTGCTGCAGCAGTTCTTGCATGATCAAGCTGTTGGTTTTCAATGACACCATATGATCCTGATGGATGCACCTGCATAGCGATAATGATGAGATCTCACTACAAAGGCCCAATATCTAGATGGAAATTATTTATCATTGCGATAACAATTCTCCGATGCAACCACCAGAAAGCACAAATAAAGAGGCTCCACTAAACTATACATAACTAGTTTCAGATGTCATGAGAGATTAATTAGTTGTGTTCAGAGCACTGGAAGTAGCCTACAGAAAAAAATTAGCAGTTGATGATGAACCTGAAGCACTGCAAGTAAAATTAAGAAGATATCTATCCGCTGATGATAGAAAGATTTTTATCAGTGCGCATATTCTGATACCCTTTTGAATGTTCGATTTTGTGCTAAACTTTGACCGATTGATCCATATTTCACATCCAACATTAGATACCAAAGATTATGTTTGTACCAAAGGTCAAGAATAAACTTAGGGGATCACAGTCCTTCCCCTTTCTAATAAAAAAGCTTCTGTGAGGAACATATGAGATCAAGATGACTATTAGAGAATCAAATACAAGGATTAATTCACCCTTTTTGTGTATGCATCATAATCCATTCCAATCATTACCCATTAACTGCTCTGTAATAATGGGACCATAGAGATTGATTTTGCAATTAAAGTAATCAAAGGTAAAGTAAATATTTAACTAAGAATTAGAACAATTCTTTTAATATATCTTATAGGTAACTTCTTCCTTAACCATTTTATCATATTGCATTCCTTGACTAACCTTTCTTCTAAAACAAACGCTGCTGAAGTAACCACTACATTAGAGGCAATGTATCAAATCTTTTGGTACAATTATTCACAAAAATCTAGATACCTGTGTTTTCTCTGTTTTATAATAACTGTCATCATGAAAAACCACCTTACTAGATGAAGGATACAGATTGCCCCCTTCTGCATCTGGAGTAACAACATGACAATCATTAGACACATTATGTGAAGTATTAACTGAAGACTTGGGAAAACCAGTCTGGTTAACATCTTCAGACTTCTGCAGCCAGCTTGGTTGAATCGGAAAAACTGGAATTCATGCACTGCCTTTCGAGCCTCAACTTCAAGTGCATGAACATCACCATACTCCAACCTAGGCATGAATGCCGGTTCCTGCCAATCCAACTCATTGATGAGAGGAAGGAATTTGTTAATGGACAGAAAACCCCTTGGAAGAGGTAGGATTTGAATGCCTTTATAAACTTATTTTTAATGCTAACAAGACAGGTTGGAAGCTACAGTAGGGTGCTTCAAGTGTGCCAAAATATCGTCATATTTAAGTAGCCAAAAGAACATTAGTATGACTAAGCTTAGAGAAAGAAGACCTTCACTGACTCCAACTTCGGTTGTTCAATTTCTTTGCCATCATAAGGATGTGAAGCTCGCTTTTGTTCTGCATTTACTATCAAAACAATAAATATTTAGCAGCAAATCTCCATGAATTTAATCATGGTTATTATGCAGTAACATAACAATTCCAATTTCAAATCTCATATTTTCGTTTAGTGCCCACAATAATTTTTTTCCTTAAATCATACAAAGGTTACTAAGCTGTTTACCAGTCCAAATTTTCATTGCAGCAGCCATATTATCCAACCATCTGATGTTCAGATATGCTGTTGGAATAGCTAATAACATGGTTGTTTGCAAGGATTACAGACTAGTGAATCGATACATCAAGGAGAGCTCCATTATGAACAATCATAATATAAGTAACTGTAGTTGCCAAAACAGCAAAGACATGGAAGTCCAAAAATTTCAGGTGCAAAAATTTCCCAAAAGTCACAAACTGGATGCATGGAAGGAAGAATAAAAATTCTTTAATTGTACCTATATGCACTGGTTTCAGGCAAAACATGCAAAACCAACAAGACCATTTCTGAATCTTATCCTATGTTTTGGCTCAAAATTTAGCCAAAACTTCAAACATGGGATCCCTTACCCATCCTACCTAGTTTACTCAGTTCTTAATCCAGATCTGAAATCTTGACAAGTATTTCAGAAGGACTAGATTTTTGTTGAGATTTCACCTCAGAAAATGCACCTTAAAATTCAGAATGCCCACAACTCAGCCAGTAGCCAAAACTATCTGCCTAGCCTCCTCACTTGTCTTTCCAAATTAGGTTCTCTCTGCTATGCCTACTGTGGTTCCAATGTCTGGCTTTGCAAATTCTACGGAAGTCTGCCACCATAACTATCTGAAAGTTCTAATTTTCATAAGAGTTGTACAAGTACAAATTTTGAAGGATATCTTCATAGTTACCAGGATTGCTGAAGCCCCTTACAACCACAATCTATGTTCCATATACATATCACTATCTGAGTGATATACATATCACATATATCACAATCTATGTTCCATATACATATCACATATACCACAATCTGAGTGCCATAGACTATCTCTAACAGTGACACCCGTACCACAACCTATAGCATTCCAAGTCTGACCACTTTTGAAAAGCTTTTAAATTTTAATTAGTATTTTGTTCAAATGAACTGGAGATTCCAAGCATTTAGTTTGCTGGTTGGAAAATGAATTTGGGGTGCAGATCTTTAGGTCAAGTCATGATATGTTAATATTTAATCATGTATTGATTTATATGATTTTGACTTCTTTGAACAGAATTACAAGAACAGTTCTCATAGATTTCTCCAATCACCACGGAATAGATATTTTTCTTCTTATATTTGACTTCATATTTTAGTGCTCTTTGTCAAGGTATAACAATAACTGATAAGTGCTTACCACAATGGACTGCAATTGATTTTCTATTATTAGCAACATAATTTTCATTAAAGTTGAATAAAGAAATGATATATTATGTTAATTTTTTTAGGACTATCTCCAAATAAATAGAGAATCATGAAATTCTTCCGCATGGCGTCATATCATTTTAATATGTTCTCCTTAATCTCAATGCTTCTTATAAGCTTTTAACTTTCAAAATGTATTATGCAACTACTTTAGTGAATATGATCCGTCAATCATCCTATATGACACAGATGTAGTTAATATCAAATTTGTATCTGTTTCCAACCAAGCAAGCCTGGTAAATGCAAATCCACATCTGATCATATCAACTGGCACTATCTATAACTGTAACTAATAATTTATTATCTATAACTGGCACAACTTATCATATCATATATCCTATAGTTTGAGAACACTAAGGCAACACATGGACTACGGATGGTTAATGTACGTCGCCTTACCCACTTTAGCTATTATTTTTCATTAGTACACTCAATTGGTCCTTCTGTTACATTAGTCAGGAAGATCTCAACTAGTTATGAGAGCACCATGTGGAACTGCAACGACATGACAATGAATATGGAAAATAAAGTCTCCCTAATAATTGGATTTGTGTGATCACACTTTTGTTATTGACTAGATCAAGGTTTTGAATAATGTTCCGATGCTGATATCGGTCATGGGCGAAACTGGTACATTACTCAAATATTGAATGGTACACCAACTTGTATCACCGGATATCACTAAAAATTTTTATAAATAGTATGGATGAAGGGTAATGAACTGCATGCATTGTTATTGGTACACATCGATCACTACATATTCATTAGATCAATAAATTAATCATAAGTTTGATTTACTTTGCATTGTCCCAAGAAAACTTGTTGCCAACACCTTGAAAGAAGCAGTATGCATAAACAATGCACATGCCAATGTGCAACTTATTTGCATGTTGACATTTGGTAATAACAACTTTTGTGGACATTAACTAGCATACTATGTGAAACTTATGTGCCATAATTTTGGAGACATGTTCCAATTTCCTCTATCAAGCCCACAATTAACATCTTATGTAATGTTTCATATTTATTTTCATCAACTTATGAACAGTTTCAAGTCAGATACAACACATGCTCATGCTCCTTAAGCCATACTATGGTAACAATTGATCAATTTGTTTGACATAATAGCATAAGAAAGTATCCCAAGTTAGTAACAGTGTCATTACAGTTACTGTACTCTAAATTATGCTTTTGGGCCACCATTTAAATATGTTTATTAAAGTGACCAATAAACCAGTTCCAATCAGAATATCAAGCTGTCTTATCTGAAATACATAGCTTCATGAAAGTACATAACAAAATCCAGTAGGAACATTTAGATGTCAAACCAAACATCAAGATTTTACAAATAAATTGTCTCTAGTATCATTTTTTTTAAATATCTCATTGTGCGAAAGACTAAAAAAATTGCATTATGCACCACACAAAATGCGAAAACAGAACCTAAGCAAAATGCAGCTTCATACAAACTCTTATTGCATTGTCACACCAGCATCACGGTTAATGGTGCTATGTTAGCATTTTTCAACATCTATAATCTCTCGTTACATCAACAGAAATTTATTACCATGAATAATCAGACAATTCAGAAGAGTTCTTTTTATAACCATGGATTATCACCACATGATAGATTGTGCAAGTTGTTTCTATATGTGTTTATAAAGAGGAAATTCATTTTTCTCAGTAGAATGGTAAGAATTATAATACCTAAAGGGAACCCAAAAGCTCCAGGAAGCAAAGCATCAAACTCAGTACCGAGGATCGGCCCATCAGCTCTTAAAGGATGCCCAAGCTTATTCTCAACATGTGTGATCATCCGTTGTAACTCTTGGGACACTGGCAACAACTGTGACTGTGTCGTCAGTGGCACACATGGCAGGATCGGAACCAATCCAGGATTCACTGTGGACTGTCCTGCAGGCCTCATCATCGGCAAGGTCTCTGCTGAGTATACCGAGCCATTCGAAGCTGGCCCTGCTCTTGCAACTGTAACAGGTGACATGCTTGAGGTCCTGTCTGGGTTGAATTCCCATAGGGGACCATGGCGATCTCTCCTGGGTGTGTTCGTCCGGGGTCCATGCTTGACCGAGAACCTCCGGTTCCCAAACCAGTACTGGACTTGCGTGTACTCCAGCCCGGTCCTTCTAGCCAAATCCTCCTTCATCAATGTGGATGGATTCGACTCCACTGCACGAATCCAGCCAAGAGATGATCAAAGTGTTCAAGAAACACACACCAAAAGATCAATTTTTTGAAAGACGTAACGAACCTGCATAAGCTTCCTCGAGGATCTGGACCTGAGATGGACTCTTCATTTGTCTCTTCACCGTCAATCCGGCAGCAGGAGGCCTCTTACCGTTGCTCCCCTCTTCAAGCTCCATCTCTTACCGTTGCGCGGCGATCAACGGAGCAAAAAGGTGTGGCCTTTCTGGGTAGAAAAGGGGCAAGGGCAGACGGAGAGCAGCGGCAGCGGCCTTCCTTCGGCGAGATTCATGCACGCACAACACGAGGAAAGGATGGAAGGAAGCGGGCAGGGGTTTGGGCTGCGGAAGCCAAGAAAAGGTGAAGAAGGGAGCAAACGAGGAGGTGCGCGTCATAATTAGCTGGGGTACGGGGACGATAACAACAAAGATAAGCACGACGACGAGTGGCGTGAGAGGGGAAGGCGGCGAAGAAGGCAATTAATGCAGTGGAAGGAGGAGGAGGAGCACATGGATTGGATCGCAGAGCAAAAGGAATGCTTTTCGAATGGGGTTTTGGAGGCAATGGGAGAGACGAGAACGGAGGTCGGGAGAGAGAGAGAGAGAGAGAGAGGGGTCGGGTGCTTCGGTTTAATTGGGAAAGAGAGGGGTAATTTAGGAAGAAGATTTGATTTCTTTTTATGGATAAGAATTAAATGTTGGCTTCAGATTTATTGTAGTCTGACATTTGGAATCACCATAAAAATTATTATGACTTTAATTTATTTCATTATGATGCACATCAAAAGTAACATGCTTATGTATGTTATTGTAGAACATTGATTGCATTACTGAGAAATTAATATTTCCATATCAACATCAAGACTTTACTAGTTGTATCAACATCAACCATCCATCCTATTTGGGGAGTTACCTTTGTTTTGGAAGATGGAGTTGGGTTGAGTTGAAGCATGTTAAATATCATATGGTGACATAACTCAACTCTAGTTTTCATGTTATTTATTTAATAAATAAGCAATTTTTGTTAACCACACTTGAAATGCTCATCGAGTTATCATGTACTTTACTTAAGAAATAAGTAAATTGTATCGACCACACCTAAAACACACATCCAATATATATAAGGTTAAGATTTCGATGCTTTATGACACAGATGACTATTGACACCATAGTTCTACGTGATTGACATGTCATATTCATCTGATCGATACATCATCCTCTATTTATTTGTCATCTTAAGCTGGTAGATGTGTTTGTCAGCATATATTACATTTAGAAAAGTTGACTTAGTCAATTATTATCTCATATCTTTTGTATCTAGCATTACACGATTAGAATTATTATTATAAAAATATGTAATTATTATTGACATTTAACTATAATCTCATTTTTCACTGGATCCTCAAAACAAAAAATTAATTTAAACATTAGAGAGGTCTTAATAACTCGACACATTCTTACAAGATTTTGACTCAAATTTTTCTTAGCCCAACATTATGTCAGATGAACATAAAGAACAACCTCAATTGATTTCGAGTCAACATTCGAATAATTAGATTTGACTAAAGAGTCTACTCTCTTTCTCAAAGAATTATTTATTCTAAATAAATGTAGATAATTTAAAAGTTATTTTTGGTAAGAAATAAATTAATTATGATATCATTAAATAACTAATTGTTTCAATCTCTAAATTTTCTTTCATAAAAAAATGTTTAAAAAATTATTTTATGGGAATAAAATATATTAATTTAAAATTTCGATGGATTAATAGAGAATATATATATATGTATATATAAGCAATTTTGTCAAATAATTATTACAGACCAATTCCCTTAAGATGTCACAATGTCCCTCCTACGCTACGAAGGAACACGAACACGAGCGTTTAGGAGATGGAGACCGCCGGCAATGGCTCACGCGTCCTGTCGTCTGATCCTGCCCCAGTGCGTTCCAGCATCAGACAGCCGCTGATTCCCTGCTCAATCCATGAGGAGAACCACAGATCGATTGTAAACCCCACCACCAGTTCGCCGGCACCAGCAGCAACAGCGACCCAACAACAAGGGTGTTATGGGAAAAGGCAACATTCCGTCAATCACGTTACATGCGTACCCTCTTTTCGTCTCTTCTGTTCTTCTCTCGCTACTAATCTTCTGCCTTTTTTAGCTCAAAATCATAAAGCAAAGTTCCATCAAACACATTGGACGCGCGCCTCTTCGCGTCCCTCGTTTTCTTCTTCTCGCTGCTAATCTGCAGCTTTTACGGCTCAAAATCATAATGTAACATTCCATCGAACAGATGACACGCGGACACTTCTTTTCTCCCGTTCACCCTGTTAAACATGCAGCTTTTACAGCACGAAACCACAGCCCAATCCGCTTTTTCCACCTTGCCACTGGTGGCAGCAGGAACAACGGCAACAGAGCAAAACACAAACTACGTAGACAAGGGGAGATAGGCAGCGGCTTGCAGCAGGATTGAAGGGGGGGTGGTTGGGGGGGCAATGGAGCAGAGGTTCCGGGGCAGCTCTGCGTCTGGAGCAGGCCGCTTTTGACCTCCTCTTTTGGCAAAGCTGATGTTTTTATAGGAAGAGAGTGATAGAGGAAGAGAGACATAAAAGAACGCCACAGACCAAGAAGTAGACGACGACACGATGGGTAAAGGCTCCGTCTGCTTTCTGGCAAAGCTGATGGTTTTATATGAAGAGGGAGACAGAGGAAGAGGCATAAAACAACGCCACGGACCAAGAAGAAGACGACGACACGAGGGGCAAAGACTCCGTGAACGCTGCTTTGCTGCCTCCACAGTCGCAACAGCTGCCTCTTGCTTTAATCCTTTCTTCCTTTCATTTTTATGCCCCGCCGCTCCCGCCTTCGGCTCCCCTTCCCTTCCTTGCATCTCTTGCCTCCTGGTGCGTTTGGTCGGAAAAGATCATGGGGATCGATCTGAACATCATCGAGGAAGAGGAGGAGGAGGAGGAGGGAGAGGAGGGAGAAGAGGGGAAGGTGGCTGTGGCCGCTTGTTGTGGTGGAGGGGGTTCGGTGTGTATGGAGCTGTGGCACGCCTGTGCCGGGCCGCAGATATGGCTGCCTAGGAAGGGAAGCTTGGTGGTCTACTTCCCGCAGGGGCACCTCGAGCAGCTTGGAGCGGCCGGCTGCGGCGGTGGCCTTGTCGCGCCCGGCGATGTGCCTCCCCATGTTCTCTGTAGGGTGTTGGATGTCAAACTTCGAGTCCGTTCCTTGACCGTCCTATTTCTTGGCTCTCTTTCTCCAGAACCGAAAAAAGAACAACTCTTTTATTCAGTAGCTTTTGCAGGCGGAGGAGACGGATGAGGTTTATGCTCAACTCTATCTGGTTGCCGAGAACAAGGTTAGGGTTCTTATGATGCGGAAATGAATCTCCTTCCATCTTATCGAAGTTCATGTCTTCCTGTCTATTGAGCTCTGTGTCTCATAGTCTAATTCTAATCTCGTAATCCCTTCCGAAGAAAAAAGATTAAACTTTTGGTATAATGAACATTAGCATCTGTTTTCTTTCCAAGAAATGGTCACATTTTCGGTCATGTTGATGTATATTGGTAGTAGGATCTTTTATGTCTGGATGCATCAGGTGTAAGACCCCAAAGTGTAAAAGCGATTTTGTATATTTTCATGATATATTCTCTTTATATGTATGGGACTTTCCGACTCAGGAATTGGAGCAACAGCTGCAAGATGAAGAGGCTGGAGAAGAAAGGCAAGTGGAGGAGAGTGATGATTTTAGCAAGGCTTTTACCACGCACATGTTTTGTAAGACCCTGACTGCTTCCGACACAAGCACCCATGGAGGCTTCTCTATCCCTCGCCGAGCTGCTGAGGACTGTTTCCCTCCCCTGGTAAGTGCGCGAGATTCTTGCCATCAAATTAGTATGTGAAAGATGGGAACCTTCTGTGGAAATTGGTACTAACAGCCATCTTCTGAGTTCTGGACCTTTTAGCTGTCTGTTTCATATGGGTGTGACTTCCATCTTTTTGGCCTAGGATTATAAGCAGCCAAGGCCATCGCAAGAGCTTGCTGCTAAGGACTTGCATGGCACTGAGTGGAGATTCCGACATATCTACAGGGGTATGTTGATGAAATACATTGAAGTGACTATCTGTTGCTAGAAAATTTAGCAAATGCCAATATGTACCACTTTGTAAATACTCAAAACTAAAAAATGAAGATATCCAAATTGCAAGATATCTCTCTTTTAAGAGCTTCAATTGAATGATTTGAAATCCAAACCGTCCCTTCTTAATTAATTTGAGTTTTAACAGTGAACATTTTCGATCTAATTGGCATACATATGAGCGGTGATATTGGTTCTTTGAACCGACTGATCAAGATTCAAGTTATTAAAACAATCTCTATGTTTTTTTGTAAGAGTAAGGTTGCATATTTGGACCCTCCTTGGATCCTGCATTGGCAAGGGTTGTGCAAGCTAATCAATTATCTGGTAGTTAATTGTATTTTTTCAGTGGCTATATTTTTCATTTTTAGACTTTAAAGTGCAACCTTAAGTGTAGTCTCTTTTGTTACATGTAGTTTATGTTTGACCTGCAATGTATATGTGCTCATTTGATATGTTATGATGTTAAGTGTTAACCATTGTGATTCCATCTTAGGTGGTCAGAAATGGTTTTTTAGAAAATAAAAGAATTCTTCTATTTTCTAAAAAATCATGCTTATTATCCTCCTATTTTCTAATAATTGAACTCTTGGAATCTTTCAAAGATCTCCCTTTGATCATTCAATTATCCTCAGAATGAAATGTGATCTTTACATCCTTATTCAATTCCGTTGGTTGCTTTTGTAATCATTTCTTTCTTGTATGTCCGGTTTCATCTCAATGGATGAGTGTGAGATTCTATATATAGTTAGATATACCTGAGAAATTAATTTCTGCATTTTGTCTAGGACAACCTCGTAGGCATTTGCTAACAACAGGATGGAGCGCATTTATTAACAAGAAAAAGCTGGTCTCCGGGGATTCTGTGCTCTTTCTCCGGTATGCATATCTGAGGTGTGCAGCTGATTAACCTACTTGAAACATTTTCTCTTGTTCATAGTGTTTTCTTCAATTTAGGGGCAATGATGGGGAGCTTTGGTTGGGTATACGGAGGTCTGATCAACTGACAGGAGTCATTCATTCTCCCTTTAATAAAAAAAATCTTGGCATACTCACTGATCTAGCCAATGCTGTGTCTGCAAGAATGGTTTTCTGCATAAATTACAACCCGAGGTATGTTTGTATTAGTGTTAACATTGAATCTATCTTGGTGCCTTGGGAGTATACGTTTCTTGAGACTGCAGAAGTTGTATTTAAGCCACCAATGCTTAGATATGCAGGGTATGAGGTTTTGAAAAGAACTCGCACAAGTTAATGTCATTTGACTACTCTCAATCTAGAAATAGGCAATTGACAATTTTAATTCAATGAGATCTGTTGTGGCAAAAAGTCTTGCTTGCTTACATAACATTTTTTGTAAGGTTTTTTTTCCAAAAGCCTCACTGAATTTATTTAGCTCAATATTTAGGCACTGCTAACTATCAACTTGTATAGTTACTTGATTGTTGAAAGCTGCATATGGTCGGCATGTAGTTGATAAGATGTTAGAGTAGTGAACACCATGGGGATTGAAGGCCTCATGATGGAATCACAGTTATTTTTTGAGGAAGATTCTACCTGCCATAGCTTCACTCAGCATGAAACTATGTGAATATTTTCAGTTAACTGTGCTTGTAATGGTAGTAAACTGTGGATTCTTGGTTATATGTCACTCAATTTTGATTCTCAGTAGATGCAATACTAACTTTGACTAGAGTCTGTTAGCGTCATGAATTATTAAGGCAATGCGACTCTCGTGCCATCTCCAGTTAAAGTTGCACTAAGTTGGGACCCTTGCAGGGAAAGCAAATCAGAGTTCATCATTCCCTATTGGAAGTTCACAAAGAGCTTTAATCATTCATTTTCTATGGGTACAAGGTTTAAAATGATAATTGACTGTGAAGATGCTGCAGACAGAAGGTCAGAATCAACTTATTTTTGGTAGAACATTAGCTCTTGATTGGTCCCTTAAATAAAAGTTGTGGATATGTATTAACAGGTGCACCGGATTGATAACTGGGACAGGTGAGCTGGACCCTCTTAGGTGGCCCGGTTCAAAATGGAAATGTCTTTTGGTATGTCATAATATTTATGTTGCTTCATATATTTTACTGCACAAACTTAGGTGTTCCTCCTTTAGATCCTTATTTAGTTTCAGTTTTTAATGGCTAATTGCTAGAACTGAGATTGAAGTCAGAGTGGATTTCTGATAAACAAATTAAATGTAACTTTGGAGGGGGAGCGAGATATTGAGCTACTATAAAGGGGTATGACTATACATTTTCCTGAAAAGTAAATGCAGAAAACTTGCACATTGTTTCAGCAGTGGACATCTCCAGTCATACCATAATCTTTGATGGTGGGTAGGAACAAAATTCTGACAACTGTTTCTTGGATCATGCTAGCAGTTGCCAATGCAGCAATTAGCTGGTGTCATTTTGGAAAAATGAGTATGGACAGTTCATTTTTGTTCACCTTTTTGGCGTCTGGCATTCCTCGTTCAAATTAATGGAAGTTTTACGACTGAAATCTTGTAAAGCTTATAGTTATCCATAAGATGGTGCATTTTTCCATTATCTGATGGTGTGATACAAATAACACACAAATTTTAATTAATTTATCTCTTACCTCTGGTTTAGTTTCCTATTTACATCTACTGAACATTCAAACTTACAAAGTTATCTGTTCGAACTTGATGTTAAATGGCTGTGCTCAGCGAGAACTGATTCACCATATAGTGAATCCAGTAAAGCTATTGGTTTTCATAGTACGAATAGAATCAATAATTATGCCAGTAAGCAATTTCTGTTCTTAATTATTGTGGTTATACTGGCAGGTGAGATGGGATGATGAGGTGGATATAACTAGTGATAACAGGGTATCTCCTTGGGATATCGAGCCAACAGGTTCAATTTCACTTTCATATGTTCCACCAACAACTGGTCCAAAGAGAACCAAAAATTTTCATCCTTCGGACCATCTGGATCATCCAATTCCAAGTAAGTTCTTAGTTGTATACTGGGATTTCATTTCTCTGTTGAGGAACTCTTCTTTCAGTCATATAGTAATCTCCCTTGCCTCCACCGCAGATGGAGTTGCATATCCTGACTCGGGGGAATCTGCAAGGTTCCTCGAGGTCTTGCAAGGTCAAGAAGTTATGGGTTCGAGAACCCTTTATGAGGGTATTGACATATTAAACACCAATATTAGAAACAATGTTGGAATTCCAGTTGGTCATTCTAACTGCCCCTACAAGGGTTTTGGAGACTTTGTACCACTCCACAAGGTCTTGCAAGGTCAAGAATTATATCCAATGGTGCCCACATTTCAAAGTACCCCAACAAATACTTTGCCAGAAAGCGGTGCAAGGCTCTTAAATCGCTTGCTCGGCATAGGAAGCAGTTGGGCGAGATCATTTCAGGATTCCAGTGGCCTTGGGAAATCGACTCCATCTTCTGTTCCAATGTTTCAGCAAGCAAGTGCACAAATTTACCCCGGTTCAGTTTACACCGTAGATGAGGATGACAAGAGCTCGCTTGGCACAGACAAACAAATGCCTTGTGTTCCCTGTAACATGGTAGATGAGTTTGCTAAGGGGCATTATAGTTCAGCAGATCCAAAGAACGATGAGAACGCTCATCCTCATGGTATCAAAAGCTGTAGGCTTTTTGGATTCAGTCTGACCGAGACGATCCCAGCAGCAAATAGAAGTGAAGGTTCGGTGACTGAGATGCATTATGAAGAATCCGAATCTCCGTTGGGGTCTCAGATGCCAAGTTCTTCAGGTGAGCCCTGTTGCTTCTTCTCTGAATTCTTTTGGCGAGATGAATCATGTTATGAGTCATTCAGGCAGGGCTGTTGATCACCCGAAGCTGGGGCCTTGTGATGATCTGATGCTTCAACTGGGAGCTGTTTGACATGGAGCGCGGAGACTGGACATGGTGGAGCATCTCTCGTCATTTAGTGGTTGGTCAACTGCGCTCGCGCTCTCTACAACTGTAATAACTACATTAAACCTCTGCCTTGCCAAATTCCACAACATTGCCTCATGGCATTTTTGATATGTAATATCATGAGGTGGTGGAAATTTCACAGGATGATCCAATCTGATCCCTCCAAGACGATGACTTGAGCCACGACTTTAGTCCCCATAAGCAGAGTTCTCCTTGACTCAAGTCATGACTCGAGTAGGGGCTCGTCGCAGCTATCGGAGGTATTTGATTCCCATGGCACTGTAACTGTAAGCGTGAATCATGCTTCATTCTATTCTTAATCTTATCTCTCACATAACATATTCCTAGACGTTGACTCAACTCTTAAGTCAATCCTGACGGTTGCCACGTGTTATTCAGCGTTGGATGATGACCACCACGAGTTGACTTGAAGACGAGTTGTGCTGCTTTCTTTTGGAGTAAAGGGATTCACGCCATTGCCCAAAAGTAAAAGCGAAAAAACAAAGTCCACGTGTTGCTTCTCCATTAGCTGCTCCATGGGGTCCGCTAGCACCATTATTTTTTCCCCTTTGATAAGATAAAGCTAGGAAAAGAATACGTATATTTGGAGAGAAAGATCTGAACAAAACTGCTGTCATACAAGTAATTAATTGCACGAGCGTCGTCCACAGAGTCACAGGCTTACATGTGGCGGAAGCACACCCAGTTCTCTTCCTCTCGATGTCACAGATTACATCATTGCCTTCGCACCGCCACCATCACGGAATTGATTACAAGCGAGAAGAAAAGGAAAACGTCAGCCACTTCCGTTCATAGCCACAAGGCTCCGGCTTGCTTCAGGATGGGCACCAGCTCGCCGGCGATGTGGACCGCCATCAGCCGGTCCAGCCCCCCGACCAGCCTCCCCCCCACGAACACCGCTGGCAACCCCGCCCCCGAGGCCGTCGCCTGAGGGAGGCAGCTGTCGCCGGCGCCCGCCTCTTGCAGGCCGGCCATGAGGACCGCCTCGTCGGCGTCCTCGTCCACCTCGCACACCACCGGGTTCACGCCCTGCCCCAGCAGCAGCTTCCGGACCACGTGCACCATGCAGCAGCCTCGCCGGCCCACCACCACCACCGGGTTCTCCTCCACCGCCCTCTTGATCTCGCCGACGCCCTTGCTGCTCTCTCCAAACTCCGTCGCGTCCGACGACGTTCGGTCCACCTCCGACGGCCACGCCCTCCCGTTGCCGTAGGGGACGGCCTGCTGCATCACAACGACCCGCCCAGTTAGGTGAGCGGGAGCGGGTGGGCAGGTGCAGTGGGACGAGCGTAAGAGCGAGTGGGGGGCGTGTGGGGATCTATAATGCGGGGGATGGTGACGTCGCGCGGAGATGCGACGCTCACCACTCCGGCATCGACGCGTCGGGTTCTGCTTCGGTCCGCCCACTTGTCACTGACGTGGACCCGGCAGCCACCATGCGGTGACGCGAGTCGCGGGTCTTCGGATCCGCTGCGCAGGCCCAGGCAGCTTCCGCAAACCGTACGGTAACTTGTCCAGTTCTGGTTCTCACCCAGCGTCGTTGCTCTCGCCAGTGTCTAGGTTAGCTGTCCAGCCCGGACACGGTCCAGGGTTTTCGATGCCGGTTGCCCTTCCGTTTGCTTTATGCGTGTCACGGGACCCTGAACCGTGACTGAAACGAAGCATCAAATCCGGGCTTCTCCAAAACTTTGGTCAGACTTACACCCCAGGGTCCGATTTGGGGTCACCATGCGCCACATCAGGCAGGTCGGTAACTCAAGTCGCGACACGAAGTGATGCTCCTCCAGCGAAGTTGACGAGCACGGTGACGTCACGATGCAACGACGAAAGGCACGACAATCCGACGCCATGAAACGCCAACGACAACGTGACAAGGAGAGCAATAATAATTTTAGGCACGTGCAATTCCACTCTCTCCATCAGGTCTTTTTTCCCTTCTTATCCATCGTCCGACAATTATTAAATCACAAAATAGTGAATTATCCCAGAAAAAGACAATTATTCAGAAAGAAAATATAGTTAATATAAGAACTTGGGCGTGACGCACGTGGAATCGAAAGTGGACAGCACATGGCGAAGTTCCTACCACATCTGGTATGGACAAGTCAAAATAATCCAGCGCGGAACCACCAACCGGGTCACCCAATCTTTCCCAACGTGGGAAGGTGACGGAATGACCGATTCGTGGCACGAAGTCACGATTAGAGGCTGAGGCTGTGACTTTGCCAGACCTGATTTATACGTGTTGAACACTAATCTCTTTAAGATATGTGCAATCATGATGTACAATACCGATGGTTGTAGACTTGTCTGGATAGTATGATAGAGGATCGCAAGAAACCTTTTAATTAACCTGTTCGAGCGAGTGTTATGAGCAGCAAAGTGTACGTGTGAGTTGTGCTGGGGTGCGACTCCGACGCGAGTGTGAGGCCATGCATAAGCTTTGGTGGAGGCGTGGAGGAGCAGAGCGGTGCACTGGTTGAGCTGAGCTGAGCTGAGCTTTCGAGGAATATATGCGCCTCTCACCTTTGCTGCGTTACCCGCACTTTTTCCAGATTCCTTCCTTCCTCTCTTCCCCATTAACTCTCGATCCATAAATGGCCGCCTTGTACCTTGCGGAGGAAGAAGAGGACGAAGAAAGAATAGATTTCTTTCTTTGCGTCCAAAGCCCTCTTTCTACGCCTCGGCCGGCAGAATTCGCTTCTTCCACCGATCGGAAGAGATGCGGAAGAGGAGCGGCGGAGGTGGAGGCGCGGCGCTGCACCACAACCATCACCGGCGGGCGATGAGGGAGAAAGCCAAGAACCAGGTGGACGACCTCCAGGCGATGTTTGCCGGGCTGCAGTCCGCCCGCAGGGAGGGCCGGGCCGCCGACGCCGCTGTCCTCGAGGAGCAGCTCCACCAGCTGCTCCGCGAGTGGAAGGCCGAGCTCAGCGAGCCCTCCCCCGCCGCCTCCGCCTGCTCCTCCTTTCTCGTCTGCGTCCTCCCTCTCCCCTCCCTCTATCCTTACTCACGTCGTTTGTGTTTCTTCTTTTTGTCACGGATAGTGCTGACTCTGAATCTCCTCTCCCTTTGGCTGCTAGAAGGGGCATAGCCGCGGGCCTTCCGATCTGTCCTCTTACATCCGCCGCATGCTGCAGCTGAACGAAGCGGAGGAAGACGATGACGCCACGAGCAAGTTCACCGTGCTGCCACCCAAGGATGAGCCGCTCGAGGTGCTCGGCCCGTACCCTGTGGGACTTCAAAGTGGCGCCGCCGCTGCTTTTCTCCGAGAGGTGAGCATCCTTAAGCGCTTGTTTCACCTGTACTTAGGAAATCGTGTTTGCTCTGAGATCGATTCATGGATTCCAAATCGCTTTGCAGGAATTCTTCATGGCCCAAGAGACGCCAGGCTACGGATTTGTGGCCGCCCAGCAGTACAAATGCAGTTCTACGGGAGCACAACATGCTGCCTTGCAATGCTTGGAAGGAGCCAACGATCTTCAAATCCAACACTACAATCTGCATCAACAACTACCCCAAAATGTGTTCTTTGGCTTTACTGCCCCCGGTTTCGATGCGGGCGATCTGGCACCACCTTTATGTGAGTTCGTCCCGGCGACATGGCCTCCACCTTCGGCTTTCCTGAGACCCAAGTGTGCGCTCTGGGACTGCCCCAGGCCTGCTCGGGGATCCGAATGGTTCCAAGACTACTGCAGCAGCTTTCATGCCACTCTGGCACTCAACGAAGGTCCTCCTGGCATGTCTCCGGTGCTCCGCCCTGGTGGCATCGACTTGAAGGACGGCCCCCTCTTCGCTGCCCTCGTCGCCAAATCACAAGGGAAGAACGTCGGCATTCCAGAGTGTGAAGGAGCCGCGACCAACAGATCTCCATGGAACGCGCCTGGTATGCAATCGACAACAAATGCGTTTGCAGAGCATGCGCGAACGACTATGATGCTTCCTCGCGTGTTTGCTTGCAGAGCTCTTTGATCTCTTGGTCCTCAACGGTGAATCGCTCAGAGAATGGCTCTTCTTCGACAAGCCTCGAAGAGCATTCGAGAGCGGGAACAGGAAGCAACGATCGTTGCCGGATTACAGCGGGCGTGGATGGCATGAATCGAGGAAGCAGGTGATGAAGGAGTTCGGAGGGCTCAAGAGGTCCTACTACATGGATCCGCAGCCGCTGAGCCATTACGAGTGGCATCTCTACGAGTACGAGATCAACGACTGCGACGCGTGCGCTTTGTACAGGCTGGAGCTCAAGCTAGTGGATCCGAAGAAGAGCGCCAAAGCGAAGGTGACAATCGATTCGATGGTCGATCTGCAGCAGCAGATGGGGAGGCTTAATGCAGAGAACAAGACGATGGAAAGCAAGCGATACGCCAAAGGCAGGCCGAGGTTTCACTACAAAGACTCTGCCGAAATCATATATTCTGCTTCGGATTTCATCGGCCATATGGAAGATGGTCAGAGTCTGCATTCATCTCCGGAACAGAAAGCTATTGCCGACAAGTTGCATGGCCACTTTGGCGCGTAACTCGGGGGAATCGACTTCGGAGTTGTGTGTGTTGTGTCACATTGTGCAGGCACTGTTGCCGAGGAATACAATGACAGGGAGGAGAAGATGTGCCATGTCTTTGAGCACTTGCAGTGTACAAGAGACTGTGCAAGTAATAGAAACAAGCCATCTGCTATTGGCATGAGAGTGTCACGAAGGAATCAGATGCCTAACACCAAATGGGCACTGATTTGCTCCACCAAAAAGATACTGTTTTTCTATTGTTTTGGCTGCATTTACAGCTTTGTTAAAGCATGTGCTGTAAAAGTGATTTGGAATGGTGATGTTGGAGATGAACTCAGATTGAAGTGGAACAATTACAACATCAAGCATATCATCAATCTTTTAGCTAAAAAGATTGGGTATTTTCTCTATGTATAAATGAAGTAATATAATGCCCGTACAGGATATCCCTTGACAAATCCATTAAAGATGGTCATATCTCACATGAATCAAATTATGATCTGAAGCATGATATCCCTTGACAAATCTAAGGCTTGGTGGACCTACTGATCTCTCTGATGGTGTTGGAGAAGAATGTAAAACATTTTGGACAAGTATTCTTTATATTTAATTAGAAAAGACTACTTTCAGCAGAGAGTGAAAGTGGCATTGAATCTCTGCATAGATTCAAGATTTCATCAGAGCAGTGGCAGCATTATCAGATGATAAGAGGACTAATTCACTCTCACTATACATAATCCACAGAGCACCTGTTGTATCAGCAGTGTAGAACTATAATATAAACTCTGCATCTGCAAAACATGATACCAATAATTCCAACTGATAGATTAGAAAAGCTTACCTAAATCCAGATTGAAGCATTTATGAGGTTAAAGGAAGAACATATCACTGATAAAACAAAATAGCATTCCTGGTTGTGTAGGTCGATACATCGGTTGCAACAAACACTTGCTAACAAAATCCAGTTCGAGTTCAATCGATATATAAAAGTGAAAAGAAATCTTGCAGCCTGCACTCTGGAACGATGAGCACTCATATAAAAAGCCATACTGATACTAGCTATGGAAGTGCAGGTGATGCTAAATTTTCTTGGAGTTTTGCCTTCAAGAGAGAAGTACTTGGAAATTTGCAAAAGGCACCCCATGCAAGAATGCCAAAGAAGAAAACTAAGTTGAGCAGCAGCCACCTTTCTTAACAGCTGATACGTCATCTTTGTCTCCCACATTGATGGTCTGTCCCTTCGGCAATACTGCAGCGTCATCGCCAACATCAAGGGCTTTTTTGCTTGTTACTCGGTGTATCTGTGATAGCACTTCTGTAAATGCATTCTCCACATTCAGTGACTCCAAGGCAGATGTCTCCATGAAGAAGGTTTTCTCCTTCTCAGCAAAGACCTCAGCGTCCTCCGGGGAGACAGCCCTCAGGTGACGCAAGTCAGCCTTGTTGCCCACCAGCATTACCACAATGCTGGGGTCTGTATGACTCCGTAGCTCCTTCAACCACCTCTCCACATTCTCAAAAGTGGCATGGCGAGTCACATCATAGACGACGAGTGCACCAACAGCTCCTCTATAATATGCACTTGTGATGGCACGATACCTATACAAAAAGAGCAAGAGGATAGAACACATTGATTATAGACACAAAAGTTAAAGCCATATATGAAACGAGAGAGCACAAAGTCAATTTTTATGCAGGAGATTATGAAGAACAAACTATGAAATTATCGATATCAGGCAAAATTAGCCAGACAGCAGTCTCCGAAAACAATGACTTCTATGGCTTTACAGGATCAGGTTGATTGTGAAGAACAACAAAGCTCCTAAATCTTAGTCTGATCACAATTTCCAATAAAAGATCAACTATACTGCTTCAATTCAAAGTTTCAACATACAAGAGTAGTCATGTAGATTACTTCTCAAACAAAATGCTAAAGGCCTCGAGGTTCAATCATGATAAATGCTGAAATCAAGAAAGATCTGGATTCTATGTTACTCATGTTAAATTTATAAGCATATTAAAAAATCAATATAGCTGATAAAACAAACAGAGAGTTTTGGAGTATGAATTTATAAGCATATTAAAAAATCAATATAGCTGATAAAACAAACAGAAAATTTTGGGACATCAAAAGACTTCATCTTTTCAGACAAATGCTATGAATTTTGGAGTATCAAGATAAATACTCTATTCGAGTCTCAATATCTTTGGGACTTCAAAAGTTTATCATGGACCTCTATAAAAATGATCCTGTCGAGGAGATGTCCCCAGACTCAAAATTGATGAATGAAGGAGATAAAGTTCAAACTGGCTTTAAACTAGTTTTGAGCATCAAGCTCAATACTCAAGAAATCGAAGGAAATGAGGATCTTGAATGTTCATAAGAAGAACCAAAGAATTGGTAAACTTTAGGAGATTGTTACCGAGTCTCAGTTGAAATTAATGCTCTGATCCAAATGTAGGAACACAAGCAAGAGTCAAACTGTTCCTAATGTTCCCAAACGATTCAAGTTGACAAAGGGGGGAGACGGAGAAAGGAACCATTTTTCCTAATCAATACTATCGCATAAGTAAAATTCCAATGTGGTCAGAAGTCAGAACAATGCCTCGTGCTTCACCCGGCACACAAAAATGTGCAATCTGCTTGCTGCTAATTGACAGGAAGAATGCACGCCAAGCACGCACCAAAGTCGAAAAATCATTTCTTTAGCAAAAAATTGCAGTAGAAGCTGAAGGAAGGCGAAAATCTTCGGAACCAGGGATCTCAGACAGCAAAATGCCTCACGATCCGCAGCAAGATCCGTTTGGCGAAGGGGGTTTACCGTTCTTGGCCGGCGGTGTCCCAGATCTGGGCCTTGACGACCTTGTCGTCGACGTGGACGGTGCGGGTGGCGAACTCGACCCCGATGGTGGACTTGGACTCGATGCTGAACTCGTTGCGGGCGAAGCGGGAGAGCAGGTTGGACTTGCCCACCCCGGAGTCCCCGATCAGCACCACCTTGAACAGGTAATCGTACTCCTCGTCCGCCCTGTACGCCATTACGACACCCACCTCCCTCCTCCTCCTCTTTCCCAAGTTCGATATTTGTGAGACTAAGAGATGGAATGGGAAGGTGGTGCGTGCCCACTCGACACGCCCATGTAGAGAGAGAGAGAGAGAGATCAATAAACGAGGAGAGCGCGCTCTGCATGACTTCAGCGCCGAGCCGGCGCAAGCTGAATTAAAGAGAGAAGGTGGTAGCGGCTGTAAGTTTTCGAATATAGTTTTCTTTTTTTTTTTCTCTTCTATTTCAATTTTTTCTTTTTTTTTCAGTCAAGCGAAAAAAAAACTACATATTTTTTATAAGAGCATAAACAAAATAAATATAAATTATTTGGATATGTGATATTGTTCGGTTCAGCTCACTAATTTGGGTGGGAAGTGCTTCCCATTACCCACTTAGTCGAGCAGCGGTTCAGACTTCAATGAGGTCAATTCAATACAAATGTACACATGCACATCATTCATTTCCTTGCACTGCGCATAATATCCAGCCTATCATAGATACATAGGATTATATTTGTTTGTTTAAGACAACTATCCAACTAGCATTTGAAATGATATGTTTGGAAGTTTGTTATTCATACTTTTTTTTTTAACTATTGACAACATCTTCCTATTTGATAATTTCTTTAAAAATATAAAATATTATATTATTTATAATTATATTATTATTAATTATATATATATTTTTATAACATTTTATTTCATCCTCGTTGTCGATGTAATTTCCTATCAATACCGTTATCATCGACCTCGCTTGACACTAGCTTTTCAAAATGAAAAAGGGAAGAAAATAAGAAGAAAAAAAAAGAAGAATGAAAAGGATATTTATATCTATTTACAAAGGGTTAGTAAAAAATATTTAAAAAAAATATAAAAATAAGATTATAAAGTAATAAAACGGATGGCAAATAGTAATATATTATTTATAAATTTTTGAAAAGAATAAAAATGTAAATAAAAAAAACACTTCCCTCGGTTTTTGGGCTTAAGTGGACGATGGTCTTCGTTTTGTTTGTTGGGCTTTAGCCAGTAAATGGGCCTGAACGATCGGTCGAACCAAACCGGGTCTAGTCGCCGCCGCTTCTCGCCGAGCCCGATGGGGTATTCTTATCGCCTTGTGCTCATCATGACGCCATCTCCTCCTCCTCGTCGTTTCGCCTTCGATAGCTCATCCTTTAGGGGGGAAGCAATTTGGCGACGGATGATGCATTCTGCCACAACCCCCTCGCGAGCTCCGATCATAAGGTAAGAGGACGCGTTGATTCCCGTCGATGTCTCGAAATCTTTTATACCATGTGTAAGGGTTTGATGATATGGTACTAACGCAGTAATTTGAATGATACGTAGTGCTGTTTCTTTTTTGTAGCATATATTGAGCACCCAATTTTTCCTATTAGATGCCATCTGTAAGAGATAAATTTCCCTGATTTTTATTGTATGGAAACTTCTGCATTATTTTTGTATTAGAAATACCACTTGTCACAAGAACAGGAAGGAAAAAGAAGGGGGGAAAATTAGGTTGCCACTGCTCTCATAGCTTTCTCTTGTTGCCAAGATTTTGTTGTTCTGATAGTTTGTCTTCGAATTAAGAACAAGTGCAAGTAGGGAGCATGCATGGATTCCCGGTAAACTGCCTTTTCCCAATTTTGTGAAGTTGCGAAGAATTATGACGAACAGTAGTCCCCTTTCTGCAAAGTTTGGTTTGAGTCTCAGAAACGAAGCGACGGGAAGAGTGGAACACACGGTGGGTGACAATGATGCTGTGATCATTGTGGACCATGGATCTCGACGGCAAGAATCTAATCTCATGCTAAGTAAGCTTAAATTGTTCATATCTTTTGTACTGCTGTCATCCTCTTTGGCATTTTTGTCCTATTTGGTCTAACGAAAAAGCTAATAGAGTATTTCAATTGATAGTACAGATGAGTTCGTTGCAATGTTCAAAGCTAGAACTGGTTATCACATAGTGGAGCCTGCTCATATGGTAATTGCTCCTTATTTTGCTTCTGGATTATACTTACCACAATCGATCTTGAACACGAAGTGGACATGCCAATCACTGGTTGGCACATCGTGCATCTTGGCACAAAGTATCCTGCTGTGCCTACACCATTCACATGCCAACAGATAATACATTGGTGTCACTTGTCACTTTGCATGTTTTAACACAACAACATGCTAATGCCATCTCTGCTGGTTCAGTGGAATATGCCTGTGTGGGATTTCATGCCATGTTTTGTTGCTTTAATTGATGCCTTTGTAATGATTTTTGATAGCTTCTCACCGGGAATTGACTTCTTAAATATTTTTGTTGCTTTTCTTAATCTGCCTGTCATGCATGCTTTTCAAACAATAGAACGTTTTTGCATGCCTTAAGTTGCTTAAGTAAATTTACTTTCCGAGTGCTGGAAATGATTCACATATCTGAATTTGCTTCACTCCTGATGCAGGGAAAAAAATCTAGATGTTTATTTAACATCACTTTCTTCAACATTATAATTCTTCCACTGTTAAAATTTCTTTCATTCAAAATATTTATATGGATGATTTTAATAAGATTAGAACTGTCTTCATTGTCGTGTATAATGCACAACATATGAATCAAATAGGTACTATGAATTTATCTTTTCATAGTGTCAGAGGATGTGTATTACCTTTGCTGCTATTCTCAAACTTTACATAGGTAATGGCTGAACTACAACCTATCTGAACAACTAGGAACTGGCTGAACCATCAATCAGGGATGCATTTAAGTTATGTGTGCAAAAAGGAGCAAAGCGTGTTATTGTCAGTCCATTTTTTCTTTTCCCAGGACGACATTGGCAGCAGGTATGTTCTTTTCACCTGGCATGCTCATCTTATTGTTAATAGTATACATGCACAGATATATGAACCCTTGCCGTTGTTATTTAGGACATCCCTTCTTTAGTGGCTGATGCATCCAAAGAACACTCAGGCATATCCTATGTCATAACAGCACCTCTTGGGCTACATGGACTTTTGGTGGTATGAATAATCCCCTATTTCCCTTTGCATTTAGATGTATATTGTCATTGCCAATTGCATTCACATGAATCCTTGAGTAAGTAAATCAATACACAGGTGACATGTGATGTATATGCAACGTTAATATATTAACTCATCATGATGCTGATGATGCAAGAAGTATTTAGTCAATTGTGATTTTGCAATTTGATAAACCGTCCGCTGTTGCCAGCCTTGCAGGGAAGAACAACAGTGTTTTAGTAGCAGAATGTTGCACAAGCAATATTGACATTAACAATGCATGATTTCTTGGTCAAGCTAGAATATGACCTTTAGTTAGAACCTCAATTGAAGAGGTGAGTAGTAAAAGAGTGCTCGACTGTGGCCACTAAAGGTATCACATTAATCTATACCAACATCATGGGTGGGTATTTTCTCGTGACATGTGATGAGTTAGTTATTTCTTGAAAACCAATCATAAGTTGATCCTCCATTAAATTCTGTTAATGTCATATTCTTAATTCAAATCAGAATATGTAAGCAATATAGAACAACAATTTAAAATGCCATGAGATGCCCACAGTTTTGGCCGGTGTTTGGCATGGTATGTGCTCCTTGGATGTCATGGCAAACCCCTGGACTGACAAAGGGGTGCAAGCAGGAAACCAAAAAATAAACAAAACAAAGAAGAAAAGCAAGAAAACAAATGATAATAAGAAGTACTGCTTTGATGTTCTCCCCCTCATCCATCCTCCCTTGGATAGTAAATGACATTAATTAACTCAGAGTGGCATGGGGCGATATTGAGCTAGGGATTTATTCAACCATTTGAAACCCCTGAAGGCCCAAATAAACATAGATAGGTTTTAAGCTGTCACTCAGACCCAAGCCAATGTGATTGATGTTTTACGACCAGTTGGCCATAAGAAACGTGATCTTTTACTGTTGTGTATAACTGAGTTCTCTTATATCGAGCCTCAGTTACATGTTGGGATGGAAATTCTCAGTCTATACACTGAGCTGTGCCCGTAAGGAAATTTCTGGATTCTTATGTAAGGCATGTTTACATTAAAAATAAATAAATAAGTGTGACATCTGCATCTTTCTAGATTAGACAATTTATTTTTATTATGGAAAATGTTGCAAAGAGTTTGGACATACATAGGTAAAATGCTGTTAAATTCACAGCATCAAGTGTTTTTACCACTCAATGCCAACAATTTGCTGCCATGAGTAGGAAAAGGGATGACATGTTACTGCAATATGCAACTGACGTGGAACATTTGGACATGCTTCACACATTATTTTGTCTTCATGTCTGGACTGTTTTTGACCACCTTTAACATGGCATTGAGCACACCTTGAGTTTTATTTTTGGCTTTTGACACAGTTAAAATATACAACACAAACATGGTATTGAGACTAGGGAAGCCCCTATTTAATAGACCACCTTTATGACATCATGATGTACCAACAAAAAAGGTGTTAATATATCTACTAGCATGATATCATTGTGAATGTGATATACTACAATAGTAAGTTTAGTCTCACATAAAAGTTGTGGCAACATGGTTGATGTAAGACATTTTAATGTGATTATCATTGGTATCATCACGAACTGCAAATGATTAATGCTGAATTTTCCATTACGATGGAACTTTGTGAAGTCTTGAACTTTTAGTTTCTTTAGTATGAGTGTTCTGATCATTGGAAGTATTTATGATATTTATCAAAATGACCCTCTTTGATGACTCAGGAACATTATCCTTCGTCTTCGAAATCCTGGTCAAATCATTAGATCATCTGTCTCCATCCTTTTTTTTTTTTTTCTATTCTGCTTGTGTCCGCACTTTCTTTTTATTTGTAAACATGGATTCTTGTTTCTCTTGATTGTGGGTATCAGATAGGCTTGAGAATCTCATGTACCGGTTGGTGAATTTTGGATGTTTAATCCTATAATTCTCACTTTGAAAGCACCCACACCCATCTTCAGTCTTTGAGATGTCTTTTCTTATCCTACCATACCTCTCTGTTTAAGTCACTAACATGGCTGATAATATTGAATCTGCAGGATGTGGTGAACGATCGAATAAATCATTGTTTGAGCCATGTAGTTGGCGACGCAGATGAGTGTAGTGCATGTGCTGGAACAGGAAAATGTCGTCTATACCAACCATGACATATGCATTTTGCAATCAGTTAAAAAACCATTGCTTTGGATTCAATTGGTTTTGCAAAGACTGGAATTTGCTTTTTTCCTGAGCCATGTAAATGATAGTATTTATGTCATCGATCTGTTTAGATATCGATGCGATATGTGTTCTGCAGACAATACCAAGTTCAGATGCGTAAATGACATTATTCATAACAGTGCTTAGTTCGGAAAATCTGCATGACCAGCTATATATATTTTGTATTTTGCAGGAACCCTGTACAATTGGGAGAACATTAACATATTTAGTTGAAGGTCACAATGTTGCAGCTGGTTCTTAATCTATTCAATATACAATGCAACAGGGCTATCATTCGGTCTGTGGCATTAGAAAGAGGTATGTTCTTGCTTGGTTTCTTCACTGGCAAGGAGCACAACAACAGGACTTTTCATCCCTTCAGGCTCTTTGCTGCTGTCCCTTTTTTGCTGCATAAAGTTCAAGGAAGACTGGGTAAGCAAGCAGAACATCCGTTGGATGTGAGAGCATGCAGAGAAGGTACCTTGAGCTGGGCTTATTCATGTTCTTGGTGGTCAGTCCTCTGCTGCCTCTGCCAAATGCAACCTCATCGATGCTCTGCCCTCGCTTCCAGTACCTTCCACCGGTCGCCACGAACCCCGGGCAAGGCCTGAAGGCTTTTATCGGCCACCAGCCGAAGCCGGGCACTGTTGCTATCCCGCCCTGGATTCGCCCCTCGCCATTGCAACCCTTCTCAACTTCCTCCCTTCCGCAGGTCTTGCAGCCCCTTTAAAAGAGTAAATTCTCTCATCACAGTCATTTCTTTTCTGTTCTTCTTCTTTGTTGTGTAAATTAAGCTGCTGAGGAGAACTAAGCAGGAAAGGAATAAAGGATTAGAGGATACCTGAACTGGGGGTCTTCCGTGCCTGCAACCAGTGATTCGCCATCAGGATGGCGGATTCCTTCTACAGGAGCAGCAGCAGCAGCAGCGGAGCTCTCTTCTTCCTCTGCTGCTGCGTCCTCGGTTACGATAGGAAACGTAGCTTGCGTGAAGGAAGAAGAAGAGGAGAAGCAGCGAAGGGTAGATTCGTGGGGTGGCTTCGCGAGCAAAGGATGAGGAGGACGAAGAGAAGACCGGCGTGGGAAGAGGAGGAACTGGGAAGGCGCGAGGGGCAGAATTGTAGCCATAAGAAAACCAGAGAGAGAGAGAGAGAGAGAGAGAGAGAGAGGAAATATGGATCCGAAAGAACAAGGTGGAAGGAAATTTTGTGGCCATCTTGGATTCGTGTCGGATCTTTACAGACCCTAATCCAATTAGATGATGTTAAGCGTGCGTTACATCCCGGTACATACGAACAGAATGGGATGACGCTTCTTCCCGCAACTCCTCTTTCGACCAACGCCGCTCCTTCCCCATCTTCTCCCCGGAGGACGGCGGGCTAGGAGAAGAGGCGCCTCCTTGGACTCCTTTCGCGAGGCGAAAAGGACGTGGTGGAGTTGAAGATCGAGGACCTTCGTCGGCTGCTGCCGGAGTACGTGAACATCGACTTCATTTGGCTTAACCGAATCGAATTGGACCGGAAACGTGTCGGATCGGTTCAAGAACGGCCCATATTTCGAAGGTGAGAGTAGCCGTGAGCCCCCCAAGAGCCCTTCGTCGCCTATAAAAACCCCGCCTTCGCCTCGAGGCTTCTCTGATTCGTTCCTTCTTGCCCTTCTCGTCCCGGGAAGGCGAAGGAACGACTTCGATCTCCCCTTCCTCCTCCTTGCGATCGCTCCGCTTCACCACCCGATCTTGTGATCAAACCGACGAGGGATGCATCGAGGTCGATGTCCGGAAAAGGTGAATCAAACCTTTTTGCTACTTACCATCCATGATTTCGGTGTACGATATCGTTCCTAGTTGTTGTCTCAAGATTTCTAGGGCAGGTTCTGCTTTCTCGATGCACACCTTTCATATCCATGATCCCGCTATGCGATCTCGTTTCTAGTTCTTGTCTCAAGATTTTTAGGGCAAGTTCTTCTTTCCTGATGCACGCCTTTGATTTTTTCTTTTCTTTATGGAACTCTTTCGGGAGGTAGAGGTCCTCATCTCAAGATCGATGCCTGGAGCTCGAATCAACTCTCTATTGACATTTATTGGTTTACGCGGGAGGTAGCGGTCGTCATCTCAACTAGCACCATACAGAGCAATGCCTGCTGCTCAATATCATAATCCATGATTGGAGCTCCAAAAAGTATGTGATCATCCTTTTCTTGCTATTTCTAATCTGTGATTCATGTATTAGGTTTCGTTTCTGTTGCCGTCCCAAAATTTCGCGCGTAGGGTAGTTCTTCTTTTCTTATATACGATTATTATTATTATTATTTTATAATAGTTCTTTTGTTGATGTCTTATATAACAACTTCTTAACAGACCACTGAAACTGCCATGATGATGTTTGTTGCGGTACGCGAAGTTCCAGAAGCGAGCTCTTCATCCATACACGACACACTACCATCTCTCAGGTACGCCAAGTCACCATAAATCCCTAGAAATTCTATGAGACCATAACATAGAAATAGAAATTTATTCCAACAATAATTATTTTTAATAAAGCAATAATGCACCAAAACAACGCGTACATACACAAGAAACCAGCCGGTAGTACATTAATCTTGGGGCTGAGAGCACTCGGGGGGCATGTTTCCATTGAATCTGCTGGTATCCCTGCAGTAATCATAGATCATGTAGCTGCCCGTGATGTTTGCCATCTGCGTCCGCTGATCTGGAGTGAGAGTCCGCGCAGGGTACGTGGAAACGCACTGCGCGTCGTTCCACACGCAGGCCCGCAGGCCGAGACGAGCGTAGCCGGCCACGAATGGCGCACTGGCCCAGTCGATCTTTACCCGCCCGCCCTCGGTCGCCCACGCCTCCCCGTTCCATATGCTGGAGTACGCCTTCATGGCCTGCTTGCTGGGGTAGGGAATGCCGAAGCTTTCGTAGTTTCGGAAGACCCGGATTGGGGTCCCGTCCACGAACCACCTGCAGCGAATGAAGGCTGTGAGGGGGTCGTCTTCGTTTGTAGACTCAACCTTGATTCACTTACACAATCTCGCTGGGGTTCCAATGGATGGTGTAGTTATGGAAGCTGGAGGTAGGGTCGAACCAGGGGTAGAACTGCTGCTCCTTGTTCCCCATGCCCTGTGCATAGATGTTCGTGTGGATGATGTAGGGCTGTCCGGTCGAGTTCCCCAGGAACTCGAAATCTATCTCGTCGTGTGCTGATCCGTCCGAGGACATCTGCGTGGGATGAAGAAGATGTCGATCGTCGAGGAGAAAAACCTAAATGACTTTGTCAGGAATTGATTGACCACTTGCGTCCACTTACGTAATACGAAGTGACAGTACCGGCAGAATTCCCTGCGACCAGCTTAATATGCATTTCTATGCTGCCAAACATGAACCGATTGACGGTGTCGATCCGACAACCTACACATGAAATGAAATCATATGCGACAGTGAAAAGATCAGCTAGTTTAGACTCTTGCAATGTGTATACCTGTTTGGTTATTGAGGGTGAGGGTGAGGCCTTCGCCATCGGCGGAGATCTGTACGTTCTGAGCTCCCCAAGAAGGCACAGTGTCGTTGGCGAAGTTTGCATGAACGAGGCGTCGATCAAACGCGAACAGAGCGACAAGAGCGACGAGAAGGATACGGGCGTCCGCCATTGCCGACCTGCAACCGATCGGACGTGCCTCCTCTTGTTTACGATATCGAACCTGTGGGGGCTTCAGATGTATGATAGCCATGAACGAGAGAGCCTGTTCTTATATATGATCCGAAAACCGAGCCGACGCTCCACAGCCATGCCTTTACTGGATCCAACTTTTCATTTATATATGCCCAAGGGATTCATCTTGGAACGCTGGCATAAAAATCTTGGTTCTGATTTAGTTGTGGCGTGCACTAAGCGCTTCATGGGTGTAAGCTGGTGACATATAATATTCGCTGATTGATTTTTTCGTTGGCCGGCGACACGACTCAAAGTCAATATATCTGAACAAAACAGTTGGGGCTCCATGTTTGTTTGCACGTTTGTCTTTTTTTTTTTTGGTTAAGGAATGACCAGGTCGAAATTATTGGTCTTTTGAATTGCATCACATGATATGATATTCATATTAGAAGTTATAGTTGGGGATTGTAACACGACCATTTTGGCTTGCAAATATTGCTCGAGTGATTGGTTGTGATAATTTGATACCCTTAAAGCCATATATTTTGGTCTCTTCTAATAGGCGAGAAGATGGTTGTACTCATTTAATTGAGTAATTTATTTTAATTTCTTATAAAAAAATCTATAGAAAAAAAATAAAACATAAGTGTCATTGGATCAGTCTGCTAAATAATCTATTCCAAGTAGTTTGACGCATTTTCTTTTCCTTTTTTGTATTGTGATAGATAATTCATTTGTTCAATTGTGATTTCTAGTTGCACATAAGATTTGTAAATTTATCTGAACGGGTTAGACTAACGTGCTAGCTCAGAGGACAAGATGCCAATCAAATGCTTTTCTATATCAATTTATATGTTAACTACAAAAGACTGAGAATAAAAGAGGACCTACCAGGCTTTTGATTGAAAAATCCTTGAATATTTGTTGTCACGTAGCCAATTAATTAGCTTGGAGAATGATATAGAGCTCCACTGATTGCACAACAATGACGATTTAACTATTTGATGAATCTTTTCTATCTTTTAATCACTAGTTAAATCAAAATCATTCAAATCTTGTCTAATTGCTTCCAAAGAATCAGCTTTATAAGGCCACCAAGCTCTTATGCAGAATTTTTCTTGGCTCACCGAAAGGAATAGCTAGGAGTGAGATCATATCAGTAGTGGTTGCCATGGTGCATTGGATTCACGGGGGAGCTAACCTTGTCTAACAAAGAGTAACTCAGCCTTCATCCTTCGTTCTCGTGTCTTTGTGCCGCAATGCTGTAGGGAGAGATTCGCAGTGCAAAGGTTGGTATTTGATTCAAAGATGACGTGAACTGGGTTATGTGCTAAGCCAACATATAACTCAAGACTCGATCGGATCGATGTCCCATCCGATTATGATAACAACGCTTACATAACGGATGAGGATGAGCCAATTTGGGATCAAAGATGAGACAGCCAAAGCAAGAGCGATTTCTTATGCTTGTGACAGGTGACACGGCTACTGTCCTCATTAATTGCCTTCCTCATCCACGCTTGGTTGGTTTCATGCAAAAATGTCATGATCTGGGCCATGTCCGCTGGCCCAATTTGGAAGACAGATCAGGTCTTGATTGTTCATTAGACTTGGCTACATTTACTATAACACTAATAGACAAAATCCAAATAGTCTTGATAAACTTGATTCTCAACCACATGCATGCATCCATGTAAACTACTGTTTAAATAAGCAGTAGTTAAAAAAAAAAAAAGGTGTAGATTGTAGGAGGTTGTTACTATCATCTCACAGCCTTCCTTTGTCACAAAAGAACAAACAAAGGGAAGAAGCTGAAACCCTACTTGCGCTCCAAGGACAAGAAACAAGTACCAGCATGAGAAGTTAAAAGGAATAATGCTTATTTCAGTAGTTGTGTCTCTTAGGAAAAAAAGATAAACACAAGTAAAAGAGGATGTGTCTCTCAGTAATTCTTGGCCAAAGCCAACTACACGGGTCAACAGTCAGTCAGTTCAGAGACAAGGATGCCGTCAGCAATGGCCAGCAGGGGATGTATCAGTCACCACCTTATGGCCACTCCTAGCACGAAATGAAGACTGTCCCCTCACCCACCTCCAATGCAGGCCCCTCACATGCCCTCTCATCCATTGCACGATGCCATATTGTGATTGACACCTTCTCCCTCCCTCTTCTCCCCACTGTTCATGTCACTACTATGGCAGGGACAGCAGTCATGGTTCTGATGTATTTGAGTGCATCAACAGCCATCAATGGATGCCCTAGTTTGTTTTGGTCAATGTGCAGCTTCTTTTAAGAAGCTTCAGAGGACTCACTCTACTTGCAGGTGTGATACACTCTTAGTTCAAGCAGCCTTTCTGGTTCTGCAAAAGGCACACTTAGTCATATCTACCTATGGAGAGAGAGAGAGAGAGAGAGAGAGAGAGAGAGAGAGAGAGAGAGAGAGAGAGAGAGAGAGAGAGAGAGAATACACCAGTCAAATGCATAGAACAGATTGAATTGCAATGCTCGAAGTGGCCGCCAACAAAGAGACATCATGTGAGGAGAAAGTGGAGTGAGGCATCATTTCTATGGAGGAAGTCTGATTCCCAGGGGGGAAGAAAAAGCCTAATTTTTAGGGAACACAAACCCACCCACCAATTCGCACTGCCCTATATTTCATTGGACGATGAAATGATGGTTTTAGGAACCTGTGAACTCCTTCTGCAGACAATATCATGGCCCTAAAAGAGTACAGCAAATAGATGGTGAGACACAACACAACCTCTCAAATAAAGCTGGCCATGGAGCTTGACTTCACCATGCAGGTTTAGTACTGGGAAACAGAAGGCCTGCATGGAAGTATCACTACAGTTGGAGGACCAGAAACAGGGAAATTAGGCATGAGGCTTTTCAGACGAACAATAACAAAGCCATTTCTGTCGGAAGAATGAGAAGTCAGAAATGAGACACAGGAACACCTCCACTTTGGGAGCAAGTTAAACCTACAAGAGTTGGTTTATGAGAGGGGTATGACCTCAACATGACCAGAGAAGAACACAAGGCAAGAGGGTAGCATTGTAGCCAATTCACCATCTGAATGCAGTTCATTCAGATGCACTTTTAACCTTTATGTCCTTATACATTTGTTGGGTGACTTCCATTGTTAGGTTTCAGATGAGAGATAAAAGACATTGTAAACCAGCAGTCTCAAATAGGACACTTAAATTATAACAGTTGCAAACAGCAAGCCAAATGTTCAGACATACAGCAATAGCAAGACAGACATACAAACACCAAATTCACAATCATAAATAGCGCTTATGATCCTAGGGAATCTTAGCTAACAGAGTCTTAGTAGCAAACTATGCAATATGATAGATAGATATATGACGATTGCCAGTGGCCTTGTTAAACATTTCGGAGGCCCCTACGGGGACACCTGATTCATGTTTGATTTCATTGAAGGGTCGGCGATGGCCCCTAGTTACGGTTCTTGCATTTCTCCATGGCCCTTGGAGCTGTAAGAGTAAGGATCACATTTGGTTAGTAGAAAATCCACAGTTCTACCCATGCTATCATAACGAAAACAGAGGTAAATATAAGAAGAAGATTTTAACCATAGGTTTCACTTCTGATCAAAACTTGAACACAGGTAGTGGAGCTTCACCTTGTAGCAGTATATTTTACCACAAAGGTGGTAGAGTTAAGACAATAAAGAACATCTTTGAGCAGTGGGTTGGTTAGAATATGGCTATCAAGAATTAGGGATTAATGAATACACAACAAAAAATATACAATAAGAGCTAAGTGATTTGTGATGTATCGACTATCACATGAGTCTGTTCTGTCTCAAGTGGAAAATGATTAGCTCCTGAACGCATGGTGAAACCTTAAGCATAACACATCACACTATAATCTTAAATCAATTATCGGACATATCTACATACCTATCACAATTTCAAATGAAAAAGTTGGCTGACTGATTATATGGGAATAAAATTTAACAATCCATGAAAGCTTCATATTTTTTCTATTAACTAATGTTCCATGCAGTTAAGTACCCGGACGTCTATTTGTACATATATAATTTAGGATAGAGCAATTCTGTACACCGGTTTTATCTTTGTACTCACCAAGTCCTATTGCATCTGAACCCTTCATTATCCTCAGCCTCCTGCAAGAGTCGATGAACATCCTGAAATTTCAAGTGAAATATCAGCAGTCAATGATCAAGCAGCCCACATCAAATCTACCTAGAACGAGATATGAAGCTACAAGAACTTGTTTAGTGGAATAAAATTATTGGAGATCGAATCATTCACTAGTCATGTGTGAAAAATAAGTTCAAACTGAACTAGACCGTGGGAATATACTACCTAAGTCTTGATTATCAGTTCTTTTTTTGCCTCAGATATCTCAAACAAATGGGTAGCAGTCGATACCAAAACATATGCAAAACTGGAAAAGGGTGATTAATCTGTAGTAGAAGCTAAATGACATGTTTACAATCTTTATTCTTTCGACTATAGCTATAAAGTTCACATCAGGGAATATTGTACTTACTCCCATGGCACATCTCCGACAAGCATCCAGTCACCATCTTTGTCTTCATAAGTGAGCACATATTCGGAACCACTCAGAAGATCTATCAACCTGCTCTCGGATAATCCATCTCGGCTTGGTATTCCATGAGAACCGCACTGGCCTGGAGTAGCACAAATTACAAAAAGCAAGTAAACTCCTCACAATGCCAACACAACCTTACAACGTAAACCTTTTCAACTTAGGAACAATAGAGGAGATGAACAAAGACTCTGCTTCAGCGTTAAGAACATCATACAGTTCTACAGTGTTTCACAAAGTAAATCATGATTCGGTCTCAAATAAGTCAAAGGAGGGTCAGAGAATTTTGAAATAAAATTAAGAACTCTTTGATCTGATGCAACCTATCATATTATCATAGACGCAGCTAAGTTTTATTTCTTAAACAACATATGGATGGCACGATCCTCTTAAATCATGCGAATCACAACATAAGTGTAGCCAATGCAATATATCAGCCTGAATGAATTGTTCAAACAGCATAAAAAGAAAACCCATACAGATCCAAGAAAATAAGCAAATAAGTGACTGTATTTTGGCAAAAAGTACAACAAAATGTTTACTCTTACAAAGAGAGAAAATCATGAAAATTCTGTGAATCATAAGAGCAAAACATGGAGAAAAGCCACAGCTCACCGATGGTGAAGCCACTGAACATCTTCTCAAGTGCCACGGAGAACTCGTTATAATTGTTGTACGTCTTCAGGTCAACTTTCCTAAGGTACGGTGCTCCATCCATGCTGACCTTGACATAAAGACATCCTAGACCTTGTTTTCCATCGGCATCGTCCTTGTTCTTTGATGGATTTGTTGCCATAGTGTTCTTACGGTAGCTGCGGATCGGTGGCCAACCTACCACCTGTGCCCTGTTCCAGTTTTTACTCATCATTAGATGTGGTCATCAGATCAGAACAAGACTAGCCTGGTTAAAATCTCATCCCCAGTTCGGAAAAAGTTGTCCCAACCAAATCAGGTTATCCTTCAAAGCGAAAGAGTGTCAGCATGGTGAAAAGTTCATGGAGAACATTAGGACCACCAAACAATAATTTGAGAAGTTCAGCAAAGACAATCTCGAGATCAGGAATTGGATTAGATTCATGGCATACCCAACTTCTTATCCACGTGCAAATGCAGCCCGTAATTTTAAGTGTCTACTAAAGATCTACAACTACAAACCATAGAGCAAGAGACTAATTTTCTCAGTGTAACCTTACGATCTCCCGTAATTTGAGAAATCAAGTAGAACAAATTTATATTTTCTTTTGAGTAGTATCACCTTAGAACATATAGAAACATACTTTCTGAGATAAACAACACCCATCATATATGACGGAGGAAACGAAACAATATAGAGATGCAAATTTCATCTCCGGCAGCGGTCGGAGACACTTACTTGGCAGCAGGCGCGACGCCACGATCACTACCAGCAGAATTCCCAACCTGTGCGGCGGCCTTCCGCTCTTGCCCGGCCGCCTTCGCCACCACATCCTTGCCGGCGTTGCCGTGCCCGGGCAGCAGTCCCCCGCCGCCGTTCTCCCCTCTCGGCGAGAACAAGGCGCCACCTTTCCCGCCCTCCACCTCGGATCCGCCCCGTCCGGCAGTGAGGCCCCACTTCCCCGCCCCGTCGATGGCGTCAGAGAACCCCCTCTTGGCGCCGGAGACGAAGACCTTAGGGAGAAGCCCCAGGGTGAGGCCAACCTCGTCCTTCCGTTCAGCGGGCTCCGACCCAGGGAGGCCCAGCCTCAGCTCCGTATCCTTCAGGTTGAGGGCCCCGTCCTCGGCTCCGCCGCCGCCGGCATTGGCGGCGGCGGCGGCGGGGCAGTGGAACTCCGAGAGACCTATGTAATCATGCTCGAGAGGCGGTGACATCAGCCTCCGCAAAGAGAGCCAGCGAACATTAAAAGTGGTGATCTGTGAGAGAGAGAGACAGTACACAAGAGAGAAGAGAAGAAGAGATGAGAGGTGGCGAGGAAGACGAGTATATTCCAAAGCGCTGAGAAAGGAAACGGAGGAGAGGAAGAAGAAATGAGATGTCTTTTACTTGGATTTGGGTCGTAATGTGTACATGAAGAGTATAATACTTCGCGTCATCGTCTAATCATGTCATTGTAATGGAGGCAAAAAAATGATGCCCAATGTAATTTTATTTTCGTGCATGTGAAGGAGATTATTAATACTTTATTTTTTTTTGAATTAATCTACCGACAAAACACAGTGAGTTTCCGAAGGTGTCTCAATTAACTTTTCTTCTTTGCATTTTTTAATGGAATAATTAGTACTATAACCTATTGCATTGTTTACTGAAAGGGTAGACAAAGTGTGGGTAACTCACGCCGCTCCGGTGGGCAGGCCCACGTTGTGCTTCAATAAAATACTTGGAAATCAAGTCGATATTAAAAGAAAGACAAAAAAACAAAGAAAAATAAAAGGTGGGGAGATTAGGTAGATCTGTGTGTACATTTTTTTTTCCCCTCGTAGAAAAGGTTAGAAATTGTGTATTTTTTTTTGGTTGAATAATTTTATGATAATTGTTTAAGAATTCAAATAATACAGAGACACATTTTTAATCTTATCTTAATGTCAGTATTCATTGCTCGCATATATTTTCTCATTCATATCTGAACATGTCTAACGACTTTTGTGGCAGTATGACTATTCAATTAAGATAACAAGGAAAAAGCTACTGCTTAGAAATTGTGTTTTTCTTTTTTGGCTGAATAATTTTATGATAATTGTTTAGGAATTCAAATAATACATTTTTGATCTTATCCCAATGTCAGTATGCAATGCTCACATATATCTTTTGCGGCAGAGTGACCATTCAATTAAGATAATAAGGAAAAAGCTACTGTTTAGCACTCAGCCTAATGGATCAAACATCTGTAACTCTATCCTTCATAATTGCATGGTTCTGATTGCTCTTGCTTTAACTATGCCCACCTGATTTCAAATAGGTGTACCGAATTATTAAGCTTAGATGATTCCATGGGATAGATCTATAATACTTAGTATATTATATACAGCAGTCTCCCTTAATACCTAGGATACTGCATCAAGTTGATATAACATAGATGACGTCTGTTAGCATCATATGCATTCAATTTCTATTTCTGTGCTGCAACCAATTTAGGCATTAAGTAATTAGATGAACTTCAATAAGACACCATTATAGTTATGATGACTTGTTTGTTTGTCTGAAATAAAAGATTCATAAAGTTAAGTTGAATACAGATCATGTTTCTTCTGTATGTTTAAAGTGACATAGATGCATGACATGTTAAAGCAATTTGTCAGCCGGAAGACTGAGCACTCTACCAAATACATGCACCTTCAGGCCTCTACGCTATGCTAACCAAGGAAATGGACAAGAATTATAATCCAAATAGAATATTTTTATTTCACTCATTTTAAGATGATTTTTATTTCATAATAGTTCAAAGAGAAAATAGAAGAAAAATAGCACACGGAAGCTTTCAGAATTACCTTTCACCATATTGGAATGGTGCCCAAAATTAGACAAAGAAAAGCCAAAAGGGAATTTCTTGTTTTGCCATCACCAAGGCTTGTTGATGTCCTACAACATATGACCAAGAAAAAATGTCTCTCAGCCTTTTCTTTTCTGCTAAACCTTTCACATGAGAATTAAGATGTCAGGAAGAAGAAAGATTTAACTGAAGACGAGGACTGTCTTTTCCAAGAAAATTTTGTGAACTAACATTTGATCTTTTCTTCAAAACATTTCAGTCAAAATGTGGCAAATAATATCATTGACAATATGGTAAATATACATAACTAAATGCTTAATTCAGAGTTGACCAATGGTAAATATTGGTTCAGATTTCAACAGTGTGATCCACTGATAGCATGTCTAGTGTTTTACGTTACTCTTACCATCACGCCATCAAATCAGACAGCATGCTAAGTACCCAAACATTTAGAACGAAACAATAGCTACTCAAATAATGTCACAAGCAGGAGCCATATGCAGCAACAAGAAAGGGAACTATTGGATCTACTGCATACTGTTTAAACTAGTGATCAAAATCATGATAATGTAGGCCACTAGATCCAAACTTTTTTTATTAGGGGCACTAATTTACAATCTATGTCGCCAAAAAGCAGCTTTACGCCCAACACAACCTCGATTAAAGCATAAGAATGTCCCCTATGCTAATAAATATTTCCCATTGACCCGCTAAACCAGTAGGTGTGTGTCCACAAAGTGATACATTATTGGAATGAGGGCCTGCTGATTGTACTGAAAAATTCTCCTAGGAGTGCTTGAGATTGTAGTGCTATGATATATCATTTCACCAGGTCCCTGTTGATGTCTAAGCATGGCGTGTTTCATAAACAGCTGAAATTTTTGTGGGTGCTTGGATCTTCTAGCAGATCTCAAATCCTCAAACATGTATTAGCTATAAGAAAAAATTGAAGAACAAGGCACAAGAGACATTATTAGGTAATGAAGATAAACTCCTTGGCGAGCTCCTAAAAACAGGTACAGTGGCAAACAAGAAACATGATGGCTTCAAGTAAAAGTAAAAGCTAACTAAAATATTTAGTAACATTTGTTTTCCAACTCCTACAGTAGCAATCACTTGAGACAATCTACAAGTCTAAACCTCCATAATGTGTTTCTATCCAGTAAGTTAACAAACAAGAAAATACCAACATTAATCATCATGTTACTACATAATAAATGGACATCTTCTACCAAGAAAAAGAAAATGAACGATATATCAGTAATATTGAACTTAAATCCTACAACAAAATTAGTCAGATCAGAACAACGAAAGCCTTGTTAGTGGCCAATCTTGTAACAGTTTTAATCTGTCCTGTTGGGACTTTTTTTTTTTTTCCCGACTTTGGCCCCAGAACACAACACATGCTCATCTTCTTTTGTTCCCATTTGATGCTCTCTGCCCCTCAACCTTGGTCCACCCTTGTCCCCCACCATCCCTGCACCGGGATCCACTTAGCCCCACAAGATAAGCCCCGCATCATTCTCCATCTTTTAGCAATCGTAACTAAAGGAACTTTGGCAGAGAAGGTGATGCACCCTAAGCCTAATTAATCCTTTTATTTTACTGACTCCCTACAATAATTTATAACCAGGTTAATATCATATCGGAATCTAGTGTCAGGTGTTCTGGTCTGGTATATTAGCTAAAGTGATCATTGTAAACTTTTCTAAAAGAAATAATCATTGTAAAAAGTATATCACAATCAACAGAGCACCACATTCGAAGTTATGGGACACCATATATGCAATTTTTTCTGTTCCAAAGACTCATATAGTAGCATTAATTAACTTTTTCAACTGGATTAAGATTATGTAATAAGCAAAAACAGTTATCCTTAACATACCTTTTTTCTATCCAGATCCTGAGTTCATGCTCTATTATACGAACAAGGAATCCAAAATGTGAAACCCCACATATTTCTAGTAACCTTTTACTGTAGCAGCTAAAAGGAACTCTTAGTTAACATAGTTTTCTTGCTGAAGGTTATAATTATTACCTTAATGGCTGGACAAATAACAGCAATTTCAAGTGCCTCTCAAGAGAATCATTAGTTGAGGGGTTTCTTTCTTCCATATAGATCAACATTATTTGATAAATAAGCATCACTCTGGAACCATCTTGAGAAAAGGAGGATCTGAAACTAGGAGTGGCTTTCACTTCCCACATCTAATCTTCATGTTCATTTGATTGGTCTTAGACTAAAGCATTGAGCATGCTACTTTGCCAAAGAAAAGAAGGCATCACAAGAACATGCCTTGTAAAGCTGGTAGCCCCACAGAATTCAAGATTCCGTTACATGCATCTATTGCGTCGGCGCCAACTTCAGATCCAATAATTGAGACTGATAACATGATGGCAGTCACTTGAACGATGTGCTCATGGACCGAGTTGCCGGTGGTGGCACAGTGGAATCTAGAGAAAGATTTGGGCTACATGCTACAGAACCAGCACCAATGTAGTTGTCGAATTGTAGGTGGAAGGGGACCTCCTTTGTTGGTGGGTTGTGTAACAGAGTGATTAGAAGTCTCCCTCAGCCTCCTCTTTCTTACAGTTCCTGATCTAATTGGAAACCATTCCACAGTAGCAATGGGTTCCCTTTTGGGACCCAAGATTGGATATTTTCTTGGCCTCCTATGGTTGACGAGATAAGGTGGACCAAGAGACGCCTCTTTTAAGTTGTCACCAACAGTAGCATCAATAACTTTTGTGTGCTGATAAGCATGGAAGCAATGCTGCAAGAATGCGACCCCTTCTACCACCAATATCCCCAAACTGGGATCTGGTAGACGATAGAATCATGTCATGTTACCGAATTTTCTATCTTGTATTAAACATCTGCACTGTACTGAATTCGATGCAAGGCCCAGCCAAATGTTATCTTAGTTTCTAAATCATACTATGCTCCAAACCTCCAACAAATTTTACCTTGAGTATTCTGGCCTTCAACTTATGAATTTGTATTCCCATAGTAGAGAATCCCTGTGATAAATGTGAGACAGCAGGTTACGAAGTCCCTTTAAAAATTAATCCTCAATGCACTGCCATCTGCAGACAGAAGGAAGATAGCCTTCTCGATTTGTTGGAGATAAAAATGAGCTCAAATCAGTAAGACCCACCCTCACTATTCCAACATGGAGGCTACAGTATCCCCGTTGCACCCAACAGTGATTGTACCATCTTCAAATGGTGCATGGCCTCTGTTACTTGAGTGGTGGGCTCAAGTGCAGACCGCAAAGTGGAGTTGAATCAAGAGGTGGAGTACCATCATATCACATGGCTTCTCTTAAGGGGTGAGGCAAGTGGTGGTAGGCCTCCATGGAGTTCCTTCAAATGGGCTGCATTGATTGCAAGTTAGACCCTGGCACCAGAAAGAGTCAACAGCTTCAACAAAGTGAAAAAAAAAAAAAAAGGATATGACCCCTCATCTCTGGCTTTGCATTGTGCCACTCGACTCAAAGTGCTTTGCTTTCGATGATGGCCAACGATACTTTAAAATCATTTACCATTATTAGCATGCTTGCCCCAATCTTCTGTCAAGTGTGTCACCTTTTGTTCGGCATAGCGAAACTGTGAATTCTTCTATTACGCTGCCACTAGCTGAAGACTCCGAAAACATCATAGCTGATAGTATTGGATGAAAAGTAGATCCTATCGCTTTCAGATATCTAGCATCTCAATTTCAGGTAACAGGTGGCATCCAGAGAAACTGGACCTGGCACAGGCACTATAGGCAATTAGTTAGTTGAGTCTATAAAACTTGATAACAGCATATGAAAATAATCCCTACCTTGAAGAACCAAACTACCAAAAGGAAAAGAAGTCGGGAGTGCTTGTTAGCAGGCTGCGATCTCTGATGTCAGTCATCACTCCAGTAAGGGCTTCTCCTAGTTTGTAAAAGCTGAACAACTCGAGATGATAAATGGAAGTCACCTTCATAAACCTCAGTCTTAGTCTTAGGATTTCTAGCATGTAAAATCTGTTTGGTAGCCCCATGTCCGGCGAGGACCAACAGTGTCATCTAATAATCCCGACATTGATATCAAGGACTGCAAACATAGAAACCGTTCATGTCTTTGCTGCCAAATAGATGCCAACACTGAATTTTCAGGAGTCTCTATTTTATTGGCCTAAGAAAGGGAAAAAGAGAATGGCCAAGAAGATGGTGGATGATTCAGTGGCTCATGGAAGTGGAGAGTCTTTACCTCAGTTTCTCTCTATGCTCTTGCTTGGATGAGGCCCATGTCACAGAAATGGCGGCAACTAGTAAAATGATTGTGAGAAGTGTGTAGCTGAAATCTCCAGTAGGGGAATCATAAGCCCTTGGTGGAGCAATCTTAGTAAAGAAGAGATATACACTGAAAGAGAAAACATGCTTGGGTGAATTCCAATTTGGCATGTGTTGTCACAATACCTTTCAGGCCTTCCACTTGATAAAAGTTTGTAGTTTGTACTATAACAAAGATTCTTATATCAGCAAGATACAAAGAGATTCTTACAAAAGCATAAACCTGTATCTGATTCATCTATATGACAAAACCTTCCTGATAAATCAGAACCTATCTAATCTAAAAGTCATCAACTTACTTAGGTAATAATTAGTACAACAAATAAAAGAAATTAGAATGGAAGAGACAAGAGATGTTAGGAGGACAAGATATTTAAAGACAGAAGCCAAAATTTTAAACAAACAAGAAAGAAATTAGAACTAACAAGAAACCTTTTTTGATTGAATCCAGGTGTTGCATGGCTTGATAATTGACATCCTAGATATTGATACAATGCTTAGATGTTGTCCTGATCATCCAGGATCCCACAACTGGATATTTATTGTTTCTCCTATCGGCTGACTTTCTTTTATATTAATCTAAATACTTCTAGAAATCCTTCTGATTTGTTAAACGTGCTACTGGATATATACAAGGATAGGATTGGGGGATACTTCATTTAGGCTTCTAAACCAACGGTAAAATAAATCACAAATAATATGATTAAAGTAACTACTAAAGCAAAACTGATTATCCTCCTACTAAATCTCAAATTCACATCTTAACTAGAGTAAAGTAGGTTCAAACATTAAACTTTACTCATATCAGTTTCTTATTTGGAATGGGCTGCATAAACCTATAACACAATTATGTATTAAAGTAACATGACCAACAGCCACTAATTTGAGGCCAGTAATTCTGAAAGATTATTTTCAAACCTAAACTTCGAATTGTCTGGAATTTTGCTAAGTTAAATCACTTTGGCATTCTAGGTCAACATCAGACTGGATAAAGATTAGTGGAAATGAGTCCCGACCGACTTATAATATGTACATCCCTCTTTTCCTGCTTCCTCTTTCAGGCACAAATTTGGAACAAACTTGCTTTCCATCGACAATGTTGCCTTTGATATCTTGGCTTCAGTAGAATTCTTCACTACTCATCTAAAGCCCACTGCCAAACTGATGAATTTAAGTAAACTTATGCCACTCCATAATCCAAATGGTTGAGTGGGATTAGCAAAACAATGAGGATCAAAATAATGGTGAAGTGCCAAGACCAGTAATATGAGAATATCCTTCCTGAAAAAATTTAGCAGTGTTCTGATGGACATATTCCTTGCAATTAGCATATAGAAGTATACTCAATTAAGTTCAACAATAAATTTTTCATGCATGGATGCTTGAAACTGCAAAAGCATTCTCCAATGACCACTACCCGACAAAAGCCATTAGATTATCAGATGCATCTTGTTCATTCATTGGAATATATACAAAACATCAAAGTCCTAATCTTCATATTCTTACTGATAAGTATCATGTGAGTGGGAATTCATCAGGAAGAGTTGAATCTATTCCCATAGCACATTAACAGAATTTTTAAGGTCCCGCAAAATCCAGATTTATTCCCTTTTCTGGTAGGTCCAATAATTCACTTTTTCATGAGATTGGCAACTTCTGCATCAGTAAAGGTTGGTTGGTTAAACTGGCTGAATAAACCGAGCAGCCTTGACTAAGCAAGCCAAGTTGACTGTCTTGGACATTTGTCATCATAGCTTTATTCATTCACAATACCAACCAGAATTAGTACTTCGTTCTATTTTAATCTTTTCATAGTAGCACCACTAAAGGGCTTCAAACTGTTCATCTAAAAAAGGTGATCTAATGGAGATTACTATTCAAGTCCTTGCACTTCTAGAGTAATTCAAGGGATCAAGAGTATACAACATTATATAAATGCAACTTTTCCACTCCAGAAATTTCGTAGATGGTATATCTAGAGAGCTGATCTTGTGATGCTTGTTCATGATTGTAAAAAAAGATGCAATGTTGTTCACGCATTTTTTTATGTCTACACCCAAAAATAAAATTGTTAACTTTGCAGCTAAGAACTTTGTCAAAATGTATGCTATGTGTTTATTCACAACTGTTAAAATATGTGATATTTATAATGCATTGTTTATGTCTATGTCCAACAATAAACTTGTTAACTTTGCAGCTATAAATTTAAAATTACAAAATAAATGCTACATGTTTCTATTACTAACATACAATTATAATGATTCTCAGAAATTTCTTCCTTGTGTTGAACACCATCTACCTTAACTCGGGTGCTTTTGTAATATATTAGAAATCTACTAGATCTTCAGATCCAAGACCACTGGATATCATTTTACCTAAGAAAATATTTTACATACTTACACAAACCAGATCCACCTAACATAGACACTTCAATGATAAAATCAGAGGCAACGAAATGAAAAGAGAAAAGCAATAGACACCAAACTTTAAAACAACACTAAGTTTGGAGAAGATATATATCATAAATAGACTTAATTTGCCAAGTCAGGGATTCATAAATTTTGATTGGAACAGGTAATG